>JADMLL010000005.1:4531468-5131468 GCA_016920875.1 Columbicola columbae | reverse complement strand
TCAAGTTATCCGACAAAAACACGGTCGGAAAAAATCTCACAAAGAACTGGGAAGAGAAGAAGGTAAGGCCGAGAGGGTAGAGGGTAAGAGAACCTTTTCTGTCTCTCTTTCAAAAGAATCGATTACCGTATTTATCATTATAAAGTGGTGATGGGTATCTATTTTATATAACGAAGCGATACCTTTTATACCTTGTTTTGATAATGTATTCGTATTAACAGTTTCCCATCTTCCTTCTACTCTCTTTTATGTTTTTGAATGAGAGGAAAAATTTTTGCATTTTATACATATAATTTAGAAATCTTCTCTTTCACGCGCAATTTACCTAAACAACACACGGACATACACAAAGAAAGAAAGATGGGAACCAGAAAAAGAACAAGAATAGGACAGAAGGAGATTCTTTGACTGATTTACTAACCAAAGGGAATGAATGAAAATTCCGTTGACCATGTTTTTCGGAAGTGGTTATGTTGTTTTCTAAAAGTTATAATGAACGGAGACGAGATATCAATGTCCAGTGTCCTCCAAGGCGAACTATTATCCTAATTAATTAACACGATTTGTTCACAAGAAGCGAGTAGTCACTTCTACGACCATAATTTTGTTTAATTAGAAATTATTAGTTACCACAAACCAAAATCTTTCGTGAGAAGGAAACAAAAAGTAACCTTGTTAGGTTATGTTTTCAGTTTAGTTGTTTAGATGTGAGATGCTCATAAAATTGTGTGTTGCTTTTGAGACGAATTCCTCACTAGGGTGTGCATTATTTTTGAAATTAGGTGCTCGCAACAGTATGCATTGATTCTGAGATGAATTTACATGAGAGTGTGCATTACTTTTGAATGAAATACTTGTAAGTGTGCATTACTTTTGAAATTAATTCATGAAAGTGTGTGCATTTTTGAAACGAATTCTCAAAAAGTGTGCATTATTTTGAGATGAATTTCATATGAGAGTGTGCATTACTTTTGAACTGAAATGCTTGTAACTGAGTGCACTACTTTTGAAATTAATTCCTCATGAAAGTGTGCATTACTTTTGAAATAAATTCCCTACAAAAGTGTGCACTATTTTTGAGATGGATTCTACATGAGAGTGTCTATTGTTTTTAAAATCCTTTTCGCCAGCAGAAGGATTCTGAGCTGACTAAGAGAAAACAGCGAATGAGGAACAAGACAACAGAGGACTCTGTTAGTATCCCCGACCACTAGCAATATCTAGGTGGAATGGATTCGTATATATTGGCCTCAAGACCTCAACACACAGTTTTTCAGGTATCGGAAATTACACGAAAGACTTTGGGAATCAGGCACAAAACCAAAACTGAAAATGCTTGGGAGTATACGGATGAGAGGTAGAAGTAGAACGGAATAAGCTGAATAAGAGTGGTCCTGGGCTAAAAGCAAAAAAGGTGGAATAATAAATCCAAAACGACGGCAGGAAGATCCTTAAAGGCCCAAAACTAAAGAAATGTGTGCAATATTTATGAAATGAGTTGCTCATAAAAAAAATTGCATCGCTTTCGGAATGAGATGTACATGCAACTGTATTTTTAATGAGTTTCACATGAGAGTGTGCATTAATTTTGAAATGAAATGCTTGTTACTCAGTACGTTATTTTTAAATAAATTCCTCAGGAGCGTGTGCATTACTTTCGAAATGAATTCAGCTATACAAAGTATACATATACTGTGCAACTGAATTTTTTTAAGGTAAATTTCACATGAGAGTGTGCATTACTTTTGGAATGAATTTCAGCTGGAGTGTGCGCTACTTTAGAAATGAAATGCTTGTTACAGTTTGCATTACTTTTGAAATGGTTTTCTTAGGCGAGTGTGCATTACTTTTGAAATGAAATGATTGTAACTCAATGCGTAATTTTTTAAATAAATTCTTATGAAAGTGTGCATTACTTTTGACATGAATTCTTCATGAGCGTGTGCATTATTTTTGAAATGAATTCCACCTGGGAGCGTGCAATACTTTTGAAACTAAGTGTGTGCAGCATGACCTCGCAAAAATTATTCACGACAGCGTGCATCTATGAAGCGATTATTACCAACACAACAGTCATCCAAAACCATAGCTCAAGGAATGAGGAACCCCAACCTTAAACGAGAACACGACCAAACTTGCTACACCAGATAACTCGCTTAAAGGACAGAGAATGAACGAAGAAGTGGATGAAATCCAACAACAATGGCGTTACAACAAATCAACTCTGTAAAATCCTTTTTTCTTTACATCCGTCCGTCCGTTTTCAATTAAAACACAAGTGTCACATAATTCCAACACCGAACCTCGAGTACCGAGCGGGGGTAAAAGGCTTTTGTATACCTTAATAAGACATCAGTCTCACCGATTATTTACAGGTTTTTACCTCAAAGAAAACCTTTATTATCACTATCATTGTCATTTCCTCGTGACGTCTAACAAAGAGAAAAGTGTCATGTTCTTGATTGACTAACATTACTTCATTACAGTTCTCTCTTTCCGTTCATAATGGAAAAAAAATATCTGGTTCATTATGTCTTTGAGAAGGTGATTATTAAGGTAGCAGGATCAAAACCGTTTGACAAACTAAACCATCATTTGTCACTTTTGGTTCTTTTGTTATGTACACCACCCCGAACCACCAACTCCTTTCACCACCCAACTCGACACCAGGTACTACTACAACTCATCATCGAAACCCCCAAATGAACTTGTTTAAAATAGAACCGCGTTAAATAGGATTCATTACAATAATCCTTACAATTCTATAAAACAGTTCACTTGTGTTGTCCGAAATAGACGTTCGTGTTTTCATAATTCATCCCTTCTGCTTATTTATTTATTTATTTTCGTCCTCGCAAAAACGGAGACAATGTTTAGCTTATAGACGACGTCTTTCTTTTCGGCGAAAACGGAAATGATTCAAAGTTGTGTATACACTCGACACAGACAAAGAAAAGGAGATGAAGAAGATACTTGATGTAAGACCTCCCAAAATGAGGTATTATCGTAATCTTGCTGTGGCAATTTCACACTCGACGCATTTTCACAAAGAGAGAGATGTCGGGGGTAGGTTGGGACGGGGGAGGGTGAAAGGAAGGAAGAAACCAAAAAAGGGAAAGATCGCACCCGAATTTCCGGTTGAATGCTTTCGAAGGACGGATGCTGTCAATGGTATACATGTTATTTCTAGAGAGTTGCCATTATTCTCGAGAGGTTTCTTTATTTTTTAACAAATAGCCTCCTTTATGAAGATATTTCCCAGTATTATTTGGGTTCATTTAACAAAGTACGGACCCATTCACTCTATTAGGGAATGTTGTTCTCGAAATTTTTATTCACCGGACGAGATTATTTCACTTTGGTTCTTGTTTTCCCGTTAACAGTAAACTGCTATGAATCCCTCATTTCTTCCCTTATTGTGATACTTATTTGATTGAGTTTCCATAAATCCCTGCCCCGCTCTACTACTCTCTCTCTCTTCCTCTGGGATATAGATTTTCTACGGACAGATGTTACGACCGCCTGTTTTGAGAGGGAAGCTGCCGGATTTGAGTAAATAGTTCGTGAAAGTTGACAAAATATTTATTAGAGATGCCTGACTGGATTTGTGTTAGCCCGGTATGATGCCAGTAACCCCCGTGCAAGATGTCGTGTTTTGTGTCTTGCATTCTGTGTTGGTTGTTACCCCGTCCAGGTTGTAGTTTTGGAAGAAATTGAATCTCCTTCCACGATGCCTGTAGCTTTTGAGCATTATTATTCCAAAAATTTGATCAAATCGGCCAGGAGAACATTGATAGTAATAGCTGCGAAGATCTAGCTAAAAGTACCTTTCTGAAAAGTACACAATATTTACGAGTATCTCCTAGAGTGTGCATTATTTTTGAAATGAATAACCACTGGAAGTGTGCGCTAATTGTTAAATGAGTCTTTCCTAAAGTGTGCATGAATTTGAAGAGACATTACGCCTTACTTATGAAATAGTTTCCCCCTAAAAGTGTGCATTATTTTTGAAACAAATCCGTCCTCAATGTGTGCATTAATTCTGAAATGAATAACTTCTGAAAGTGTGCATTACTTTTGAAAGAAATTCATTCTCTACGCGTGCATTAGTTGTAAGATAAATAACTTCTGACAGTGTGCATTACTTTTGAAAGAAATTCGTCCTCACCGTGTGCACTAATTTTGAAATAAATCCGTCTTCAACGTGTGCATTAATTTTGAAATGAATAACTTCTGAAAACGATTACTCATGAAATAAATACCTACTGTAAGTATGGATTGCTGCTGACATGAGTTAATCCTGAAAGTGTGAATTACTTACTAGACAAGTCCCGCCTAAGATGTGCATGACTTTTTGAAATATACTCGTACCGAAAGTGTGCATTACTTATGAAATAATTTCTTCCCAAAGTGTGCTTCATTCTTTTAAATAGTATCTCCCAAAAACGAAAATTAGTTTTGAAGTAAATACCTCCTGGAAGTGTGCATTACTTATGAAAGAAATGAATCCTAACAAGGTGCATTATTAAGTCTTTTTTAAATTGTGCACTAGTTTTGAAATAAATTTGCACCAAACTGTGCGTTACTTATGAAATAAATACCAACTGAAATACGCATTGTTTTTGACATAAATCAATCCCGAATGTGCTTTATTCATGAAATATTCTCCTCCTAATAGTGTGCAATACTTTTGAAACGAATACCCTCAACGTGTGCATTACTTTTGAAATGAGTAACTTCCTGAAAGGGTGCGTCATTTTACACACAAACATGACTAATCAATACAACAAATCAACTAACAACTACAGTCGTGGTGTTTTTAACATTTCAAACAACTACTAACAGCCGGGTAGAAGACCAACAGGCACAAAGACAACACTTGTGTTAGATATGACCAACAACACAAACTATACAAGAACACTCTCTCGATCATAATATAAGAAATAAATTAAAACATACAAACACTCGAAACGTAAGCAATAAAACCGTAAAGAAAAAATTTTGGGCATTAACCCCTCGCGACCCAATTAAAGGTCAGAACAAATGCTGTCGGATTTGTGTACGGCTTCTAATCCCGTTTCGGAGAATTATTTGAAGCTTTAAAGGTTCTCACGACTTCAGTCTTTCACCGATTCTCCGAAAGTTCGTAAGTATTTTGAATATTATAGAAAAAAAAACTTTTCAAAACCCAATCTCATTAAGGTAGATACCTGAATTTATAGAATTTCGGATGGCAACTATAAAAATTATTCTTAAAGTCTATAAATTAGAGTACAAAAGGAAACAATTCTGAGCAAAAGTGGCGGTTTTCTTAGAATCATTTTACAACTTTTTTTTTATTCGTCCGCCCCGAAGGATTAATGATTTATTCATAGGACCACCCCCCAAAATTAGAAAAATTTATTCGAGTACTCACATCATTGTGTCGGGTTTCCTTTCGCAAAACCGGTGAAAAGGTGCTAAAACCTTTTTCTTGTTTCTGGTGGCGGTGGCGGTGTTGATAGCCTTACAATGGAAGGTGGGAAATTGTCAAAAATCGACTTCAAATCTCTTCCCGAGCCTGGAACGAAATACAAACTCGGCTTGAAATTGGGTGGAGGTACAGGTGGAGAGGTTTACGAAGCCGTGGAAACTCAATCAGGTACTGGAAGAAATTTGCGAGGAAAAATTTTTGGTCGACTGGAAAACGCCTGGTTAACGATGTTTATGCAATTTGTTTACACTTCCAGGGAAAAAGGTTGCGATCAAGCTCATCGAACTGACGAAGGAAACGGAAGACGAAATCTGTCGCGAATATCACATCCTCAAGAAATTATCTACACACGAGAACTTTCCAGAGTTTTATGGGATTTATCTGAAGAAGGGAAATCCGGTGTTCAGAAAGTTTGGCTCGTATTGGAGGTGAGTTCCTTGCCACACCGACCGAACTCCCAACCATAACCTTCACCCAATCTGGCTACTGTATAAAGCCTCCAAAAGCTATACAGACTACATGTTGTCTTGATCTTGGAGAATCATTTAACTAGGAGGCTATAAAAATATAAACGATACCCAAATTTATGAAAAGTTGATCATATTGCCAAAAGTGTGACTCAGAAATTATTTCCCACTCCTCTCCATCCGCCATTTTTATGATTATGTCAATAATTAATTAGCTAAATACATCTCTCAAGTTCAGCTGACATAATTTTGTGACACATGCCAAATATACAATTTAAGATCCAAGACCATACAGTGACTTTTGACTTCATAAATTATACCCACTGTTTTCTCGAAATCATTTCATAAGTAATGCACACTTTTGTGAGGAGTTAACTTCATAAATGTTGCACAATTTAATGACAAGTTCTCTCATAAATACTGCGCCCTCTTATAAAAAACTTATTTCAGAAATATTGCACACTTTTGCCTAATAATCATTTCATGTGTATTGCACACTTTAATGATGAGTTCAACTCAAAATTTTTGCACACTTTTATAGAGTCTATTTCATAAATATTGCACACTTTTCTTGGAGTTCATTTCATAAATACTGCACACGCTTACTTAAAATCCATTTCATAAATAAGAGGTATTTTTTTGGGAAGTCCATTTCAAAATATTGCACACTTCTGTAAAGAATCCGTTTCATAAATATTGCACACTTTTGTCAATAAATCATTTCATAAGTCTTGCACACTTAAACGATAAGTTAACTTCATAAATGTTGCACACTCTTATAAGAAATTCATTTCATAAAGATTGCACACTTGCCAAGAAATCATTTCCTCACACTGTACACTTTGACCAGGAATCTATTCCGAGAGTAATGTACACTTTCACGAAGACCTCATTTCATAAATAATGCACAACTCCGTAAAAACTACTATTCTGTAACTAAGGTATTCTTTTACGAAGTACATATTTCACTATTATCGCACAGCTACAAGAAAAATGATTTCATAACTAACACGAAGTTATGCGAATGCAACGTTTCATAAATAATGCACAACACTCTCTTATCAGGTCTTCTTTTACGCGGTCATTACCATATTAAAAAGAAAATAATAATCAAAAGCATTCCTCATCTTTCAATCTAAAGCCTCCCCATTTTTACGCGATCCTTAAATTTATTAGGTGATTCATAATGATCTCATCATTCGCAAAATGAAAATAAATTTATTAAGTATATATTTATAAATATCATATTATTTTTATTAAATAAGCTCACAGTTTTTTTTAATATAAATGTGACTTTCTTTGCGGGCCACTATAATTGAGTCACGGGCCGGCTTTCGCGTCACACAACTAAAATTAGACTAAATCATATTAAAACTAAATTATTACTTTCAGTTATGCGAAGGAGGAACTGCAAATGATTTCGCAAGAAAGTTAGAACAAGAGAATAAACGAACGAATGAAATATACATAGCATATATACTGAGAGAAACTATAAAGGTGAGTAAGAGAAAATTTGGCAGCCAACGGGTGTGATGGCGTGTCACCTGATCAGGATGTTACTACCCATTTTTGTAGGGCCCATCCACTTCCTCAAATAAAATCCGTTATACCAACTCACTGTAAGCTAAACGGAAGTGGTATAAATTGTATATTCAATCTTACATATACTAATTTGGCCGTCCATTCTTATCAATTATCTACGACTATTCTTATTACTATACCACAGCGCTAAAATGATTGGCACACTATACAGGTTGTAGTTCACTACAATTTAAAATAAATCTTTGATTACCAATTTTGTGATTTTTACTAATGAAGGTTATAGCCCGAAAATGAATATCAAGAATCAGAATCGTATAACAAAAATCAGGCCAAACGTAAACATAATTATACTAACACAACATTGAAATATAATTCTGAAACCGTGATATTTTATAAAGTATAATATCTATGAGTAGAAAACGGGTTGAGTTTACTTGCACAACAGTATAAAGTGAAATTTACGACATCGCAAATGTTAACACTTGGCATAGTATACCTTGTCGCCAGTTTACACTAGCAGCGGGCGTTTTTTCGTGATTCGCTAGAAAGTTTGGTTGTTCAGTAAAATTGCTGAAAATCGACACCGACTTCGTTTTTATCACTGAAACATTTTTTATTTTACTCTAAATATATACTCAACGATTATTATAACAAAGAAATTGATACTTCTACGAAAACACGAAAAAACACCCGCGTATCCACCACAAATCTACTAAATACGTATTTTTACGTGACCCGCGTAATACCAACAGTTCGCCCCAAAAAACGTAAAAATACGTTGCCCGCAAGACAAGTGTTAAGTGAACCGGAAAATGATGTCGCTCGCTTCAGTGAATGACGTCTACTAAATATGCTACGGTAAAAGTGATAAATCAGGCGAATATATATATAACTTCCGGTTATTGTTAATCATGGACTGAGTTTGGTAAATGTCACAGATTACTGAATTTTCATCACATTTACCGGTTAGTTTATATAATATCTACGTCGTAATGAAGAATTTGATAAAAGTTTGCTAGATGCTTGGCCTCTGTCACTTCCTCATCTCATCATTGCTGAGAAGTTTGAGTTCAGAGTAGGTGCTTGGATGGTTTGTCTTTTGACAGAAAAGAGACAGAAGTCAAGCATCTGAGCAAACTTTTATCAAATTCTTCATTGCGAGCTGGATATTATATAAACTAACCGGTAAGTGTGATAAATACTCAACAATTTATGACATCTACCAAGTTTAGTCGGCGATTATGAATAATGACCGGAAGTTATACACATATATCGGTTACACCTTTTGATTCACATAATATTTACGTTTCGACTGTTCTCCAACCTGAGTCTGGTCTATTTGAACCCTTTTAGCCACGGGACAGGGGTTAGGGTTGTGTTTCCTCTACAACAAACCTTTTCTAAAACGAAACTCATAACTGTTACATAACAGCTTTAAACTAACACCGGGATATACATAATTAAGTTTCCTCAAGACAGTAGAGCCTAAGAAGGTGTTAGATCACTTAACCCCCACACCGTCTAATTTAATTTAAGGCCCTCCAAAAACGAACTTAGAAGTATTCCCAACCCTCAGACAACACCCCCGAAAAAAAATTGTTCTCTTCACATCTTACCATTCCGCTTCATCATTTCAAAATAAAAAATAAAATAAATAAATAAATTTATTTAAAATAAACTAATTAATAAAAACATAACTTAATCCGATAAAGATTTGTTCAAAAATATGGTTATTGTCTTTTAAGTTCTGTTATTTATATTATAATAATAATTTCTCTTATCATTAAAAATTTGTTTTTGGCTTAGATATACATCTTATTAAAATTCTTTTCGTCGTAATTATCCATAAATAATTAATCAATAAAATCACATAAGTATTGCATCAGCAAAAATTAAAAATGGAAATTCTTTTTAAATAATCATTCATAAATAATTTTTTTAGGAGGAAAATAATAATATACAGTGCGGAATATTAAGAAGATATTAATAATATTATTAATAGTGAGTTTTTATAGTTACATAATACACGTCTCGTGACTCTTCTTTGGCTTTTGGCGAAGTAATTAAGTACAATAGAATGGCAAACGTGTAGGTTTTCGCTTAGGACGCTTACGACCAAAATCGAGACCCGTCACTTTTCTCAACCGTCTCCGCCGAATGCAGCGTCACCTGTAAACAGAAAAAATGGTTTTGGAGTGAGATACCAAAAATGATCTTAATACTATTTTGGATATTGATCCTTTCGCAGCATCCCTTTTCAAAGAGTTTTTAGCACTAGAGAGGTGACTTTGATGCCGAATCCCACGTGCAGACATTTTTGTTTCTTTCAAGGGAGTCCTAAATTCTTTTCCATCTCCTATATTTCCTTCTGTATGACCTTATTAGTATAACTATTATATTAGTTCGGGTTATACTCCTGTTTTTCACACTTGGGCATAACAGAATGTGGGAGAGGACTCGAGTTCAAGGACTATAACTTCTAGACAGGTGGGTTGACCACTACACTGCAGTTCTCCCATCATGATTGTTATATTATAATATTATATCTTAGAATTATGTTTTCAAATATAAATTTTCTTATCTAAAATTGGTCGGCAACCAAGAAGAAAATTGTTTCCGCCTGAATTTCGAATTCGAAAGTCGAGAGATAAATATAAACAAATGATTTCATAAATATTGCACATTTTTGTGAGGAACCCATTTCATAAATACTGCACACTAATTCACACATAAACGAATCCATTGGATAAATATTGCAGACATTTACAAGGGATTTATTTCATAAATATTGCACACTTTTGCAAGAAATTCACTTCATAAATACTGTGCACTTTTCAAGATACTCATTTCATAAATACTGCACACTTTTGAAAGGGGTTAATTTCATAAATACTGTACACTTTAGGAAGGAATCCATTTCATAAATATTGCAAACTTTTGCAAGAAATTTATCATAATCTCTGCAAACTTTTCAAAATTTATTTCATAAATATTGCACAATTTAGTAATCCATTTAAATATTGCACACCACTATAGTAATCCATCTCCTAAATATTGAACACTATAGGGATTTATTTCATAAATATTGCACACTTTGAGCAAGAATCTATTTCATAAAAACTGCATACTCTGGCAAGGAATCTATTTCATAAATATTGCACGCTATCGCAACAAGCCCATTTCATAAATATTGCACACTAGTGCAAGAAATTTACTTCACGACACGAATCTATTTCAAAAACAACGCAGACTTTCGCCAAAAGTTTATTCTATGAATAATGCCCACCTATAAAGGACTCATTCTACAAATCCCAAACAATTTTCGCAATGAAACGTTACTTTGTGTGTAAGTGATGAGACAGCAGCTTATTCACTTGCGCTGTAAATATAAATGTTCCATCAACAACAACCCCTCAAAGCAGGACTAAGTACTTATAGCCACGAACTTGAGGACAGTTGGAAGCTAATCAAAGAACCAAAATGGAACGACAAGCTTGCTCTAATGGTACGGGCAAAACGAGATGATGATCGTAGGCTTTAAGTTTAAGAAGAGAATCGGTCAGACAGTATCAACCTGAAGACGCGATTTACTACTAATGAACATGTAGTTTTTAATTTCATGGCTTTAATTTATTTTGCATTCTTCTGAGAATGGTAGTAATCTCAGCTAGGCGTTCCAATCTACCGTGGCCAATTTTCATAACCAGCATATAAAAATAATGGACAGACTTGAAAAATATAAAATTTGAAATGCCATTAAAAGAAAAAAAATTTTCCTCTCGAATTAAAGATGTTTGGTCACTCTTTCAGGCAGTAGTTCATCTCCATGAAAATGATATATGTCACAGAGATGTTCGAGGAAGTAATATCCTCCTGACGGCCGATGGAAAGGTCAAACTCGTCGATTTTGGTATATCACGCTACGTTGGCAAGAATAAGAAAATGAAAACGTATGTTGGGTCTCCGGGCTGGCTAGCACCGGAAGTGATAACGAGTCAAGGAGAAGAGGAGAGTTTGGGCTATGATAAGAAAGTAGACGTTTGGTCGATAGGTAAACGTTCCCGAGTTTTCTTTTCTTCTTCGTTTCCTCTGGGTGTATGGGTACTTTGTGGTAGACTGTTTTCCTGTTTCTTGTTCTGTTTATTGATACTCTCCCAGACTAGAGTTAGAATTTATAGAATCTTTCACTCCTTTTTGAATATTTAGATCTCCTTCTTTTGTTTTCTTCCTGTATTCCCACTTGATACCCATTCCTTCGACTATTAGGTTGATTTCTGATACTTCGCAGAACTACAGACCAGTTCGCTGCTTCTATTTTAAGTTATGTGCCGGACAGCAGTATGCACGTATTTTGAGGAAATCGCAAGACCTCTTAACTCAAATAATTTTCACGCCGACAGGAATCACTGCGATTGAGTTGGGTGACGGGAAAGGACCTTTCGAAGACATGCATCCAGGTCGAGCTCTATTCCAAATTGTGAAAAACCCTCCGCCAACCTTACTAAAACCTTCGGACTGGTCTCAACTCTACAATGATTTTATAAGCGAGTAAGAACAACGCAACCACAACGTCCTATTGTCATTTTGAATTTCGTCATCTATGTCACAACCTTTTGTATTTCAGATGCTTAATAAAAGACCCAGAAAACCGACCTTTCGTTCAGGAACTAACCGGACACACCTTCTTCGAGATGATTGACAAACAGGAAAATGTAAGGAAGACACAGCGTGGGAGTGAAATTTGAAATTTATCTCGACTTTACATTAAAGTTTCCTTTCCAGCTCCTAGATGACCTAAAAGGGATTTTAGAATCTCAGAAGAACCTAACTTTATATAAGAAACCAGACATACAAGTTAGAAAAGGTTATATGAAGACGGAACAACAAGTCAAAGCGGAGAAAATACTCCAAGAAGACTTGGCCGCACTGTCTGAAGTCTCAGAAGACATAATCCTGATGGAACTTCACGAAAGGTTTAGAAAGAACGAATTCTACACCTTCATCGGTGACATTCTTTTGGTTTTGAACCCAAACAAGACCAACGATATCTACGGCAACCAGGTACGTATGTGTGAAAATGCAACCCACCCCTATGCATTCCATCCCCACGACTTTTCTGTCTTTCAGTATCACAAAAAATACAAATTCAAAGGGAAATCTCAGAACGCTCCGCATATATACTCGATAGCTGAAAGTGCTTACCGAGACGTTTTCCATCACGACAAACCACAGCACATATTGTTTGCTGGAGAGACGGGAGCTGGGAAAACATTTAACATGATGCATGGAATTGATCACCTTCTATTTCTGGGACAAGTAAGCAATCGCACGAAAATTCCAAGAGTATACAAAAGCAGCTAGTCAGCAAGTTAAATTTGTTAAAGGGTCTTAGGAGTTCTGAAAACGTCAAGAAAGCGTTGAGTGTCATTCAGGCGTTGGGGAATGCAGCAACGCTACATAACTCAAACTCTACAAGACACATCCTTCAAACACAGCTGACGTTTACAGATACGGGGAAGATCAGCGGAGGAGTTTTCAGAATCTATCAGCTGGAGAAGGAAAGAGTGACCACGACCACTAAGTAAGTCATCAAAAAAGGATTTTCCGAAGGCAAAAGAGGAATCGATACTAATACAGGGTGTTCTGCTTACAGGAAACAAGCAAACTTTCATCTGTTCTACTACTTTTACGATACACTCAAAGCAGAAAACAGTTTAACAGAGTTTCACCTAACCGATGAAAAGGAATACAGGTTCTTAAAAGCAGGCTTAGAAACCGACATGACAGACACATCCCAAGAAAACATCGACGGATACATTT
This sequence comes from Columbicola columbae, assembly GCA_016920875.1. Classification (NCBI taxonomy): domain Eukaryota; kingdom Metazoa; phylum Arthropoda; class Insecta; order Psocodea; family Philopteridae; genus Columbicola; species Columbicola columbae. The sequence goes on along the minus strand of JADMLL010000005.1, from coordinate 5,118,166 downwards.
TATTCGAAAATAATTTGAGAGACCTTGAATTCGAAGAAGAAACTATAAAGTCTATAAAAAATATATTGGCAGCGATTATACTGATCGGTGAAATAGACTTCACGGATGACGAAGATGGGTACGGAGTGATAGCAACACCAGACATCGTCAATGATGGTAATTTCCTAGATGAACCAAACGATCGTTAAAACATGTTTCAACAGTTCTAATCTAATTATCTATATTACTCAGTTGCGAATTTACTCGGAGTGGATAAGAAAAAGTTCTCATGGGCCCTGGTTAATTACTGCGTTATAATGAAAGGAGAGGCCGTCATGAGACACAACTCCAAATCAGAATCGGAAGAAGCCAGAAATGTCTTGGCGAGAGGACTTTATTCGAGGCTCGTCGATTGGATCGTGAACGCGATTAATGAGAAGTTATCCATATTCCGTGTTATCTAGTAAGTTTGTAAAAGAGCCAGATAATTGTTATAGAAACTAAATAATTTTGAAGATACGATTGGTCTAATACGGTGGGACCTCGAATAATGAGCGTAGTTCGTTTCGGAGTCTTACTCGCAATGCGAAACAAGCATTAACCGAATCCACTGATGTAAAATGCATGTGTGACATTTATTCGAAGGAAAATACACTAACATGTTAGCACAAAAAGATTTGGGGATCTCCATCTACGTCACTCGTTATGCGAGGTTCCACTGTTTCTAAAACTAACCAGTTTATAATGCTGACTTTTTAATACAACTTCCAGCGGCGACAAGCATGTCATAAGTCTAATGGATCTCTACGGTTTCGAATGTTACAAGAAAAACACTCTGAGTCAGTTATTCGTGAATGTGGTGAATGAACAACTGCAGTTTCACTACAACCAAAAACTCTTTACTCATGATAAAGTAAGCAATAAGAATTTCATTTCAAGTCTCATCCACCAGCTTATGCTGACTTTTAGTTTCAGACTTGATCATCCCCTCTTCCCGGTTTCCTCTCTCTCAACCTGTTTCTACTTCCATAGTACCCAACCGCCTCTCCGTTTTTAATATTCTAGAAAGCTCGGGTTTCCTGTCATAGGTCTTAGACCACGCTTTAGTAAGTCTAAATCGATAATTTCTACTAATATCAAAACCATAGTTCATTTAAAAGAGTTAACCAAAACGTTTTTGGCACAAAAATCTTTGTCAGCTTCCCTTATAACAGGTACCAACTTCAACTTCAACCTAACAAAACGACTACAAAGATACTAGACTCGTGTTTGTTTAAACTAAAAATCTTTTCAGAGTTCAAAATATGTGACTTGTTCCAAATTATTCTGTTCTAAGAGAAGGTCGTTGACTTTTGACTTCCAAATTTCTAAAATGTCATAACACTTTCTAAGACAAGATGTAGGCAATCTCATTTCATAAATATTGCACACCAGCACGGCGATTTCATTTCATAAATATTGCACACTAGTAGGGTGATCATTTCAAAAATATTGCACATAGTAGGATGATCTCATTTCATAAATATTGCACACCAGTACGGCGATCTCATTTCATAAATATTGCAGGTTGATCATTTCATAAATATTGTTCTCATTTAAATATTGCACACCAGTACGGCGATCTCATTTCATAAATATTACACACCTGACTCTGTGTCCTTAAATTTCGAAGACATATTAAATAGAACTTGGTATCATACTGATATAAATATAATATTTAGTTAATAAATAGCGATGGGGCTGCACTAAACATTTTATAGAGGAGCTACAGCCAAGAGTAAAGAGCATCACGTGGCTCCGGAGCCGCACTTTGCCGACCTCTGAACTAGAGGATGAAGAAGAAATAATAATTAACACTTAGTGTAGTTACTTTTTATTCAATTCAACAGAAAATTGCTGAAGAAGATGGAATCGGTTTCCCCGATCTCGACTATAAAGACAACACAGCAACCATAGATCTGATTATATCAAAACCAGATGGTCTTTTGTGCAAAATCGACGAAGCGACAAGGAACGAAAATGCGTCTTATCTTATAGGTAACTCAAAACACTATTCAAGACATGTGAGATAATAAGGTAGACTATAATCCTGTTCTTTCTTCTCCATTTTTAGAAAGTCTTAGAGAACAAAAAACACCAGTCAACTCCTCGATTTTCCCGAAACATCACGTGATTTTTCAATTATCCACTACACTGGGAAGTTAACATATGACGCAAGCCAGATGATGGAGAAAAATCGAGATTTCCTGCCACCGGAATTGATAGAAACGATGAGACTATCCTCGCAAAAAGTCGCCAAACAGTTATTCTCATCGTTACTCACGAAATCTGGAAATCTCTCAAAGACCACGAATTATCTAAAAAAGCAAGACAGTAAGAGTGAGGACGATAAGCAAGAGATGAAGCAAATGGTAAACCTTTAACCATTACCCAAATTTGTTTAAAGTAAGCGAAAAGTCAGCATTCAACACTTCCGATTCGCATTTCAGAAAATCAACGCCGACCTTCAGGGTGTCTACTCCCAATCGAGACAAATGAGAACGGCATCATCGACTTTTAGAAGCACCTGCTTCGATATATTTAAGAATCTATCGACGAACGAATTTGGTTTTCACTTCGTCAGATGCATAAGAACGGATCTGACAAACAAACCAGATGGATTTCAGCCGGAAGCAATAAGACAGCAACTGAGAGCGTTTAATGTTGTCAACACTGTTCTTGTAACTCAGCAGGGATATTCGTACCATGTCTCGCATAATGAATTTTTAAGGAGGTATGGTTTAGACTCTGTTACGATGACAAAACTTCAGAAACTAAAAAACGAAACTCTGGCTCCAAACATTGTTACTTCTCTGTCTACCACACCACGTTTAGTTTTTGGTTGCTGCAGAGATTTATCTAGTACCTAGCTCAGACGATTTTCATAGTAACATCTCACTTTCAGGTACAAGTTTCTCGCATTCGACTTCGATGAAAATGTCGAAGAAACAAAAGACAACTGCAGATTGCTCCTTCTACGACTCAAACTAGAAGGCTGGACCTTGGGGAAAACAAAAGTGTTTCTAAAATACTTCAACAGAGAATATTTATCCAGGTAACCAATTACCTCTCAAAGCGATTTACTCACTACAACACGTCTTTGTCCTCCAGAAATTTATTCAGTGACATATCCCACTCCCATGACACTCATAATTCGTTCTGAAGACTTTTAGTCGTTGAGCGAAACAATTTATCCAGACAAACTGAAGTAATATACGATAATGAGCTCTATGTCGAAAAATATTCAAAATTTGAAATTCTAAAACGACTGAGGTAGCAAACACACTGCAATTCCATCGCCAATTTGTTTCCCTACTTTACGCAACTTATGCGAAACTTCGCTCGTTGAGAGAGGTTCGACTGTACTTTACACCTTTCACTCCCACACAAACTGTAAACATTGTCTAAACACCTCTATCGGAGCTAGTGTTGTCATTTTTTGGCTATCACATCAAAATAACTGTAAATAGACAAGAGTGACACTCATTCTTACAAATATTTGATTTGAGCACAGATAGCCGTAACAGCCACAAGGTTAACCTACCTACTACCAACAGCAGAGAAAATCTTAAAACTCACCAGACCATCCCTACCTCTCCAGAAAACCTCAAATTTTCTAATTTCGATTTACAGGCTCTACGAAAGGCAGATAAAGAAAATCGTCAAAGTTCAATCCATGATGAGAACATTCATCGCGAGGAGGAAACTCTGCGCCAAAATCAAAAGATACCAAGTCCAATCGGGTAATTTTAAGGATAATTCGCAATCGGCTAATTCTGTCAAAATACCGGCGGGCCCTGTAGAAACTAAACCTGAAGTTTATTCAGAATCAGAATAGAAACAAATCAGACGCTAGTTTTAAAAGTGAATCACCAACCCGCTCTTGAAGAAACCATATTTAACATTTGTAAAAGCAGAATTAATTAACATTAATTAAAGTATGTAAACAAAACTAAACTTTTCTCAATTTATTAGCAACGAAACCTTCCACGTATAATTTATCATACGAGACGCGGATTTAACGTTTTCCATATTAAAAAGCATTTAACTCTAGTATGATAAAAAATATTTGCTTCTATCCTTTCTAGATAAAGATAAATTAATTAAAGAAGAGGAGACAGAATATTCGCAACTCCATTCGGAAGCGGCTATACTCATTCAAAGAAGTAAGAACTCAACAACTGAGGTACTTGATTAATTCACTGATTAGTCGAGAATTTTTTTCAGTATATAATTTTATAATTACAGAATATAGGAAGCATGCGATGGGTAAGAGTACATCGATGCCTTTTGCTACCATCACGGGTACTTATCTGTTGGTGCGAGTATAAATTCATTTCTTTGAATCGATTTATTAATTTTAATTGCTGTTGCAGGGGATCTGAGTGAAGACGAGAAATCGTTTATAAGACCTTGGTGGAAACGTTGGAAAACAAAATCGATATTTCAAGTGCTGTTACTTTATAGAGCTGACAGACTACAAGCTTTGACTAATTTTTGCCTTCAGGTAAGGTTAAAGTATGTCAGCTAATCTAGTTACTGCTGTAAGATGTAGTGTCAGAGTGTCATTAAAAATTTTTTCTTCTAATTCCGACTAAGTGTCAATTCCATACTCAGTCCTTCACTCTGTTCTCTTGCTCACCTTACAACTGTTTACAGATTTTTAGAGGGTCGAATGTTCCATTTTCTCTTAGAATCCTACGCTTCTGTAGATCTTGGTGTGTTATTTCCATTGATCCCCAGTCTTTTTGGATCTCCACAAGCCAGATTTCTTAGTTTTCTTGTTTAGACAAGAGTTGGCTACCTAGTTTGACAGTCTGAATGAATCCATTTCAATTTAATGCTCATGAAAGATGGGTTCTGCATTCTATATACTCATACACTATTTTGTTGTTCATTCTGTAGCTCCTTATTCACTCTCACAGAACCCAGGATGTTTCTTAATACCTCCTATTCCTTCTTCATTCTCTTAGATGCTTCATAACTCCCCGTCTATAGTGCTGTGAGCATGTTGACCGATGAGAGCTTCAGTTTCTCCATTAAATATAATAACAATTATAGTATCTATATTTTTTTCAAGATTCACATGTTCAATCAAGACGTTTTAAAAACTATCCAAAATAATAATCTTGAAGTTGATTTGGAAACAATAAATTCTGAAGCAGAACCGAACAGTTATCTACCACCCACAAAGCAATCCGTTCATAAGCTTGTATTCGACTGGCATTGCTTGAGTCTTCATGGTGATACTACCAACTGCGAGCCACTGGCAGAGAAGAGGTACTGATATACATATTATTGATTATACATTAAAAATACCGAGTATTCGATATAAATTAATTATGTTAATTGTCTTTCAGTCTGGAAATGTTAGGCTCCGAAATAATTGCTCGCATGGAAATGATAAAAAATAAGGAAAATGAACCTTCCAAAGAAAGTTTTGAAGGTGAGTAAACTTTCTTCTACCTTAAGTTAATGTCTTGATGTTGACTGCCTCCTAAATCATAAATTTTTCTTACAGATAAAGAAATTCAGACATCTTTTGATGAAAGCAATCAACTGACATTGAAACAATCGGATACAATACAAGAAGAGCTACATAACAACAACTATTATATACCAACCGAAACTTCCTCACGAAAACAAGATGATGAGGCAAATAATAACCAAAATACACCCTCAGTTGAAGACAAAGAAAATTCAAAACAAGTTTTACCTGAGGTAAAAAAATTTCCTAAAATAATAGAAAGTGAAAAACAATCTGAGGCAGAAAGGATAGAGACACCATTCAGGTAAAACCAGTGGGAACAATTTAATTGTAGTTGGTGAATTATTTCATGACTAACGACTAATTTTTTGTAGACCTCGAAACATTCAAAGTCACCAATTATCTACAAAACCTCAACAAATATATAAATCTCCAGTAAAAGAATTGGAAGAGAAATTCCGCCAAACTAAACACGACGACGACAACGACGAGGAACCCCCTTTCAACTTCAGAGCAATGCTTAGAAAGACAAACTTTCGAATAAATTCAAATAACGAAGAAAATCTGATCTTTCACAGTGAGAAAAACGGTTTCGAATTTGACACGAGAAGATGGGAAGTTGATAAGCATCAATCAGAATTAATCGTCACAGAACTCGCTCCCGGAATACGCGTTTGTGGACAAATCGCAGATCTTTAAAACGACTTTTTAAAACTACAACAACTTACCACTTCTGACTAGAGTTCTTCTCCTTTTCCTCATCATCTTTATTCCCGATTTCATTAACTTCATCGTCTTCTTTTTCTAAATCGACGACTTTTGGATTAATCTCTGATTGTTCACTATTATGTTCCTTAATCATAGTCACTAGCGCGTCGAGACGTGTAGGTTGAGGAATTTGTAAAACTACTTCTGCTTCTTCCAAAATAAGAAGGCCGTTCCGTGCATCGCTTCTAGATAAACTATGTTTTAAGCATACATGGGATTCCCAGTCTGTGTGTGAGGGCAAAACCTAAAAGATAAGCATTATGTGAATGGAATTCAAAAACACAAAATTGATTTCGAAAGTTTTAAACTTTAAGCAAGAATTCATTTTTATGTATTTATAGAGACAAAAAAGCATTGAAACTTACCTCGAGACACCACTTACAAGGTAGACTTTGTGAGCGAGTGTGACAAGCTTTTATATGACGCCTTCGAAAACCCCATCTAGTGTATGCTCTATCACAGAATGGACATGGAAAAGGTGGAAATGGAAAATTTGATGATGCTATAAAAATAAATTGTGCACCACTAAGATAAACCTGTGTCACCAAATATTCACAATAAACCAAAATGTCATTAATAATCAAAAGATTCTCTCAATATTTAATGAGCTGTATAATAAAAGCTCAAACTCAGCATATTATGTTATAATATAAGCTTTTAAACACATCACAAAATACTAACTTTTAATTTTGACGAAATGGGTATGTACTTACTTTCATCCAAGTCAAAAGTATAATCGTTTGTATTTTCTGATAATTCTAAAAGAAATAAAAACTATAATGAGTATATAATTATAAGTAAATAACACAAAATAATTGTCTAACCAATTGAAATCAAGTTTTGAAGTAAAATCAAAATTTAGACTCACCATTTTCATCTCCATCTGTATCTATAATTTCAGGTTGTGATGCATCTGACTCAGCTTGGTTATCACATTTTTCATCTGATATGACAGGAGAACTGGGCCTGGGTTCATATTTCATTTCATCTATGGCTACTGGACAGACAGGTACAGAAAGTTCAGTTGGGGGGTTGTAAGGGAGGTGGTGACTTCGGTGGTTTATAACTGTGGTTACTCTTAATTCTTTTTACAATCTTGGGACTACTTGGAGGTGTTTTCTCTTCAGACAATTTTTCACTGACTAACCTTTCATGACTTTCATTTCTTTGCTTTTCCGAAATTTCTTGCTGTAATTATATAATTAACATTTTTAATTTACTGTGAAGTTTACCTGGGAAAGGTTAACACAAACTAGATAACTTTGAAGATGAGTTTGAAAAAAAATGATTTATTTCACTATTATTAAGACACAATTAGTATTAGCGTCCACACACCTCTCGGGTATTGTATTCATGTTCTAATTGCCGACACAATCCTCGAATTTGAAGAGTCTCTGCTGCACGCAATAACAACGGCAAATTTTTTTGATATATGTTCACTTCTCCTTTATATACAAATTTCAAAATTGATTCTAATTCTGAGTAGTTTATGTCGTGAAAAACAATTACTGGATGCTGGCAGGGGTTCATCTGAAATATACTTCTAAAGAAAGGACTGGAAGCAGACAAAATGACTTTATGAGCTTTCAAGCATCGGCCCTCGGTGGCTAATGTTACGTCTACCAGTCCTTCTTCGGCCCACATGTTCTCAAAACTTGCCAAAATAGTCGAATGGAAGCTTTTCCATTTCAAATTAATTTGTTGCTCACGCATACTATATAATTTACAAATTGAAATCGTCCCACAATGAACAACTTGTGACTGACTCTATGAAAGATGGCTGACATGTGTGTTTGTAAACAGCTTGTACAGTGGATCCAACTTAACAAACAAAAATCCATTCGAAGTGGCGCAAGAAAACTTTTGTCCCGCTTTTACAATTATAAATTATCATCCGTTAATCAAATTCTCTCTTTATTTCTCATTTTTCATCCAGCTCTCAAGAATTTTATTTCTATTTTATATATAACAATACTCTATGAATATATGTGAGTGTCTAACTTACAGAATGCTGGTCCATTTCTTGAGCAAACCCCTCTAGCGATTGACCAACTACTTGTCTCAAATCTGGAGAAAGGTAGCAGTTAACTGGAAATAGAAATATTGCTTTTATGCTGTTCATATATTTTCATTATACGGTAGTTGTATTACTCCTTGTCCAATACTAATCATTGTTTAATCTTATAATAAACTCCATTTTTCTGTTTTTTGAAGCCCTTGAAACCTAGCGGAAATTCTGGGCTCATGGTATTTTACTGAAATTCATTTCTTCAGCAAGAATATTGGTTGCCAGAGAAGAAAAATAAAAAAAGAATTGAAAACAATACCAGTATCAGGAAAACAAACCAAACCAACAAACAATAACAAGGGTTGGAAGGAAAGGGGTTTATTATACCTGGGCATCGACCCCACGATGAAACTTTATAAAAAAATTTTACCTGAATTTGAGTTATTACGTCATCATGGTATTCAAATTTGACAAGAAAAGGGACTTTTGGTGTCTTGAACTAACTAAATTTTTTGGCATTTGAGTTTTGACCTTCCTCGAGTAAAGTTGGAGAAGTTTGTGTTGTAAGTTTTTGAAGTATTTTATTCTTTAATTTAAAATGTTTTCAAAAGTGTGTCCAGTATGTAAAAGTAAAATATCTGGAGTGGATTGCAAAAAATTTAACGAGTCTGTAGTACATAGCAACTGTCGAAGTAATAAAAAATTTGGGAAAGCTCAAAGGGTGAGTTACTATTTTATTTTTTTTGAAAATGTCTTTAGTATTTATTTTTGTGAGGGATGTTAAAGAAAACGTTTTCAAAAACTGAGGCATGAGCTTTGTACAGAATTTTATTAATTTTCGTATATTAAGATGTGATTAGATCCAACAAAAGAGCACAAATTAAAACGTGCTAATTTTTTGTGTTGCTCCATATCTTTGCACATACTGTTTCAAGCTGCTGTTGTCTTAAATTATTCTAAAATTTAATAAACCTTAACTCCTTCTTCCAGGAACGACCACACAGGACTTCGACGCCAATTTCAGACCTCGAAAATAACGGAGCTTCGGGTTTTTCAGACTCCGTCAGCGATTTCTTCTACCAGTCATGGAAAAATGGACTCCATTCAGATGAATCTATTAGATCCCAGATTAATTTTAATGAAGGATTTAATCAACCAAACCTAGTGCCACAGACTGTTTGCTATGCTCCTCAAATAATTTACGTGAACCAGATTATTTGTCCACCTCTTGTACCATCTTTAGGTGGTTACGTACAACAAGTCGGATACAGACCTGATGGCACCTATGGACTTCTACCACCGTACTGGTCTTACAGTTAGGAATTTAAATTTGTGTTGTAAAATAAGTTAACAATTGTTGATCAACAAGCTTTACTGTAAATACGAAAACAAAATTTGTAGTGTAATTAAATAAATAAAAATTTAATTTATAAAAAGCAACTTGTGATTTTTAAAACCACGATTCCTGTTGTAAGGGTAATTTTAAAATTTGTGATGAAGTCAAACTATTAGGTCTACCAAAAAGTTCTGTCCGTTTTTGAAAATAATCTTTATTGTATACCTGTATTTTAAATAATTTTTATGATATATAACTGCCATCCAAATATTTGTCTTTTTATAGCGGCAATGTCTGATATTGACAAAAAAGTGTCTTGCTCTAACATGATCTTGACAGTACTGTCGTCGAATAAAGACGACCGCCCTTCATTAAAGAGGTCAAAACAACCTAGTCGAAACTTCGAACCATCTTCTGCAGGTTTTATGAGAAACTATACCTTCATCCAACACCTTGAACGGATTATCCACTCCTGTATTAATCATATAAAATACAGAAGATTAAACGAACTTCAAATTTGTCCATCAGCACATCCGTTCTAAGTTAACTTAACATGAATCATAGATGTTAGGTCAGTAGGTATACAGTCAGTCTAAAGAAAAAGCGTCAAATGAATGTATGCAAAGGTGTTCAAAGTTGATGTAACATTATCGGACAGAACTTTCCGGTGCGCCTGACAAAATGAAATTCAACTATGCGTATGTTCAATAAGAGTAATAATGATGATGGCGAGATTGAGAATTAAACACAAAATAAAGTTCACTCAGCGATTATGTTTAAAATTCATTTTTTTAATTTTACTAAAGCAAAATCATTTTTTTTTAATTTACAAAACTCTCAAATTGAAATGTATTACAACAATTCAGTTTTAACGTTTTTAACAAAAATAATAATAATCCTAAGACTCTACTTAAAACAATTTTTAGGTTTTGCATAAATACTCAAATCCACCCTTTCCTTCCTCCTGAATATAAAGACTTTCGTAAACTTTCAATCTCCTAATTTTTTCTCTTTCGAGAGACTGAAAGCGACGCTCCAGGTACAGTTTCCTTTTCAAAACCAAAGGATCAGAAACTGCCAGTTCCTCACATTTGGACATTTCCTTAAGCAAAATTTGTTTCATTATATTAAAAGCTCGAAGGCAATCGACTTTGCTCAACTGATTCGTCGAAGGCCATTCAAAATCCGTTCGAAGAGGTTTTTGAGGATTAATCAGCTCCTCTCCGAATTCCATTTTCATTTCGTATAATAGTTGATCGGCAAATTGTTGGAATCCGAAGACTATTTTCACAGAATCCGAAAGTACGGAGTGTGAGTCTGACGAATTATCAGAAAATTGAAACATTGACAGTGGCGTATCCCAAGTCCTTTTGTCGACGTATAAATTTTCTTCAGTTGGTTTATGCTCTAAATCCATAACTTCTGTTTCTCCGTTTGTGTCCTTCTTCACGTTAACCACTAAGTTACATTTGACTTCATTGACACAGAGGTTACAGGTTTTCTCTCGCGTTCTACGACGTCTCCAGTTGTAACGGTATAATTTACCGCATCTGTCGCAATTGTTCTGAATATCCTCGCATTGCCAAAGGGAACTTACATCATTTTGACAAATTTTCCAGTTAGAATGCATATAATATAACGTAAAGCATCAAAGACTGTCCTCCATCTATTTTCCTTGGATACTCCCTGAAATTTAATTTATATAAAAAATCTTGGAGATGTCAACAAAGGTCGACTCTTTGTTATTTGTGTGACTACCTTCTGACCTACAACCATTTCAGCAATATAATCATAAAATATTACAAAAGAAATTACTACAATATTTAAAAACAATCTCTTTAATGGGTTTTTAAATTCAAAACACAATCATCAAACCCATTTTAAAAGTCTATATAAAAATTTGAAAGGTTGAAAAGTTATTTTTGACTCAACTAACTCAAGATTATTGACTAAAAAAAATAATATTTGAACTAATATAGACTTTAAAATATTACCAAAAAGTTCGAAACCTAATTTTACTGCTACTACAAAAGATAAATTAACTATACACGTGCAAACCCAAACCTGATTGACTTGAATACAAATTAAGTTATCTGGAGTTTATATAAATTAACTCGAACTCCTTTTTATACCAAAACAATATGAGCCGCTAATAACTTTTGAGAGTAAACAATATTTTTTTAATTATTATTCTTTTGTTGGCGATTTAAAATTCATTCCAGTGTACTATTTGAGAATGAGGCATTAAGGCACTTTTCCGACGAAACGTTTTTCTTTTAAATTTGATTTGACGTAGATTGATTTGAGTGAAATATTTAGAACTGAGGGATGAGATATATAAAAGATATTCAAAAATAAAATTTGTTGTTTTAGGATTAATTTGATGCTCAAAAGCAGTTTTGATCTCTTTATAGTGTTGATGTTCATGAATTAAGATCATCAAGATATTTATGGTGGATAAAGAATTTTTATTGTAGGTGGAATTTGAGTTATAAGTTAAAGCTCACACAAATACTTCCTCCTTGATATTGTGTTTGTTTTATTATAAAGTGTCAATTATTTGTCTAACAGAAGATGTATTTGGTAAAATGAGAACTAGAAGTCTAAGTAATAAGGTTATTTGTGATTTATCCTATAAATATTATAAAAATTATTAATTATTTAGTTTTTAAATAACTTTTAAAAGTTTTGAATGTTCACGCCAAATTATTTGTAATTTCCCGCGTAATTTTTAATCAGATTTTATGTTGGCAGCACGTAAAACGTTTTTAGAAAACCGCTTAGATTCAGATGACAAAATGTTTGTTATTATTTATTATTTTGTGCCTTAAAATGACTGATTGTGCCCAAAAACTCTCTCACAGAGAGTGGAGAAAACTTGCAAAAAAAGCTCGCCGGAAACGAATACGCCAACAATTAGCTGACCTTAGAAAAGCTCAAGAAAAACTAAAGATAAGTTCTCCAACATACTTGTTGGAATTGGAAAAGAAACGTTTGTATGAAGAATATGAGTTAGAAAAGGAGGAAAAAGAGAGAGAAGCAAGGCATTTGAAGTGGTTAGAGGAAGAAGAACGAGCCCAAACAAAATGGAGAGAAGAACAAAGACTGAAGAAATTAGCTTTGGAAGAAAAATTGAAGGAACAAGAAAGAATAAGGAAGGAGTGGGAGAAGGAGCAAAAGAAAATCCAGGCAGAAAGGGAAAAATTAGAAGCTCTTAAAAAAGAAGAAGAGAAAAGGCAACAGGAAATATTAGATAGAATAAATGACTTTATTGTTAATGGTGGGGAAATACCATTAGAACTTCGAAGTGTTTGTGAATCAAATCCTGGGAAAGAAATGTGTTCATTTTACCAAAAAGTTGGAGCTTGTCGTTTTGGTAGTCAGTGCTCTAGAAATCATCACTATATGAAGATAAGTAATGTTTTGATGTTTGTAAACTTTTACACTCATTTTACATTAGATCAATGTAAATCATCTGAATATGATACTGATATTAGTTTGGAGTATGATGATTCAGACATGTATTTGCATTTCAAAGGTTTTTATGATGACATTGTACCTGAGTTTAAACGATTTGGTGATGTAACAATGGTTAAAGTCTGCTGTAATGTAGAACCTCATTTAAGAGGTAATGTGTATGTCGAATATAGAAGTGAAAGAGAAGCTTTAGTGGCTTACAAAGGATTTCAAGGTCGATGGTATGGTGGTAAACAACTAAATATCGAATTTGTTAAAATCAGTGACTGGGGTAGTGCAATATGTGGAGATTTTTACAGGAAAAGATGTCCCAAGGGAAAATCTTGTAACTTTCTTCATGTTTTTAAAAACCCTAGAAATGAATTTGCAATAGATTGGAACAGACATAAAACAAACAATTCTCATTCTGCTCAAAACAGTTTTGACAATAATAATGACAGATATAAAGATAGGCATTGGAGGTGGTCAGAATCACCTGAAAGTGATGTTAGTAAAGATAAATCAGAGGAGGAAAGGAGAAGTAGGAGACGTAGAAGGAAAGACTCATCAGATTCTAGACATTCGAGGAAAAAGAGAAGATCCCATTCTGGGGAAAGATCATCAAAGTCAAAGAAATCAAGTCGTGATAGAAGCAGACATCATTGAATATATTCTGGAAAGGAAAGTATTCTTTATGCAGGATATAAAAGGAGTGTATAATATTTAAATTGAAATAAGAAAGGTAAGATCTGATCTTAATTTTGAATATTATATAAATGATTTATATTTTGTTATACTGATTTAAAAATTTGCAATTGTTTTGCAGAAACTTGATTGTGTTACAGATGTGATGTATGCATCCAACAGGGAACTAATTTCTGAGTCTTATCACAACAGAATTTTTGTCAGCTTGTAAGTGAAAAGTAATAATATAGCTTTATACTATTTTGATGGATGTTTCGCACCTTGTTCTTTCATTTTTGTTTTCAAACAACTAAACATCAAAAGCAATCAAATTGTATAATGAACAATAATCGGTAATGACCAAAGTGTAAAAATTTTTGGTGCCACAGTTCACAATCTGAGTTTCACTACTTATAAAAATGTAATCGAAGACAAAACAAACTTTTTATGACATCAATTTCAAAAAATTTTTTTTGTAATTTTTAGAGGGTGCTAAAAAGAGTTTCAACAACAGAAGAAGGAATGTTTTATCAGTATCACCATCATTCGTGGAAGATTTCTGGATTGCTGACTAATATCATATGGTATGATAATTAATTAATAAAATCTTTATTTAAATTTTAATCTTTCATATAAACAAAATTTAGAAGAGAAATTTTATCTGTAAGAGATTTTAATAGTGCCTTTGACTAGTATAAAATTCATAGAAACATTGTTTAGTATAATTATGGACTCATAAACTTTTAAGAAAAAGGACTCATAACTTTGTGAGCTCAGTTTTTTATGATAAGAAACAATTTCAGTATTAATAAAATGGTTTCTTCTACTTTGTGAGTAGTTTACCCCTCAGATTATGTAGTGACTGTTTTCATAAAATTGAAACTGGTAAGCATTATGTAATAATTCGTCGGCTTCTCTTTATGCACAATTGGTATTCAGCAGCTGTTAATTAAAAATCTTTTATAAATTTATAAATTAGAGTGTAGACATTGTTGTTGAAAAGCCTTTTGTCTCTCGAATGTTTGTTTTCTTCCTGAATTAAGTTTGTCGTTAATGCCTTCAAATACGTAAAATAATTCTCAAGCACAGCGAAGACGTATGATGTATGTCATTGCCAGTTGCGAAAGTGTTGATGTCTTTTAGATTCATCTACAAGCATTGCGAACGTACGTCAATAGTAACCTGGTGGGATTCGTTTAAAGCTTGAGCTTCACGGTTGGATGAGTGGAGGTTGATATGATATACGATAATTTTGATATATTCTTTTAACAGTTCCTGTATTTTGGGGATAAGTTTTGAAAGCTTTCGTCATTCGACTTCGCACCAAACTCGTGTTTGACATTATCGACGGGGCCTGACAATTTTTCCCTCTTATTATCGGGTTCATGTGTACAGAATTTCTCTACGTTGCTCGTGGATGGGTATATTAACGCCCCTTTGTGTACAAATTCTCTAGAACAAGTTTTTTAGCAATTTAAAGCCTAACTTTAAAATACACCAGTCATTGCAGTTAATAACTTGACACGCAATTGTAATCATTTTTCTTTCTGTATTACAAAACAGTTAAAATGTTAAACTTGTAATACCGATAGATAAGCAATGCAATCGATTGTTGAAAATCTCAATAAACTCTGAAACCTTTATCAGAGAAATATTTATTTTTCGGGCTTGAAAATCCACATTTAAACATCGTACGTCAAAAGGACTCACCTTATTTCTCGTTTTTATTATTGTTTAAATGTCAGACCGGCGATTTATTTAAGGTTTGCTGGATATATCTTCCAGACGAATGGCCATAAAGCTAATTGACGTTGGAGGAGGATTCTCAAGTAGATAAAATTAATTTTATAAAGATTATAATTAAAAATTGTAAATCATTATTGAAATTTTTATACTGATCTAGTGAAAATTCAAGGGCTTATTACCGGGTCAAGGTCGTGTAAGAAAGCGGTTGAAATGTGAAGAGTCACCCTGATAAAATGGGAGCCTGATTTTTATGTGTTTATCACCTTGGTGTAATGTTATATCAGCCTTGAGGGGTTGGTTCGGTCTATTTGCTTTAGTGCCTAAACGGTAATGAAGAATAGTTTTATTAGTAGGCTGGGCCGTGATTATTGTCTTCAGGATTGACTTGGAGTTGTCTTTGAATTGTGTTGGTTTAGGTTGTTTTTCGGTGTTGTTTCAGGTTCCAAAGAAAATTCCAAAATGAGGGAACGTTCTACAGCGAAACTACCTCTTAAAGGTTGAAGAGGAAAGGCGCGAGTCTGGATTATATTGGTATAGTAATTTATTTTTATTTATACTTCCTTAAATGTTTTTGTCTTTGTTGAGGTTTAAGTTTTTGAAGTTTTTGTGTCGAATGAAGCATAATCGTGTCTAATAAATATGTTTTAAATGTTTCTCTCCCACAGTCAAGGAAGAAATTGGTAGATCTCTCTCTCTCTTCAGTACTACTTCCGACTGGTGGGTGATCCTAACATTAAACAGTTTTCATGACATCCTTTCTTGTTGAACGCCAACTATGGCCAACGATATTTCAGAAGACAAAAAGCTCTTGTTTGTTTATTTTTATTTATTTTATACTCACTTATATTTTTGTTTTGTTCTTTACTCTCAACACAATTACTATACAATAGATACTCTTATGTCGTTTTTTTTGTTTAGAACAGCGGTTGGCAAAAGTGCGAAATGTAAGCCCTACAGGATTGAAATTTATTAAAAGAGCCATTTTAGGCTTTGCTGAAACATTCCCAACGAAATATTGTTAGGGTTAAAAGTACAATCTCGAGCTAGCCTTTGCTAAATACTGTATGTCTTAGTTTAAGTAATGCTATTAATACATTAAATAAAACTTGGTACCATACTTATATGAAGATAATATTTATTCAATAAATAATATTCCGGGCTTCCATTTAGTTGAAGAGTCCCAGCCACTGGATTAAACAGCCGTATTTTGTCTACCCCTGGTTTAGAAGAACAAATGTGTACAGCTTGGAAACTTCCATAAATTCAACTGATAATGTGTCTCCACCATCATCTGTGTACAGGAGTCTACTGTATGTCCTCAACAACCGATTGAGTGAAAATTTTTGGAAGGTCGATTGCTTACTGTTAAGTCTGAATTCTGAACATAGTGCCTGACCAGTACGAAAATGTTCTAACCTGTGCTCTGAAACTGCTAACATTGTTTGCCTCAATATGTCTTTATGAGGCAATATACAGAAAATGAATATAGAAACAGACTGACAGATGTACATACAAATGATGTCCTGAGGGTGGACTGTTTGCGTCGAAAACCGGACTTCTAAAATCTTTTTTTTGATAAGTCGTGTGGTCCAGTCGCAATGGTCACAATGGAAATTTGGCCCGGGAAGTAAAAAGCTTGAGTACCAAGGCTTTAAATTAATTTGAACTGAAATTGATTGATACAAAACTATAACACAACAGCATGGTAGCTTCAGACGACCGAATGCGACGACAACCTAACGACGACTCCCTTGTACTCTTTAAAAGACGTGATAACCAATTGCTTCGTCGGCGTATACTTGTTTTTGTGTTTTCTGCTGACTATTTTTTGGTAGACCA
Source organism: Columbicola columbae (assembly GCA_016920875.1). Taxonomy (NCBI): domain Eukaryota; kingdom Metazoa; phylum Arthropoda; class Insecta; order Psocodea; family Philopteridae; genus Columbicola; species Columbicola columbae. The sequence continues at coordinate 5,100,823 of JADMLL010000005.1, read as the reverse complement.
GACAAAGTGATTAAACGGTCGCCACAAAACGAGTGAAATTCTAATTTTGGGGAGGCTCCATTTTTATTTATTTTTTGCTGGAGCTATTTAGAGAGTACCAACGACGTGTAGACTGCTTTACGTCATTCCGAAGCTTCCAGTCCAAATTGAAACTAACTTAAGGCTTTCAAATCTCGTTTCAATTTTGTTTTGAATAAACTTTAAGGAATTACCGATGCCTAAAACACATGTGTGAAGCAATAAATTCGTATTATAAAAAAAATGTAATAATTTAAACAGTTGAGAAACGGAATCGCATAAATCTTGGTCGGTTTCCCGTCTTTTTATTTTTTTATTCTGAATGTAAATAATTTCCAGCGGATATTTAATTGATGAATACCACAAAAATGGTTAAGAAGATTTTCTTTTTGGCTTTGAGTTATGCAAATAAGATATGGGCTCAACGTGTTCACAGTTTCCCCCCAGCATCTTTTCATTTTATTTGCGACTAGCCAGGTTTTTTTTAAATTGCCGGGTACAAGTCAAGGTCAACTTTTCTTTATTACCTTCGAGTTAACGTCATGGTAGTATTATTATCATCGCCATTATTTTTTTTAATGTTTCATCACCTCGGCAGGTTAACCTAAAAAAAAATAGCTTTAAAGAAATTCCTAAAAGACAAGTTGAGGTCAAAAACCCTTTCAGAAGAATATCGAACCCGAAAAAATTCTTGAGATGTGTTTTGGGAGTCTATCTGATTTTATTTTCTACCATAATTTTCCTTTTTGATAGCCATAATCATTTCCTGTTGTCTTGTTTTATGTTTTGGGTTTGTTGTTGTTGGGAGTAATGCCGTTGGTTGTCTTTTTGGTTTTGTTTCCCAGGGCGTTGCCCCTGTTCGTTTGAAAATCGAAAGCTGTAAGCCTGTCAAATATTTCGCAAATTTTTACAAGTTCCTGGTGTCTTCACCGATTGGAAAAGACCAGTAAAAAGGTCAGTCAGTAATTTATTTACCTAAAAAAATTTTTTATTTGTTGAAATAGGTTTGGTGGTGGGGAGAAAACAACTCGAAGAAACCGATGGGAGGTTATGTATGACGTCATTGGAGGTAGCTTACGAGATGACATCATACCTCGCCCAATTTGACACCCAGGCTTTTGTGCACGAAAAAAATATGTATGATTGAGCGTGTCATAATTATCGACGGCCTTAACCTTTACCTGGATCTTCTCACTTTGCGAATTGTGAGCTGGCCATTTTTTTTTATTATTATCGCCCATCGAAGATGATCTGGGGGAGACTAATATAGACATGATCACATTTTCGTTTGAATCGCAGACGAGATTGGATGTAATTATATTGTCTAATCTATCGGGGCCGTTATTTTAAGGGATTTCCCCATTCTTGGAACCTTGGAAGAACTTTTTTTTTTTGGAAAGGGAGTTTCATGTTTTCTTCATAATTTTTTTTACTGGCACTACTGGGTACGATTTCCAATAGGATTAACGTGAGTTAGTCGAATGTTACTTCATTTATCTCATTTATGGGAATTATTGCATAAATGCTTATTCGGTCATCTTCTTCAGAGAACGGGTCAAGAACGAATCTCAGCGAATGTATGACTTAAGGTTTTTTTTTTGGATATTCGACGGAATTCCATAAAATATACAATTTGTAGAAAACAAGAATCCAGACAAATTTCTTTCTTTTAGTCAATTAAATTTCCATCCATCCAACAAAGAGAAAAGTTATGAATTTGGGTTATAAATAACATTCCAGAAGCTGACTATGCACGCAATGCACTTTTTCATAAGTATTGCACGCTTTTTTATCTAGAATTTATTTCATAAGTAATGCACACTTTGATAAAGAATTTGTTTCATAAATTATGCACACTCTCCAGAGGAATCAATCCGATCTTTGAACAGATCGTCGAGCTCTCTTCTTGATGCTACCAAGCGACATCCTATTTCATAAGTACTGCACACTTTTGTGAAGGATTTATTGTATAAATAATTTATATTATATGAACAGGAAACTAATGTCGGTTCTGTGCGTTACACCCAATAGATATATTCAGGTAAAAGTGATAAATCAGGCGAGAATATACATAATTCCCGGCGATTATTCATAATCACCAGCAAATTTGACAAATTACTGATAAAAGTGTGCAGGACTTATGACATGGGAGTAAATACAACATTATGAGTACCAGATAGTAATATCGTATTTATATTATACAGTAAAGGTGATAAATCGGGCCAATATAAAAAATAATTTCTGGCGGTTATTAATAATCACCCACTCGGCTAGCAAATAACTGAGTATTTATCACATTTACCGGCTAGTTTATAAAATCGCCAACTTGTAATAGGAAATTATGCAAAATTTGTTCAGACGCTTGGGTTCTGTCACTTTTCTGACAAGAAGCAAGCAATCCAAGCGGCTGTGCTTGCTAGTTACAGCGAACGAACCTCCCGACAAGAAGACTACACGACAAAAGTGACAGGAGCCAAGCAAACTTTGATTAAAATTCCCATTATGAGTTGGAGATTTTATAAACTACCCGGTAAATATGATAAATACTCAGTTATTTGCTAGCCGAGTGGGTGATTATTAATAACCGCCAGATTTTTATATTGGTCCAATTTATCACTTTTACCGTATAATATAAATACGATATTACTTTCTGGTACTCATAATGTTGTATTTACTCCCATGTCATAAGTCCTGCACACTTTTATCAAGATCTAATTCAGAGAAGACTGGAAACATTGATTTTGTTAGTAATACAAACTTTATTTTGATATTCATTATGGGTTGTTTTGACTCTTCTCTTATTAATATAATAAATAAATTTTTTATTTTATATTTATAAAATAATATAAGCAATCATTGTATTGCAACATCAGCAAAAAATTTTCCGATAAATAAGGGTGCGTTACTTATAAAAAAGATGGAATTTTTCTACAGGTGTGTTATTTAGCATTCATCACTGGAATTTATTTATGACTCTATCTAATAATTAAACCCCAGTCTAATTAATTAATTATGGATATGATTTATGTAACTAAGTTAATTTAATTATGATCTGATGGAAAAGGAGATGTCTAATTTGCGTAATTTGGTTTTGTCTGAGTGCTGACTCGTTCATAAAAATAATCCTTTGAAACTGGTTCCAGTCTTGGTACATACATCTTCCTTCACGGAAATAGCTGTTACCAAGATAATTTAACGTTTCCTTTTGCATGTTCGTGGCGTCGCGTTTCCTTGACATTAACAATGAAAAATATTGTTCTTAAAAATAATATAAATAAAAAAAATGACCCCGAGTCCAAAGGATTCTATTGACTCATTTAATTGATATTTTAACGGCTCGTTTTGATAATTGTTTTATATTATCGGCTTGGTTACAGGCCAAACGGATTTCAAATTATATTAATTATGTGGGGGTTTATATTATGGGTTTGTCGAAAAAGTTTTTTTTTGTGTGTGTTGGAGTTAAAAGAGTTGGATTGTTGAGAAAGGACGGTTTGCTATTAGGTTCTTCTGTCACGTCAAAACAACACCTCGTTTAATTATAAATATGACTTTATTAGTTATCCCCTCGGGGGCAATTGTGGCTTAAGGGCAACCGCTACCAATTTGTTTAAAAAATGTCAATGTCAAAACGCCATATTTATGCCCAATGCCAAAGAAAGCATTATGGGATCGCGAATTAAGAAAAAGGGGGGCTTGAAATTAAGTAAAAAGAAAAATTACTCTTCGCTAAATTAGGAGAAATTAATTTGTTTATAAAATTTGTGAAACGATTTTCCATTTAAAGTGTGCATTACTTTTGAAATGGGGTGTTGCCGTTAATCAAGAGGTGTTAATTCAAAAATCTGTGATCCCACATGCTCATCAGATTATTTATTGAGTGTGTGCATCATTTATGAAATGAGTTCTTCAAGAAATCGTGCAATATTTATGAAATAAGATGTAGATTGATACAACCAGACTCCTATGATGTCCGATCACTATTAGGGAGGAGGGAGGGAGTATGTCGGACTAAACCCCTGAGTGGTCATCCTAAGGACTTACAGAGAAGACCAAGTCAGACTAGTCCTACACGACCTGACCATTCACTATCGAGTGCAGTCCGGACTGATCCATCCAAGTCAGTTCAGAATACAGCCTCGAAGAGCACCGCGAGCGTTCGGCCTCTTCTTTCCATGACATCACCTCCTCACAGAAAGTGGCAAAAACATCCCAGTTATCCTCGCTGTCTAGTATCTTCGATAATATGTTCGACAGGAATTCTGCTGCCACCAAAAGGTGACAAAAGCTTTCTTTAAAGTCATACCAACTAGTTTTAAACTACAAACAGCTGGTAGTGAACTAGGAATATTAAAAAGGACAAAAATGGTGAAAGAATTGCAAGATAATTGGGAGATCACTCGATAAAATCAATTTATAGAAGGGTCAAATAATTTTTTCTTTAAATTTAAATTAAATTGGGTAAACAATTACAAATAAAAATGGATAATTAGGAAAGAAGTGAATGTCATTTGTAGTGGAAACGGGAAGTCCGGATTCTTCGTAGTGACCGAAGATGAACCCTGACTACAGTTACAAAAGTCAGCGTTTTAAACTTTTTTTGTTGTATATAATAAAAACATAAAAATGAGATTTCCTGCGCTATAAAACCTTCAAAGCGTTCCCTCGTAGAATTTTATGTACGTGCGAAGTTTATATTCACCATTTCCCAGATTTCATTTCTTCTTTCTTTTTATTTTCAGAGTCGGGAAGAAATTTATAGAAAGAAAAATCTTTCCTTCACATCAATTAACCGACACAAAATGAAAGAAGAGATTTTAGCTCGTCCAAGGTCAATAGGTATTATATCCAATTCTTGTAATCTCATTCTGGGTTAAGTGGGTCCATGTTAAACATTTTTATCCAACAAAATGAACTTCTAACTTTCCTCTCGGTGCACGTGGCGGAAAATTACTTCATCGTTCGTGAAGATTGATATTTACACGTGAAAGGTGAGCATTTCGTGTAACTCATTAAACGTGGCCGAAAGTCTATGACAGGAGGGGGCATGAGTTTACAAAGGATTGTTAAATTATAGCCTATCAACCTGAGAGACTCTGATTTTGAAATTGAGATAAGAGGGGACGTTTAGCCGTTTCTGAAGGTGGCGGCCATCATTGGCAAATTAGATTTGGCTGTTTATCAAGATTAGGTGTACGGGTCATTGTTGGGCGAGGTACTGTTTGGTGTGACGGTCAAACTAACCGCATTCTTTTGTATTGTTTTCAGCTCACCATCAGTTTTGTTCTCTTGGTTGTCTACACTCTACAACTTGTTTTCATTTGTTTCTCTCACTTTCTCAGTGTGAATTAAGAGTGAGAGGTAATGACAGATAACCCACACGAGAGAAGATTAATTTGTACAGACAGGCATTGTCACAATCATTTCCTTTAGGCAAGGGAATGAAATGTTTAATTATAGCAACGATCTGACTAAAGGGTTGTACTACTAGATAATTGAGCCCATAACACTACAATTCTTCTAGAAACAATAGAAATTGTGAAACTATAATGGAACCGAAAATTGTTGAGATTGCTTTGAGCGGAACAGTGTGAAAGTGTTGTTTGATCCCACAGTCGATCTATTTGTCTAGTGACACATTGTTTTGATCTCCCATCAATTTTACCTCCCTTTTGAAAGTAAGCTGTTTGAGACAAATACTTTTGTAGCGTTGAATTTAATTAAAGTCATGCGCTTCAGAGGTTATCTACTGAATCTGGTTATCTATTTCTCTGGCTTCTTTGACCTACGCTTATATTTATCTCGATTGGGAGTCGTGTTTAGAGAAATTCATCTGATGTCGGATTATGTCAGTTTCATGACAACAGGAAAGATCAAACCTGGAAGGATATTAGTGGTTTTCAACCAATCAGATGGGAGATTGAATGCAGATTTATGTGTGTTACTGTTCCAAACGCGTGCAACGAATATTGTTATGAAACAAACCTGTGCATCGTAATTATGTCATCTCTTATTGATGGCGAAGATGTTCAGATTAAGACGCTGCACCGAAATGCAGGTTTTAGTGCAGGAAGGAAGTTTTTCTAAATCTTACTAGAAGAGGCGATGATGTAGCAGTTGAATTTTGTTATTCCCCAGTGAAATATTACCTGTGTTCGAAGAAGGAAGGTTATCTGGGCTAGATAATTACAAATTTGTCTGGAGAACAGGCTAAAACCTTAGCCCAAGAAGCTAATTAAGGAGATAATGAAGTTCTGAAAAGCTTGTCGCAGGTGTTAGTGTTGTTCCTCAAACTCAATTATGGTTGTTGGTGATGAACTGAAATAGTCCGCCACTCTATTTAGACTCAGTTTCCTTCTTCGCAACAGGAATCAGCAAATCGTTAAGAATGCAAAAGTTTGGAGCCAACTGTTAAGCGTTTACAATTGTTACAAACAAGAATTGACGTAGAATCTACATAGTTTCATCCCAAAAGTCTTTTGGCCTGGTTTAGGCAAAGTACCAGCAGAAGTGAAGCCTGACAACATCAATAACTGGTACTGCACCCTTCAGACCTACCACTTTCCTGTTTTTAACTAACCACAGCACAAGTTACCTTATCCTTTATGTAATGGTGTCAAGGGGTAGTGTTTAAATCGTTTTCAAATGCACTCCTCATCCTTGTCAATCTCCCAACAAGGCGGTGCAACATATCACACAACTGAAATCTTAGAAAGTTAATTGTGATGAGATTCAATGTTGATCAGGAAATAGTTTCTAGTTAATCTTAGCTAAAGGGTGGGGCAGGGAATCCTATCTTGCAAATTCAAGTTCTACTAGAAAGGTTAGTCGGAACTGATGAGGATAAACCAGTGAGAAGTGTTAACGAGAAGAATTAAGTTTCATCTTTCGAATAAATAAATAAATTATTTTATTTAAATTGTCATTTGCAATAAAATTTATTACATTCGGTGTTAAAGAATATACATAATAATTCAATACGTCAGCGATGGATCGTTTCAACCGGTGCTTATTTAAATATTTGTCTTATTTATGTAAACATTACGCTCATGGAATTTCATTCTTCTGTCTCGTTCTTAACAAGTTGCAGTTTCGTTTTTCACCCAAAAATTCAAGGAAGAGAATTTAAATGGGAATATTGAATGAGGCCGATTTCTCACAACCCAGAAATGGTCATTCAGGAGTGTTAAAGCAAAAGAAACGAAAATCGGAAACCGAATTCACGCATTCCATTCCAGCGCCGATTATATTACGATTTGTATTCATTAGCCAAGACATTAATGGCAGCTCCTGAAATCCATTTTATAGTAATCTCGCCTTAGGGTTCATAGATCGTGGATTTATGACTCCACTTTCGTTTTAATAAGCCGAGACAAATTTGCTTGATTCTAAATCATAAGTTCGCATTCTTACATAAAATATGTTGATTGATAGTTATCACCGTCGAAGAAAAATTCTAAGAATGTTACAAGTCTCTCAGCTAGAGCTGGTATGGAAGAGATGATGGAAATGCTGCTGGAGATGTTAATTAAGAAGATCACATCAGCTAAATTAATTCTAAACCACACCGAAACTATATACAGCAGAATTTGTATAGTTATAGAGGAGGAATCTAAATCAGAATTGAGAGAACGAGACGTAACTACTTTCCGCTGACATCTAGCTCGAGTGTGTATAGACAGACTATTGAAGTAGTTCTTAAACAAGAAACAGGGAATACTGGTTTGATTTGTGGATAAAAGTGTGCATTATTTATGAAATTTGTGTCTGATGAAAGTATCCATTCATTTATGGAGTAAGATTTTAGTGAAAGTGTGCAGTATTTTTGAAATTGCTTATTGAACGATATTTGGTTTGATGGAATGAAATTTAATGTGGTACTGTGCATTACTTTTGAAATGAGTTTTGATTATGACAAAAAATTCTTCACAAGGGTGTGCATTATTTATGAAACCTATTTCTGATGAAATTGATCATTTATGTATAGAGTAAAGTCTTTGCGATGGTGTGCATTACTTTTGAGGTGAGTTCTCGCAGAGGTGGCTTTAAAAATTTGTCACAAGAGTGTGCATTATTTATGAAATTAGTCCTCCAGGTATGTGCATTACTTATGAAAATGCTTATCAAGATGATGATTAAACGATATTCAGCTTGATGTGAATCATTTATGGAATAAAATCGTAATATGAAAGTGTGCATTACTTTTGAAATGAATTACCATTTATTATGAAAAAAAATTTTTTCACGAGAGTGTGCATTATTTATGAAACCTCCTTCTGATGAAATTATTTATGAAGTAAAGTCTTTGTATAGTGTGCATTACTTTTGAAATGAGTTTTCTGAAGTGGTTCTGAGGAATATTTCACAACAGTGTGCACTATTTATGAAACCTGATGAAAGTATCCATTCATTTATGAAGCAAGGTCTTAGTGAAAGTGTGCAGTACTTATGAAATTGCTTATCAAGATGATCATCGAACGATATTTAGTTCGATGGAATTATTTATGAAATGATGCGATAGTGTGCATTACTTTTGAAATGAGTTTTCATAGTAGTGGTTTTAAAGAATTCATCTCCAGACTGTGCAGTACTTATGAAATAAGTGGAAGCTCGTCTCAAAACGTTTCTAATTTTAAATACGCTTGTGTAAACAACTCGCGTAAAAAAAGACCTCGGGTAAAAGGGAGAGTATTTGATGAAATTATGAATCAAAAAGAAAGACTACAGCGTGCACATAAAATACTCTCATCTGTGTCTACGTACCAAGACAAAACCAAATTGGGCGTAAGGTGAACAAGCTTGGTGAAGAGGAAAGCGTAACCGGAAGAGAGATACAGATACAGGATCAGAGGGAAGAGAAGTTAAGGAAACATGATCCTGAGACGGATCAAAAATTCGAGACAAGTCTTAGAAGCAGTCACATCGACTGTACACCTTCTCCTCGACGTGGACAGTTCTCATCGATTATCAAATGAATTCTCATTAAGTCGTCTCGAAATGAGTTTATATATTCATAGACAAAGAAGACCTTTGTTGACAAAACACAGACGACTATACAAGCGGAAGACAATCCATAATGACAGGGTCAAAACCACGCTGCGAAGAATTCATTAACATATTGTTATCTTTATTAACGCGACAAGTACTGTTCGTAACTATTTTCAGATGAGATTATGGTACCCCGTGACAGAATTTAATAAACACTAACTCATACATAAATCTCATCAACGAAATAGGTCAAAATCAACTGATTCATTAGAAATCTTTCATAGCTAGAGAGAGCTACCACTTCCACTTCCGGATGACATTTGAAACTACCTTAATAACATGTTAACACCTTTCATGAGAGGTGTTTTCCTATTTTCTTTAGTTCTAGGTCTTTCGGATCAAGTTCATCTTGATGAACCATAACTTAGCGGAACCCAATTTGGTGTTTGTTTGTCTATAATTATTGATTGACTGAGACTATGGATTCTTTTCCCTCCGCCCAAAGAGGAAGTACTTCCTCCGGGTTTTCGGTTTCATGGTCTTACATAAATCAAGAGCAACTCGAGATATTTGAGTTGGTAGTTACCATTTAAAGGTGATGCTCATGTGTGATTTAAGAAACTTTCAAGGATACTCAAGACTGATAACCAATAACTCTTCTATAATTCTATGCATACATAAATAATCATGGGGCCGGGGTGGAGGGAGAGTGGGGGTAGAAATTTGACGTGTATGTCTGCTGTTTTATAAAAATTTTTTTCGAAATTGTGTTCAACGAATGAGAAAATTGGGTCACTTAACCTTCAGCCGCAAAATTTCGATTTGGAATAAATTTATTCAGTTAAAGGTTACGAGGGCAAGACCAGAAGTTATACGGTTGATTAGGACGGGGGTGGGGTGTGGGAGAAGGGAGGCAGGTAAAATCAGGATGATTATGAGATTTGTAAGTCAAATTTGACAAGTTCAAAGAGTTTTGCCAGATTGTTGGGGTTAGTGGTTTTGGTGGAAGGTCTTTTGATTGGGTCATTGATTTGCAATTTTCTTTTTTTTAAAGATGGACGACGAAGTGATTGAAATTTATTTCGAAAGGTGATTAACTCGTCGTCAGTTTGAAATGAAAGTGCTTGCGACAGCTTAAAACGAATTAGTTAATATCGATTGTGGAATCGATACTTGCTTCAAATTTTTTTTCACATAGTTCGAAAAACTTTTTATTTGATTGCTAACCAGTACCCCATCATCGCTAAATGAAATTAGGATGTCTATACTGTATGTCTGCCTCAGTATCATCTATCTCTCATCGCTGTATCGATTTTGTTTTATTATAAGTACAATTAGAAGCCAATTTTCCTTAATTTCCGCCTTTGTCTTCCTACTCGTTGTATAGAAAATTCTCTTCTAAGTAATGCTTATTTATATGAACAACTAATTTCATAAATACTGCACACTTATAGTGTATTATATTTCAAAAATATTGCACACTTTTGTACAGAATTCTTTCCCAAAATATCGAGCACCTTTGGAAAGGAACTAATTTCATGTGCTGCAGACTTAAGTGAAGAATTCATTTCAAAAATACTGCACATTTTGGTCCAAAATTCATTTCAAAATTATGGCACACTTAGGAATTAATTTCATAAATATTCACACTTTTATCAAGGATTCATTTCAAAAATATTGCACAATCTGATCCAGAATTCATTTTATAAATACTGCACACTTTGGTCCAAAATTAATTTCAAAAGCATTGCAATTTCATTAAAAATTCATTTCATAAATATTGCACACTATTGTACAGAATTTATTTCGAAAATATTGTGCACCTTTGGAAAGCGACTCATTTCATATATATTGCACACTTTAATTTAAAAAAATTCAGTTTTTGGTTTTGTTTAGGACGATTCGGTAAGCACTGTACACTTTTGAGAATTATGACAAGAAAGGTGTATTTGAGAGAGAAATTCGTTTCAAAAGTAATGCACACCTTTGAATATCATTCATTCCAAATTCTGTACTCGATTAATTTCATTCTACCCACTCAAAATTTTCATTTCATAAATATTGCACGCTTGTATTAGTAATTGTAAGTATTGACTTCAGAAAACTTCCTAACTTTTGTGAAAAATTCGTTTCATAAGTGATGCACACTTCCTCTGGACAAGAGCCAAGACGAAATATTGTTTAGGACGTACTTCAATGTCCAGTTTGACTATCTGTCTGGATACACACGAGGTGGATGGTTATGTCGTTGTGTTGACTTATTGAACTGGTGAAAATTCGTTCCATAAATACTGCACACTTACACGATGATTTTATTTCAAAAATACCGCACACTTTTGAAGAATTCTTTCGTGTAGGTAATACAAAGGTTGTCGATGACTCCTTTTGGAGGCTATTTTTCATAAATTCGACCCTAAAACCTGATTAACAGGCTTTAAAATTGATCATCAACATTTTGAAGACCTTTCAAGTCGTAGGTTTTATAAAATCTCAGACTTTTGGCATTCCAAGACCTTAGCCTTCCTCCACTACCCCCTCCCCGCCCAAAGTTAATTCATCAATTTGAAGCTGAACTTTTACCATAAAAATAAATTAAGAAAATTCCAGTGTCAGGCTAAAAAACAGAAGCCATCTTTTCTGCTCATCTTTTTTTCGCTTTTTTCTTTCTTTTTAATTATTACAACCTTGAATCCGAAGAGTCAACACCTCAACCAGAAGAAGAAGAAAAAGAAGAATCGCCGTAACTGGTTCTTCTTCACCATTCATCTCTTGCCCCTAAGCCAGGTTGACCGGTAACGCCTGCAATTAATTGATGACCCGCAGCATCCTCTTCATCATATTCATCATCGTTCGTCCGATTTAACTGAAATCTTCGGAAGAGGAAGGTGAGGGAGGTGTTGGGGGAGGAAACAACCTGAAGTCGACCTTGTGCGCATCATCTGAGAGTGATATCAATAAGATCATCTCGGTGGCCTTCGTTTGAAACCTTTTTAATTAAAAACCTGCGTGAAAATTTTCTTTGACTCATCTCGAATGCTAAGGATGGAATCGCATCAAGAGAGAGAGAGAGAGAATCTTCGATCGACCACTTCCGAATGATTTAAAATCCAAATAAAAGAGGAGAAGATGGAGTCAAGAGAAGATCAAACACTTGATTCTGTAAATCTCAGTTTTTCAGAAAATATATTCGAAGGCGAGGGTGGTGCAACCCGAGGAGAGCGTGTTAAGAGGATTTTGTGGTTCTCACTCGAATTCACTTCGAAATCCTCCGAACCTGATTGTTGTTTGGTAATTTTCTTGAGTGATATCATCCGGCGAGAGAATGACGGGATGCTGAGTATAAGACACAGTGCTTTGATTGTAGGGCAGTCAGCTCAAAGGTTAAAAATGAGAATGTCGAATCGAGACAACCGTTTGGCAACACCTTCAGATATAAATATATCAAAGAAATTTATTTAAATAATCAATTTAAACATTAATTACGTAATTATTTACTTAGGTAATAATTTTCGGATATAAATTTAAAATTTCTTTCTTTCTTCAGAGAAAAAAAAAATTTCAATGCCGAAGTTAAACCGATGCAGACGTGGCATCAAGGTTTTGGGGGCAAATGGAGGGTATCCAGCAATTAACTGACGGGGGGTTAGGGCAAGACAATCGCTTTTAAGGTTAAAACAAAAATTAACGATTTTTCTCGCCAATGGCGTGGGAGGCCGTGAAACGAAAATTAGAAATCAATTTTAAGGTTGCCATCTCGGATTGTTGTTGGCAAGGAAAACAAAGACCCGGAGAGTGTGGGGTTATGACTTAAACAAATCCTCAGGAATTTTTAATTAGTATTGCAACAACCAATTAACAAGGCAGAGGTCAGAGAACGAAAGCAATATCCCCTTAAACGCCTGACCCAACAATTTATACCTTCTCCTCCCACACTTCCCACGGACACAAAGTCCTTTTGGTTAACCGACCTCTACTCTAAGGCAATCCTCTATTATGTGTCTTAAGTAAAGAAGAAAAAAGAATGAAAAAGTAATTAATTATATTATAAACAAAAAAGTAAACAATAAAATGGGATTATTTAAATATTTTAAATTATTCAGTAGGATGTCTCAATTTCCCTCTAAGCAGCGAATGGTACCCACCATTATGTTATCGACCTTGCTCGATTAAGAAGCTTTGAGTGGTAATAAATAATTTTATTAGGTAATAATATAAGACTGCATACTATTAACAGTGAAAGATGAAGAAGGAATAATTCCAAGTTATGGAAACTGGTTTCTGACAGAAGTTCTTTTTTTTTGTAGACGATTATGCATGCGAGAATCGTGACACGAAATGTTCGCCAAAACATCGGAGGATCAAATGTATGTGGAGTAATCCTTAGATAAGAGAAGACTTAACTGTCGACCACTTAGTGCTTAACTATGTTGTGAAATTTATGCTCAAGATATATTAGTTTCAGAATGTTAAGAAATGAAATAAGCAATCTTTAACGCCTTCAAAATCAAATTATATGAACCGGAAAGTAATATTGTAGATAAGTTATGGTAAAAGTGATAAATCGGACGAATATATAGGCTATATAATTCCCGGTGAATTGGTGAATTACTGAATATTTATCACATTAACCAGCTAGTGTATGAAACACCCAAATCTGAGCACTTGAAGAAAAGGCTCATGGGTAACAGAGTAAGGATTCACCTTCTTGAAACAAGATGGTTCTAAAGGGTTGAAATGGTTTTTCACCACAAAACGGAGGCTACATTTTTGACATTATTGCCAACTTGAAAGTTCATAAATATTGCACACATTTGTGAGAATATATTTCAAAAATAATGCACACATGAACCGGAAAATAATGTCGGTTCTGTGAGTTAAATCTTGTTTATTTCGTACGGTAAAAGTGAAAAAGCGGTCAAATAAATGCGATCCCGCACATTATTCATAATCACCAACTGAGTTTGGTAAATGAGAAATTACTGAATATTTATCACATTACCCGGGTAGTTTATAAAACACCCAATTCATAATCTGAGAAAACCCTTCCACGGAAGGACAGGGTCGTGTTGAACAGAGTAGGGTTTCACCTTCAAGAGGGTTCTAAAGGTTGAAATGGTTCTTCATCACGAAACGGTGGCTACATTTTCGACATTGTTGGCAACTTGAAAATTCATAAATATTGCACACTTTGGGCGAGAGTATATTTCAAAAATAATGCACACATATTAGGTGAACTGGAAAATAATGTCGGTTCTGTGAGTTACATCTTATATATTTCCTACGGTAAAAGTAATAAATCGGTCAAATACATGTAATTCTACACAGTCTATTGTTCTACGTGTTATTCCTGGTATCTATCACGGTAAAAGTGATAAATTAGGCGAAAACATCTGTAATTCCCGGCGATTATTCCTAAAAATGAACACTGGAAACGAGGATCGAGGCGTTCGAGATGTGGCTCTACTGCCGAATGCTCAAGATCTCGTGGACCGACAGAGGCAAGAACAGCGAGGTCTTACGCCGAATTAGCAAAGAGACAGAGGTTCTCTTTTGAATCAAACAACAGAAACTTCAGTATTTTGGCTACGTGATCATAAATGGGAAATACCGGCTCCTTCAATTAATTACGGAAGGGAAAACTGAAGGAAAAAGGCGACCTAGCAGACGAAAGACTTCGTGGCTGAAGAACCTGCGGGAGTGGTTCCAGTTGGACTCTGCATCCCTGTTTCGTGCAGCCGCCTCCAAGATAGTCATCAGCGTGATCTCTAATCTCCGACATTAGATTGTGTGCATGTGGGAGTCTGGATTCTGGGACATGTGAACCGATTTCAACCGAAAGTAGCGCCAGAATTAAACGATCGTGTTGCTAAACACTATTTATGGATTGAAGTCCTCTTACAAGTGTTCCTTAGTTATGAGATGAATTCCTCACCAACGTGTGCATTACTTATGAAATTAACGATTTGTCGAATGAATTTTCGTATCCAAGCTAGACTTCATATCAATTCAGACTCTAAAGTCTGACAGACAGCACATTTTCAGTTCATACGTGACCAAAATTGATTCTGAATCTTCCCAGAACTCATCCAAAAAATAAGTATAACACAAATTATATATTTTATTATTGATCAGTTATAATTTTTATACAAAATGATAAAGTATTCGGCGAATTCGGGGATGTTAGTCGACATCGTAATGACTAATTAATAATATTTTTATGAGAATTTTCCTTTCACGCCTCTCGCAGGTTTTGGAAATTAATTACACAATCTTCGTCCTTCTGAGTCAGTTATCTACGTTATTTATGACATTTTCCTAAAACCTAACTTTTGATGGTTTCTCAAAGTTTCGACGCTTCTTCCTCCCAAAATAAATAAATAAGAAGACGATAAGTAAATGGCAAAGACGACTCGGATAAAATTTTTATTACTCCGAGTTCACTGTCCCGCACAGATTATTTAAGATAAATAAATAATCGTATAATGTATCAAATTAGCTTCACCTCTCTACTCACTCTTACTCTTCATCTTATTTTAGTTATTAGTACTACTATCTATTTATTAGTATTAATATTTTTTATCTTCGATTAGGCCATCTTTGGACCACGTTAGTTTCAACCATTTTCTCTCTTCTGGTGTTTTCTTTTCTCTCATTTTCTGACTGTGTTCCTCCGTCTAGTTCGTCCCTGTTTTTAGCTTTGGTTTGTCCTGTAAACTCGTATTTTCTACTTTCTTCAGGTGTCGTATCTTTGTATCTTCCTCTGTTGTGACCCCTGTTTCTTTGCTTTGTTTTTCTGTTGAGGAAGTGTTTGAAGAACTAGTTGTTCAGTCTTCTCGAGTCTAGGTGTCCATAAAGGGCGATTCTTCTCTTACGTGGTATATGTTTGTATAGTTCGTGATTGTGGCGTTTCCGGTATTCGTTATTTTCTTTGACAGGATTGTTCGCTGTATTTTTCTTTCAGACATTTCATCTTCACTGTGAGGGATTCTACCGCATGCAGGGCCGAAGAGCGTACTACTACTTTATAGTGCTGGAACTTGACGTTTCCATTCCAGTTTGCTTGTTCTTGCTACAATGGCACCTTTTGCTGTTTTTTTACGTTTACTTATCCTTTCAGGTATTTTCTTTCGATTCGGCCATCTTTTAGGACCACGCTATTCGTTCTCTCGCTGTGTTCCTTCTTTCTCTCTTCTGTCCATTTCGTTTTTGTTTTTAGCTTCGGCTTTTCCTGTAAGCTTGCTTCTTCTATTTTTCTTCCTCAGGGTATCCCTTAGGTGCAGATTTTCGGATTCCTGTCTCTTTCAGGTCTTTCTCCCTTTCCACAATATGCCGGCTTTTTTTTTTCAGGAAGTGTATGAAGATCTGGTTGATCAGTCTCCAAGGAATTTTTTTTTTATTTCCTTCATTTTCTCTTTTCTATCTTATTTTCATCTCACTGTATTCTTCATTTTCCATTTTTCTATAACTTTTCCTATACCACAGATCGCATCTTCGGTCACACCGTTATCCAATTCCTGTTTTTAGATATAAAGCTAAATCAACCACTTAATGCCTCGCTCAGAGACAGGTGACAGCACTTAGCAAAATTGGATTAGTGGTAAACTCAATAGTATGCACTATTTATAGACTGAGAATGAGTTTGGACCAAAAGTGTGCATTATTTATGAAATTGATTCTTGTTTAAATAATTATTTAATCTCCGTCTTGTTTACTCAATGTCTAATGACTGAGTTAGT
The DNA here is from genome assembly GCA_016920875.1 of Columbicola columbae. Classification (NCBI taxonomy): domain Eukaryota; kingdom Metazoa; phylum Arthropoda; class Insecta; order Psocodea; family Philopteridae; genus Columbicola; species Columbicola columbae. The sequence continues at coordinate 5,084,081 of JADMLL010000005.1, read as the reverse complement.
ATGTTTAGTAACACATAAATGTTTAATACCAAGCGGAAGTTATTTATAACTCATGGTAATAAAATATACACCAAATAAATAGAAATGTGCTCCGGATACCATTTCGAACATTTCTCTACCCATCCTGGGATTTTTGGTGTCAGTTTCCTCCTCGAAATTTCGAACGTCTATCTGTTCGTCTAGGGTTTCGTTAGGTGGTTGGGGGTAATTAAGCAACAGTTGGACACCGAATGTCTGTTTCCGCCAGAAACAGGGTCAGTTTGTTCTCAGGAGAGGAGAATTAATTTAAATTTTTTTCTTTTTCCTTAACAAAGGCTTCAGGCTCAGGTATCAAGATAAAATCAACTTTTGAACTTTATTTTTTACCACGTTCGTCGGTTGATCTTAGCTTCTATTCAAATCGTCGGATTTCGATTGCGAAACCCCGCCTAATCCTCTTTAGTATGCATAGAACTAATTAGAAATTTAGTTTCTTTTTTTTGTTAATTTAAATTTTAAAGACCGGAACACAAAAAAGCTTTTGTCAGTTGTAAAAGAGATTAAAACGGCTTTTCGAAAGAGCGGAGGAAACGGTCGAAACAATGAGATGAAAGATGTAACGGGACAAGAAGGAACGTAACAGGATTTAAGAGGCAAGGAACTAGTAAAGGGGCCTCTGACCTAAAAGAGTGGAAAAGCCGGGTTATTTGCTGGATGCATCAATCGTAGCTTATCCAGAATCAACGAAGCGGAACTATAATTCGCTCAAGAGAGAGAGACTTTGGACACGAATACAAAAAAATGCAACGAAACCCGTTTTTGCTTTTTGAACCTCGGACGCGGCGTCAACAACAAATAAAACTGGAAGCCCGTTTTGAGTAGACCTGTTTCTGTTTGTATTCCCTCCAAAAATTTTCCCTGGTTTTTTGTTTCTTCTGTTTTTCTGCTAGTTCTAGCTATTAGTCTCACGATTTGGATGGGTAACTGCTATTTGCCATTTCCTTCCTCTGCTGAATCTGATGGTATGTCTGCTGTTGTTATTATATATCCTTTGATGTTAATGTTTTGATCATCTTATTAAAACTAACCTAATGTTTATTAGGCACTAAAAAGGTCCTTAGATCTAGAGAAGGACATGTTGATGGGATGAGATCCAGGAGGAAAAGGTGCAGCTAGATAGAAACACACGAAGGTGCATAATTAACCACACCCGGGAGGTTGGAGTGGGTTCAGGATAACGAGAATTATGATTAGCTTGTAAAGAATTTAAAATCATGTAACACGTGTCAGGGATAATACCCATAACACGTGCTCTCATCTCTTATAGCTACTTGTCTTGACTTTTGACCTTAACCCTGCGTTGACAATTTTCTTTTACGCTGTTAGTAACAAATACACTTCAGAATGGACAACCTGATCTACTTATTGGTCACATCGAGACGAATCATCTTTTAGGATATAAAAACTGACGTTTCATTGGTCATTCATAGGCTGAGCACGTTTTCAGATTGATTTTGAAGATAGATAGTGTATTGATACTTTTATATACAGATAATTGTTTAGAGTTATTAGTGGTCACTTTGAAAATTTGTCAGTGAGGATATAAGTGTATAAAAACATACAAATCTTCATTTTACCCACAAGTAACTGACTTAAATTAACTTATATAATTAATTTATATATAATATATATACAGAACTATCTACAACAGATATACCGCAGTCAGAGGAGCTCCAGATTTTTATTTGTTACATTAGTCTTAGATAAATTTCATTTCCACTATTATTACTACATTTATACAGGTAGTGTAGGGGGTAAAGTTCCTGACTTAGACACAATGATCTCGAGTTCGAATCCTCCTCCCGCATCCTGTTGTACCCAAAAAAGGGTGAAAAACGGGGTTAAACCCACCACTATTGCTGTAGATAAACCATCAGCAATTTGATGGTCTGCTGATCACTTTTGGTCTATGTCAGGAGGGTAACTAAACTCTGACAAAAATATTGGCACGTTTTGTAATTTAGATTCCTAATCATGAAGTAGATACAGCAGTAAGCAGGCATTGGTATATGTTAGATTATCTGGTAGCAGATAAAGATTTTATCCACTTCAACCTAACAGTTTTTTTACAAGTCTGACTTAATCGAGTTATAGTCTAACAGCCACCTCCAGAAGATATTTCTTGAAGTTAGAGCTGAACATACTGATTATAATTAAAATATAATAAAAACACATTTATACATGCACACTTCTATATTTATCATATTATACACCATATACAATACATTATTGATATAGACAGTGCCGTTTGGCGCCAACTGAAGCATACACAAAATATGTTTTTAGCTTCGTCTAACTTCTCACTCCAATCACGTCATCAATAAATAACACATTAACAAGAATGTTATAAACAGTTAATGTTGGGAATAACTTTTCTTTTGTATAATACACGACAAGAAAAACAATTTGGTTTCGCGAATGCCAATAAAAGACGTCAATGTCAATTGACAAACATGTGTGTTCACCGGAAGATGGTTCAAACAATTGTTTGCACACTTTGTGTTCTTTCTCTCGGTTGACTTTTCCACTTTGAAAACGAAATGTAACAATGAGACAAAAGCGAAACTATTTTTTCCTTCGGCCCTTTTTCACTTTTGACGAGAATAATTAATCGGGGAGTTTTAGTATCGGTAGAAATGACTTCCTCATAAATAAAATGGTAGTGCCTCTCCCTCTTTGTGTTCAAAACGATTTATTTTTATTGTTGGTTTTGAATATAGTCGTTCAAAGAGAAATTTCTGTCTTGTGTGTGTGTAGTGAAAAGATGTCGAACCAAAAACATGTCCCACGATTTGGAATTTTTGTTTTATGATATAATTAAGAAAAATTTTATTAGTCTGAGGTGTTAAGACCCACGACCGGGGTTTTGTAGCCAACTGAAATACTGTGACGTTCAATACTCGAAATATTATGTAAACAGGAAAGTAATATCGTATATACGTTACGGTATGAGTGATAAATCGGTCATTCCCAAAATTCTCGGCGATTATTCATAATCACCAACTAAATTTGATAAATGTGTACACATAAAAAATTTTTGGGCTTATCACAAACCGCATCACTGTCCTAGCAAAATCCCACAGCACTCAAATTACTGAATATTTATCACATTTACCGGCTAGTTTATAAAATCCTTAACACGTAATGAAGAAATTAATTAAAGTTTGCTCACAAGCTTGGCTTCTGTCACTATTCTGACAAAAGACAAGAAACCCAAGCAGCTGCACTCACCAGTAACAGTGAGGAAACCAACAAGAAGTGGCGAATACATGAGATGAAGTGACTGAAACTAAGGATCTGAGCAAACTTTGATGAATTTCCCCATTATGAGTTGGCCATTTTATAAACTAGCTGATGAATCTAATAAATACTTAGTAATTTGTCACATTAACCAAGCTGAGTTGGTGATTATGAGGAATCGCCGGAATTTTTTTTCAGTACATTCACCTAATTTATTACTTTTACCGTAAAATATTTCCCGAACTGAAACCATAAGAGTACACTCATAGACGGCATTCAGATTATAGTGTATGTTATGGGGAAGGTTTGAGATCCGGTATTTTACAGATTGGCTAGCTCTTTGGTACTTAAGCTCTTTCCTTCCCGGACCAAATTCCCATTGTGGCCATTGCGACTGAGCCACACGACTTATCAAATAAAAGATTTTAGGAGTCCGGCTTACGACACATACAGTCCACCCTCAGGGCATCATCTGTCAGTCTGTTTCTGTATACATTTTTTGTATATTGCCTTATAAAGATAGGATGAGGCAAACAATGTTAGCAGTTTCTGAGCATAGGCCAGAACATTTTCGTACTGGTCAGCCACAACGATCGACCTTTCACAAATTTTCACTCAGTCGGTTTCACTGTACCACTGGACCACTCAGTGGGCCACAGTTTGAGTATCAAGGGACTAGCTATTGTAAAAACTGCTGCTTCGAGTGCTAAGCAGTTTCCTTACCTAAAGAAGACAAGAATATACCTTCCACACACCCCTTCCATTCATCTCTCATTGAATCTGCTCGTGATACAGTTCCATCTTCCATATACTTACTACTTCCAAAAGGAAAACTCAAGCCATTCTACAAAATGGCGGATTTTAAACTTTGTCGCAACACATGATGTGTTTCAGTTATGTCATCTTTAGTCGTAAATCCTCATTTAAAAATGTTATGTGTAGACGTGATTCGCGTGATTGTTACAAGCTGTTCTGAGTTTGACATCCCAGGTACAAGAGAATCTCTCAAGGAATGGGAACGTCCGGGTGAAGGCAAAGGTGAATTGGAAAGCAAATAACCGGTAAACCAAAACTTGAACACGCCGATTGACAGATACTTCAGATCTCGAGATGAAACCCGGGAGCAAGTAGTCGGTAGAGAGAGAGAGACCTTGATGGTGGAGGTTTTCTAAGATTCTTCTTTGGCAAGAAAGGTTTCCGAAGGTTTTGAAAAGGATTCTGGCATAAATTTAAGGATTAATATTTAGTGCCAACTTTCTGATAGTTTTTGGTTTCCAAAAGTTCCCTCGATTTCTGGACGAGAAACTGGTCTTGGCTTTCGTTCTGACTCATTTAAAAACCGTTTCGCCATTTCATTTCATAAATAATGCACACTTTAATGAACAAGTTTCATTCCGCTATTTTTTTTTTGTTTGGTTTTTCTACAAAAACTTTTGTTCCTTCTTATTTCATTTTGATCTCCATTTGGGAGAGACTTTGTTTCATAAATAGTGCACAGTTTAAAGATGAATCTACTTAATAATCTGTATCTTCTTTCCCTCTTCCATCTACTCTACTTTGCGTTTTTAGTTTTGGCTTCTTCCACAAACTAATTTTTTAATTCCGATAATCATCACATGACGAACTACTCACCTGTTGATTATGTTTATTGATCGATAAGAACCAATCAATTGTTCTTTTTTGGTTTTGTTTAAAACCGCGTAAAAAAAGTCGGAACGGTCATGGGTATATCCACTGTGAGAATATTGTAAAAAGTCCAAAAAGCGCACCAAATATTTGGCAAACTTAAAGCTGTTAGCATTTTCAGTAGCAAAACTGAGCTGGAACTTTTTTTACGCGGGTCTCAATAAACCCCGAGAGAATATTATGTGTACCAGAAGGTAACCCCATCGTATATACGATACAATAAAAGTGATAAATCAGGCGAATTTATATAATTCGCGGCCATCATTCACAATCACTAACTGGGATTGGTTGATGTGACAAATTACTAAAATTTATCACATTTACCGGCTAGTTTATAACATTTCCAACAAGTGTTGCCCAATTGCTCGACTTCTGTCACTTCTTATATATTCTCCTTGTTAGGAGGTTCGTTCACTGTTAGTAATGAGCACAGCCTGTTGGATTGCTTACCTTTTCTCAGAAAAGTGACAGAAGCCAAGCATTTGAGCAACACTTGTTGGAAATGTTATAAACTAGCCGGTAAATGTGATAAATTTTAGTAATTTGTCACATCAACCAATCCCAGTTAGTGATTGTGAATGATGGTCGGGAATTATATAAATTCGCCTGATTTATCACTTTTATTGTATCGTATATTCGATGTCACTTTCTGGTTCACATAATATCTTTTGGGGTTTATTATAAACCGCGTAAAAAAAAAGTCCTAGTTCAATTTTACTACTAAAAATGCTAACAGCTATAAATTGGTCAAATATTTGCTGCGTACAATATTCTCACAGTGAATACACCCATAACCGTTCCGACTTTTTTTACGCGGTTTGAATAATTACCGGGAATTATATATTCGCCCGATTTATCACTTTTATTGTATCGTACATACGATGTTACTTTCTGGTACACATAATATTCTCTTGGGGGTTTATTGAGAACCGCGTAAAAAAAGTTCCAGCTCAGTTTTGCTACTGAAAATGCTAACAGCTTGAAATCGGCCAAATATGTGGGGCGTTTTTTGGACTTTTTGTACAATGTTCTCATAGTGAATAACCCATAACCGTTCCGACTTTTTTTACGCGGTTTGAATAGTCACCGGGAAATTATATTTTCGCCCGATTTATCACTTTTACCATAATATGTGTATTGGGTGTAACGCACAGAACTATTTCCCGGTTCAAGTATTACGTAAGTGTTTAGTGATTTTCGTTTCTAGCCTAGAATACCTTCTTTTAAGAGAAGTTTAATTTCATAAATAATGCACAATGAGTTTGTTTTCATGAAAATGGCGGAGTTAAAGGAAATCCAAAAATTTATGGTGCGTTGGTAGTTAGGGAAGAGAAATTAATTATTGAAAGCACGGGGCAGTAGATGTGACTTCTGGTTTCCCTCAAAGTCCTCGCTTTTTGGTTGAGCCAAACTCATCTCGAATTCCGTTGTTGAAGTATTTCGGTAATGAAACGGCCGTAAATGGTGGTTGTCGAAGACGGGAAAAGGACAATCGGGAAGAGAATGAGGAACTGAAACGAGTCTAATATGGTTCACGCTTGATTAAATCATCTTCTAAAATAAACCGGAACATTGGATCATGTTTACATTCGACAAAGGAATAAAGGAGAAGGATTTTAATGACATTTGACAAAGGAAGAATATTTTTTTTTTTTTGTACTCTTTTGCTGATTTATTTACAGTATAATTGTTATTGACCTTGAATTTTTTAAAAGACGAATGTTCTTACTTGATATTCCAAAGTTGTCTCTCTCACCCGAGGCCGTTTAAGTTAGCTCGCATCAATGAAAATGATACCGGAGGTGACGAGTGGGATACCTTTCAAGTAACTATTTCATGAAGAAGAATGGAAGACACAAAAAAATTTTTTTTTCTTGATGCTAATTGCCAAGTGACAATGACAGAGAAGCGGTAACATTTCCGCGTTGGTGTCTCTTTGTCGTTTTTTCTTTATTGCTTTCGTTTTGAGTTTCTAAAGTTTCCTAAAGTGCATTGATCTAGAATTTTCTCCCTTTGTGGGAAATTTGGTTTCTGTTTTGTCTTTGTGATCGACTTTAAACTGCTGTTGTTGAAACAATACAGCACTAACACTGATTGGAAGGCCCCACAGCTCCCTATGACACCCTGGGAGTTTTTAATGCTCGTCTATAGAGGTTAGCTTTGGAAACTTTCAACCTTCCCTCGGTTTCAAGTATCAATGCTAACATTCTTCCTTCTCTTGTCTCACTATTCTCTTTCCTTCTTGTTTCTTTGTCAATCTCGACTTTATACTGACAATATCCTCAAACTTGACAAGAGGTCGGTAGTTCTCGAGGAAGGTATTGGTAGGGATTCAGCTGGGGAGCAGAAAGACGTCCACACCCTAACAGAAGAAAAGACAGGATGAGGAAGATGAGGAGTAGGAACAAAGACCTAAAGCAATGAACTTTATACCAAAGTCGTAATTGATGAGTACAAGAAGACAACATCAAATTTACTACGGACATCTAAAGTCCGTACAGGATATTCAGGTACTCCGTATATTAGAAACTTACATGAGACAGGTTCACTGAGGTCGAGAAAGACCTGAAGACGTTGAGAATCATATATCAAGTGAGAGAGAGGAAAGACTGGAAGATAAGACCATAAATTCAAGCGAGTGAGAAAAGGGTTAAAACAAAGTTGTCGTTAGGTAATCGGACAAAACCCAAAGTGTGCAGTATTTTTGAAATGAATTGTGGACCAGAATGTGGAATATTTTGAAATGAATCCTTGGTCAAAGTGTGCAATATTTATGAAATGAATTTTACACCAAAGTGTGCAATATTTATGAAATGAATTTTGGACCAAAGTGTGCAATATTTATGAAATGAATCCTACACCAAAGTGTGCAAGATTTATGGGAGGAATTCTCTCTCTGAAAGTGTGCATTACTAATGAAGCAGACTCTTGTTGAAAGTATCTTCGAAATGAATCCCATAAAAAGCTGTTGCCACATAAAATTTATAAAAGGCCTTCCGACGAGCGTGTGCATTACTTATGAACTCTAAAAAAAAGTGGGGCGTTAAAGTAAATCTCTTAGGTAATTAAACAACAAGGTCGTCAAAAACCAAAAAGAAAGAAAATCAAGATCGATTTGGTCCATCGATTCTTTAGACGATTCTAAAACCATTTCCGTCCTTCGAGTACTGAAAGCAATAACTGATGAACGGGAACGATCAACACACATACATACACAGAGAGAGAGAGGGACAACGGTATTTATAAACAAAGTTTAAACAATAAGAATGTAAATCGTGTTTGGTGTCGTGTCATATACCCAGGTAGAGAACTCTTTTAGGAAATGCACCATCCTTGGACTCGGATTGAGTGAGAATGACTGCCCAAAACTAACGGCTGAAAAACAAACAAAAGAAAATTATGTATTCTCTGACAGACAGCCATCGACTGGGTCTATATAAGAACATAATATGATAATAATAATGATAATTTGTTAATACAGGATGTTCGTCCAAGGTTTGGACGCGGCTAATACTCACACTTTCAGGCTTCTTAACAATTGAAAATGTCATCGGAACACGACTTCTGGTGTTTACGGTTTCACTCTCAACAATGTTTTGTCGTGTTCGATTATAAATATACTTTTATATAACTTTTCCACACTCGATTACCTCATGAGTGAGTATCTGCAAAGTCCATCGTTCATTACTATGCAACTTTCCTCCTTAAAACGAGGACCTTTTATACAGAATCATTTTTCAGATGTTCGCCAAGGTGATAGGTATCCCACACTTGGAGGAAGCGATTTTATGGGAGACTTAAAAACCGGAAACAGGATGGAGGGTTGATGTCTGAAGACTCATCACACATCCCAAGGCTATTTGAACAATTAAAATGCCCCGTAACTGCAAATAACAACTGTAAATGTAGTGCGGGGGAAACCTTGAAACAATTAACAGCATCATCAGGGATAGTTGTTCCTAAGCCTAACCCATTCAAGTAAACGAATGGAATAATAGCAGAGTGACGTCATCGTGCATGTGTTGTTGTTATTATTAGGTTGGTGTTGTGATGAGAAAGACTAGAATCCATTTGAGGGAAAGTTCAGACAAACAGAAGAAACAAACAAAAGCAATTAAAAGGTAGCAGTAAATCATAAACAGGTCTCTCGAAGGTGGCACTAAAAAATTTCAAGAAAGTCGAGTCGTAAAAAGGTTAACTTAGATTAGACTTTATCGTCGTTGATGGATTTTTATTTCTTTTACTTTGTTTCTTATTATACAGTAAGGACAAGGATAATGATGGCGTTTCAACTGCCCACACAAAAGCATACACCTTTGGAACCAACCTGATTCAACAGGCAGATGCCACGGTTTAATTTAATTAATTTAAAACAGTCTGTAAATATAATTTTATGTATATACAGTATAAAGATGTGTAGTGTTTGGGTTTCAGAAATACTCCACAAATGCAGGAACTTATTTTCACCAAACTTCCGCCATTCATTTATTGAAATCAGAATTAATTACGGCTGTATAATTTGCCTGTCTGTGGGGTTGAAGTCTTTTCTTAATGATTAAATTGTTATCAACTGTGCGGTACCGGCTTGCTCTCTTATACATTCCATAAGTAGTGTAAAGTTTCTTGAAGTACCTATTTCAAAAATAATGCACACTCTGGTCAAGATTTCATTTCATAAATATGGCAAATTTGGCTTAGGATTCATTTCAAAAGTGTGTGGTTCAATTCCTGTGTTATATACTTAAATGACGAATTCATTTCAAAAGTATTGCACACTTTGACTAAGGATTCATTTCATAAATACTGCACACTTTTGCCAAGAACTCATTTCATAAATATTGCACACTTTGATCAAAGATTCATTTCAAAAATATTGCACACTTTGCCAAGAACTCATTTCAAAAATATTGCACACTTTGCCAAGAACTCATTTCATAAACAATATATACTTTAAGGACAAATTCGGTCTTGTTATACTAAAGAGTATGAATTGAGTATAATAGAATATGGGAGGATGTTCGAACTGTCAATCATCACTTTGCCAGTTAGGCGACTTGACCACTTAACCACTGGCCACCAACCCATTTCACAAATATTGTTTACTTTCATAGAAAATGTATTTCATAAGTAATGCACACTTTCACAAAGAAATCAAACTGCTCTTCCTTAGTTTCATCCGGAAGCGTTTGGGTATCTCGTTCAACAGTCTATCCGGACTATGGGGTATGTCTCTTACAGGTGTGTTGTGTATGCGTTGTTATCTCTCATACAGAGACTGTATTCATACTTTATCGTGATATGGTCTTCATAAACGCACAAAAAAAATCGTTTCCTCAGATTCCGGACCTTGAACCATCAGTTACACGAGACAACTACAACTTGCTACCTTTCAACCTCCTCACCAAGACATCAGCAACTTTTCTCTCCTTGAACCCAGACATGTTTGACGAACACGCAAATACTAAAAATAATTTTATTTTTCCTGAAAAAATTTTTCGTGACGAGGAGATTTATACAAGAAGGAAGAAAAAAATTTTCTTTTGATCATTCATCCCCGCCGTCACTCGTTGACAAATACATCTGACATCCAAGTGACAGACATCTTCTTCAACCCACGGACAGCAAAAAGTGGAAACCAGTAGTAGATCGAGGAAAACTTCATATCACATCATCCAGGGATGACTTGTTTTTGCGAAGATCGAAGAATCAACTTTTCAAAAAGGGGGTACAGCTTCGAGCTTTTCCGAAAATGACTGTACACACGGATTCGTGTGACGCGGGTAACATGACTTAGATTTCGGCAGCATATGTCTCCGTTTAAAATGCACTCGAAGAGTGAAAGTCCCGGTGTTTGAAGGTCGTCACACATCCTAACGTGACTAGCTATCTGGAATCTTGCATGCTTGTCTCTAACATCGTCTTTTACTAAATATAATAGTACTTGTTGTCAAGGTCATTTACTATAGTTTTTGTTAATTTGTTTATACAAATAATTATGTAAATGTTGGCTTTAATTTTTTTTCTCTCTCCATTTTTAGGAAGGAGACGGGGTGGGCGGAGAGGGTTAAAAGACCGAAATTTCTTTCGCATTCATCGATTCCGCCGTTTTTGTCACGTCTCTCTGAACTTATTCCCAATTTATTTATGGTTCGATAGTCAATGGGAAACACAGTTCTCGAAGTTACATAAAACCCTGACAAGGTCGTCCGATTATGAGTTAATCTTTTCTTCAAAAATGTTTTCAAACATCTTTTGCATTTTTTTTCAAAATCCGGTTCTTTACTCTCAGACAAAAAATTTTTGCCGTAAGATGAACCTACTCACCCATGTTTACTAAATGATACGATGCGTCTTGTTTGGTTTGTTCGTTAAATGAATCAAATTTTAGTAAGAAATAATGATTTAAGGTCGGAGTGTGCATTATTTATGAAACCAGTCCCCTCTGATATGATGCACTAATCATCAACAATTATCCTCTATAAGTGTGCAATATTTTTGAAACGAAGTCTTGATAACTGTGTGCAATATTTATGAAATGGATACTCGCTAAAAGTGTGCAATAGTTTTGAGTCTGTTTTGTATGAAACTATACGCTATCCGTGACAGTGTGCATTATTTTTGAAACGAATTTATTACATTAGTGTGCAATAATTATGAAAGAAATCATATTTAAGGTGTGCATTACTTTTGAAAGTGTGGTCCATTTCTGAAACGAATTTCCCAGAACAAGAGTGTCGATATTTATGGGATGATTTTTCGACGGCGGCGTGTGCATTATTTATGAAATAAGGAGTTTATGTATAGGTTTGAAAGTAACTCGCGTAAAACAAGACCTGGTTGTATATTAGCATCAAAGTTTGAGACCAGTTGTTTGAAGAAATGAAAAATCGATCAAGAAACAGGAAATCCGGACGAGGAGATCAGAAAAACGGTTGAAGACGAATCCAATATGGCGGATAGATTTCCCTCAAACTCATTCAAAATGTTAATAAACGAATCTGTCAGGCACTTTTCGTGTGAAATGGTCAAAGGCATTGAATCCTGACCTCAAAGAAAATCCTTCTTTGAGCTAACTCGAACCTGGAACCACACACAGAACCTGTTGGGAGAAATTTTTTCGGTTTTAAAAAGCCAAACTCGAAATTGGATAAGGTGAAGAGCCCCCCACATGGTACCGATTATTCATGTTACATGGTAGGAAAATAAAAACAAGGAATCGCACTTCAAGTCCCTCCTTCTTTCTTCCACTCGCGATTGGAAGTAATCGATTCTCTCTCTCGCTCTCGTACCTGTTTTTACGTGCCTGACGTGGTGGGCGTACTTTTATCTGCGAGGGGGGTATATAAAAAAGGGTTATACCATATGACCGAGGATTTTCAATATTCGTTTTCATGAAATCGTTGTGACACGTACGCCTTTTTGGTTTTTTGGGGTTCCGTACAGGTTGTCTGTGCTAGCTAAAGCACCTGGCGTTCGTCTTTTTTTGGATATTTCACATTTTCCTGCAGCAAGGTATGAATACTTTTACTTTTTATATTTTTAAAAAAAATTTAATTTCTTAAATACATAATTGGAGGCTTAACAAATTTTTGTATAAATGTTCGTTAGTATACAAAATGACGTTTTGGTTTGGATTTGAAGCTTTTATCGCGCGCGAAATTTAAATTTTGAAAATAATTTTATCAGTTAGTTCGTAAAATTTTTCTTTTCAAAAATTTCGGGTGTTTGGTTTGTTTTTCAAAAATTTCGGTTGGTTGAAAGAAATTTTTAGGTTTTGAGTCTCAAATCAAAAATTCTAAATTTTATTGATTGCTGAATTTATAGGTTTAATGAAATTTAAATTTCAAAAGTTGCTTTTGTTTGTCTGTTTATCTTAGCAGGGCCAAATTTTTATTTTTAAAGTTTAATTTTTATAAAATTTATTTTTGATGGAAGAGTGCTGAATCGTTTCAAATTTGAGTTTAGACTATTAGCTTTGGAATTGATTTTAAAGAAAGGAATTTGTGAGTAGATGTTGAAAGCTCCAACTTTTGACTATTTTTTGTCGTTTTCAAAATTTTACAGCATAAATAAATTTATTCACTGCTGAATTTTTTAATTTATGGGTTTGATCAAATTTTTGAAATTTTCAGCTGTTTGTTGGTTTATTTTTACGAGGAAATTTGTGGATTTTTAAATTTACTGTTGGGGAATTGAAAGTCAGTGCAGAGCCCTTTTTGAATTTGAACTTGGAACCGATTTGAAGTTTTTGTTTCTTCGCTTTCATTGACTGCTGATTGGTTTAGAGAAAGGAGTGCTTAAAGCTCCGATCTTTACCTCTTTTTCGGGTTTCCTCCTGGTTTTTGGAAAAACGTTTTTTAAGTCGTTACAAATTACATAATAAATTTTTTTGGGCCTATTTGTTTGGTATCTTTGTTTTGGGCCATCTACAAACCGGTGTGTTTCAACCTTTTGAATTTCTAGTCTTGTTTTCATTTCATAAATAATGCACACCTAAATGAAGAATTTCTTCCCACAATTCTGTATTGATCGCTGTCGTTTTGTTTTTCTTTTTCGAACCCTTGATCGTTCCCATTATCTTTTGGCTTTGTACGAACTTGTTGGCTGTTTGGGTGTTCGAAAGTTTTATTTCATAAATAATGCACACTTTGTTTCAACCACCCGTTTGGTATTTTGGATCTTCTTTCTCCTTCTGGTTTGGTCTTGTATTTCTTCATTCACTAGTTCTGCGTCTTCTTTCTGTCTTCCATTCACCCTCGTTTGTAGTTTTGACTTTTTTGGCCAATTTTCGTTCAGTATCAATAATTGTCACGTAACAAACACCTACTGATTAGGTTTATTGATTCATAAGAACCAATCGATTGTAGGAAAATTACTTTGCTTCGCTTTCCGTTTTGATTCTATCCGGTCCATGTTGCTCTCAGGTTGAGTGGGTAGAAGGTCATCGGACAAATCAGCATTTTTAGGAACTTGACCGAAATTTACCTTAAACCTTATAAGTTCAACATATAATCGATCAATAATCGTGGCAGTCGTGTCTTTTATTTTTAAATATTTTATATAAGCAATGCCAATTTTTTTTAGACATTAATTGATTATGCGATTAAATCCTACCGGATTGTTTATTAAGTTTGTCAGACAAGAAAAAAAATTTTTCTTCTTCTTCTTCTTGTATCCTTGACTTATATCTTTAATTCGCTGATTTAATTAGTGAACATCTTGTTTCAGGTACCGATTTAAATATTTTTTTTAATGGTTGGTCTTCCCGGTCGCTTTTTTTTCTTCTGGGTCCGGTGCCGAATTTTTTTGTTGTTGTCACTTTACGTCATGTTCCCAAACGATTGAACACACGGTCTTGTTATTTATTGTTGTAGGAAAAGTACGAACGGGAAACTTTTTTGTTTGTTTTCGGTTTTGAAACCTGGGTACCGTGGTTCGTGATTGCCGTTATTGGTTACGTCATGTGTGAAATCATTCTTACTAATTATACCGACATTCCTCTTTTGGCTTGGCTTGTTTTCTGTTTGAAATGAGCTTCTTACGGAAAGGGAAATGATGTAACTGTTCGAACGGTTTTTACCTTTCAAAATCCCTGGGAATGGGATGGAAGAGTACTGTAACACATCGAGGGGTTGTGGTAGTTTTGTTTTGGAGGTTTTCAGCTTAAAGATTCAGCACAACCGGAAGGTTTGGAAGAACGAGATAAATCTCCTCCTAATTTTCGACTTTTAACAAACTAATTATGGTTTAGTCAGAGATCGTTATGTAAAACCTAACCTCTTAGGCCATTTTTAGTTTTTTGTTGAATACTTTTGCCCTGTTAATTAAGTAGCCAATTCTTCAGATCCTGAGGGGGACTGATTTTCTAATTCGGAATCGGAGGTCAGTACCGTGTACGGAAACGGAGACTGCCACACGTTCTGTCTGTGTTCAATTGAAATCATCGCATGGCACTTCCGTTATGTTTACTTTCGATGATCACGTCACTGAACTGAAAATGAGAGTTTCAATTAGCCCTAAGCTTTTTTTTTAATGCACTTCCTATGGAGGGATCTTTTTCTTTCATTTTTTTTTGATGGACGCCCACTTGGATCTTTAAGGAAGCCCTGATGTGACGAAATAATTTAATTGCTCGTGTTTTTTTGGCGGGATTACGTTTACAACCGTGGAAGGGTAATGTATGTGAAAATTTCACCGTAATCGTTTGATGTTAGGTAAATCGATAAGTAACGACCTCCAACAACATGATTTGAAGCTATGACATAATTGGACAATTTTTTTGTGGAGAATTGTTCGAAACCCAAAATCTAACCGCTACCAAAAGATTTTAAATATTTTCTTCTCCACCTCGAGATTCATTGTATAACATCAAAACAACTTCACGAAAATGTTAATAAGAATAAAAGACAGAAGAGGTGTTGGTAGTCCTTCGAAAATGTTTCCCGTAACAAATTTTTTTATCTTTTTGGGCTAGGGTGGGGGGTATTAACATTAAAACTCGTTTCAAAATCATATACAGGAATGTCAATAAATAAAACCGAAATTTAAAATTATAATAACCGTTAAAAAATTAAGAAGAGAAGGAACAGAAACTTTTTTCCTTGTTTCAAAAATTTGGAAAAATTTCGTTTTAAATTTATCACCGTTAAATTATAATTTTGTTGACAAGAATTTCGGAATTTTTATGTCTTTGTTTATTAATTGAATTAATTTTATTTTTCGGGGTTTTCGGGTTATTCGGTTAGACAATAAAAAATTTTGAAGAATTAATTTGAAATTTCGTCGCGACTCGTTTGGACTTAAGGTTGTTTTAGATATCGGCTCCTGGTTGTTGTTGTTGTTGTGTCATTTCAAACTTTCAGGGTTGTTTGTTGTCTGGTAGGCTTAATTTATGTCTCGATTTTCCTTTTGTCTATTAGTTTTGCTTGACTTCATCCATAAACCATGAGAATTAACATCTCGTGACCGTAATCAGATCACATTGCCGTTTTCATATTGTTGTTGGAGGAGATGGAGGGGTGGTAACCTTCACATCGTTTCGGTTTCCTCTCTAGAGAAGAGATCTAGTCGTTGCAACCAATTCCCACGACTCATTAACTCATTCGGCTATTGTTTTATATAAACTCTCTTGGTTTCAAAATGGCGTAAAAACGGAAATTTTATTTTAGTTTCATTATTATTCACCAAGAAAATGGTGTAGAGAGAAGAGGAAGGTCGGGAGGGGTAGGTGGATGAATGAGAATTTATAAATCACGCTTAGTCCCATGTTTGTGATATCGAAAAGTCACATATTCAAGTCTTATGCGACTTTTTGCGACATCTGAATCGACTTCGCCACATGACATATTGCCAAAGATTTTTATTTGAAATACGTGAAGTAAGCTGACAAATGACTTCGTAAGTCTGCCTTGTATTATGTCATAGGTTAATTATATTTTGAATCGAGAATTTTTTTCTCTTCTGCTTCGTCGTACCAAATTATGGGATCCCCATCGCGGAGGGGGTGGATGTGAAGACTTTTCTCTTCTTCCTTTCTTTCGTTCGGTAATTATTTTTGATATTTTAGGCTTGTCATAATCGATTTCGTAACAAATCAAAATCGTGCCTGAAGCCAGTGATTCACTCAACACGATTCTGGCTTTTTTTGTTTGTCTGTGATTTTTGTGTGTGCATTTAATTGATTTCATGTGTGTTTTGGAGACGGCCTTGACCTAGCTGGAGAGGGGAGTTAGAGATATGTCGATGAAACCAAATTTTTGTCATTTCTTTTGTTACTTTGTTTCCTTTGTTTCTAAACTAACACCAAAGACGTCTTCTTGGGGTTTGAACTATCCTGGATGTTCTCAGCGCAAGAACTTTCCTGCAAAGCGTTGTTGTGAGATGTAACCAGCTGGATAGCTAGTTTTTAGGTATAATTTTGCGTAATATTTTTGTTTTCTGCTGAATTCAGCGACCTAAATACGAAGTTGGAAGAAATTACAGAACCTCAATAATAATATTTAAACGAAAAAAGTACCTGAAGTCAAGGTCCTTTGGAAGATTCAGTGGTTTACCCCGATTAGGTTGAAGGTGGTTCGGTCGTAGGAATGCATGCCATTAAACGATGTCACGTTCAGATGAAACTTCTTAAGGCTACCTTTCGAAAAGTGAAAAAGTTGCGAAAGTTTTCACCGAAGAAAGGAAAAGCAGATGAGTCAGAATTTTTCGGAGTTAAAAGAAAAAACTAATTTTAATCGTTTCACTGGTCAATTGACCTTTTCGCGGTACAATTATGTGCAACGACGCCACTGTCTCTGACCCAATACACCGAAAACGGCGAAGAGACATTGAGCAATCGGATAACGAATCCGTCATGATAATTTCTCTTTATAAGACTTATTGTTTATTTGTTTGATTTGTTTCTCTCTCTCTCTCTTTCAGATGTTAGTTGCAGTTCCTTGCCTCGTTTTGGCATTCGCCGCTTTTACGTTGGGCACACCGGCCATAAATCAAGTTAGGCAGGCACCCAGACCAGGATCTAGACCTGGAAGGTTCCTATCTTTACCCGTACCAAATAAATGTAGTGCACGTAAGTACCAATCGAATATGTGTTAATGGAATGTCCTTCAACAACTGTATCCTATTGTCCTTAGAGCTTTTATTAATCACTAAGCTAGTTTGAACGCTTACTGTTGGAGTGTGGTGGTTGAACTGATTTGAGAAATCACTACCAAATTGATGGGTTCTTCATAAACTTAACAACAAACGATGTCAACAGCTTAAACAACTTTCCAACTTTGGTGGCTAATTACAAGCATAAGCCTTCATTCTTCAGATGGTGTACCTGTTGAAGGAAAGATAAAGATAAATAGCCAAAGACCTAAGATTACTAAAAGATTAGGATTAACAAAATAATAAGAACATAATTCAAAACATAGAAATCATGTAAACATTATCCGAGATCGTTCAGCAAAACCCAAAGCTTCGACTAACCCAACCATAACTGCAATCAACTCATAAACGTGTATAATGGAAGAAGAGGAAAAAGAAACAATATTATTAATACTCGAGTGTTATTTTACGGGTGGAATAAAAAAAATGGCGATACTTTCACCAAAGTAAAAAATGGTGAGCCATACAAATGGTTGTACGGTTGTTAAACATTTGACATCTCTCGGATAGGAGGTGATGGTGTCGCAACAACCGGCTACGTTATCACGTTTTGTTTAAAAAGGAGGCAAGGGATCATGACCAACCACGATCATGATTAACCATGGCCCGACAAATTAACACTGAACTATTTGTATTTTAGTTTAAATCGGTTCAGTTACGCCATCTAAATATGGAGTTAAATTATTTATTCACCTGAATTTGTAGTTTGTTGCGCACTACAGCATTGACCCGTGGCTACGAGAGAAAACCCCCCATGGAAAAAACGGTACAGCTCGTGTATTTATATAAACGACGACACGGTCATTATACCTAATTAGTGATGCTTAAACGAAATCACAGTTGCACGCTTCATTAATTTGAATTTCTCGTTTGTTCCCAAGGTCGTTTTGAGGTAATCCGATTCTGTGCGAATCACCATCACGAAAAGGTTTAAAAAATTTTTAGTGGTAAGTGTTGCGCAGTGGGAATGCTAATTATTAGAAGCAACATATGTGGTCAATTTAGTTAGGATGACACAATTTCTCTCTCGTTTTTGTTAAACCATTTCTCGAGACCTTACATAAACGCTCATTCCCATAACCCCCTAATTTATAAAACTGACATAAATTTTTAAACACAACTCCGTTAGCTCGATGTTGTAATAAGTGTGCGCCAGGTATTAACCGTTCTGTCGATCTCGAGCACGAAAACATTTTTTTTCTCTTCTTCTTCTTCTTTCCTTTCCTCAGATAAACTCTGATACATTTGAAATTACATAATAACAAGTCTGAACAAGTTGATCGTTCCAGTTATCGAGTATTATTTGTCGGGTTTTAGTCGTGGACGATGTTCGACATCACAAATGATAATTAAACGCGTTAAGCAATAACCTTGATCATTAAGAAAAATAATTTTTAATTTGTAGAGTAGAAGGTTAAAGATTATCGATAAACGATCGATACAAATCAGAGATCGAATGCGCGGTCATTTACAATATCGATTACGTTGTTTCAGGTCCGAAGGAATGGAACTTTCGAGGACATAATTATTTCTTCAGCGGACATCATCCTCAATTCAGAAACAGGAGAGTCGATTGGTTAGACGCTAGAAATATTTGTAGAGAATATTGCATGGATTTAGTGTCTATGGAAACTCAAGAAGAGAACAATATGGTTTTCAGACTCATCCAACAAAGTAAGTTTGTATAACTAAGCCAACGAAATCAGGTTAATAGTCAACGGTGTGTCGAAAGGGGTGAAGAACAAACTGTAAACAAAGATATCTAGTACAAAACAAAAAGGAATGTTGTTTAAGGAAAAAAAAATGCTTAACAATGTCTAAATATGTTCAAGAAGTTATTGGTTTTGAAGGAGTTGAAGACGTGAAACCATATATTATGGAGTTCTTTATATAAAAAAAATTGCTCTGGGAAAAGAAAACCACTGAGTGTGTTATTCACGTACGTTACTATTAAGTTAATCTTTGGTAAACATCTCAAAACGTTTTGTGTGTGGTGTTACACAACAGGAGTGGTGTTTCAATATCATCATCTTTCCTCCCAAAAATCACTTTCACTTTAAATATTATTACTTTCTCGGATTTGCAATAGTGTACATAAAAGAAAGGAATACAAAGTGGTGCCGCACCTACTTCTGAAGATATGGAATTATTTTTTCATTGACTTCCATTCTTTAAAAGGAACCGTACAGAATTTTCGAAACCGGTGTTTGCTTACGTCTCTCCCTCTCAAATATTTATTTACACAACTTCAACTCTTCCAGATAACGTGCCTTACATCTGGACAAGCGGCCGTCTCTGCGACTTCAAAGGTTGCGAAAACAGAAGAGATTTAGAACCCAAAAACATTTACGGTTGGTTCTGGTCAGCGACCAGAGGAAAGATGGCGCCCACCAACCAAATCCCCAACGGTTTCGGTTACAACCCATGGAGCTCGTCCGGACACAAGAGACAAAGACAACCGGACAACGCTGAATTCGACATCAACGGAACGACCGAATCTTGCATGAGCGTTCTCAACAACGTTTACAATGACGGAATCGCTTGGCACGATGTTGCTTGCTACCACGAGAAGCCTTTCATTTGCGAAGACAGCGATGAATTGCTTAACTATGTAGCGAGCACGAACAGAGGAATCCAGTTGTAATTCCAATTCCTCGATTACAAGTTATTATGGGGTGAAATGAATTTAATTTTTTTCTTCGTAGCAATTTTTTTGGGTTATTAATGGCTGCACAACGATTTCTTCTTTATTGCCCAACTTATTCGAAACATGTATAATTAGAATTAGATCCTCCTGCCCTCAATTTATACCAGAAAGTGGTTCGTTAAGTTATTCCCCCAAAAAGAATTTATACTGCAGTGAGATTGTTTAATTTCTTTTTTAAATTAATTATAAAATTTGTTTACCTTGGAAGTATGAGATACAAAAGAACAAAAATCTTTCAAAGTAAACAGTCACAGAATAAAATAATAATTATTTGCAAAAGACATCAAAAACTTTTCTATTTATTATCTTATTACTTTTATGTTTAGGTTAAAAACATTCAGAATTTTTTTTAACTTTCTTAAACATAATCTGTTTAATTATTGGAAGAGCAATTATCGTTCTGAACAACATGGAATAAAATTTAAAAAGTGGTCAGAATTATTTTTTATAAGAAACCATAGTTGATGGTTAGCTGTATAAGAAGTAAAACTCAAAATCAAATTTTTTTTCCCGGATACATCACTGCCCACAGTTACAATCGTAAAACTGCCATTTTAAGTGCTTTAAATGTAAATAGTTAAGAATTACCGATGGGCTTTATGTATCTTATTGTGATTTTTTATTAAATAAAACAAAAAAAAATTTTTTTAATTATCTGTTTGGTCATTTAACCTTCCTCCATTTTTACGAGCAGTTAACCTAAAGAATTCATTTCGAAAGTATTATAATTCAAAATTTTGTGGTAGATCCATTTCATAAACAATGAACAATTACATGAAAATTCATTTCATAAGTCGTGCACATAATTAGCGGACGAAGTCTTGGAGGTCGTTGTTCCTCGAAATGGAAGGCGTATTCCCAGTGTGTTGGCTTTTAATTGGCGTCACAATTCAGTTTCGCAAGCTGACATCTTCACTGGTTCAGGAAAAACTTTTTGGCTGAGATATACAATTATTATGAAGTATTCTTAAAAATTTGTAATTGTAATGGCTTAGAACAGCTCTATAATTGTAATTTATAGCTTAGATTTTTCTAAATTTTGAATTTCTTCTAGGGTTCGAATTTCTAAGCCTTAGAAATTAGTTACAGCACATCCACTGTGTGAGAAAAAAAATTGTCTTTATATAGAAAATAACAGTGCAGATAATATTCTTTCTGTCGATTAATTTAATTAATTAATAATTACACGCAAAAATTGTTAATCGAAGAGGTTTCGTATCAATTTTCGGAGTTTAATTCGTTAATCACAAAAGTTTCCGTTGAGTCATTTCGTTTCGTTACGTTTTCTGAAAGAAGCCCGAGAAACACTTCAAAATGGAGTTTTAAAAGCCTTATTGATTATTTCACACACTTTTAGAAATTATATTTAAGAAACAAAACTGAAAGTAGCTTTTGATGGTGTTTTTTTATTGAAAAAGAAGAATTGATTTTGAAAGTAAAAGTTTTATATCCCAAACGCTCCCGCTTATCAAAAGTCGTGTCACGAGACAGCATGTTGCCAACCTTTGAATATTCGTCATGAGATTGAAGAATATGTCATTCTTTGTGTATTTTTAAAATAAAAATATTTACTCGGGTTTATATAAAATTCAACTTCTTCAGCAGAGGTTCCTCGTATCGTTGGGTAAATAACAGGAAAATTGTCATATCGATTTCTGGCGGAATTGACCTATTCAATCATGTCATTATTTAGTGGATCAATTTTTGCATTTCCCACTACGTCATTTGTGTTTTGAAATAAAGTTATGTATAAATATAAAAATAAAAACAAAATGGATTTGATATTCGAAGCAGCCTTGACGCATGATTCTAGTTCGTCGGATTTAGATGACATTCCACAGACGAGAGAACCTGTTTGGATTTTGGGCAGAAAATACGATGCTGGTCGTGGTTAGTAAAAATCCTTGTTATTTTTTTTTCCCTTCGTTTTCATGGTTGGAGGAGCAGTTTTGAGACTCCCATAAATTTCCTATTTGACAGCATTAGTCGTATATTTCCTTGACCTCGATTCGAAAGCTTTGAGCTCTCTACAACAAGGTAATTTTTGTGCCAAGAACCACAACCTGGCTGGTGCAATTAGAAATAAAAAAATTTTCACCCTCTCATTAACTGTATTCTCATTTTGAAACAAGAACTTTTAAATGACCTTATTAAAGAGACGAATGGATATGTCATAAAAAAAAATTAAGGAAATTATATTGTTTACATTATCATAGTACTGGATTTCTTAATGTGGAAGCCTGTGTCACAATTTCTTCTTTGTTAATTAATTTTAACTTCTGTTTCATTCCTCTGGTTTATTTTAACACTTCTTCAGTAGGTTGTTGCCTCTTTGTCTTTCTCAGTTTCTGAGGGTATTTATAAAAGAATTAGGTGTAGAAGCATGTATGGTTTTTGATTAACACTTTTCAATAAAATTTTAAACTCATCTGTATGAGTAGTAAATTTTATAAAACTTTTACCCTTGAATCCTGAACAGTACATCTTGTATCATCCCTTTTTAAAGAACTTTTGACTTTGCAAGACATTTACAATTCATCTTCCTTTTGTTCTTTTAAAAAGTTACTCAAAACTGTTGTATTATGATTCCTGATAGATTAACTGATGAATAGATTAGTTGGGCTTATAAATCTTGATTGAGTTTGGTTAGAATTAGAATTATTTACTTGATTGGTAATCCATATCTGAACCACTTCTAAAAGTGCTATGAAATACTCAGGAAATGAATTTATACTCGATTTGACTCCCATTTTGACCTTTCGGTTTAAAAGGATTTGGGACAGGAGCTTACAGATACTCAACTGCTACTTAGCTTGTTAGTTTGGTCACTTAACTACAGCCTTTTACGACTGAATTTCAAACATTTTTCAGATAGTAGATTATTATATTTTAATATTTAATAGTTTGTTTTATATTTTAGATGTTACAGCAATCAGAGCTGACATAAAATCAAAATTATGGTTTACATACAGAAAAGGATTTGTACCAATAGGAGATTCAAAACTTACCTCAGACAAAGGATGGGGTTGTATGCTTCGTTGTGGGCAAATGGTTTTAGCCCAGGCCTTAATTTGTTTGCATTTAGGTAGAGATTGGAGATGGAAAAAAGATTCTAAAGAACCAGAATACCTGAGAATATTAAAAATGTTTGAAGATACCAGAACTGCTACATATTCTATACACCAAATTGCATTAATGGGTAAATCAGAGGGTAAAGAAGTTGGTCAGTGGTTTGGACCGAACACAGTGACCCAAGTCTTAAAAAAGCTTTCTGTTTATGATAAGTGGAGTTCTATTGTTATTCATGTTGCTTTAGATAATACAATTGTAATTAATGATATCAGTAAGTATCTGTTTAAGTTAGTTTTGGAGTTTATTGAAGTGGGATGTGTGGTTTAAATAATTTGACTTAATTTTCCAGAAAATTTATGCCGAAGTGATGTGTCAGTAATAGACAGTTCAACTCAGAGATGTAATAGTATAAGTGGATCAGAATTTTTAAATTCAGTTAGAAAGTGGAAGCCTTTGCTACTCGTTGTACCTCTAAGACTTGGACTTTCGGAAATCAATCCAGTATATATAAACGGACTAAAAACTTGCTTCACGTTTCGACAGTCATTAGGTGTGATAGGAGGGAAACCAAATCACGCTTTATACTTCATCGGTTGCGTTGGAGAGCACGTGATATACCTTGATCCTCACACAACGCAACCTGTTTCAATAGTGGGTAATAAAGACCTTTCCTATGAAAAAACAGCCGATCTGTCTTATCACTGTCCCAGAGCCAGTCGGAGTCGTATACTCGACATGGATCCATCAGTCGCTGTATGCTTCTTCTGCAGTTCCGAAGTTGAATTCGATATACTATGTCAGCAAATTCAAGATAAATTAGTCAAGTCGGAAAAGCAACCTTTATTCGAGATAACCCAAAACAAACCGAGGCATTGGTCACCCATCGAAGACCCAGCTGAAGAAGCTTTGGGTGAGTTGCTTATGAAATTCAAATTCCAAACCGAATATGATGCTTACTACATGACATCCTCCTCTTTAAATTCCAGATTTAGGAGATTACGAGGGACCGTTCGAGAATTCTGACGAAGATTTTGTACTTCTCGGATGAAATCAAGAGAAATGCTTTGTTTATATATGACAAATAGCTGCCATATCTAATGAAAATGCGAGGGAGATTGAAGTGTGCTGACACTCTACCTTGCCGCGATACCTCCAGTCCAGTTCTCCACTTCAACTCGTTTTATTTATTGTGCGTCTGATTTATCGTGTTTCGTTTGTAAAACCGCCTTTTTATTTTAATCTTTATTTTTGTAGAAACATTGATTGAAAAGGAGTCTGAGGAAAGATAATAAAACAATATAAACAGAAAAAAGTCAAAATGAATAAACTACAATTTAATTAAAATAATTAAAAAATGGAATAACATTCCCAAATACTGAAGAACAACCCTTAATATTTTGGTGATGTTATGTTTGTTGAAACCAAATTTCTTAATTAATAAATTTGTGCAATAAAATTTATGAGTTTGTCGTTTCAAAGAAAAAAAAAATTGTTTTTTGTTGTTTCTGCAACTAAATTAAAATCTGCTTTTGACACAACTAACATACATTACAATGAACAAAACAAAACAAAAAAAATAAAAATAAAAGTATTCGATTTAGACATTAATACTCACAACCTCATTTGTCAAGAAAATATCGTTTACAACAATAACATATAAATAAAATAAGTAATTACCCAACACACAAAAAATTCTTCCCCCTTTTGTGACAAAATCAAAACAGTGCAACTAAATTGAAAATCTGAGCAAAACAAAATATTAAACAATAATAATTTCTTTGGCATTCAATCTATATAAATTTGGCTTTGATTTTGTACACTTCGTTTCCTGAAAAAATTTTTGAAAGGTGGGAGAGACAGAGAATTTGATACTAAAGTTGAATAAAGTACAAATTTTTATAAAAAATAAGTTGAATTGCAAATAATAAAATTTATACAAGAATAGTTTAAGTATTTGATGAAGCTATAATTCAAATTTAAATATTTGGTTTCATTTTAAAAACCACTTTCAAGAGATAAGATTCAAAATATTTCTGTTCATTTAAAAGAGTGTCTCGTTAAAAATGTTGTTTTTTAAACTGCAATTCAAAAATAAAAGATTTTTAAAAAGGTTACAAATTATTTTTTAATTAATTTTAAATTTCTGATTTAAATGAAAGAAAAATAATTTGGCATCAGAAATCAGAGTTCAAACAGGACCCATAAACCGAGAAAGTTATAACTTCTCATCCAAATCTTTACAGAGAGTGAGATTTGAAAAATAAAACAAATTTATCAGTTCTTAGGTGTAAAGCAAGGTAAAATTGGGACGAATATCTGATATGATTCAAATAGAGTGCTTTGGGACTGATATAATCACTCCCTTGTGCAAAAAATCAAATTAAAATATAAGAAATATTTACTTTATACAAATTATTATTAAAAAACGAATTTAAAATTGGTAATTTTAAAAAATATTTAAATTATAAAATTTAGACGCCCATCGGGCTATAGAAAATTATATTAGGACATTTTAAAACTTTCTTTCGAAGAGTAAAATATATCTCTTAATATTTTTTTTTGTAACTGTTATCTGTGACTATTGTGACGCACAAATACTGCGACGAGGAAAATATACAAACAGGTACCTTTGTCATGACTGTCTGCCATGTTAAATTTTGATGAGAAATGATTATAAATATTATTTTATATGATGTTAAGATTGCAGAGATGTTTTGTGCTTATTCATTCTTCATTGTATAAGAACTCCACTTCTTCTCTGCTAAATTGATTACAACAACTGTTATATTGTCATGTGAACCACGATAATAGGACTGAAGAGTAATACTTTTAGCGCCGTAGTATGGCTCATGCAGATGATCTTTTATAAAAGCAACAGCCTGAAATAATACAAAATCACTTACAGGTCACAAAGTTCTGAGAAAATGAAACGAAAGACATTTCAATGAGTTAATATGCTCTTTTACCTCTTCGTTGCTAAATGTATCCCAAAGACCATCTGATGCCAAGAGTATAAAAAGTGGTTTATGATCACTCAAATCAAAAGTAAGAATATCAGGATCAGCAATGACTAGATTTTTTTCCTTTAATGGATAATCTCCTAGAGCTCTGGACACAGCCAGTATTCCAGCTACTCTCCAAACTCCATTAAATGTGATGAAACCACCAGCCTCTTTAATTCTCTTGCTTTCTTTGGTCTGCTGAGGTTTGTGATCAAATGATAATGGGATTGCATTTCCCTTACTATCACACATAACTCCTCTCGAGTCACCAACATTTGCAACTAACAAATGTGACCCTTCCATGAGAGCTATCAAAGCTGTCGTACCAGCAACAACTCTCTTTTTCCTAGCAACTTGTAATAACAGCTTGTCTGCTGCTAATACTTCATCATTGATAATCTTCCCATAATCAATACCACTAAATTTTGATGCATCTAAGTATGATTGCAAAGGAACTTTTTGTGGTAATGAAGGTGATGGTGATCTTTTAAAACTTCTTATTGGTTTCGCTAGACTTCCCAATATTTTTTTAACATATGGATCTGGTGTGACTGAATCTGATTTGTCCAGATCTTCATCAGTTGAATATGTTTTCTTCCTGAAGCTATCTCTTTTCTCGACAACAATATCTTTTGTACTTTCTACTTTTGCTGAATTTTCTTTTACTTCTGAATTGGTCTCGCCACTACTAACATACATATGTTTTCTACCTTCTGCCTTAAACTTCTTTATTTCTACCAGTCTTTCATTCAAATTCTTGATTAGATTATCTTTGGCATAATTTGCAGCAAACTAAAAAAAAGCAGACTAGCTTATGAAATGTTCAAAATTACAATCTATTGTCATCATTTGTATATAAATAAAATTTTCTCACCTCTCCTCCGTGACCGTCAAAAACAGCGAAGAGGGAAATCCCAGTCCCATTAATATTTTCATTGATAACGAATCTATCTTCCATATTTGCCCTTCTCCCTTGTACTGAATATACCCCTATGTTTCCATCTTTAAATTCCCAAGTTGCACCTCCATAGGGTTTTCCCGGATTAATTATTTTCTTCGACCTATCCAGGCTGAAAACAACCCTGGCAAACAAACCCCTGCTCCACACGTCGAGAGATTGAAAATACACAAATGTAATAAATATAATGGCACTTAAAGCAATTACTTCTGGTCTAATTACGTACAATCTTAAAATCTTCCAAATATAGCTTAAAAAAGCTGTATTAAGTGGTAAGCCCACTCCATATTTTGAAAGAAGTTTCATATGCGATATAAAAGTTTGATAAAGAACCTTATCCTCGAACTCGTCCTCCATTTTATTTGAGGTTTTGAACGAGCGCAAAACTCGAAAAGCATCCAATTCACGGTAGCAAAATTAAACAAACGCAAAAACTGCTAAAAAAATGGACATAGCTGTGAATATTTAAATTATTCAGAATGAGTGAAAGAAAATTCAGTAAAGCTGTAGGGAAGCCAGGAATGGCCGCTCAAGTTCGGGAAACGGTTTCCCAAGTGGTCAAAGACTCAGTACAGGTTAGTGATCAGGTTGATAAAAATTTTAATAATAAATTTTTTCCAATCACAATAAATTCAATTCATATCCTTTTAGGTATCACAGATTAAGTTAGTGGAGCCAATAGACTATGAAAACTTTGTTTTGAAAAATAAAACATTACTTCAAAATGATCCACAAAGGGAATTGTTGTTATATCCTTCGGATGATGTTTCACAAGTGGTCCTTCCCAGGAGATACAGGACAATAGCTCAGGCTTTACCATCTTCCTCAGAAATTAGCAGTTGCAATTTGTTTGTCAAAGAATGTCTTAAAACTTATTCATCTAACTGGAATTTAGTTCATTATAAATACAGTGCTTATTCAGGATCTTATCTGGACCTGCCAAAGTGAGTAAATTTTTTAATGTCCTAATCAAAACAAATGGGATTGCAGTTGAACTAATCACTTCCTGCTCTGGTGGGGACTGTTTGTTTATAAAAACTTCAAGTTAATTAATTTTATTTTCCAAATACCAGTTGGGGAATGATACCTTCAGCCTTATCTATCACTGTCATCAAAATTAGGAGTAGTAACTCTAATGATTTGTTAAAAAATGTTGTTGTCTTAAAAATTTATAAACTCAAAACTAAAAAATTTAAATTTTGTTTGTGATTCATTTAATTTAAAAAAATTTGTAGGCCTGCAAAGTCTGAAGAGTTAAAAGAGGAAGTATATGAAGTGGATACTGAAGCTGATCAAGTCGATGAAGAATCATACACAAAAGTAGGTGGAATCACTAAAGAAGGATATTTACTAAAGGGACCTGATGTTGGTGGCGATAGAATGTTTGTAAACCTTGGATCAAAGTCATACAAGAGAAGATATTGTTACTTGAGACATCATGTAGATGGGACATATTATTTAGAACTTCACAAAGATGAAAAGAAAGGAGAGCCCAAAGCGACCATCGACATGGATTTTTGTAGTGAAGTAGTCAAGGTATTGTCCTTGAGTATTAATTGACAAGTGTTAAAGAGATAATGGGAATGATTTGGCAGTGTGATTCATTCATAATTGAAGGACAGTTTAGTGATTTAGTGAAATTACTATTTATAAACTTTTTAAATTAGGAATAAAAAAAATATTTATTTTGTAAATATTAAAGAGACCTTTATGGTAGAGGACTCAAAAGAGAGAGAAGCTTATATGAATTGCTTTTTAATTGAATAATTTCATACATCCTTTTGATATGTTAACATTGGACGTTATGAATTGAACTTATGTGATCTATTTCAGAACGCGAAAAAGGGTCGCTGCTGTTTTGAACTTCAAATGTCAGGGCACAAAACATTTACATTTGCTGCTGAGAATGAAGTCGACTTGCAAGACTGGATTAATAAACTTGATTTAGTTGTGCAACAAAATAAAGCACAAGAAGAAAAACGATCTGCTTCATTAGAAAGAGCTTGTCACACACCCCCTCCTTCACCTCAACCCAATCAAGTGTATGGAACTTTAAAAGGGCTGGAAGAGAGTATGAATCCACAGTTAATAAAATATGGCCGCGAGACTGATGCCTCAATAGCTTTATCAAGGAAAGAAAATCGAAAGAGATTATTTAGTATATAT
The DNA here is from genome assembly GCA_016920875.1 of Columbicola columbae. Lineage (NCBI taxonomy): Eukaryota > Metazoa > Arthropoda > Insecta > Psocodea > Philopteridae > Columbicola > Columbicola columbae. Next base: position 5,054,560 of record JADMLL010000005.1, on the reverse strand, counting down.
CCTTACATGCCTGTGAGTAAATAAATTTAATTGCTGTCTTCAAGTGATTGGGTAATTTGAATTGTTTGAAAACAGAAATGTGAGAGGGAACCCCAAAAATGTAAACAAACAAAAGTCGATAGTTAGCTAAAAATAGTTCACTCACGTGCGTTTCAATTATGGTTTTATATTGCAGCACGTCAAAATCGGGGCCAGCATTACTTCCGAGCCCAATTCGGAGCCCTACCGAGAGCACTTCGGTCAAAGACTTTTAATCCGATGCGAAAGTATTAAATTTAAACTTCAAGCTGCCATCGAGGATGAAAAAGAGGGTCTGTGTCAAGTCGAACCGTATTTCACGAGCCTTGCTTTGTTTGACGTGCGACAAAATCGAAAGCTCACGGAAAATTTTTATTTCGACGTGAACCACCCACGAGCTCGAACAATGTTGCCTTCGACCGAGGACAGCGGATTCAACGTGAAGAAATGTTTGTCCTCGGAAATCGCCCAGTTACCTGACGAATGGGTCACATATCCAAAGCAAGCTCTTTTTAGTGTTAGTAGTCCTCATCCGGACATTTTTCTCGTATTAAGAATCGACAAAGTCCTTCAGGGTGCCATTAACACAGCTTCAGAACCTTATATAAGGAGTGCGAAGGATCCTCGCTTGGGGAGTAAAGTTCAAAAAACGGCGAAGGCCTTTTGCCAGCGGTGAGTTTTGAGCTCGTTCTCACATCCGATTTTAATCATCTTCATAAATGTTTTCAAAACCATTTTCATGATTACAGGCTTGGAAAATATCGGATGCCTTTCGCCTGGACCGCGAGACCTTTATTTAGGATGTACAGTAACGAATTGGATTCTTCTTCTGATTTCCCAGCTATCTATAGACAGGAGCCAAATAGATTAAAGGACGAAGAGATTTTAAAATTTCTTTCGGAATATCGAAAGTAAGAATTCAAAGCAAACTTTTCTAAAACTGTTTACAAAAACCAGGCAAAAAATATTCTTTGAATTCTTAAAATTTAATGTTAATGACTGTTTACCGAAGAATGCTCCTTCCTGTTTGATCAAAAGATTCTGGTTATTTTTAGTTTGAACAGATCACCTTTTAAAATTCCAATAATTATGGAAAAGACGTTGATGTTGAAAGATGTTTACTCTCATTCCCAATTTTGAATTTTTGTTCTTTGGGGGTTAAACGGAGCCGACTTTAATTTTGTTTCTTGTTTAATGACCAAGCAATAAATTATTATTATTTTTTGACAGATCTGCTCTTTCGAAATTACCCATTATCTTCGTGATCTAGATTTTCCTTTTAGAAATTGTCTTAAATTTAGATAAATGTGATCGCTTCCGGACATCCGGAGGATTCTGTTGTAGATTACATGATTTATTACAGGCTTTTAGTAGCTGTTAGTTTGACTCTAGTAGAAATAGGTTTTAAAGAATTGATGACGGTTTTATTGTTTATATTTATGATTTTGTTTATTGTTTCAGAGGTGATAAGTTGAGCAAGTTAACTGTAATTCCAGGCTGGGCCAAAATAAAATTAGAGGGAATCACGGAACTTCCGGAAAGTAAGGATATTTTTTTTATTGTTATTGTTGTCTTTAATTAGAACAGAGGTCTCCAAATTTGTGGATAAAGGCTTACCCGCTAGAGTTTGGTTTGAAAATGCTCTCTGATGAGTTTTGTTTTATGGCAAGTTACTATACCAGACGTACGTGATGAAGTTGAATATTTTGTTGTCATATATATGAAGGTAACATTTGTCTTAGCTGCGGTCTTTTGGCAAAATTTGTTGCGATGATCTACCGATTAATTAACACTACCGTTCGGTGACTCCATATGCGAATAATTGGGCAAGCTCCGGTGGCTCTGTAAGGATCCATGAAGTCACTCATGGCTGAGACATCGGCGGATAGCGGGCAGTAAAAAATGTTCCTCAACCGTATGAGGTTGCCTTACGAAAAGATTAGTCAACAGGAACCTAAAAAATGATGTAAATCAGTCCTACTGGTGCGATACGAAGAATTCTAGATTAGACGTTTGAACGGCATAGTGTTAATAGTGAAGCTAATATTCACCGCATTCCAGATGTAACATATTGGCCCTTAGTGGTTTCAGGAAGAGTCGTGGTCGTTTATAAATTAATTTGAATCTGTAACTCCTAGACTTTGAGACTTAGTAGAGGAGTCAGTACCGCTTTTAGGTTAAAAAATCTGGAGACCTCCCTTTGTAGTAAACCAATTGTAAAGTTTCCTTGAGAAATAATGTTTTATGTTTTTTGTTTCAAAAATAGATTCAATAACCTCATCTCTAGTACCATTAAAACCATTCCCTTTGCCACCATCTAATGTGCCAACCTTTGAAATAACCGAATTCGAAGGTGCTTCGGAGAACGATGTGCATCCCTACACCGTTTTCAACAATCATCTTTACGTATATCCTCTGTGTTTGAATTTTGATACTCAAAAAAGTTTTACACGTGCCAGAAATATAGCTTGTTGCATAGAGCTACGTGATTCCGATGCGGAAAACGCTGAGCCTTTATGTGTGAGTGTTTTGCATTATTTTTTGATAGTCATGATTTAGTTTAATATTTTGTTTTATGATGATAATATCATTGAAAAATATTTTCAGTGCATATATGGACGACCCGGTACCCCGTTACTGGGGAAACAAATCATTACCTCAGTTTTACATCACAACACTAGTCCCGTTTGGTACGAGGAAGTCAAACTCCGACTTCCGATTCATTTGAAACCGGAACATCATTTGTTGTTCACTTTTTATCACGTATCTTGCGAACTGAATAAGAAAAAAGAAAATGGAGTCGAGTCTTGCGTCGGTTACGCTTGGATTCCTTTATTGCATAAAGGAAGACTTTCCGTCGAGGAACAATCGTTAGCAGTAGCATCACATCTACCACCTGGGTATCTTTCTATACAACCTTTAGGACTCGGAAGAGGGGTAAGGATGGTTTATAATTTGATTTTGAAATCATATTGCAGGTGTATTGATTTTTTGGTTTGGTTGTTTCAGAATGCGGGACCGGATATCACATGGATCGACAGTCAGCGTCAAATATTTACGGTCGGCTTTCAACTAGTCTCGACCGTAATCACGAAAGACTTGCATTTACATAATTTATTTTGCCATATTGAAAAATTATTAGATAAACAATCAGCTGTGATACCTTCTGAATCAGAAACTTGTAAGATATTGAAAGCTTCTCATGCCATTCACCTGACAACTGCAATCACCTTCTTACCCACCATTTTGAATCAGTTGTTCAACATGCTCCTCATTTCGACGACCAAAGAAATCGGATTGAACGTGATCAGAGTACTCATTCATGTCATTCACCTAATTCAGGAAGCTGGGAAAAAAGACATTTTACAGCCGTACGTTAAGGTAACCAACTTCCCAAATTTTCTTTCTACTTTAATCAAATCAATCGGTTCAAAAAATTTTTTTTGTTTGTTTCAGTTTGTTTTTGTTACACCTACGCTACCGAGCTTGAAAACAACCGTTCACGAAGAGTTAAGCAAACACCTGCCAACTCTTCTCAGTCCAACGAATACAGATTTTTTAGTTGTAAACAAATTTCTAAACCATTCGAGCTTCTTCTTTCAAATAATGGTTAAGAGTATGGTGCAGTATTTACTGAACACTGGTCGGATAAAGGTTGGTCGTGTTCTTCTGTTCTAAGACATAAAAAATTCTTCTCTGAAGTCAGAAAGCGAGCTATTAAACCGAATCTATGTTCCAGATGCATAGACACGAGAGATTTCCTACCGAGTACCTGGAAAAAGTAGAGGAACTGTTAAAAATATTGGTACCGTATATAATCACGAAACACCGAGAAATGCCTTTAGAAACTCTCGAGCTGAATAAAAGCCTCGGTTTCTTTCTAAAAAAGTGTTTGACTGTAATGGATAGAGGATTTGTGTTTAAATTAATTAATTATTACATGGAACACTTTAGAGGGAGTGAATCGAGATCTTTACACGAGTACAAATTCACATTTTTGCAAATAATATGCTCTCACGAACATTTCGTTGCCTTTAACTTGCCCGTCCTTAATTTGAAATTAAGGTCTAACAAAAGTGGTGGTGAGAAAATTTTCTTTTTATCTGCTCTCTTAGTTTTAGACAAGATCTTGTACGTTTTTAAAATCTCATCCTTTAAATTATTATTTCAGATTCACCAGTTAACGATTTCAATTTATCAGATGAATTTCGGAAACATCATTATCTAGTTGGGTTACTTCTTCAAGAAACCAAGTATTCCTTAAACCAGGTTTCTCAAATTCGAAAATGTGCAATATCAACGCTACGAGACTTGCTAGCCAAGCACGAGCTGGACGATCGATATCAAAGCAAAGGACAGCTAGCAAGGATAGCGAGTCTCTACGTTCCCTGGCTGAGTATCGTATTGGATAATTTAAATCGACTGTTCGTACCTCAAAATGATTCCATTCACAATATCTTGGAATCGAGACACAGTAGAATGTCTTCTAGTAGTTCGCTGATTCAGTGCGGGTCTGCTGCTAGCTCCGTGAAACCTTTTCAGCGATTCCCTGGAGAGCAAAACTCTCGAGCTTCTATGTACCTGAAAGATTCACATCTGTTTGCTGTCATCGCCGGTCAGAGTAAGATGAAGACTTAGTATATGTGTGTTTGAACTCGTCGAGAGTGGGATTTGGTGGTTAATTAAATGATTTTCTGGTTTTTGTAGGTGGGATGATGAATGGAACTTCATCGATGAGCTTAGAATCCGACGAATCGGGTGATGGTCTGTCTACCATTTCTCAAGAGACAACGATTGTAAGAGATTCCAGGGATGAAATGGATTTCAAGACACATTCTAGATCTTTTAGTGGTGTGACTACGGCTAGTCAGCACACTCGCTGCGATAAATTTCAAACTTCCGAAGTCAGAGACATTTTATTGTGCTTTTTATTTGTTGTTAAGTATTTGGGTGAAGAGAGTTTGATTTCATGGTGGCAGCAAAGTCAGGATAACATTATTTTGTATTTTTTCTCTGTCATGGAGTGAGTATTGTTTACAAGGTTTGCTTTGTGTTTCACTTCCGAAAGGTTTTGTTTAATAAAATTTGTATTTTTAGGATCTGTTTACATCAGTTCAAATATTTAGGGAAAAAGCAAATAGTCGGTAAACCCGTTCAAGGGAAACCAACGAAAGCCATGACTTTACCGGCTAGAATGCAACCTCCTGATTTCAGCAAAACAGATGGAACTAACATACCAATGCCAAGTGGAACGAGTAGCGTTGGTCGCGATGGTCAATTAGCCCTCGAAAATGATTCGTCCAAGGTTTATCAGGCGTTGCTCGAAGCGAACATGGCGACGGAAGTCGGCCTTATCGCTTTAGATACTCTAGGACTGTACTGTGTTCATTTCAAAGAGAATTTACTCTACTCTCAGGGAGATAATGCAATTATGAAAAAAATATTCGATATTTATCTGTTTTTCTTACAAGTCGGACAATCGGAAACGTTGTTTAGGCACGTGTTCGCATCTTTGCGAGCGTTTATTAACAATTTTTCTGATGCCCTTTTCGAAGGTATGCCTTTCATGTTGGACTTTTTTCACTTCCGTCTGTTAAGTGGAATAGCTGTTGTAAATTTATAATCAGAATGAAAATGAATACATTGTTTTGGTTGTAGGAAATGCCGAACTGTGTGGTAGACTCTGCTACGAACTTTTAAGGTGTTGCAACAGTAAATTGTCCTCGATTCGACAGGAGTCGTGCGTCATTTTATATCTTCTAATGAGAAGTAATTTCGAATTCACCAAACGAAAGGGCCTAACAAGAGTTCATTTACAAGTAATTATCACCTTAAATTTTCGTTCAAGTAATTTGAACTCGTCTCTTATCAGAAGGAAGAGATTAGCCACGAACGCGAGGAGGATACGTTGAATGAAAAAATTCGCGGAAAGAACGTTCAAACAATAATCTCGAATTTGCAAGCTCTGCTTCTTTTACAAATGTCGACGTAAACCGTTTTAATGTTTACCTTTTGTTTTTAGGTCATAATATCAGTGTCTCAGATGTTGGGCAACATCGTCGGACTTAACAATGCACGGTTTCAAGAGAGTTTGTCCATGATCAACAACTACGCGAAAAGCGACAAGGTCATGAAGAACAGGATTAAAATTCGAAGTCAAAGATTTAACCAAGAGGATCAGAACTGTTTTAATGGCGACCGCACAGATGAGAGAACACCATCAGGATCCGGAATTGTTGGTTGATCTGCAGCACAGTCTCGCCAATTCGTATGCATCCACTCCGGAGTTGAGGCTAACTTGGCTTCAAACTATGGCGAGGAATCATATGAAAGATGGCAATTTTTCAGAGGTTTGTTGTAGTGTTTGTAGTAAAATGTTGTTGCAGGTTGTGAGGAAATTTTTTTTATACTGTAATTTGACTTTGTTTTGTTTAACAGGCAACCTGCTGTCAGCTTCACATCGCTGCGATGATAGCAGAATATCTTAAATTGAAAAAGGTTCAACCTTGGGGTGCTGAAGCTTTTGCTGAGTTATCATCGAATATTTCTCGAGATGAGACTGGTTTAAAATTAGATTCAGGTGAGCGAGAATTCAGGTATTGTTACGTTGAGACGTGTCATTCACACCCCAGAGTTGCCATACCAATTGGTAATACTTGGGGGTAGTATTTCATTTACTTGTACTTTCACTGCGGTAAACTGTACCCCTTGTTCAGGCCGTAAATTGTATTAACGTTCTTGGTTTTGTGACAAATTCCAGAAGGCGGTACCAAAAGAAAAGCTTTAATCGATTGTGAGTTTGGTTTTGATTTGTTTTTGCAGGAATTCAAGATGTGCAATTCACGGAACAGATATTATTAGAGCAACTAGAAAATTGTGTTCCGCTTGTGGAAAAGGCTGAGCGATACGAATTGTTAGGTCCTTTGTTTAAGTTGATCATACCCATATACGAGAAAAGAAGGAACTATCAAGCGTTATCACAGTGTTATCAAAATCTGGCTGATGCTTATTCGAAAATATCCGAGGTTAACAGAACCGGAAAGAGATTACTAGGAAGATATTACAGGATAGCATTTTACGGCCAAGTAAGATGTCTTTATCATTGACTCAGGAATTTGTCTGTTGGGAATTGGATCCTCTAACGGATTTTATTTTCAGGTTTGTTTTGACGACAGCAACGAAGAGACGGAACCGTGCCAAAAGAACGGAATCGAGTATATATATAAAGAACCGAAGGTCACGTCTCTATCTGAGGTGTCGGAGAAATTGTTCAAATTACACTGCGAAAAGTACGGACAAGAGGCTGTGAAGATAATCATGGATTCGAATCCGATAGATCCGACTCAGTTGGATCCGAAATTGGTGTACGTCCAAGTGACTTCTGTAACTCCTTATTTCGATAAGAAAGAACTCGAAATACGACAAACGGAATTCGAAACCACGCATGATATTAATTGTTTTATGTTCGAAACTCCTTTCACGAAAGATGGTCGAATACGAGGTAGTCCCGAGGAACAGTGGAAGAGGAGAACGATTTTGAAAAGTGAGTACACTCCCTTGTGAGAAGACAGATGAGGGATTTTCAGGAGGAGATGGTGATATAATGGCGGTTGTGTGGTTATTCGTTACAGCCAAACATTCCTTTCCCTACGTGAAGAAAAGAATCGAAGTGGTTGATAGAAAGGTGGAGGAACATAGTCCGATCGAAGTCGCTCTCGACGAAATGAAATTGAGGATGAACGAACTGGAGGAAGTGGTGTTCACTCGGCCGACCGATATTAAGAAACTCCAACTTCGACTTCAGGGAAGCGTTTGCGTTCAGGTCAATGCGGGACCATTGTCATATGCGCACGCCTTTTTAGATTCTAGTCGCAGCAAAAATTATCCGGAAAATAAAGTCGAAGAGCTGAAGGATGTGTTTCAGTAAGGATTTGACGAATTTTTTATTTTATTTTTATGGATCGAATAGAATCAGGTTGACAGTGGTTACCAGTTTGAGAGTCTGTGTTTGAACATCAATTAATTGAACGGTTTATATCCGTTAACTCATAAAATTGTGCATTACTTATGAAATGAATAACAGTCGAGAAATTGTAAGCTTGGTTGCCTATTACAAAATCGGTGGTTCGATACGTACACATCATAAACCTATTTCGACTCACCAATTCTTAAAATTAGGCATTACTTTTGAAATGAGTTGTTGAGAGAAGTGTGCATTACTTTTGAAATGAACATTTCAGAAGGATGTGCAATACTTCTGAAACTAGCATGTGAAATGTGCATGTTACTTTTTGAAACTAATACTTCAGAAATGTGCAATAATTTTGAAATGAATTGTTGACTCACAGAAATGTGCATTACTTTTGAAATGAACATTTCAGAAGAGTGTGCAATATTCTTCAAATGAGTTGTTGAGAGAATTGTGGATTCTTTTTCAAACGAATGCTTCAGAAGTTTGCAATAGTTTTGAAACGAGTCGTTGAAAAATTTGCATTTTGAAATAAATACTTCAGAAGAGTGTGCAATACTTTTGGAATCAACACTTCCGAAGGTTTGCAATACTTTTTGAAGAAAATGTGCATTACTTTTGAAATGAATATGAGATGGCAGTCGAGATGTTTTTAGGCTACGGAGACCTTTTTAAGAGTCCCTGGTTCAACACTCACATGAATCGATTCTTCTTCCATTCGAACTTTCGGCGATAATCTGTCATCCTAGTCAAACAAACTATTTACTATCCTGTATTAGGAACACATTATAGTTGTTTAGAGAAGAGCAAACAATTATGATTTATTGAATGATTTAATTTTTTTCCCTCAGGGATTTCGTAAGAATCTGCTACAACGCCCTTCAGCTGAACAGCAAAGTAATCGAATCAGATCAACACGAATACCAAGACGTACTCCAGAAAAACTTCCAGAAAATGTGCCAAGAACTTTCGGTCATCTTCGGCGAATCCATTTGTCCAGAAGGTGAATCCGGCGAATTCAAGAGAAACAGTCAAACCGTTTTCAGCGTGATCAGTGGTTCGTCACACAGTTCAAGCACGGCCTGAGGTGACTCCGAATTCAGGACCGAACGTATCAGTTTCACAGTTAGCCTTCCCAATGGAAAAATTCAGTTAATCACCCGGTCGTAGTATTAGTCTTTTGATTATTTGTTTTGTGTAAATTTTTTTACCCAAGGACAAGAATAACTTGCAATAGTTGTAGATGAAACTTTTAGGTTTGTGATTTTTGATCTGTGACTTTTATTTTTTTGTGACTTATTGGCCATATTTTTGTTCCAAACGTTTTTTGTAACATAAATTTTTTTTTTCTTATGTGCTTTACTAATGTTTAAATTAGATTTGCCTTGTATATACGTGTTCTAACTTTTTTTTTGGAATCTGTGGTGTTTGTCAAAACCGGAAACCATTTTTTTTTAACTTTTGAAGCTTTAATAATTTTTAAACGGTTTAGTGAAAAAAAATTTTTAGCTTTTCATAGGTATAAGTTGGAAAATGGCAATTTAAAAGTACCAAAGAGTTAGTTTATTATTATTTTTTTGTTTTGAAGAAATAATTTTAAAAATCTTTTATTTAGAAAGCTTTTTTTAAAATTTGTCTAATCGGGATAGAGAGCATTCTGAAGGGGTTGCTGTAACGTTACATCAAAACTGATAGTTGGTAGGGAAATTCTTGATTATTGAGAATTGACTATATATGAAAGATGTTTTAGTTGTGTAGATTTTTAAAAATAATTTGAATGATGAGGAATCCTTTTTAGAAATTATTGCTGGTCAATTGTGTTGGGAAATGTAGTTCGTCTCATTTCAGTGGTTTTTGTCTCTCTAGACTTTGGTGATGTTCGTTTAAATCTCTTTTTTTTGCCTTTTGAGTGCTTTGATGATATGAATCAGTATTTTTTAAAAGTATTTCACTTTTTTTTTTTATGTTGTGTTAGTAATTTCCAGGCTTTGAGTGTTCTTGTTCGATAAATTCTAGTTGAGATTGTTTGATTTCCCTCTTTTGTCAATCTAATGATTTTTAAAATATTTGTAAACTGCACTCTGTTTTATCGAAAGGAGTTTCTTCCTTTGGTCATAAAGATTATAATAATGGAAATTTTTTTTGTTAGAATCAAGCACATTAGTGCTTTTTTGGACTGCATTGATTTAAAAAATAATATCTGTGGGATTTTTATGACTTTTACCCCCATTTAATACAATGTTTAAGTCATGATTAAATTGTATGATGCACAAAGTTAGCTATGTTTCAGCACACAAATATCTGATTTGGAGTGATTTATAAATATTTACTGTCGTAAAATTTTTTAACATTTTGCATTTTTATATTGGCCACATCATTCACATTACTCTTTTTAAAATTAATTTTAAAAGAACTGAATTTATATTGTTCATCTACAAAAAGTTTTTTTGGATATAAATTGTCAATTTTGTTTTGAAAAGAGGTTTATATAATGTGGATGTTGTAATTGTTTTTTTTTCCAATAAAAAAAAACTATTTGTTGCAAATTGCTATATTTCTCTTTTCTTTCACAACATTCAATAAGAAAACATTTTGTGAACTTAGATTTAAATTTATTTATGATTTCATTCGCACATCAACTGTTAATTACAAACTCTTTTCATTATCTGACTAAAGTCCTTTCCCATACTCCCCACTTATTTAGAATAACATTTTGATCTAATAGGATGATGAATAATAAATATCTAGATTAAGCACACATTGATTTTGATAATTATAATTACTTTAAATACAAAATGAAAATTAAGACTGACCAGAACAAAAGTGATCTCGCTAAATCAGTACAGTCTAGAAATTATTTCTCCTTTTTCTCAGATAACAAACTGTTGTGAAGTCTGCTGACCTCATGTTCGACAAGATCATAAGCAACTAGTCCATTTTCATCGATGAACTGAGATACTGATTTTGATGAAACTGCTTCACGATGAGTTTTATTTTTCCCATCTTTTAAAGTTAATATTAAGCTGTATTTGTCATCATACCTGAAAAATTTTAAATAAGTTTTGTTATTTAGTTTTTATTAAAACCATATTTCTTGTGTTTCTGGGAGAGGAGCAGTGTATTGGTTAAAGTTCCTGACTTGGATGCCAATGGTTGTGAGCTCAAATCCTCCTCTCACATCCTGTTATACCCAAAAAGGGGTGAAAAACAGGACTATAACCACCTCCATTGGTTGTATTTCTCCACCTAATACTCACTTCTTCATGTATGAGCTGGCTTCCCAGACATTGACAATCTTTGGATTTTTGTGATCTTTCTGAATGGCTACAGTGAATATTCCTTTTTCAACATAGGATGTAAATACAGTTAACACTGCTGTTATGACAAAATACATAGTAACACAAGCCGCTAGAACTTGTTTTGACAAAGGGAATGGATATAGGTGATCCCATAGTAGGGCGAAACCCGCTATGCCCACGGCTACAGCACAGATGCCTAACCGAGTATCAATCAAGCCAAATGTTTCGGTATAATTAAACTTTTCTGTGAGAACTAGCTTAACAGTGTCGTCCAATGCATTTTTACAAGCCGAACTATCCCATTTGTTGATGGGCTTTATCTAAAAGCAAAAAGACTTTATTAGCAAAACTAATTCAATCATCTGTACCTCTAAAAATAAAAGACATCACTGCTTAAAGAAAAACTATTATAACATATTTAAACTTACTTGGTTAATACTTTCTTTACTTGTTTTGGACGCCATTTCTAATGAGAACTTGACGTGTACTTTCTAACGTGGGTATTGAGAAATCGACTTTTTTCAGGGCCTGTTATGTTGTTACAGCTCATGAGTACACTTCTGGATGATAGAAACATAACATTTCAAGGTAATTTTGAAAGATTTTAATTAAAATTTTACTTTTGAAAAGGGTGAAAATTTTTTAATGCCTGGATTGAGTTCTACAGATCATTCGGTTTTTCTCATACAAATTAAATTTTGTTATTACTACTATCCTACTATTTTCATAACTTAATTTTCATAATTTCTCTCTTGCAACACTTTTTTTATAAAAGTAGATTTCTTATTTTCTCAATCATTCAATAAAATTTAAAATATTTTTGTTTAAATGGTCAAATTAAAAGAATATTTTGTGTTGTAAATAAATGGATGACAATCTGTCAAAACTTTTGAACTGATCGTCCACTAAAGACTTTGTCGTTTTTTAAGTTGGAAATTTGTTGAACTAGTATGACTATCTTTTAATTTTGATCATATTTTAATTCAATCCTCTCAAGAAAAGTTAATTGTTAATTGTATTACGCTGTAGAAATTTTGAATAAATTTTTTCGTTATTTTTCGGTGTTGCCAATTAATTATCGGATCTGCAGTTGACGGACGTTTTTCAGAGCCTTGTTTATTATTTCGTTTAGAAGTGTAAATTAAAACGATTCACCGTTTTATTTCAGAACGTTAGGACAACATGACCACTGCAGCAAGGCCGACATTTGAGCCAGCCCGAGGTGGCCAAGGCCGGGGTGAAAAGGATTTAAGTGCTATTTCAAAACAATACTCGAGTAGAGATTTACCGAGTCATACGAAACTAAAGTTCAGAGAACACGGACAGGGAACCTCAGAAGAATTGAGATCCCGTGATTTCAGAAGGGAGTTGGAAGAAAGGGAACATGACAAGGAGAAAAGTAGTAGACGTGCAGTTGAGCATAGGGAAAGCAAGAGACCAAAATTGGATCAACTCCCTGCTGCAAGTCTGGATGCTGATGACCCCCTAGATGAAGATGATGATTCGGATGACAATGATTCTGATGATGACACAGCTGCCTTAATGGCAGAGTTAAATAGGATAAAGAAAGAAAGAGCAGCTGAGAATGCTAGGAAAGAAGCTGAAAAGCGACAAGAGGAAGAGAGAATTCGAATGGAGAATATTCTTAGTGGAAACCCTCTTTTGAATTATGCAGCTCAAGGAACTAAAACTGATGTAAAGGTAAGAAGTAGCACTTACATAATATAGTTTGGGGGTTTCAGTCACATATTATTCATTAGACAGTCTGATGTTTTGAATTCCTCAAAATTTTATTTATTGTTTGTCCAAAGAGAGTATTGGGTCACACTTCAGGTTTTATTTATTTATTTTTTGGTTAAAGTTCCTGATTGGGATGCAAATGGTCATAAGTTCGAATCCTCCTCTTGCATCCTATTATACCCAAAAAGGGTGAAAACTGGATTAAAACCACCACTAATTTATTCTTTGTTTCTGCCATGATATCTTTTAATGTTTGTTACATTTTGTGTTCCCTTTCTTAAATTATCATGTTTTTGTAGATATTAGTGTGTGATTTTATGAATCTTTTGAGTTTGGTTTGTATTGCTGTTATTAATGTGAGACCTGTAAGTAATTTCTCACTCCAACATGACTAACAAAGTAATGTTTGAAGGTTTGAACCCCTTCCCAAATCCTGTTATGCCCCAGAATAAAAATATGAATTGAAACTCAACAACAATATTATTTTTACAGTAAATATTATACATACCAATATCAGTTCTAGCAATAACTATACTGAGTCAATAATTATTTCATCCTTAATTCAAATCGTTTCAGAAATTTTTTCTAATATCATGGATTTTCTGCATAATTTAGGTATTATAGGTCTTTGAATGATGTATAAATATAATTATTTTGTGTTCCTCAAATTATGTACTTTAATTTATAACAATCCAGAAAAAAAGTTATCAGGAACAGTGTAATATGAATCGATAGATTATTGTTGTGTGACAATGGTGAGACAATATAGGTTAATGGCCCTACTGAGATATACTGCTATCTAGATATTGTCAATGTTTTTATTAACATGCAATTTCAAGTATTGTCAGCCAGTCTCATTTCTACAGTTCTATATAATTATACATGTTTGGACAGTGATTAAGAAAACTGTATCATTTCTTGATATTTATCGTTTCAGTCAACTGCAATTTAACCTATAATAATCCTTCCATTTGAGTTGAAGTCAAGTTATTATTTATGTTTGGAGAGTTTCTTAATTATATTATAAAGAGTTCAAAGCATTTTATTTAACCCAAGAAAATTAATAGCTTATTAAAATCAAACATAACACAGGGATTATTAATAAATGATTCAAGCAATTAAAATGGTGGCAATCAAAATTTTTCTTTCCAGGTAAAACGAAGGTGGGACGACGACGTTGTTTTTAAAAATTGTGCCAGATCCGAACCTGAAAAGAAAAAAGATAATTTCATTAACGATTCATTACGTTCAGATTTTCATCGCAAATTTATGGAGAAATATGTGAAATGAAACATTTTTTTAAAAGTTTTGGTGCAAACGAACATTAGTGTCATTAAGACTGAATTACTAATTGAAATAATTGTGCATTAAATCTAAGCCTTTTTTAAGCGTAGGCAGATTTTTCATAAAATTTTCTCAAGAAAACAATTTTTAAACCAAATATAAGACGAATACGAAATTAAATGTTTATTCATTGTGAAACGCTCAGAAAAAATTTTTTTGTTTAATACATTTCGGTTGAAACCTAGTCGTTCCTGGTTAGCCGATGTTTTCAGAACGGTCTTTACTTTAAGGTACAAAGACATCGACTCAGAAGACTCGCCAATTAAGTGCGTAACGCGCATTTCTTTCCTTGTTGTTTTTTTTTCCGCTTAAAATAAATAATGAGTTTAAATAGTTTTTGGCCTTTGTTTTGTACCTTTTGCCTGGTTAGTGCTCGCCTTTCCGGTATCTATTACGACAATGGCGTGGATCAGACGGTTATTCAAAGGTTGCTCACACGCCAGGAAAAACGAGAAGTCGAACATGAAATGTTAAATTTATTGGGCCTTCCTTCTCGTCCGCGTCCTCGCCAGAGTTTACCTGTTCATTTGGGTAGTTCTGCACCGAAATTCCTCTTGGACGTGTACAAGAGTTTGCTGGATAACCCAAATATCAGAACTGTAAGAAGTGAATTCAGCCTCAGTGGAAAGGATCAACAAGCCATTGATGAAAGTGATGTTATTATGAGCTTCCTTCCTCAGGGTTGGTATTTTGTTTGTGTTAATCTATCAATTGATTCATTCATCATGTGGTGGAACATTAAACATTAAATTCACTCATCATGAAGGGAAAAAATTGGCTCAAAACTTGTGCAAGTTGTTTAAATTCTTTTTATGACAGTTGTCGACAAACCAATTCTCAAAATTTTATTGGATGTAAACTGACATGAATAAATTTTTCAGACAAAATTGATGGTTTGAGACATGAGAGAGGGAAGAGATTATGGTTTGATGTGTCTGAAGTATCTGTTGAAGATAGTATTGTTGGCTGTGAATTACGAGTTTTTCAAAAGTCTAATTGGACTCACAAATGCAAATCGTCATCATATACAGTGACTGTCTATCAAGTTGTTTCTGATAGTAAAGGGTAAATACATATTGTATCACCAAATTTCTGTCATAATTAATATATTTATCAGTTTGATATGATTAAGAGACTAAATTTTTTTATTATTATTTCAGTGAACAGGAGCTAGAATATGTTGATTCATTAAATACAACTTGTCATAATGAAGGCTGGCTTACATTCAACATGATTTCTCCACTAAGCAAATGGGTAGCAATTCCAAATATTAACTTGGGACTTTATATTTCTGTCACATCAGATTCTAATCCAAGTGAGTAGTGAAGGAATTTTTGAACTTTAATATAAAACTTATAAGCAGAAAGTAATTATTGAGACTATATATACTTTGTAATATAAATTTTAGGTCATGAAACAAAATCTGAGGAAATTGGTTTAGTTCATTCGAAAGCAGATGAAGAGCATCAACCATTTTTAGTTGCTTTCTTTAAATCATCTGGCGTGAAGGAGGCGAGAATAAGACAAACTCGTGAAGCTCGCAGAAGGAAAAAGAAGTCTGAAAGTAATCCTAGTAGGAATCCACTGTTACATTCACCATCTCATTGGACGTCGCGAAGCTGTCAGATCCAAAACCTTTATGTTAGTTTTAAGGATTTGAAATGGCATGACTGGATCATTGCTCCAGATGGCTATCAAGCATTTTATTGCAGTGGAGAATGTAATTTTCCACTGAATGCTCATATGAATGCAACAAATCATGCTATAGTTCAGACTTTAGTTCACCTAATGAATCCAGTCAATGTTCCAAAGCCTTGCTGTGCTCCAACCAAACTTACAGCCATTTCAGTTTTATTTTTTGTAGAAGAATCAAATGTAATTTTAAAAAAGTACAAAAACATGGTGGTAAAGAGTTGTGGTTGTCACTGATAGTTTTTTTAGTCTAGAAACAAGGAATTGGATTGATTTGAAAGTGACAAGATCTTGCCATATTTTTTTTAAAGGAAAGATATTGTGCTTAAAGTTTTATTTAAGCAGATAGTCTTTATAATCTGAGTCATATTTGTCTCTTGTAAGGTAGATTTTGATATCTTTATAAATTTTTACAAGTGTTTTGACATATTTATACATTTGGAGATGTTATTTTGATTAAATCTAATTTAGACTTGATAACTTTAAAGAAATTTGAGTGTAGCGTTAATTTTTTTGTATTCAAAAAGGACCAGCAACAAGGACGTGATCAAAATATTGGTCTTATCATTTGTAAATAATAAATATAGTATTTAATTCGAATTAAAATATTGAGTTTATTTTTCTTTAATTGAAGAAGATTAGTTGTCTTGTCCCTTTCCTTATTTTTAAAAATTTGAATTAAAGTTATATCAGTTGAATTCTCAAAGATTTAATTGGGGGCTTAAGTCTGAACCCATTCGTCTGTCATTGAAAGTACGGTAATTATAATGACTCATATGGAATTCTTAGAGATAAACAACTATTCTGGAGTAAGGCCCCGAAAAATATGGCATTTCGAACTCCCTCCTTAGGTATACGTTCAGTAATTAGACAAGTTCGATCGAAAATGTCCAAGATGGAGGAGTGCGATGTGTAGTTTTCTATTTTTAGGATTTATGTCGCTTTTTTGTGTAGAAAAATGTCAATTTGTGTCTTATAGAATGTTTTAAGGATATAATATTATAGACTTATATAAAATTCGTTTTATAGTGAAGTGTTCTTGATTATGTTTTACAGTATTTTATAACACAATTTCCCTGACAGATTTGCGTAGGCTCAGCAAGGCTATGACCAAGAGGCGAGATTTGAAATTTGTGTCAAATTTTTTAAATTTTGAATCGTATAAATGAATATTTCCGAGAGCTGATTAGGAAATTATAACAAATTTTATTTCTCGAGAAAATGGATAGGGATGATATGCGCAAAAATTTTTCCAGAGATCTCGAATCTCAGGATACTTACGATACAAGACAGGTAGGTAAAAATTTATATATATGATTCATTTCCCCCTTTGTTAGAAAAAGTGAAATCCATCATTTTTATATAGATTTATTGGGAATACTTCAGAAGAAGTGAATTGTTTTATTAGTATTTTAAAAATAATGCCTAAGTAAACAAAAACAATTTATTTTCCTGTCGAGGCTCGTCGTTTACTTTTTGAGCAACAGTGTTTTTGTTGTTATAATTGCATTAAAAATTTTGAATGATTGGACATTGAAAAACGAATAGAGCCAAGAATTATTTGGATGTTGCAAAATTAAAAGTTGTTTTGCCAATTGCAAAACATAAATATTTGCCTGTTTGTGATGCACCTCAATTTGATTAGTGGATTCATAGTCCACAACATTTTTAAATAACTGACACCTTTTTATTTAATTGAATTTTATGACAAACCTGTTTTTTGAAATATGTGTCCTGCAGTTAAATTTTTGTTACCATTTGTTTTTGCTGAGCCGATGAAATGAAGAATTGAAAGAAGTTTTAATGTGATTACAGGAAAATATGATTTGTTTTTATTTATTTGTAAATGAATTAATGCATGAGTGACTTAAGTTATTACATAACTTTTTTATAAAAAAAAAAACTGACTGTCTTATCAAAAAGTTATTCTTCATAGCTAAAATCGTGAAAGGGTTATGCTTTTTAAAATTATAATTGCAAATTTAAAAATGGTAAAAATCATTAGCTTTACACTGTAAAGTGGGTAGATTACATGAAGTGTGAATTATTGTTTGGTGAAGTGAGATAATTTTATTACAGTTAATAACTAACTTGATTATTATTATTATTATTTTATTTAAAAATTACCTTAAAAGGATGAAGCTTTTTTCTTTGAATTTATTAAGATTTAAATATATGAGTAGTGTAGAGGTTTCATTACATTCAAATCAATAAACAAACATTCACAAATATAATAACACATAACTATTAATAAAATTATCTTTGAAGCTCTTTGGATTTAAACTATGTTGGTTCTTTTTGTGGTTCATTACATTTTGTTTTTAATTAAAATTTTGAATTGCATTAATAAACTATTTGCTGTATAACTATCAGCATTTTGTTTTTTTTTAATTTGGTGCTCCTAATTTTAATTAGCTACCTTGCAAAATGATGGATTTTAATTGTCATATTTGCATCCGTTCATTATTTTCTCTGATCATGTTTCCTGTAAGTTAGTGGTTCGAGTAGGTTACATCCAAAACTCTGCATATTTTTATGATTAAAATCTGGAAAGTATATCTCTGTGAGTGTTTATTATTGCCTTTATTTTTTTTTATGTAGAAAAATATTTAAATCTGTGTAGCTTTTAAATATTTTGTTGAAACATCCGGAAAATTTGATAACGTTTTATCAGTGAAGAGTGGAAATTAATGTGCTGAAAATGGCACTTTACTGGGATTCGATGAGTAATAAAAAGGTCATTGTGTTGACTACAGATGTGTGTTAGAATATCTCAAGTGGAAAGAAAGGAGTATCGGTCAGCCAGAGAGGAGCAGGTGCTCATTTCTTCCAAGTAAGACGCCTTACTGGATCTAAAATTTGCCAGACTAATGAGGTGTAAAAGGAAATGATTGCTCTGTTCAGACTCATTTTGTGTAGACTGTAGATTTATTTTTAATTGGGTTTATAATTCTTGTCGTTGGACCAAATTTTCAAAGGTATCTCGTTGCTGAATGAATGATGAAACTTGTGTTATGGTGATAGTGTCAATTTAACACAATGACCCCAAAAAGTTGTGACGTAAAGTTGCGGGGTGTAAAGTCAGAGAAAATTAGAGCCTTCGACCTTAAGATGCCTAAAAAGGTGCATGAACTAATTAAGCCAAAACCGGGTCACATCTCTTATTAAATCTTATTGAATGAACCAAAATGAAGTCGGATTTGCATTTTGCGTTGTTTTTTCGTAGCTGTCTTCTTTTGAAAAATTTTTTTCGAATTCTTTTCTTCCACCTTAAACTTGTAGCGATTTTCAGCACGAAGGGGGTTAATGCGTTTGATTGGTTTTATGAATGCAAATCATGTGGAACGCATAAGAAATGAGGACGCGCACATTTCCTTTTACTGATAAACTTGAACTCCAGACTCGCCGTTTAAAAAAAAGCGACTTTTTAATGCCCGAGGCGATTACTCTTCGATCATAAAGTGAAATACGAATGGATTGTTAAAATACCTGATAAAATTATTTAAGATGGATAAAATCTGAGGAGATTTTAGCCGGAATCCAGGTCCGTGTTGGACTTTTTTTTTTCACTTTCAGAAGAGTCAACAAGAAAAATTGTGGAGAGTCCCACGATATTTTAGACTTATTTATCGATCAGAAACAAAGATAATCAAGTTATTCTTTTGTATTAATGTCTGTATCAGGTTTCTGTTTTCACTGTTTGGTTTAAAATTTGCTTATTAGTCGGTCAACCTTTCCATTCGCAACTACTTAATATATTTTGCGTTTTACTTGGGCACGAGTTTGTTGAAAACAAATTTTGTGGGTCACTTTGGTTTCCTACACTTTTTTCCTTTACATAGCTTCAGCAGATTTGGGAAGAGCAACTATCTAGTCTATATCGTTTCCTAAAGGCTTTTTTATTATGTAACATTAAAAATAATTTTTAGGAAAACTGCGGGGGAGGAAATTACCTGGGCGGGTATGGTCAGCATTCACACATAAATTTACAGCTGTTTAGCATCGGTGTTGGTTTTAGGTTAACTGTGTTAAGACTTCCAAGAAATTTTGTCCCTGAGAATGTTTGTTTACTAAATTTTTGGTCCAAAAACCATCTGGAGCTGCGGAATTATGGAGTTCGTCCACCAATCCCAACATGGAGATCCTGGAACACTTCCAGTCCAAAACCTTGCGAATGCCCCATGGTTCGTTCCTAACTACATCATCCGCAAGGATCTGGGGATTCCCCCTGTGAAGGAGGAAATCGTCAGATTCTCTTCTCAAGTACTCTCTCGACTGACGAGAATAGTCATCCCAGTCCTTCTACCTCATCCCTTCTTGACGAACCATACGACCAACGATGCTTCAAGAGGCACAAACCACTAGACTCCACAACACGGTTCCCATAGCGTCACCTCTCCTTTCCCTTCCACCTTTCTTCTTTTCCTCCTCTTCTTTTCATTTTTCTATCTTATTTCTATCATTTTTACCTGTTAATCCCTTTATCTTACTGCCATTACTATTATCTCTTCTTCCATTACCATTCCTTCATCTTCCTCTGTTTTCCTTCTATCTCATCCTATTCCTTCTTCTTTCTTTTGCTCTTGTCTGTCTCTTATCCTATCCCTTAGACTGCATTTCCAGTCACATCTTATAACCCTACCCCTGGGGTTAGACACTGGTCCGTTCCTAGATATAAAGCCCGTCTAAAGCCAGACCAACTATAAAACGTCTCTCTTAGTGAAGGATGGTAGTTGTCATGGGGAAAAAAATTTTTTTGAATGAGATGGTTTTAAAGTATATACTTTTTTGGGGGAGTTAAAATTTCATTAAATTTGAGTCATTTCTTTGCCAATTAAATTATATAAGGTCTGTTGTTGTCATCGTCGGCTTGCTAACACATTACAATCGGTTATTAATTTAATGAAGACTTTTTGAAAGGAGAAGGACATTATAAAAAACTAAAGTAACAATCATTTGTTCGTATAAAAACATGTTATTGAAAATATAAAACCTCTCGACCTGTTCACCTGTTCTGGGTGTAATTACGAAGGTAATTTGCTTTCTGAAGAATGTGATTCAAATAAAATTCTCTATAAATAATTTTTTTGTGTCTTTTTCTTGCGGTCCGGTCTCTTTTTAGTCGTACCTTAAAAAAAATTCTTTCATTGCCGGTGTGCAGTTTTTGCGGTTTCTAGAGATTAGCTAATCCTTTTTGGGAGTAGTGTGGTTTCTTAATGTAGTTTTGGATGATTCAGTTTAAATCAAGCGCGAAATTTCATTTAAAAACCGTCTGAATATCGAAGTTAGAACAAAAAGTTAAAAGTGACATTGACTTTTTTTTTGTTTCGAAATCCCTCTCGGAATCGGGGGCCGATTTTCTTGGGATGTAGTCTTTTGGCTAGTGGTTTGGTCGTTACTTGTTTGAAGGACTTTGTAGGCAAATGATCGAAGAATGAATTTCTTGGCTGTTTTCGCATCTTCGGTAAACTAAAACAGACGGTACGTCGACTTGGTTGAAATGGCCACTTGTTTACTATCAGCAGATTTTCCCCCCAACTTGGCCCAACTATGAATGGACTTAATTTATTTACTACATACGTAATCGTATGTGACATCACCTAGAATATATTTACATGAAACGAGTAAGCGGTTAAAAAAAGTTGTAGTGTGTGGGGGGATCGTATCTGCACATGAAAGACACGATCGCTTGGTGTGTGGAAGTTTTAATTATTTTTTTTTTCTTAATGGGAAATTGGAATTTTGAGTTTGAAGTTTGATGTCTTTTCTCACCATTTTTGCTGTAAAAAATTTAATTAATTTCAATAATTTGAACTGCACAAAACAAAGACTTTGAATGTTGGCACTAACTAGCAGTTGAGCGATGCAATTTTCTTCTTTTTTTTGTTCGAGTAATTTGTATTTTTTTTTGAAAATCTTAAAAAGCTTGATTCGACCCTGGGAAAAACCTAAAATTAAAGATGTGGAATGTGTACCTATTTTTTTTGTGAAAGTGAGTCAGTTTGACTCATACGAAAACCATATATCCTCATGCCATATTGGTTTGCTGTTATAAAAATAGTTCGAAACTTTGTGTTCTTAGTGATGCTAAATTTTAGGAGGACTTTCATTCATAAGTACTGCACACTTTTATCAACAATTCGTTTTATAAGTAATACACACTTTTACCAGGCCTTGTTTCATAAGTTATGCACACTGTTATAAGAATTCGGTCCACCAGAAACTGTTCGGCTTTCATTGTTGAATAAAATTTCTATAGTCCTCCAAAACGAACACCAGAATAGCTTTAAAGGTCATGTGACACGTGTTGACACTAGATTCTATATTGATTATGAGCCCGATGTTATCAGTGAGCCAAATTTGAAGTTTTTGACCGAACTTGGTAATTTGAACCATTGTACAAGAATTCAATTTTTTAAGTATAAACCAAAATGAGTCGTTAAAAAAATATTTGTTTAAATTTTATAATGAAGTTGCCATTTTGGGTGAGTCGAATTGACTCATGAGTGTGAATCTAATGTTAACTTCCCACTCAAAATGGCGATTGTTTTTCATTGTGTTTGATCTAAGTTCCATTCCCTCACAGCAGTGAAATTTTTAATGAGTCATACTGACTCGTGTTAAATGGAAGAGTTAGATAATCTGGAAAGTCGTTCCAAAAGCTGGGAGTTTAAATAGCAATCTGAGAGGTGAATTATAATTTTACAACAGGAAATAAAATGATAAGAAGGATAGACAAACTTGAACTTTAATAATAGTTTCAATATAAAAAAAATTTAAAGCTTAGTTGGTAGGCTAAGAAAAAGTTCAACGAAAGTTTTATAACGTCGCATAAATGAGTAAAAAAGTTGGTGTGTGTATGTTCGAGTAAGCTTGTCGGAGGATGAAAGACTGAACTTTGTTGAAAGAAGCCTTGGAGATTATCAGAAAAGAGTAAAAGATAAAGAAAATTTGGGTAAACAATACTTAAAGATCGGATAGGATGAGTTTTGAAATTTTTTTCTTGCCTTGGCAGTGCTAAAAGTTAAACATACTAAAAATTATGGTTGTTTGATCTGGAGGAATAGATAATAGATAAATTATAATAATTTCAATTTATTTTGTGTGAAGTAGGTTTTAGTGAACAAATTAATTTAATTAAATCTCGCAACGTGCGAAGCTGTCAGGTGAACTAACACTTGTTACAGAAACATTTTCCAAATGAAATTTCAAATCGCTCATCCGTGGTTCGGGAATGGGATTTTCTGGTTTTCCGAGTTCCAGATGTCACTTCGGAGGGAAAAATTTGAGGAAGTGCGGGTCATTTGAAATTTTGATATTTTTTCGAGCCCCGTTGCTCCGAATCTCTTCGTATTGACTTATTAACACATTCATAGAACACAAGTTGCGTAGATTCTTTTGTAAAATGTTGTGGGATATTAATAAGTCGAAGCATACTAATGAAGGTATTCAGGTCTGACGTGGGAGAACCAGGAGTGGTTTTTTCGATTATGTTGAAAATTTTTACTGGTGGATGTGTGATTGTGCAAAAATTATTTTTTGCGCTTTCCCGTTTTTTTCGATTTTTCGTTTATGTAACTTTTGATTTGTTGTTGTTGTTATTTTCTATCAGCCCGTGTAAACATTGTGCTGGGATCAGAAATTAAATTTTAATTGAATTTCACTGATAGATAATTAAATTTTCTGATATTTGAAATGTTGGCACGCCAAAGAGATCGCTATGAGATGATTTTGATTTGTAAATTTCTTATTTTTCTTCTTCGTTGTATGTACGCCTTTTTTGTGCGTTTTGAATAGTTTATGCAAATCTTGGCGTGTCTTTCTTTATGAAATTGGCCATGTTCATTAGGCGAGTGATGAGAAAGACATGTGTACACGTTAGCTGGATGTTTTTGGAGGATGAATTACTCGTGAAGATTTTTGGTGTTGTTATCTCCAAGATAACTACCATTCGTCCCTAATACGAGACAATGAGTAGTTGGTGTGTTATTAAAGAAGGTTTCTAGTCAAGAAATAGACTAACGTCCTAGCCTCAGGGGTTGGCGAGTAGGAATAGGTGGTTCGCCTCATGTGGGTGTGGAATCATTGATCCTTGAATCGGTAGCCGAGCGTTCAACCTCTCATCTACCAGGTCGTGTACTTTATAAAAGAAGTGCAAATTCTTAAGGTCTCATTTCAAAAGTAATGCACACTTATATCATAACTAGTGCGCAATTTACTCAGGATTTCACTTCTTGATAAGTTTATTTCAAAACCATTCACGCCTTTATGAGTTAACTGGTAGAAATTGGCAGATACTCCACGTGGTGTCAAAACCTTGACTTTCCAGTCAGTAGCCTTAGCCCCCACTCCAATTCAGTTTTTGACTTGAGCCTATCAAATTTGCAAATTCCGACCCCCCAAAAAGTTGATGTCGATACTGTCAATCTGTATGAATTTGTTTTTTTTAATAAATTCTCAAATTAATGAATATTAATTTCTTTTAAAGCCGGGGAGTTAGGTTAAAATATAATTTTTCGAGCGGTAAAAGAAAGTGGAACTATAATTGAGAGAAAAATAGAAAATGAAATCAAATATAAAGCTGACAAAAAATCACTGAATAAAAAAACAGTCATCAGGAATTTGTTAATTGAATTAATAATCAACCTTTTGAAAGATCGAAAGTACAAGTTCCAGTAATATCATTACCGCCTTCGTGAGGGAGAGAGAGAAGTGGTAGTCGTACCTGTATCCGCGAGTCGTATTAATTTGTGTTATTAATTACCGATTTAATTAGGAAGCGTCGTGGCAGCCTGTTTGTTCAGTTCATCAAACATGCGTTAGAAACCGGTGAAATTTAAAGAAAAATTTTTGCACATTGAAAATAGCAAATCGGGTTTATTTATTAAAATTATTAGACTTTCGAAAGAAACCTTTATTACCTTACCCAAACGGTGGCAGGTGTGAGGTTTTATTAAACAGAAAAAAATCGGAAAGGAATATAAAAGAGAAAGAGATTCAAATTCGAGAGAGAGGAATGGATTTCGATGGGAAATAAGGTTATCGATTATCACAGGGAGTCAAAGGAAACGGGGAAGGAAGGTACGGGAAAATTTTTGAATGGATTTGAAAAATTAGTCGCACGAGAAATAACGGAACTTTGGGGGTAAGCAGACATGCAAGCTTTTGGTTCGATATGCTTCCAGTCATACTTTCTCGAATAAATTTTTTTCTCCTCTTCTTCTCGTAACACAAATATTGTTGAAGGTGTAAAAAGAAGTTTTGGTCCTCGAGGGAATTCGCATTCATGTGTGTTGAATGAAGAAATCAAGTAAAAAAAAAATTTCGCTTTGTCTAATATGGCAGTGTAAGGCCATACAAGATGGCTACCGAAGGCTAAGCATCGCATAAGAGCCGTAAAAGGCCAGATCCCGATTATAATTTTATAATAGGTTTTGGAAGTGTATAAAACCTTAAAATGATTTTTTCTTCTGGGGAATTGTTTTGATAGCAAATGAATCAGTAGCCTCGTTTAAAAATTTTGTGAAATTGAAAAATGTCAGTGGGAATTTTGAAAAATTATAAAACGCCCAGAAACTATAAATAAAAACAAATTAAAACGCGAAAACTCGTAAAATGTTGTCCTTTTGATTCGAGTGTAAGATGCGTTTTCCAAATTGTTTTAGTCCTCATGTATTTATAGAGCTTCGATGGTGTGACGATACCAAAATTGTGATAATAAAAATCTCATTGGTTCGGAAAAGCGGAAAAGTTGTTTTAAAATATGCGGCGACCTGCGCGGAACCTTGATAATCGCGGTTCAGGTTGTCTTTTGCGCGGAATTCTCTCAAGTGAATTGAGGCTTAACCGATGAAGACTCGTCGCCATACCATCGGTCTAATAGAACATGTAGTGAAAGTGCATCTTCCATTACCCTATATGGCCAGTGGTTACACTCACAAGTTTGGCGCAGTGCCTGCAAGCAGTGCGCTCAATATTAATGCACCTTTTATTATTTTAGCGTTAATTAATTAATTAATTAATTTTTTTTTTTGTGTGTGGTTAGGCTGTAGAAGTTTTCTTAATTTTGCGTTTTCGTCAGTTGGTCGTAGTGAAGGCAGATTAAATAGACTGCAAGGTCGCGGGGCAGGACATGAACATTGTTTTATTGTATGTCGGATTTGGAGTGAAGTCATTCTTTACTTCTTTTACTGTTTTACTAAGAAAAATAAATGAAATCGGCCTTGCAAATGAAAGGAATATATTATGAATGGAGTTATGATAGGACCTATGTTGATGCAGGTGCAAAAAAAGTTTTTCTCATATTCTGTTCGACCTTTTTTTAAATTATTAATGTATTCGACTTCCTACTGACCGAGTCTATAAAAGGAAACATATCAGACCCACTGGATGATCGTCAAAGTGTTAATACCTCCTTTATTGTTCTCTATTGATTTCACATAGTACATAGATTAATAAAAGTTTTAATTGAAACTCTTGTCGTGTACCAAAAAAAAATTTAATCGAAGGAAATTTATAGAATCGCCATTTTGAACTGGGTCCTAGTCAGAATGACAGAAGAGGTATAATATTATGTCTCATCGCAAAAAACCTGCAAAGGTGAAATTTGTGTTAGTGTAATAGGAAACCTTAAAAGGTTTGGAAGAGAGGTTGTAGGCACTTTTATTGAATATTTGCTTACTGTTGTGGGCGTTGAACTCGGTGAACGTGCCGTGCACTTTATTGTAACTTTCCTGGGAACAGTAATGAACTTCCTTATCATGGTAAACATAATTTACACTGTTGAGATGATACCTCGTGCGAACCAGTTCTTACGTTATGTTGATTATGTTCTTTTTATATTAATTAGAAGATTTTCGCTGACTTTTTCCTGATATTTATTTAAGTAACTAATAAATATTGTTATTCGTATAATGTCGTAATCAATAATATTGTGCTCTGTTTCGTATGACTCCAGAATCGACTTATTCCGGATCGATAATATATCCTGTTGGAGGCTTAGTGATATAATACTAAAAGTATCTGATGAGTAGTTACAGGCGTGAGTTCGAGCCCTCTTTCTGTTACACCTCGAGTGTGAAAAGTGGGAATCAAACTCAAATTGAACTGTCTAAACTAATTATAAATCCAGTTTAAAAACATACGAAAGGGTGGGTTATATATACTGGGATCTGCGGGAGGGCTGTGGTATAGTGGTTAAGTGCCAGACTAAGAAATTATAGTCCCAAGTTCAAATCCTCCTGTCCTGTTATACCAAAAACGGTAAAAACGGGATTAAAACTCAACAGCATATATACTGGGATCTGATTGGTGTATAAGGAACCAATGAAAACACGGATTACATACCCAAAATCGTTATTCGTTTAAAATTGGCCTATTAGTTAGAAATTTAAGTCTTTTGACAGCGTTATGGGTCATTTTTAGTCAGCTTCTTAGGTTTCTGCGTAACAGTTATTGAAAGTTACTGATTGTCACAATTTCTGACGTGTTAGGCTTTTGTATCGCCTTATTATAACATTATTTTTGTTTAATAGTAGCTTGATTATTTATGACAGACATATCGATCTGTACTTCATTTCCAATAATAATTTTGTTTGGTGTTTATATTTTATAATTAAATTTTGCTTCAAGAGTTGTTGTATATATTTTAAGACACGCATTAACTGATATTAGCAGATATTCATAAATTTTAATCTAAATAAATTTTATTAAAAATAAACACCGATTTGAAGGTTTAGTCAGAAATGAAACAGAAGAAAAATAATACTGTACGGGTTCATTGTTAAAAGAATGTAGTATCCATCGTCTTTAAATTCGATTCCCTGTTGAAAAAATGTAAAACAATCTGTCGGACATTGTTAATAGGAATTTTTGTGACGTGACTCCGAGGCAGACGTGTGTCTTTGAGGTGTCACACACGTGTTCTCAAATACTATTCGGTGTCATTGCCAAGTTCATGGAACAGACGAATGAAAATAAAAAAAACAGTTGGGACGAGGGCTTTTCCCTTTTCTCCTCGAAAGATCAACGATTTCTTAGTCATGTGTTTGGAAATAATTTTTGATATGTTCGGATTTGTTTTATTGGAATCAGATGAATGAGAGTAAGCATTTAAATTTTTTATGGATTTGTGGTGTAATTATATTTGGCATATATTCTTAAATATATTAAGTTTTTGGTTTTATATTATTTGGCTGTTTTCCCTTTTTGAATGAAATGGTTGTCACATTTTCCTGACTGAATTTTAGTCTGTGATGTTTATAGGGATATTCTTGTTGTATTTAAATTACTGATTTAGATACATAACATAAATATTATATATTTTTAAAAATTTATTTTAAAGCCCCGCATGCCTTCTGGTTTTACATCAACTAGTCTAAAACAAAATATCAGTATTAATGTAATAAATAAATATGTCACAGGCTTATACTCTTTAAACTTAGTCTGTTGTCTCATAGTTTTAACACATAAATATTATATTGTAGTGTTGGACACAAAACTCATTACAACACACATGTAGTATACTCAATTTTATTATATTGATATAAGATGTATTACTGTATATAATATTTATGACATATTTAATTCACTAATTTAAGTATAATTTCCTATCGATGTCACGTAATAAAATTCAGCCAGGAAAATATGATAATCAATTTATTAAAAAAGGAAAACAGCCAAATAATATAAAACCTAAAACTTAATATATTTCAGAATATATGTCAAATATCATCACATCACAATTTGAAAAATTAGGTCTTTACTCTCGCTCATTTTATACCAATATACCAAATCCGAAAGGGACTATGTTATAACATTATAATATAACAGTATAATACAGTAGTATAGTGTTACATTATTAATTTAGTCAAGATTGCTTCAATTTTTTTGAGTGTTTATTTACTTTTTCTTTTCCTTGCTGACTTTCATTTTTTTCTTTCTTTTCTCATTCTATCTGTCCTCCGTTTTTGGTCTTTGCTAGGGTGCTTGGTTTTTTGTCGTATATTATTGCTGTTGAAGATCTTATTGCGTTTTTTCTAATTTTTGGAGTGGGGCCTTTTTCAGCCTTTGTGAACCAATTTTCTCTTTCCGGGAAATATTTGAGTGTTTTTTTCTAAACTCTGGCTAGTGTCTTTTGAGTTTGGTGTTTATAGAGGGCAATTTTCCTTTTTTGGGGGGTGTATGATGGTATATACATATTTTACATGTTCCGCTGAACGATTCTTGGGTACTGAAACTTCTGCAAGATATAGAGCCTCAAGTTTTACAACTTCTATAGTTCTCAACTCGGCTTTATACTCCTTCTAATCCCACTCAGGGACTGAGATTTATTTTTTACGTTTTGTTTGTAACTTTGTTTTTCCTTTTGTTCTGAAATTAATCAAAAGAAGTGTGAAGGTGTCAGGGTGTTGAATATTATTCGTTTTATACAAATCAATAAATTTGTTGAATGAAGGATAATTTAAAAGGCACGTTATGAATTTTTAATTACTAGAACCATGAACGTTCATTATTTATACGATTTTGATATTTTGCATACAAAGAAAGGTGAGAGAAATTTGGTATTATCGGAAGATAAACAAATTAAATGATTTTATCTGGGATGGATGGGTTTTGACACCCATCTTTGATTAAAAATAAATATTTTTGGTTGATTGGCTTTTAATTAGTTGCTGGATTGCTGACTTCAATTAAAAATTTAAAAATCACTTCCTAGCAAAGGAGGTAATAAATAACGTGCAACTTTTTATCTAGTAGAAAGGTTTGACTGGTATTTTTGCAAACGTAAGGAACCTACATAAAGTCAATTTTGTTATCTGTTCTAATCTATACCACTCGCAACCGGTGCGGACTAAATGAATTTATCATACAAATGCAAATGAATTTCATCCTACACAGTTTTTTTGTTTTGTTTTGCCAAAAGGCCCAAAACTGGAATTCCAGATACATCAATGTTGATCGTGGAGAGTGAGTTCTTCGCATATTGCCCTGGAAACGAGTGAATTCATTCGTTTGAAGCCCTCCTTTAAATTAATTTTCTCCACTCGCAAGAGTTTTCTATTTTATCTATGGATAATTTTCAATTATTCAATTTGGTGAAAGATATCCGTGGAAGACTCATATTTAAAATTAAATTCGAAAATTTTAAGAGGCATTTAAATATGTAATGGACGTTAATGAATCGAAAAGTGAAAATTTAAGACAGTCGGACGATAATGAATGCTGTAAAGAAGGTCATGCGCCTGAAGACGCACGACCTCTGCAATTTATTCTAATTTGCGTTTTTTATTTAATATTGCAGTTTATTTATTTATTTATTTGTGTATATAGAACACACAAATGACTTATTCGCGGTTGTTGGCCTAAGAAGTTTATTTTTTTTATAAAGGAAAAGTTGGGATGGATAGAATTTAGTCGTAATCTATCCGGGTCACGTAACGTAATTGAAGTTGCTGAACACAATCGCGTCTGGAACGGACATGAGGTGATTGAAACGATTTCTCTCAAGCGTTTGTACTCTCTAAGTAAAAGGTTTCAGAGTTGAAAGGTTTCTGTTCTGGTAATGGAGAATCGTTGCAGGGTTAGAGGAGTTGAGAATTTTTTAAAGTAAACTCCTTTCATCTTTGTGAAAGATGGGTAGACTTATCGGAAGACACATAAATCGTGTTTTGTTTTTCCATACTTAGTTAACACTCGTCACGTGAGGCTCGTTTTGCACACGATAAATTTTCTTGATTTATTGAAAAGAAATGCATACATACATAATTTTAGGTTTTAAGTTATGACTAGGTTTAGTCATTTTGAAAGGTTTCTATTTTTTTTTGTTCTTTTATGTTGGTTCCGTTGCGTCACTTTTGGGAGGAACTTGAAAATCGAGGAGAGTAATTGAAATATCCGGAGATAAAGTTTAATGATGGATGGCGTCTACAAGGTTATTTGTACAGAAATTGGATAAATAGTCTAATTTAAAAAAAATGTCCTTTTCGGGGAAAGAATTAGTCACCTGGCCAGGTATCGAATTATTAGGTTTGTTGTTCTTCGTGGTGATTATCTATTAAAAGCTTTTCGGATTGTAGTTTGTAGTTTATTTCTTCGGAATTTTTAATGAGTCAATTGCTAATGGTTTACTGGAGGGAGGCAATGCCACTTTCATTTTTTACGTGTCGAAGTTAATTTTGTTCTTAATAGAGTCACCAGATCTCCATTTTTTGCCGCGTCAGATTCCATCGAAACCATAACCAGTTTAATGGGAAACGAATAGGAGGAAGCCCGCCCATAATCTTAATTTTAGATTAATAATTGTCGAACTGTCAAACCGGATGTTGGAATATTTTTCGAACTGAAAAAATTGGTTTAGGTCACGGGCTTGGAGAAATCAATCACGTGAAGGTTGGTTATCTGAGGAAGAACATACAGGTTTCAAGAAAGTGAGTGAAAAGTGTCAGAGAAAAAGAGGAAGAAATACAGTGGAACCTCTCATGGCGAGAAATTCATATAACGAGCAACATAAATTGCAAAAAAATGCCCCATAACGAGCAATGCCTCGCATAGCGAGCAATTTTTGGCAGCATGTACATGGGAAATCCCCGACAGCTAGAGAAAAAACTCCGAATTGGGGCGGATTCAAAGTTAAATCTTTCTGTCTGTCTTATTTTCTCCACTACCACCCAAAATTCTTTCATTTTAACATTCTTAAGCTTTTTACCTACTCCTTTTCTTTTGCTAAGTACTAAAATAATTTTTTTTAGTGCTTTTTTTCGGCCTGTAAAGCATAATTCTATTTTACATTGTTTTTTATGGAAAAATGGTTTCGCATTACGAGTAAAACTTCGGAACGAATTAAACTCGTTATGAGACTTTCCACTATACAATATTCAAAGGCGAAAGAGTGGTTGGAACACTTGATCCTAAGGCGAAGAGTTTAGATTCATTGTATATAGAGATTCAATATGAAAGGCTCTTATAGGGAAATAGAAAGTTGTAACAGTCAAAGGATTTGCTTATAAGCTTTGTAATTGAAAAGCTCACTTTTACAAAGCTAAAAATAAAAAGGCAATTTGGAAAATATCGGGGAAAGGATCGTGGTACGAAGATGACGAAAGAGGGAAGAGGGGAAAGTTGTGCACTGTCAAGTTATTGATCGGAGATGGGAAGAGTGCAAATAGTGAGCGAGAGTCAACCCAATTCGAACCAAGGAAACGGGTTAATTAAAAGTGTACATTCTATTAAATACCTGACTCACTTTTACTTTCTCAAATTGAAAGAAAAAGGCGATTAGTATTTAGTGAAACAGACCTTTTTCTTCTTAGCAGACATCTTTCACGTCCCAAGATTTATAAATTTTAATACTCGAGAAAGGGAGTTTAGTGCCCCTCGAACGGTCACCTCATCAGACCATTCAGTCCCAGCTAATTGTTATATTAATATCATAAGCGAAGCAAAAAGAAAATTATTAAAAGTAATTAAAATCTTGGAAATACCGGTTTTTTTTGTTTTTTATTAAAATAATAATACTATTCATCATTTCACGCAACAGCTAGTCTCGGTTTCAGACTTCTGCCAGATCTTCGTATAGTCTGTCGCGGTTAGTCTAGAAAAAAAAATTGCGTACGAGTAGGAAAGAAGTGTGAGAAAGTTTCGGTGAAATTTTCTCCGGGAAAGTCGCAATAATTTCACCTCCAGATTGTTCTTGTAGTCGTCGTGTGTGTGACATATGAGTGGCAAGTTTTTTTTCGACTACGAATATCACAAATTGTTTTTTGGGTTGAAAGGAAAGGCGTGGACCCATTCATTCGGTTTGCTTTTTAAATGACTTCAATAAATTTTCTGTGTGAGTGCTTCAAATTAGAACAGTTCTTGGTTATTGATCTATCGGTGGCATTGACTGATAAATGTTGTTCTAAGTTAATTTAGACGGATCGAAAAATTTTCTAAGCTTTCAGACTTTTGGCAGGATTTGTATTATTTATTTTATTTGTTAAATCGATGACTGAGGAAGTCGCCAGTTTTGGGTTTCTAAATTGGTTTGAAATGAATAGAAGCTTTCTCAGTTTAGGTTACAATTTTTGGGTATTTAATGAGTCTTATCTGGAAGCAGGAAAATAATTTTTTTGATTTATAGTTATTCTGTTAGTTATGTCTGTCGGTTTCTTTGGTATTTGGGAAAGTTACGAATGAAGGAGAAGTTGTTATAAATTTAGAGATTTGTAAAAATACAAAAGAGCCATAAATTTGGGTTAAAATAATTGAAAAGAAAAAAGTGAAATGGAATTAAAGGCCAAGTAAAAGTCTTGGATCTTATTAAATACTCAAAAGGATATTTGTCGCGCGTTTTCTCTCAGTATATGTTGTAAAGGTTATATAATTTGTTTTATGAAGCTTCTTGTAATTTTTTAAATTTGGCTAATTGACGAGATGATTTTCAATTTTTGTTTGTCTTGATGAAGAAGTGTTGGTAAATTGGTCATTGTTCATAATCATCATCACTGTTACTATCATCATTTTCATTCATGTTCATCTGATGAGAGTGTTAGTTTTCTTGTTTCTTGGTCTTTCCGAAGTTTTTTTTAAACAAACGTTTGAGGGAGTTTTGTTTGGTTTTTGTTTTTCGCTAAATGAGGTTTGTGTTGTAACCACATCTCTTCGTGTTTCGTTTTCTTGTCTTTAAATTTCCTTTATAAATATCGCGTGAAATGAATTTTTGTAAAAAGTTTTCGCTAACATTTCCGCCTCGGTAAAAGCAAGGAGGGAGAGGTCGAATTTATATAATTTTCATGGGAGAAGTTTTGGAGTATAAGAACAGACATTATGACTCATTTTTTTTGAAAGAGACACGGGAAAATTGACAATTGTCGGAAGTCTCAGATGCAACGAAAACAAAACGACTCGAAGATTTTTGGGCGTGGGCCAAATCCCTTTTGAAATTAATTTAATAGGTTTTCTCGTCGTCGGTCGTATTCGTCTCGAGTTGGAACGGTTAAAGCGTCATTCACAGATTGTGTATGTACTTGCACCTGAACAAATCTCTCTCTCTCTATCTCTTTCATAGTGAAACTTGACCAGATATCATTTTGCGAATTTGGCCTAGAATTTGTCATGTTTCACCTTGTAGGAATACGTTGATTGTAAGATTACAGCTTTTGGAATGTTTTGCGTGGAGATACCTTCCTTGTTGTTATGACCTGTTTTGGGAATAATTTTCCTTTTTTTTAAAATAATTATCGAGTAGGTTGACCAATTAATTTGTTCCTCATACGTAATATCCTTTGAAAGAAGTGTTTGTTATAATCAATATTTACCGCCAGGTTTGGTGTCCGTGATTCTCTTTTTTTGGACAATAATGGAACTTATTAATTTAGTTTTGACATCCATATTTGTAATGGCTGATAAAAGAGGTTTATCTCTTGGCAGAATTCGTACCTGAAACTCTTTTTATCGTAAATTCTCCGAGCCACCTAATAAAAACGCGTTCATCAC
Organism: Columbicola columbae; assembly: GCA_016920875.1. Taxonomy (NCBI): domain Eukaryota; kingdom Metazoa; phylum Arthropoda; class Insecta; order Psocodea; family Philopteridae; genus Columbicola; species Columbicola columbae. Next base: position 5,020,021 of record JADMLL010000005.1, on the reverse strand, counting down.
GAGTCGATAGTAATTTCTTTCTCTGTGAAAGGTTCAAATCGCATTCAAGGTTTTTATCGACATGATTCTTAAGGGTTTTGATCGGTCATTTTGGTCTGTCTAAGTAGATTTTTCAGATTTAAATTGTAAATTTGTCGTTAAATGTGAGTTTTGATGTTAAATCACTGTCACCAGAGTGTCTGGTTTTAACGGAATTTGAAACAGTTGAATAAACGATGGATGTCACAAATTTTGTCGTGTGATTTAGAAAAAAAATGCAGAGGACAGTTTTGGGGCCTTCCAGGAAATTTTGTGGTGGGCCTTGTAGTTTATTGCATTTCCCGATTTTCAAAGACATATGTACATAAATGGAAATTTCGCAAGGAAAAATTGATCGGTGAATCATATCGCGGTTGTGAATCTAGAGGTAATGACTTTTTTGCATAGTGTTGTGCGTGGCTAGGAGTCACGAAATTTGCAACCGAGGGAGATAGCGGTGTCATTTAACAGAAGAAAATGCTGACGACGATGATATTGTTATTGTGTCAGTATTCGATATGAACGTTCTCCAGCGAAGTTAGACGTCCCAGAATGCTGATGTGAATTTTTTTTCATTTATAATCAATTTTGGCGATGGAATGTATCTTTCGGGTAGAAGGAAGTTGTTTTCTTTTTGGCGAGAAAGAAATTTTGAAGAATTGTCTGAACCAATTGACCCCGCCGTGAAGAATCGCGATTCTTGAATCGGCTAATTTTTTCCTCTTTCTCCTTTCTCAAATTGAAAATGGCGGAATTAAGTGATTTTCAATATCATTATTATTTTCTTTTTCCAACATCAATTTTTTTTTCTTAGTTGCATCAAAGTGCAATTTGAGCTGGGTCATTGCCATGGTTCGTCTAATTTATTTTCGTGATGATATTACGATGGAGCTCGGGTCGTGATTGGCTGGAAAAAGAAGAAGAAAAACGGATCGGAAGTGACCGCCCCTGGAAACCCAAAATGTAGACCTTAGCATCGAAGCTCTCAGATATGATTCATTCATCCTTCCTTATTCTTGTTTGAGTTTATTTTTATTTTTGGGTTCTTCTCCCACATTAGTGCCACGGTCTATTATTATTTCTAATCAACGCCTTCTGGGTTTTATGAAGCCGACTGTGAAAGAAGCCCACCGATCGTTTTTCATTTTTCTACCTCTAAATCACTTTGATCCGAGGATTATCCGTAATCGGTTTTTAATGCCGAATTTCGAAGGTTTTTTAGGTTTTTTGGGGCGCTTACAAGGAAGTGTTTGTTTGATATCGAAGGTTTTAGTTAAATTGGGAGCGACTTATTAAATTGGTTCCTCGGAGTCGTTGGTAATTTTCGACCACAAGTTCTTGAGGCAATTGTTGTGGAGAAGAAGACGACGACCTTGAAAGAGGTTGTTTCGCAGGTGTTGTGGCTTTCTTCTTTAGACGGACTGGAAAAATTCCGTACGAGTTTGGATGAACCCAGGTCAATTTCGCTCAAAAGGTCAAATGTGTTCTCTCGGGTAGGTTGTTTTGACTTTGTAGCACTAAATAGTGTCGAGTTTTTGTTGTGTTTTTCGATTCGGAGAGACATTATCAAGATTTTGTTGTTGTAAGAAGCTGAAAAATTGAAGTCGGTAGGTTTTCGATTGACGTGGAAGTGAAAGTAGGCGAGGTTTTAGGATATCGCACTCGTTTTTTGTTTGGAAAAATTTTTTTTATGAGAAGTTTTGGATTTGAGGTGTTTCGACCGACCTCCTTGCTTGACCGTGAATTATTGTTGGTGTAAACACGATTTGGGCAAAAAACGCGTATGTGCCGTCGTCCTTTGAGGAATTTTATTTGTTTTCCTGTTTGGGCTCCAATTTTTCGCTTTAGGGCTCTAGTCCGGTCTCCGGTCTATTACCTTTTGTAGTAGATTGTCTGGTTTTTTTGAGGGTTCGTGTCTTGTTCACCTTATAAAACTAGCCGTAAGAAAGAAGAGTTTCATTTTCATAAATGCCTTTCCGCTTAACAAAAGACTTCATAAACTGACTTACATTCATACTCGTTTAGGAAGATAATTTGTTCAAATTGATGCGAGAGTCGAGAGTTTAAAATAATCTCTAATGTTTTATAAATCTTCCCGTGGCTGTTGTAAGAGAGAAAATTTCATCGTGCTCGGTAATTTTTCTTCCTTTCCAAAGGTCGTGAATGTGCGGAACGACAAAAATGCATCACAAAAGATAAAAAGCACCAATGGCGGAATGACTGGACATTTTGTTACTTCGTCCACTGATTGGCGATTCGCCGGAGATAATTCAGTAAATTCTTCAGCAAGGAAATTATTAAAAATCATTGGCGATTAGCTAATTTTGTTCAAACTTGAAATGTTTAACGGTTTTCATGAATAATGTCAAGGACGTTTTTTTTTCTTAATATTATTTTAGAGTGTGATGAAGAAAAGGAGATTGACCCATTCAGCACAGCAGTCGGAGTCTGTGACTAACGACAGAAATGATAATATCGGCTCTTGGATCGTTGTCCGTTTTATATTTGAGATCGTTAATCATTGCAGCTGTTGCTCGTATTATCTGATTCGACTGGAGCAATTAATGTCAGCGGCCTCGAAGTGGTTGAAGAGTTGGTTCCCATCTGGTCGTATAAATGAGGGTCTTGGTTATGTCTGTGAAATTTTTTAGGGTTATAGGGGTTTCAAAAAGCTCAACGGGGTTGTAAGGTTTTTCTGAATCCGGTTTTTTAATATTTGTGGTTATATTGCCTGCCAAGTAATTGATTCATCATTTTATAGATATTTCCCACAGGTTTTGAGCGGTGGACCAAAATCTTAGGACCTTAACTGCCTTTTGGATTTATTCTTTCTTTCTCCTTTGGTCCTTTCTTTACTCTCTCTAACGTCACCTGTTTTCAGTTTTTACTTTCCCTAAAAACCTGCCTTTTTTTGACTTTGATTATTACTATTTCGTAGGTATTTGTGCGTGATTCCTAATTCCCTTAGGTATTGTTCGACCTCCGTAAAACACCTATCCTATGGTTTTCTCGTTTAAAAAAATACTTGAATGTCCATAGAAGGCAATTCCTCTTTTCCTAATTACGTCTGTTATTTTGAGTATATTATCATATAGTTCTGTTCGTTGTTCTCTCTTTCTGGACCCAGCGCCTTGTTTCCTGAATTCTGGTGTACTTGAGGGCTGATAGCTTCGGATTCGAGTACGCAATAAACGTTTGTTGTTTTATTCTTTAGAAAATGTTGTTCAGATTTCTAAGAGAGTGGAGAAAGAAAAGAAAATAACAGAGAGGAGGGAAAAAATTGCCAACAGCCTTCATTGATTATAGAAATTTGAAACAACCTACCATGCGTAAAAGGTACGAATTCGGTTTTGAAAATGTTCAATTTATAAATTAAGGGCATAATTCAGAGAGAGAGAGAGAGAAATCCATTCTCTCAGTGCACGATCGAAATACAAACCAAACAAAAAATGTTAATAGAACCATTATGTAAGCTCCTATAATCATCTTCGAGGAGCCGGAAACTGATGTAATTTTAGAAACGATCCGCGGCTTTTAAGAGGGTACATAAAAACCGGCGTCTTCATCTTCAGTCTGTCGTGAAAGGGGGGTAAACATAAGGCAGCAAATAGCAACAAACAAAAGCCAATCAACAACAGGAGGATCCTGTATATCTCTCTCGTGGATTGAAAGAGATTTGACAGAGGTTTAAATCGTGGTGTCGACTGGAACAATGGTCAGTCCCCAAGTTAACCTCTTGCTGTGTTAAGATTTGTCATCATTTATTTATTTATTAAACGATTTTAATCTGTACTCGGGTTAGATCGTTTTAAATCATGTTGATCCCTCTTTGGTTGAGATAAAAATGAAAAATCATGTTTGTTGATCAAAGGAATGTTTGAAATTGTTTCGTTATGGGTTAGAAAGACAGTTGTACCTAACTGGTGTTTGATTGTCTCTTCCATTGTGGATTGGTGGTCCTGTAAGAAAATAACTCGAAAGTTTCGAATATTTTTATATCAGAACGCCCTGTTGTTATGCGCAATCCACTACTACAGGTAACAGTTAACTCTCAAAAAGGCGGAATGCCGACGTGGAACACCTCGAGACGAACTCTCAACCGAAACTATTAAAACAAGAAAAAAATTTTTTAATGGTTCTGAACGGAAACAAAGCGAAGACGGTCGAAAATCGAGTTGATACGTCATGGGAAACGTAAATGTTGACGCAATTATCAAAACAAATCGTGTCCACCCATATACTCCGTCGGTACTCCATCTTGGAATGCTATATACACTGTTTCCAGTCGGAATCTTGCGTTTTCAGCAGACTGGGAATGAACGTCGATTGCTAAGGGCGGACACACCCTTTTTTTGTTTAATTTGATCGATTCTTTCATTTGGGAAGGTGGAAAATTAATCGTGAAGACTGTTTTGGTTGGGAAGGTGGCGAAAGAAGAAAAAGAGAGGAGGATGATAAGTGCTAAGATGTCGTTAATTCATATTAAAAATTTTGAAACGGTTCGTTTGTGAATTGTTTTCCCCTCGGTCAAGAGGCCGGAATGAATTTGAGCTTGACCTTTAGTTGCACTGGCTTTGAAGTCTGGAATAAATACATTTCTACTTTCACTCTTCTCTCTCTCTCTTTTCTACTCAGGTGAAGTCGTCGGTATATACAAAAAACCTTGTAAATCGGTGTTAATGCCAAGAGTACGTGTAATAACTAGGGCTTGGATTTTTTTGCACGATTTCTTTTTATGCGTTTTAAGTGATCTTGGTTGAATCAGTCTGCGGTGATGTCCAGAATATTTTTTTTGTTATCCTTGGTTGGTTAACATTAGTTTGTTTGAATTCCGGGAATGATTAAGGTATAGTTTCAGGTTTATTTTTCAGAATCTTTCACGTCCTGATCATTATGAGTCATGATTATTCACCCTTACGAAGGCGAGTGATTCATACGAATTAAAGATTTTCTCTCGATTGGGTTACGTCACTGTTTCTGTTCCATATCCAAAAATTTGTGTGTTCGTCTATTGAGGTTAAAGCTTTTTATGTTTCTTACATATTCATATTTTAACTTTTGTTTGGTAAATCGTATTGATGTCCATCTTCATGGAAATGTTGTGTGCGATGCTGGTTTTAGTCTTTTTGATAGGCGGTTGCGTGCTACGTCACTCACCTTTTTATTTCTTCCGTTTTGAGATTTATTTCGATTCTTATTGGTGTCAGGAAAAGTTTTTTAACCTTTTCTTTTGTTTTACTGAGGTTTTGGTTGTTTTTATGCTTTTTTAAAAAATTTATTTTGCTTTAGTTTTAATTTGTTGTTCTTTGGTAGAAAGCAACAGGTTTATTAGCACACAGCTTATTGGAGTTTGGTTTTCTAAAACCTTAATAAGTCTAACCGAAGATTCGTTTCACCTTTGTACACCGGAGTCAAAAGGGAAAACGGTCGAGTTTATGTAATTACCCTCTTCGAGTCGACCACTTGGGTGGCAGGAGGTTAATGGTTTAATTAAAAACGAAAATTGTCTGAACTTGAACCGGCCTCTCGATGAGACTTGGGTCGTATTTTATCAACATTTGCCGAATTTTTGTAAATTATTTACTTTCGTTTGTTTCAGGCCAAACAACGAGCTTCCATAAAATGGCTTCTATCCAAGGCGTACAACAACAGGGTCCCTGAAAATCTGAAGGAACCCTTTTACCGTGACCACGAGGTGAGTAACAAACAAGATGTCATATTGTTCTTGGAATTTTTTTTAGGGATTTGGTGGTGATTGGTTTTTACGAAAAACCACGATGGATACTCTCTAATTTTGGCATCCGAAATCGTCCCGTATCGTAATGATCAAAAATTTTTGGTCTTAAAACCATCAGCTTCGGAGGAAAAATCAGTCGACCGTAAATAACCTGGTGTATTTAAATAAAATTTTAAACTCGACATGATGTTAGTGCATTCGAATCGAAGAGGTTCTTTGATTTGTGACCATACTCAATATTCGGGCCTTGAAACGTGACTCGTCTTGGAAAAATTTTTTTTTCGTTATATTTACGGTCCTGAACGTTTTTCCTGGACGGGGTTCGTTTGCTACTATATCGTCTCTAATGGCGCCATTTTTTTTCTCTTTCGCGTCGGAAAAGTGTGTTTCAGGGTGGGTTATTATTTGTGACTCTGTTGCAAACGTTTTGTAGAGTTTACACTCTTGAGAAAACTAATCTATATATTTATTTATAATGATTCTGGTGACTAAAGTTTGCTTTTGAAGGATTTTCATAATTTATTTGTCCATCTTGAGTTGTGCAATTGAAAGAGACAAAGATTTTTGAGCTTTCGAGTTGTTTTATTATTGTTCTTTGAAGTTATTTGTAAGCTATCGTCTCTTAGTGAAAGTTCTTTTTAGTCATTTTTGTTTGTTTAGTTTGACCTTTTTTTTCTTCTGTTTTGTGAAAGGTAAATAAATGTCAAAGTCTTTAATTTATCTAATGTCCTGTGATGACGGTGTTGAGGCTGTGATAAAGTTCGATAAGATGTTTGGGGCAGAGGGAAAAATTCTTTCTTAAAAATCGATGAAATTCCACTGATTTCTTTTCCTCTCTGAGTTATTTTGTGTGATGATAATACTGTGTCCTTGAACTTAAGACCCTGGACTCCTAATTGGAAACCCGCCTGAGGATATAAACGGATTTGGCAAAGGAATGAGTTTGTTAAAATATATGATTTCTCTTTTTAATCAGTGTTTTGAAAAGTTTTCTGGATTGGAAACCTGAGGTAACCTAACACTAAAATAACTTTATTAGTGTGCCCTGACTTGAAGATGTCGTGCCGGTTGATTCGTACAATTTTAGTGCTCTCCCAGGGCTTGTCTGAGGGGTATCATTTTTAAGAGTCTTTGATATTTAAAAAATGGGACAGAAACTGGGTAGGTAACTGTTTCACCTTCAAAGGTGTTTCAAAAAGCCTTTGAGTGTAATATTGTGGGTGTCAAACCCAAATTTGGTTTTATACCCAGTTTGTAGAGTCATATTTAATATAAATAATCATAACAAACATAAGGTTTGCTTAAATGAAATCTGTTTTACTTATCTGCATTAATGAGAAAAGTTTTTGTCTTTTGTGTTCTCAAAGGTGATTTAATACTTTAATAATAGTTTAATGAATAAAACAATGATAAATTAGGTCTTTTCCTTCCTGCCAGCCTGAATGGAGTTTGAGTTCGTTATACTTTGGGTTCATAAATCCTCCCTGTCAAAGTCCTGTAGAACTACCTGTAGGTTTTGTTTGTCGGTTATTTATTTCTGGGCAGGGTCGAAGCTATACGTCGCTTCTTAAACAGTTATTCATTTGTTTTTGTTTTTGTCCACAGGATCAAGAGCATCTGAAACCGCAAATCGTTCACAATCTAGCAAACGCTGAACTGTATTGCCTTGCATTTGCGAACATTTACTCCGATCCGAATTACCACAATTTGAATCACTGTGGGATTCTTCAAACGCTTTCTAGAAAAGGAATCGCCATTCCAGATCCTCCCGATGGACCTCTCACAGAGACTGTTCTCATTCAAACAACACCTTTAAAAATGGTAAGTAGATGGTAGTGTTGGTTGTTTAGTTTTTAAGATTGTGAGAATGCCTGTGAAAAAGAAATGTAAATGTCTCGGAGGTTGTTTTAAATAAAGAAAAATGGCGGAGGTTGGGAAATATTTGAATTTAAAATTTGTATTATTCGCACGAAGGGCGTATATTCGTTAAGAAAGTTTTACTCTTCATTTAATTGCGGATGCATTGATGGTCTCTTGGTTTAGATGGTGATACTCATTTGGGGGTTTTAGGAATTGCTGATATCTAATTTACAAATATTGGTAGTTGTTGGGTATTTTGTGATTTAATGTTTTGTCTTATTTCAGGGTGCCCACATGGCCGTGATCGAAGCAACCATGATGCTTTATGCCAAAGAAGTAGTTACACCAGATAGGGTAGTCGCTGCCATTCACAGATTCACTCACGGGCAAGTGATGCCCGAGTTGCCGCAAGACGCGGAAGGTGGGCTCTTGCTTTGGGTCAATCATTCACAGAGAGCTTTGACGAGAAGGATTCAGCTGGAGGTGGAAAGGGAGGGCCAGGGAAAAGAGCGTCAAGTGCCCCAGTTTCCGGAAGTAAAAGACATAAAAGGTCTCTGCGACGGAGCCGGACTAGCAGCTTTAATATCGTTTTACTGCCCCGAAGAATTGCCATGGACTGATATAAAAATTCCTTGTTTGCCAACCGTTTCCGATTCCGTTCATAATCTGTGTTTGGTTCACGAGTTTTCCCATCACAGCTTACCTCATACAGTGTGCCACATGATGCCGGAGGATGTGACTTATCTCCAAGGGAACATGAAACAAAATTTGCTTGTTTTACTGGCGGATTTGTTCAACGTTTTAGAGATACATCCGGTGAAATGCGTACGGTTTCCGGGCTCCGAGAGGAATAGAGATTGTAAGTTCGCCTCAAGTTTTTCCAAAGAAAGTTTTTATTTATTTTGTTTCCTCCAAGGACTTGGGTGAATCTTTCCGCATGAGCATTCACGTTAACACATTTTAATGGTTGTAACATAAAAAAAAATTCTTTTTTAATACTTTTTAACTTCGTGTCGATGTCTTAAGGACCTTCACCGGTTTTTTTGCTCTTGTATTTTGCCTTACGTGGGATTGAATCAAAAAAACCAATTCATGTGTAGGAAAGCACCTGAGCTTCTAAAGAGTTGGTTATTTAAATATTAGTCAAGGTATTTCAACAGTTCATCCTACGTACGGTAATTGGAGACGTAAAACGATGGAAGAGTGAAGACTAAAAAAAAAAAATTTTGTTTTATGTACTAACCCAAGTAGTTTCGTAACGTTTCGCGATTGAAGCCGGCTGGAAGGTTTACCCAAAAGAAAGGGATTATTGTTGTTAAGAACATCATCAATGATAAGGAGTCCGACGTAACTGGGTGATAATAGCCGTTTTCTATTTATTTTATTTCTTTTTATTATTATCATTTGGATCGGTCGTTTCGTCTGCCATTTCGAAATAGTGTTCGAAAGTTGCTTTATCTATTTGGAATGAAAACAGAAAAACCTGCTTCACTTTACAAGATCATACTCCCTTGTTTTTATTTTGCCTCATGCATACATCATCGTTTGCTTTTATTTATTTGAAATTGATTTTTTATTTATTTATTTTTTACTATCATCCACCGACGGTCGGGGATTAATGGTAATAAAATTATTAATGGAAATAACTATGTATCTTTAGTCGGTCCTGCTCGCAATAGTCAAGGCGTGGCACACAAACGAAGCCTCCCACAGACAGTAACTGCTATTCCAGATCTTCGCAGTAATTTGGCCACCAACTCCAGTTTCACAGGTAGGGGCAACGTCCCCGTTCTGCCCCCCTGAATAGAAATCTCGTGTTGCTGAATGCGTTGCTGATTTTTATTTTGCACTAGAAAAATGAAAAAGAACCCCTGATGAAAAGCTTTGGGGAGTGTTTTTTTGGGGGTTGTTAAACCCGAGGTGAGGTTATGGCGGTTGAATTGATAGGTTTCGTAACAGACGTTATCTGCTGATTCAGATGGTGACGATTCATTTTTATGATTAAATAAAGAAATGAGGATCTCGAAAAGGTGTTTCAGAAGTAACTTTCGCTTTTTGAAAATGTTATCGATGTACTCATGCACATAAGCTGCAGTTTTGATATCAACCGCAAGGTATTTGTGCAGACTCATAAGCACCCGACACCACATTTTTGTTATGTAGTAGATAATTGAATATCATTTCTCTTTGGAAAGTGTTGTCTTATTCCACGTCTCGGAGCACTCATCCATCATTTTCTCCTGAAGATGGGTAGAGAGAAGTGTTTGACTGATCCCCCGTAATAATCAAACTAATTTCGTCTTATTTATTTTATTTTATTTTTATTTAACACTCGTGAAAAGAAATCTAACACTTCACATATTTATTATAATATGGGGTTATCATCAGGGTTCTTTGAATTTGTTACTTTAGATGAAGCCGTGCGAACATGAGGTAGATTCTTATTAACGCTTTGACTTGAAGAAAATTGTTGAATGAAAAAAATTTGTGACTAATTATGGTTGTCTTATTTATTTATTTTTGTTTGTTGAAATTTGAAGATGACTTGCATCGTGGATTGTAGATTTTTTGCTCTGTCGCATTTTTGTTTTGTTTTTTAATTTTTTTGTTGTTGTTATTGTTTTTGCTTCTTAAAAATTTTTCTTTCGTTTGTATCCTTTAAAGTGCAGTATGGTTTATGCGAATCTTTCATTCTCGTTTTTTATGTTTTGATTATTTTATTTTATTTATTTTTATTGTGGATTTGAATATGTCTTACGTTGCTCAGTGTTGGATTAATTTGATTTGGAAATCTTGGAGGATGTGTGTGTGGGTTTGTGAGTATCTCTGGCTAAACGCAAAAACCAGTTTTTGTCAAAGTTCTAACTCAAGCGGTAACTAGAAGTAAGGATCAGGTAGTGTCTGGGTCTGAAGTGTCTCTTATGTATTGTTTATACTCACACACTTTATAACTTCACATATCTCTGATTGAACTTTTTTTCTCATAAATAATGCACACTTTTTCATGGAAAATTTAATTTCTAAATGTTGCATAGTTGTAGGAAGAACTAATTTCAAAAGTAATGGGCACTTTCATTTCATGAAGGGTGCATATTTTTATGGTAAATTCGTTTCATTGTTATCATGCACTTATTTTCATAAGTAATGCACAGTTTTATCACAAATTGATTTCAAAAATAATGCACACTTTCATTATGGAGTTGATTCAAAATAAAGCCTTCTTGTCAGTGTATTTGGTTTAGGACATTGATTCTGTCAAAGAGTGTGCATTAATTTTGAAATAGACTCACGATGTAAGTGTGTAGTTAGCAATACACTATTCTATGACTAACTCATCTCATAAATAATGCACAGTTGTAGGAAATCTAATTTCAAAAGTAATGAACACTTTCGTTTCGTGAAGAGTACATATTTTCATGCGAAATTCATTGGAAATGCAATGTTGTAATGCACAGGTTTATCACAAACTCATTTCATAAATAATGCACACTATCATAAAGAAGTTGTTTCAAAATAAGCCTTCTTGGCAGTGTTTTTGTTTAGGACATTAATTGTTTTCAAGAAGTGTGCATTAATTTTGAAATAGATTCTCCGTGTCAGTGTGGTTAGAAATCCACACTTTTATGGCAAACTCGTTTCATAAATAATGCACATTTTTATGGGAAATTTGATTTGTGTGAAGGGTGCATATTTTCATGGAAAATTCATTTCATTGGTAATGCAAATTGTTATCACGCACTTAGTTCTATAAATTATGCATCACAAATTCTTTTCATAAGTAATGCACACTTTCATCACATAAACATTTCATAAATATCGCACACTTTCATTAAGTTGTTTCAAAATGAAGCCTTCTTGTCAGTGTGTTTTATTTAGCATAATGATTCTGTCAAGGATTTTGCATTAATTTTGAAACAGATTCTCAGTGTAAGAACTAATTAGCAATGCACATCTTTATCACAACTCATTTCATAAGTAATGCACACATTTGTGAAGGATTTATTTTATTTATTTAGGCAAACTTTGAATAAGAATTCGTTTTATGAGTAATGCCCACTTTCCTGTATTATTCAGTCATGAATGACGCACTTTTTCTCAGGGATTCAAAAGTAAGGCACGCTTAACGAACAATTCGTTTCATAATAAATGCACACGTGTTTGTGTAATTGATTTAATAACAGACTTTCTGGCGTTGTTCTCCTGTTTTAATTACTCTAATTAAAAAGTTCTTTTTTCTCTTTCTCTGTGCCTTAAAAAGACATCACGCTTCGTCGTAACAACATTGTTCTATGTTTAATTGGGACATGATTATTGATGGAAGACACTCCTGTTTATCCCACCTTTATACTATTTCTTCCTTAATTGTAATTAATGTGTGTGTGCTAAGTTTGGTTGAAATCGGTTCATTTGTTCTGGAGTCGTGCTCCCACATGCACACAAAACCCACAACACATACATTCTCAGATGGATTTCCAAATCGTTTGACCCAGTCTATTAGGTGAACGGGAAAAGAATGTCGGTTCTGTGCCTTACACCTTATATATATGTCACGGTAAAAGTGATAAATCTGGCGAAAATATATATAATTCCCAGTAATTATTCATGATCGCCAACTAAGCTTCGTAAGTGTGACAAACTAATGAATATTTATCACATTTACCGGCTAATTTATAAAATATCTAGTAATATGTGTGAACTTTTATTAAACTTTTCGTAATCAGTTTGGGATTTTATAAACTAGCCGGTAAATATGAGAAATATTCAGTGACTTGTCACACTTACCGGAAAGTAATATTGTGTATAGGTTACGGTAAAAATGATAAATCAGTAAAATATATATATTTCCCGGCGATTATTCATAATCACCGATTAAGCTTGGTAAATATGACAAATTTATGAGTATTTATCACATTTATAAAATCTTCAATTCGCCATGAGGAATTAATAAAATTTTGCTTACATGCTTGGCTTCTGTCATTTCTTAATCTCTTGTATTCGCCCCTTCTTGTTGGGAGGTTCGTTCGCTGATACTGGCAATCACAGCTGCTTAGATTGCTTGCCTGTTTGACAGGTTTAGCATGGGATAGGTTTGTACCAGGATTAGTAGGTGACAGGTTTGCACAGGGTAGATGTGAGCAAAATTTGATTAATTTCCTCTTGGCGAGTTGGAGATCTTATAAACTAGCCGGTAAATGTAATAAGTATTCATTAATTTGTTACATTTATCGAGTTTGGTTGGTGATTTTGAATAATCGCCGGGAATTATATATACTCAAGTAATTTATCACTTTACCGTGACATTTATACGATATTACTTTCCGGTAAGTGTGAGACGTCCCTGAATATTTATCACGTTTACCGGCGAGTTAATAAAATCCCCAACGGATTATGAGAAATTTTATAAAAGTTCACACAGATTACTAGATATTTTATAAATTAGCCGGTAAATGTGATAAATACTCATTAATTTGTCACACTTACCAAGCTCAGTCGGGGATCATGAGTAATTACTGGAATTATATATATTTTCGCCTGATTTATCACTTTTACCATGACATTTATACGATATTACCTTTCGGTCTGCGATATATATATGGATCGTGAATAATTTCTTTTGAATATGGTCGTCGATTTTAAATAAATTTCTTCGTATAGATAAAGTCGGAATTTAGAAGGCAGGTCACGTGGACGAAAATGATTAGGTATGCGGAGATGGGTCATAAGTCTCAAAAGGACCGATGTTGATTTCGGAAGGGATGGTTAATTAAATAGTGGAGGAGAGAACAGAGAGAGAGATGGATGGCTATAAACTCACTACAAACCATTAACAAAATAAATAAATCTTCATTTCTGTGCGTTTTATATACTGACACTAATTAAATAATATGAAAGTCTTTCTTTTTATATAAACAATGATATACTCTCACACACACACGTTATGTTATGGTAATTAAAGTGTTTACACCAATGGAGATCGCAACGCCCTGAAAAGTAAGGTGACCGCTTCAAGAGAATGTTTCTGGTTTTCAGCAGAATTTTGCTTTTGTGTTTTGTTTTCCTTTGTTAAGTTCTTTTTGTTTAGATTTTGCTTCGACTTGTTTTGTCTTTTGCAATGTTTAATTTTATATGTCACTACTTTTTAAGCCTTTTTCGAAAGGGTAAGTAACGTAGGAGAAAGGAAACGCTGGCCGAGTAATGACCTAAAAAAGTCTTCTGCTTCTTAATTCATTGTTTTTATCATTGGAGTATGTCATATTGGTTGTGTGTGTGTATCGTGGCATGACGTTTGCGAAAAAAGCTTTTTCTTTTTTAGTTTTAATTGCGATTTCATTTCTTTTTTAGTTGCAAATCAAGTTTCTAACATTTTAGTCATCGCGATGTTAGTTTAGCGATTTATTGAAGGAATATTTTCGATATGTGGCCGACTATTGCCGTGTTAAAAAAATTCTTTTTTTGTTTTCTAGTAACGAGACCGGTTTCTAGTGTTACATCAGGGATTAGAAAATCGTATTCGTCTTCACAAACCGATTCAAATTTCCGAGGTTCTCCGGATTCTCTGGATAGGACGTTGGATGAAAGGTAAATAACAGAAGTGCGACCTTGTGTTCGAATAAACAAAATTAAAGATCGTCAACTGAATGAAAAATTTATTGTGGTTTAGAAAAAACGAAGAGTCATTTGTCGTTCATCGAGGTCGAGGAGTGCCCACGCTGAGCTCGGTAACTGTTGATGATCCCGTTGTGCCACCTCGGTTGCGAAACAAAGACAAAAGCAACTACGATTCGAAAACGGAAGAATCAAGCAAAGCCGCGGGGAAACCGAGCAACTGGGAAGAACAAAAGAGAAGCTCATTCGCGGGTAGGAGATCACGACGTAATTCACTCTCGGAGGAATCACAGTTGACGGTAGAGAATTTCGGTGGCTCTCAAGAAAATCTTCATTTCTTAGGGAGGAATCCGGATAAAGAGCCGGCCATTCACGTGAGTGGACGGCTGGATAGTTACAATGCACCCTCATCACCTTCTCCTAGTGTGCCTGTCAGGACTTCGGCTCAGGAAGCTCGAAGTACTGGTGTCGAACTTATATTTGCAGAAAAATGAAATAGTAAGTGCGGTGAGTATGGAGTTTTTTGTTCTTTTTTTGGTGGGGGGATAATTTTACTTAAAAGAAATTCCCTGACGGTGAAATTGTTTTGTTGTAGCAGCAGCAGCAACAACAACAACAGCAACGAAGAGACGCCAGGAAGAGTTCGTCTCCGGCGCCTATTCCCTATACACCAAATGTTCCAGTTAGGTCTAGTCAGCAAGATTGTAGGAGTAATGCTATTGATAGAATTTTTGCCGACAACGGGTACGGAATAGATAAATATGAAGAAGAAAAGTCTGTAAAGGATGAGAATTTAGTGTCTCTAAAAAATTTAATACATTCCAAACAACAGGTAAGTGTATATAGTTTAGCCGAAGGACAGTGTTCATCTTAACACTCGATTTAAATTTTTGTTTTTCATTTCCGGCGACAGGCAAACGAATCACACAAAGATTTAGTAGACGGTGAAGTTTACACAAGGCCCACAAACATTTCCAACTGCAATACTGGAACCGAAATGACGTATTCAGAAGAAGGAAGCGGTGATAATTTAAATCTTCAAAATTCTAATATGTCCAATAAGAATCCGGGGCTGCAAACAAACGGAAACGATAAGAAAACTACATTCGCAGCTTTACCAAACACGACGACCTGGCAGCAGCAAAAGACAGTCAATAGTATTAATAATATCCACGAAGTCCCGAGTATTCCAGGTATGCGGATGAGTGGAGTTGTTGCTTAATGTTATCAAAGAATCTGGGTTATTTATGAATTGTTGTTCTGTCTTTCAGATGAAACATCAAATTTGCAACTTCACAACATTCGGTTAAAATTAGAAGAGAAACGAAGAGTGATCGAGAACGAGAAAAGGAGAATGGAATTGTTGATGCATAAGCAACGTCAAAAAGTCGGGAAAGCGGCTTTCCTACAGGCTATCACGAAGGTATTGAAAGAAATTGAGGCTAACCTATCAGTAATTACAGAAAAATGTCACCACAAGCTTTTAATATCACTTGTTAAATTTATAAAAAATGTATTATCACAATTAGTGTACAGTCACTGTATCACTTTAAGGTTTTGTTTCAGGTTCTTTATGATAACTTTGGTGGTTTTAATTTTTTTTCCTCTCACGTCACTTTCTTTCTAAAAAAATTTTTAATATTTTTGTTTGGGTGCATGCGGTTCTAATCTGTTTCAGGATAAATTAAAAACACCTGAATCGAAATCTCGGAGTGGGTCTAATTCAAATGGTCAGTTGGGAGATTCTGTTTCTTCCAAATCGAAACCTCAGAGACCGTTTACTTTACAGGTAATTTTATGTCTTGAGAGGTCTCTGACTGCTGACTGCAGTTTTTGTGTGTTTTTCGACGAGTGTTTCCTCCAAATTAACAAAAAGGGTCGTGGGTCATGGTCGAGGTGGTTTGTTTTACGTCACCTTTGATTTATTGTCTGTTAAATAATTATAAATAAAGGAAAAAAATTCTTCGGATTGGTTCAAGTAGCAATTAAAAATGCTTTTCCGAGTTGAAGCTTTAGGTTCTCGGTGAAATTGTTTCACTTGAAAGCGTTTATTAACATCACACATCCGCTTTTGAATTTTTTTTTTTGTTTTATCATTAACACGAACTCGTTGTCTGTGATTAGCGTTCTTGACTCGAGACTGAAATCGTATCAGGCCACGGTTTCGTAGCGCTTTCTTCTCTTAATAATTTTTTATCGTTTTGGAACTAACAACTTGGAACAGCGAGTTTCACCCGACTCCTCTGCAATTTTTATAGAAAAAATTTAATTGCAGGACATAAAAGAAGACGTGCTGTCCATAGAGCGGAAATGGTTGGATGGATCGTCTCCTTTTGCCGAGGAGAGGAAGACGCCCGATTTTGAAAATATCGATTTAGAACAATACCAATATTCTATAGCTCAAATGAACTCTAGTTTGAAAGAGTTGGATGCGGATATGCAAAGGTTATCGAGTCAGCAAAGCAAACTTCAGGGTATGAAACGGTTGTTTTGTGTTTTATTTGGCTCTTTGTTTACTTTTTTGGGAGGTAATTAAAATTTTCTTTCGATAGGATACGCAGAAGAAATGAAGTATAGTCAGCAACAGTCAGTCGAGAATTATGCAAACCAAACTCAGTTCACAAACATGAGGTCTATGAGTAGTTTTTCGAACCAAGTAAACGCGCAGCCTTCGAATTATAGCACTTACACGAATTCAGTGTCGCAGTCGAAACCCATAAGCCTGTCACAGCTAACGCAATCAAATCCAAGTCCGAATCAGGGTCAGTTTTTCCTTCACGATCAGCAACCACTTGTGAGAAGGACTTGGTCTCAGCAACACGCCGAGAAGACGGCCTGGAATCAAAGTGAGAAAAACGACCGAAACGTGCCACAGCCTTTCACATTACACGATACGAGACTTCAAAATGGTGATAGTCATCCCACTCCTCCTCCGAGGTCTATTAATATGTCTCCTCAACAAATGAATAGACCATCTCCACCTCCGAAACCGGTCGTTCCAGCTCGACAATTGCCCCCTTCATCAAACGCGTATCCCGCTCCATTGCCCACGCCCTCTGCCGATGACATGGAACCGCAGAGCATTTGCTTCATCGGAGATGGTCCCAATAATGACGTGGACAATGTTTCTTTAGGAATGTCTCACATAAATATTACTTCTGGGAGTAGAACTTATAGAATTCCTTCACCTACTAGACCCTCTCTTATCAAAAGTTCTTTCATTCAAAAGTCTATGCATCAGAATTTAGATTCGTCTAACACGGTGAATGAAAGCCAACCAATCGAAAAGGGATTTTATATATCGTTTGATGATGAAGCTCCTCCGAAACGTCCAAAACCGCCTCTTCGAGGCAAACGATCCCCCAAAAAGGCAAGTATAGTCATTCGATGTGTCTTATGAGACCTTTAATTGTGGATTTTTATTTTTACTGTAATAATTTATTTTGTATTGTAGGAAAGATTTGCTACTCAAACAATCGAACATCCATTCGAGGAAAGAGAAAAGGAAGACGTTGTCACCAACACGGTTAACAGGACCGAGATGTCAATGCGGACTCCTGTTTCGAACTTCCGAGATTCCGTTTCCAATTCAAAAGTGGAGTATTCTCCGGACCAAACCCCTAGTCTCTCTCACAATCGCTTGGTGGACTCTTCTCCTGCGATAACTAAACGAATTGAACCTAGTAGTAGACTTGAATCTGCGCCTCCTAGAGAAAGAGAACCAGCTTCGCCAAGCGTCGGTCTTGTCATTGGAACCGAACCTGATCCGGTATATACAACCTTCCTCTTAAATGAAGTTCATGTAATTATGTTGAGCTTTTGTTAAACTGTGTTCTTCTTTCTTGAATGTAGAATCTAATAGATGAAATGGAAAGGAAAAAGGAAAAAATTCTAATGCTTTCCTTGCAAAGAAGACAACAACAAGAGGAGATGAAAGCGAGGAAGGAAATGGAAGCGGCTCATCGAAGGGAAATAGAAAAAATGAAGGAAGAAGATAGAGCTCGTAAAAAGGAAGAGGAAAAGGCGAGGAGAGCCGCCATTTTAGAACAGTATAAGTTGAAAAAGGCCATAGAAGAAGCGGAAAGAGAGGTTACTTCTTAGTTATCATGAGCTTACCTTTTTGATATGGTGGTGAAAGGTTTAAGAGATCGTTAACAAGTCCTTTTTAAATTTTAGGGTAAAGTCATAGATAAATCAGACCTGATGAAGCTGAACACGCCTAAAATGAGAAGTAAAACGTCAACAACACCAAGACCCAGGCCGAAGACGATTCATGTCGAAAGCGGAGGAATGGAAGATGGAATGTTAACACCAAGTAGAGGAAAGAAAGGGTCATCAACCAATTTAGCAGGTAATTTTCGCGTTTTCCGTTTGTCCTGATCTGTTTTTCCTTTTTGACTTTCTTCTTCCTTCAGGAAGGTAAGGTTTGATGTTCTGAACCTAACTTCTATCAATTTGAGTGTTTTCAGGTTTTATCAACCCTCGCTTGTGATGCATGCCGTTATCTCTTTCTCTCCTGTTTTTTTTTGCCTGTTTTTATTTTACAACCCACAGATTTGTTTTGCTTTATATGTTTCCTCAACTTCTTCTAGACAACTTTCTCTTTTTCTTATTCCTATGGGAGAGTTTAAGTGTTTGATGAAATCTCTTTCGACTAATACTGTAACTGAGTTACCACATTCATTCGAATTTATGTTTCATTAATCGTTTCAAGATGGATGTTTTGTAACTCGTGTGGAGGATTATGTTATGTATGTTAAAATCTGTTGAGAAATAGGAATAAGAAAATCAAAGCTTTCGTTGTTGTTTATGTTAAATGTAGAACAAAACCGTGAGAACAGCGTGTTTTCGAGACCTCTAAGACGAGACCAGTATCGAGGATCTCAAGATAGCCTTGCCAGCAGCACCGGAGGACGACGTGGTTATCGAGGTAATTGTGTAGATAAAGAAAATGTTTTTCTTAGATATTTGTCTAGCTGTAAAATTTTTATACAACCTGCCTGCATGATGTTATGTTTGGATTTTTAGAAATTAAGTTGTTTTGTGGGCTTGAGTTGAAAGGAAGATGAGAAATCAGTTATGTTGGGGTGGTGATGGTTTGTTGAGGAAAGTAATCAAACGTTGCAGATTTTCTTATTTGTCTGACTTTGGTTTCAGATTCTCCAAGTGACGAGGGAAGAGGAAGCTCACCATCTAGAATCGGTTCAAGTAATTTAGGTCGGCGTGGTTCTTACAAAACGTCCAGGGGTAAGTTTCGTTTTGTTTTCGAGTCAGTGACGATTTTATTTACAGACAGGGCGTCCATATTTGTTTTTAAATCGAGTTTCGATTAGGAATTTGATGTTTATAATGATCGACTTGATGTGTTTAAATTTTTTTCGATTAATCGATAGGAGATATGGAATCGTTTGGAGTGCTTTCTTGGAGTTAGATCGATGTTTAAATCCAAATTGTCCTAATACTTAAATGAGTTTTGTGACAGTGTTTGTATTTGTACGGAATAAATGGTGATTTCAGATACATCGGAACCTCCGTCACAAGTTAGAGGAAGGTCGAAATACTCGACTTACCAGTCGAACTTTAGAGGGAGAAAATCCAATTCGCTCATGAATCTCTGTGGTAAGAAATCGAGTTGGAATCGCTCGATTTTTCCCAAATTATTTGGCCGTGGAAAAAGGTTTTATTACTCGAATGGTTTCTTGTGGGATATCTAGCTTATTTATTTTTATTTATTTCATTCTCTCGGTTTTATTTATTATTAAATAAGGAATTTAAGAAGTGTTCTCTCGTTGGATATCGACGAGAAATCTTCTTGAATTTCTTACCTGTAATTAGTTAACGAGCACCGACACATTGTAGGATGGTTACAACAGAATTAATATCCATGCTAGAATTCATTTTATTTATTTATTTATCTGGCGAGCATGGTTGATTACTTAAAGGCCTTTTTATGGTGTTGGATATTCTTTTTCATTTATTTATTTAATTTTTATATATATACTCGTGGTAGGAAGAGCTTTGATGGTCTGGCCTGGTTTAACAGAATTCGGCCTGAGTGGTGTAACTAAATGAATAACTTTGGAACTAAATGGTGGAATGACATCAATCGATCTTCAGTTTATTTAGATTCGAGATTTTCTTAAATTTTTGGGCCTTGTTACACAGTTGGAATTTTTTTTTTTTTGATTGTTTTGTGATGTTTTGTTACGCCTGCATTATATAGTTGGTTATGAAAGCAGTGGTGTTCGATTGGGATTGGGGAAAATTTTCGAAATTATTCGTGGGGGTGGGCTGTGGAATTTGTGAGCGATGGCTTTATTTATTTTTCTTCCTTCTCAGATCGTTGTGTTTTTGTCATCTTCTGGTCTTTTTCTTTTTGATTCTCCTTCTTTTTGCCTCCGACAATATTCCCTCATCTTGTTGTTGTGAGTTCTTTTCCTCTCCTCGGGCCGCACTTTACTCCTCTTCAGTCTGGCTTTCGACAGGAATCCGTCGCTCTAGTTTTTGCTCATCTTCACGCTGTTGAAGGTTTTGTTGCGTGATTTCCAGTTTCTTAAGATCTTTTTCCTTCTCCAGGAACCATTCTGTTCTTGTCTTTTTCTTCAGGGAGTCCTGTAAGGTCCTAATTACCAGTCTTACTGGGCCTGTATGTCTGTAGAAGGTTGTACTTCTCTTCCTCATGAGATCTGAGAAGTACGTGTATAAACCCATCGTTTGTCTTCTTCTTTACTTCCCTTTCTTCTTGACTGGACCCAATATTTTCCTGACTGTTTTTTGTCTTTTTCTTTGTTTTAACATTTTGTTCTCTTTTGTTTTGTTTCGATTAGTGTTTCCACAGTTTTCTGTGTTCATTGTCATTCTTCCCGTCCTTAAGACCTTTTTATTCGTTGGCGCAGTAGCTTTACGAAAATTTTATTTCATAAATATTGCACATTGAGTGATTGGGTTATTGTTTGGGTCTTGTAAGGCCATGTTGTTTTAACCGTCATTTTTGATTTTCTGTTACTCTGTCTTCCATATTCTTCGTCCTGATTTTCTTCATCTAAGCGAATTGGTTTCATAACTAGTACAGTTTTGACGAAGAATTGGTTTCATTAATATTGCACACTTTGCCCTTGTTGGAAGAAATTCTTTCAGCTGTTCTTCATTATGTCGAACTTTTTTGTCTGTTCTTGTTTCTATGTAGTCTGTTCCTTCCTTCACTCTTCTCGGATTTTATATTTCCTTCTGAAATTATTATCCTACAGATTTTGGGGTGTTGGTCTCAGTTTTTCGATGTTTTTTTGTGACACTCGGTTTGGCAGTCGAAGTAGCTGTCTTTTGATTAACTTCCGGTCAAATTTTTTGATGTTTGTATCTTGCGGTTATGAATCGAGTTTACTTTTATGTACTATGTCAAAACTGAACACCACTGCACGAAATGAGAGGAGTTTTTAGTTTCTTAATACAAATTTCGATAGTTGCGTTAGTATCGCTTGAGTTTACATAGATTTCGACGACCTGCTCAGTTCAGCAGTTTAATTGCTTAATAAAATGATTGGTTGTCGGCTTTGGAGTTCGCGTTCTCGCTGTAAGGAATATAAAAATTTGTCGACTTGATTGAGTTAGGAAAGCTTCATCTCTACCCCTTACTTCCCAAAAAAAGGGTCACTTACTCAGCACTTGGCTGTAGAGAAAAAAATTATGAAATCACTTGTAAATATCTTTGTATAAATACAAAATGGTGTCTCTGTCTTTCTCTCTCTCTCTTCTCTTACTAAAACGATTATTAATCTCTCACACACAAGGAGTAAAAGAAATTAATTAATAAATTAATTTATGAAGCAATTAATAAATGGTTATTGGTTTAGAATAAATTAAAAATTAAAAAAAAAGACTTTTTTTATGCGGTGGAAGAACACAGTAGTTCTAGTGCTTAGTGCACCTGTTACAGGGTCGAGTAGTGACCAAGATAGCATGATCTACCGATACGGAGACACGGATTCTGGATTGGGACGTGCAACACCTCCGCGACGCGCTCCTTCGCCGGGAATCACCTGCGGTAGGCACCTTAACTCACCTTCAGGTTCGCTACCTTTATAGTTCTATCCGTTTTTGTCAATATGGTTTGTTTTGTTGGATAATACGACCTTAGATGTTAATTAGATATTTTCATTAGGGTAATTTAGTCCGGTAGAGTAATTTTAGAGTTTAGGTAGGCTGTAGTTCGTTTTGTAGGCGTTGAAGGTAGTTGTCACAAATGAGCCCCCCCTGGTAATGAAGTTTGAGTTGAGGAATGGGTGTCTTAGGTTTTTTGGGGAGCGGATCCAGTTTGATCATGCGAGTGTATTACCGATGATGAATTAATAAGACATAACGATAATTATGGGTTTGCGGGAACGCACCTTTAACATCACCTGCGTTCGTCTTCTTTCATTTAAAAATTATCTACGAGCACAGATATCTAACTCATCTTGGGGTGGTGCGAGATGGTTCGTGACAGCCTCCACTTAACCAGATTTAAACAAAATGCACTTTTTATATTATCTACAGTAGAGCTTGCTTGTTATTTATTAAAGTTAGTGTAGACAAACCGTTCGGCGAACGGGAGAGATAAAAAAATTTTTTTTTGTTGCGTCGGAAAATTAAATTTATCTAGACGAACAGATTATAAAATCGGGTTTTGTATTAATTGAGAAAAATATTTTAGGTCCAGGGTCTTTGCCGCCGGGTCTCATCAGCAAGAGAAGAATATTCGACGATGGATCGAGCGACATCAGTTCGAACGCGAGTTCCATGATGGAATACACGGGACCTCGACTGTACAAGCAGCCGGCTACCAAGTCCAATCGAGGAATCATGTTGAACGCGGTGGAATATTGCGTTTTCCCAGGAGCCGTGAACAAAGAAGCGAAGAGAAGGGTCTTGGAGGAAGTGTCTCGCTCCGAAAGCAAATATTTCCTCATATTGTTTAGGGATGCCGGGTGTCAGTTCCGAGCTTTGTATTCGTATTGTCCGGATACGGAAGAAGTGATTAAGTTATATGGCACGGGACCTAAACAAGTCAACGATAAGATGTTCGATAAATTTTTTAAGTAAGAATTTGCTTTTTTGTTGTGTGTGTTTTGGTGGCGTTTGGGTACTGGGGTACAAATTTTGGGGTCAGTGGTTTGATGTCTCGACGTCCTGTTGGGGGTGTTTGCCTGTTTCTAGCTACCAGCTCTTGGGGCTGAGTGGTTGGTCTGCTTTTTTGAAGTCTAAAACCCTTCTTTAGCAATTCAAACTCCCTGTTCAATATTAGGAATAGTCTGTAGTCAGCTGGGAGTTGAAATTAGAAATAATTTTCTCAGAATAGTGTGCATTACTTTTGAAATGAGTTTCCTATGCGAGTGTGCACTCCTTTGAAATGAGTTTCCTAAGCAGTTGTGCAATACTTTTGAAATGGGCTTCTAAAAGTGTGCATTACTTTTGAAATAAGTTATGAGGTATGTGAGTTTGCACCACTTTTGAAATGAGCTTCTCCTAAAAGTGCGCATTATTTTTGAAACGAATTTCTCATGCAATTGTACGCTACTTTTTAAATGGGTTTCCTATGCGAGTGTGCATTACTTTTGAAATGAGTTGTTATTATTATTGTACTGTTTTAGTGTAACAACAATGACAATTGTTATTTTAGTTATTTTTATTACTTTTTTAGTAGTAGTTTAGTTTTTTTATTACTAGTTAGTGTGCACTACTTTGAAATGAATCTCTCATGGTAGTGTGCATCATTTTTGAAATGAACTCTTCATAATAGTGCGATTTCCCTCGAAACCCCCAAAATTCGAATGCCTCTTGCGTTAAAATTGTTGACGATGACTTGAACACCTTCTGGTGGTAGTCTTTCCCAATTTTGTCGGTTTTTGTTGATGTATACTGTTGCACTGCGAACTAGCTACCTTAAACTGCTGACCAACATTAGTACGAAGGGTCTTGAGCTTTTTGAAAGAACTTTTGGGCTATAAAAGAGATACCATAGGATGAAAGAACAAACAGGCTGGCTAATTATATGTAGCTGGGAATCAAACCCATGACCCTTGAATAGCGGGCGAGATTGTTTACTCTTTAATGAACACTTTGGAGGCCCAGGGCCCATTTTTCCAGTTTATATTTTAATAAAAATTTTTATTTATCAATTTCAGATACAATTCTGGAGGAAAATGTTTCTCTCAAGTCCATACGAAACATTTAACAGTAACAATCGACGCATTCACAATACACAATTCACTATGGCAAGGGAAGAAAGTCAATCTGCCAAGCAAGAAGGATATGGCATTAGTCATTTAGTCATAATTAGGGTCGCTAACCAATTTTTTTAACATTATTTTAATTATTATTATTATTTTTTTTAAATTGAAAGCTGATTTGTAAATAAATTTTGAAAAAAGACGTTGCGGAGGAGGAGGAGGAAACTAATAAAATTGGAGATTGAAAAATGTGGTTAACGCAACAGCATATTGTCAGTGATATTCAACGGCTTTTCTTAATGACCATAACTAAAAGCAAATTTTTATTTATAATTTATTAATGAGTCGATGACAAAACTTTTTTTTTTCGGATGGATGTCTTCTTGTTGACCGTCAGCAAAGTCTAAGAGAGAGATATATTCGCGACTTTTTAAAGGGAGATGTTTTCTTTTGTATTTTTCTTTTTTTTATAAAGTTTATCCAATTTATCCAACAGATTGCTGTTGTAAGGAAATTGTTAAAAGTTTTTTAAAATGATGATTTTTTTATTCCGTTGTATCGGTCCATTTTTTTGATTTATGTACATAATGAATGATTTTGATCACTCTTTTCCTGTGTCGTACGTAAATTTTTAATTTGTAAGTGTGTTTGAAGTTTTTACTTCCGGTTGTATTGATTTTGTATATCCGCTTTTTTGTGACGGAAGTGAATCTTTTTTTTATGGGAGATGAGGGTTTTAAGAGTGTTTTTTGGAGCTTCCGGTCTTTGTTCTTCTGAGTTATTTATTTTTTTAAATTTGTGTTTGTGTGTCGATTGAAGGTTAGCGATTTTATGTTTTTGTTTTGTTCTCAGGGTATTTTTGAAAAATGGTTTTGTAAAAATTTAAATTGGGGTCAAGTGGTGTTTGAGAGGTTCAGAGCTCGGATTCATGATTGCTAACATGAGATCGTTTCACTGCTTTTATGTGTCAGCGGTTGATGCTAGTACTTCCTGTTGTTCAAATTCAAAAGTACTTAAACAGGTGGTCAGGGTGTTAGCTGGGGAATTAGTTCAAAATTTGTTTGAGCTGGAAGTCGAGATGGTATCAAGACTCAGATTTGAAGGAAATCGCTTCTGAAGATCTGTTGGGGGCGTCTTGGTCACAGTTTCAGGGATTCTTCATGGCAATGTGCATTACTTTTGAAAGAAATGGTTTGGGGTGGTGTGCACTGAAAGAAATTCTTTGAGGAAATGTGCATTACTTTTGAAAGAAAGTCTTAAGGGTAGTGTGCATTATTTTTGAAAGAAATACTTTGGGGTAGTGTGGATTAATTTTGAAAAAAAAATCCTTTGAAAGCAGTGTGCATTAATTTTGGAGAAATTCTTTGAGGAACTGTGCACTACATTTGAAATAGTCACCTGGTAGTGGAGAGTTCGAATTCGCTGCTACTGATTGAAGCATCACTAATTCTACCCCCCGCATGAGGCGATTAGTCTACTTCCAACGCCAAGTCTTTAGTCTAAGACTTTTCTCTCTATTCTCCAAAAACAGAGTACACTTTAGTCTTAGCAACCACTTCTATTTTAAGACCAGACCATAGTCAACTAAGTGATTAGATCAAAGATTCCCAAATTCGGTGTTTCTCTCGATAACACAAACACAAAAATCATTTCCAGTTAGAAACTTCCGAAACTTTAGTTATTTATAACTCATTGTAGACTGGCGATTTCGTTCAGAATCATATTCATGTCATTTTGGTGGACTTAGGTAACACGATTTAACTCGTGACCGAAATTAGGGGTCCAGGGGTTATAGGTTATATGTGTTTCAATAGATTAAAA
Organism: Columbicola columbae; assembly: GCA_016920875.1. Taxonomy (NCBI): domain Eukaryota; kingdom Metazoa; phylum Arthropoda; class Insecta; order Psocodea; family Philopteridae; genus Columbicola; species Columbicola columbae. The sequence continues at coordinate 4,993,774 of JADMLL010000005.1, read as the reverse complement.
GGAAAAAAAACTTCGCACGATATAAAAATAGCAATGAAACCGTTACGGCGTGATAGTGTTCTTTGAATCCTTTCGCATTCACTAATTTTTTTTTGTTTATACTCTCCGCGTAATGCGAGGCGTTTCAATTTTGATTAATTTTTCATTCAAATTATAACACCAACAAATTAACAAAATAGGATTCGAAGAACTCAGTTCGTCGGTAACTGTTTCTATAAAATTCGTTTCACATATCGAAACAATTCTTATTACAAAGAGATATTAAAATAATATATAATATATAGAGTGAAGATTTATAATAATTTCTCAACAGAAGGATTTTCTTTTAAAGAGGATTCGTTCTTACACGAACGAGAGAGTCAAATTGTTTTTTTAATTAATTTTTTTTATACTAATTTATTTGTTCATTAAGAAAACCTTTAATTGGTTGTGAAGCGGAATTTAAAAGCAGCAAAATAAACTAATTTCCTAAAATAAATAAATAAATAAACGCGACTAACAGTTAATTTCATACTAAAATTTAGATTATTAAGTGAGAAGTGCTGGATTTCAAGGTTGTTTTCTCGTCGTCGTCGTCGCCTTGTCTGAATTTTATTGTTTTTGTTGTACTCGGACCACATTTAAATTGAAATTGAATTACTGAGGTTACGGAGACTATCGCAAGCTTGTTTTTATAGATAAATTTTGGTATGTTAGTTAAATGTCTGTGTGGAGTGCTTTGGTGTTATTTTGTCCGTTCGGGAAACTCTGTCGAGTGTTAGTGTGCTTTGGTGCGCTTGTAAGATATGATCGGGAGGAGGGGGTTGAATTCTTGCTGTCATCCATTGTTAGGTGTTGTTTTGACTGGTTGACAACTGTTGGTTGTTTGGTTTTTGAGCAGTTGACCAGTTAACAACGAAATGACGAATGGATTGAGAAAATGGAGTTGGGTGCCCAGGGGGGATGTTGTCACGTGGCCAGTTTCGGTGTTCTATCATTGATGACATTTACTGGACCATGTGTTCGTCAAATTTTTATTTCTCAAGGTCAGAAGGACGTTGTAAACACGTTAAGGTAATCCCAAACCTAATGAGGATCAAGAAATGGGTTAACCCATTACTTTGGTTTCCATTTCATGGGTTAACCCATTTCTTGGAGATCTTTTGTTGATAACACATTGCTGACCAACTGTTAGAACTGACCCTTGGTTAATTTTTAATTAAAATTTCGTTATCAGTATCTGTTTCTATTGTTTTTGCCGCTCTAATAGTTATATCATCTAAATGAGAACTACATCCTAGAAACTGAGTAGTGTTCAGAACACTGAAATGAAAATAAGTGAGCGATACTCATGAAAGAAAGCGATGCCTTAAATCTTGTATGTTAGTTATTAAAGAGATACTGAACCGAAACGAAAGAGTAGGTAAAACAATAGTTCAGAGAAAGAATTCAAAACAAACAGGAAAGGGGTACATCTTCCGATTAGCTGCAGATTAGTTTAGTTGTCTGATTTCGTTTAACGTCGAACAGATAAACTTTCACGAACTTCCTTCCGTTAACTGGAGAGTTTTATAATCAAAATTATACACTGTGTCATAGTTCTGCTATTTCGAAAGGTGATCTACTACTTCTCAGGTCAATAGGTTTATCGAAAGGTGTAAGTTACAACTACTCCTCACTTTGGGATCTGATTAGGTTAACAGGCAAGAACCAGTAAAATTATCAAAAATTAAGTTACAGCCTTCAATTTATATATACAAAACTATTTATAGTCATCTGGGGATGTAGGCGGTTGTTTGAGCTTAGGAATATGGTTTTAGGTCGAAATTCAAATAGTTGTCCAATGGATGGGTGTGTAGCTGTAGCTGATATTGAGAAGTGTATAGTAATTGGGGATTCTTTTACCCATCAGTTCCCAAATTTATGGTGTCCTTCAATTAGTTACTTCAACCAGATACACATCTCAAGATTAGGAAGTTGAAAAGTCAGAAAAATTTTACAAGCGCACCTCTGAATGATATTTGAGAAAAGCTAAATCGAAGAAGGGACCTTTTAAAAAGTAAGAACAACACGATGGCGTGAATGACAGTTAAAAATTTCTGTTACTGAAAAATCTACAAACCAGAAAAAGCCGCAACAATAAATCTAAACAAATTTTTGTTTTAAATTTGAATTTAAGTTTATCTAGTTTAAGAGAGATAAATCATTTGGACGCTTCTTTTTTGTCTTGGATTATAAATTCTAATCGATAAAAAAAAAATTATTTTTTTCTTTGTATTTAATGTTTTTGTTGCCAAATTCCATGTACACATTGAAATTGTTGTATAAATTGTATGTGAACTATTTTTTTCCCTTCCTATTCTATTTTATTTTATTTTGCCTGCTGGATGTTATCCGGCTATCGGGAAGATAATAAAAAAAAATTTTTTATATCTGTTTGAGCGTTGGTGCTACATTTTATTGTGTAAGGTATTTTGAAAGACCAGCCTTTTGTGAATTAAAAAAAAGAAATTGAAAGCTGTGTGCTTGATATAGTGTTAATATAATTGATTATTTAATATAAATTTTTTGGTAATAAATTCTGTCGTTTTATTTGTGTTTGGACTTCCGAACTGAGTTACAGTTGAATTGATTCTTCTAAGTTCACTTGTGACGGTGGTGAAGGTGAGATAAGGTTAGAGAGAACAGTTCTGACTCCCAAAATTGTTTTTCTTTGTGGAATAAAACTGAAAAGTATTTATACCCGTAGAAGGGTTTACAGTTATTCTTTTAAGACTATTGTCTGAATTTACATTTTTTTGTTAGAAACTGTTTGGTCTTGGTTCGAATGGGTCCATCTTACAATAAAGTAATAAAGTCTTATGGTCTCAGTAATCACAAGCGAATGACTTTCGCTTTCCAATTCCGTTGAAATAGTCGCATGTCTGAACATTAATCGGATCTATTATGTTATTGGATCTAGTTCCCGGTATCGGCTTAAGGCCTTGGTACTCGAGGTTTTTCCTTCCCGGGCCAAATTTCCATTGTGACCATTGCGACTGGGTCACACGACTTACCAAAAAGATTTTACAAGTCCGGCTTCCGACACGTACAGTCCACCCTCAGGACATTATCTGTATGTACATGTGTCAGTCTGTTTCTGTATGTATTTTCTGTATATTCCCTTATAAAGACATGTTGAGGCAAGCAATATTAGCAGTGAACACAGGCCCGAACATTTTCTTACTGGTCAGGCACTATAGTTCAGACTTAACAATGAGCAATCGACCTTTCACAAATTTTCACTCAATCAGTTTCCACTGGGCCCTCAGTAGAGCTTGATGGGCCGCAGTTTGAGTACCAAGGACTTAAGGTAATGAAATAAAGTTGATCAATGTTCTGGGGTCAACCTAAAATGCAAGAGTATTAATAGTCAATAAGATATACCGCGGAAACTTCACCAAAATCCAGATATTCGATTTGTATATGGTGTTGAATTCTTCTTATATTTGATACATCCTCAGCCCCAGTCCCAAAATAAGCAGAAATGGATTTACAGAGGACACAACACAAATTTCTTCTCAGATTTGAAGGGGAGTCAGAGGAAAGTAGGCAACTATCTCGGTTTTCGAAGCTAAAAATATTATACACCACGTCATTTTTTAACAAGAAACCAACGCTCTCTCCTCTTCGATTGACTGAGTCTAGGTTTTACCTTGGTGGAGACTGAAGTCAGGGTTTCCACAGCTATCGAAGTGGAGGAAACGTTGGTTTCTTGCTCAAAAATGACGTGGTGTAAACCCATTGTACAATATTTTTAGTGTCAAGTTTGACTGCCGCAAAAACTTAACTTCAAAAGTATCTTGATTTTTGTTCTCCTTCACCTTTTTGTTGTTTTATTAATTAATAAGACATGATAAAAAGGTAGGACAATATAAATGAAAACCCAAATTGAAGGTCATAGGTCAAATCTTTAGTAGAAAACTTTACTCCAACTTGAAAATTCCCTTTCGAAATCATAAATTTGGTAACCGAACTTTGTTTCAAAAGAGGCTTTGTCTTTAAAAATAGGTTTTCTTTATCCTGTTTTGGTTTCTCTTGTTTTATGAGTGATAGAAAGGAAAGTTAATCATATACAGAGCCTCAAATGAGTCTTTTACGTCGTTGTTGGAATGCTGTTGAGGATAGTGGTCGTCCTCTTACTTTTTGGCATTTTCTTCAACTGGCGACCGCCGTTCAACAACCTGACCCCATTGTTTCTACTAAAAACACGTTTCATCAGTTAGGGCAGTTCTTAAAAAGTTTTTATCCTTCCGGCCGTCTTTAATGATGTTTTGCGATGTTTCAATTTTCTCTCATCATTCGAGCCTAATTTCAGGTTTCACTGACCAAACTTTGTCAGTTAATTAAGAATATTTCACACTATACAAATCAATCATGATCGGAAAGATTACTCGAACAGTTCATAGTGTACAAAACTATTCCGGTTTATTTTAGGACGATATGTAACCCAAGTATCCAACACTAACTACAGTGGCTTGCAAAAGTTTCCGGTCAATTTGTGAATCAGGAAAAATTCTTCGTCCATGCTTTCCATATTAGTCGCAACTTTAATTTTTATATTAATATATCATAGTCATACCTTTGGCAGGTATAACTGCAGCAAAACAATATGGTATGAACTCGATCAATCCTTTAATATAGGCATCCGGAATGTTATGCTGTTTCTCCTGTAATTTTTCGAAAAATGTCTCTTCATTTGGAAAATTATGTTTTCGGACATGTTGGATCATCAAGTGTAGCATCTCCCATAAATGTTCAATTGGTCTTAAGCACGGTAAATGAGATGGCCAGTACAAGACTGCAATATTTGAACCCCAAAAGCCACTGCTTCAGCAGTTTGGAGTCGTTATTATGCTGAAACATCCAATTTCTTAGCATTTTTTCTACAGCCTAAGATATATTGTCCTGTAAAATATTCTTGAAACTGGCAGCATTCAAGTTCCCGTTGATCTTCACCAATGGATCGACCCTTGTGCAGAAAAATCCCCCAAATCAAGGCATCTCTTACAATATGTTTTACAGTTGGAATTTGGTATCGAACATCTGTTCTGGCACCTACATGACATCTTGCAAATCTCCTACCATCGCTTCCAAAAAGATTAAATTTTGTCTCATACGAAAAAGCCACTCTTCTTCCAATCTTCGGTCGGCCAGTTTTGGTGCTCTTTGCCGAATTGTAATCGGGCCTTCTTGTCCTTTTTACTGATTAACTGCACTATCAAAAACATCTACATTGTGCTGCCTTCATGTAACAGTACTACGACTAACGTTAGCTATGTTTTCCTCCTATATTTTGCGACAAATTTCGGCAGCAGTCTTCCTGATCAGCAGTTGGCTGATGTTTAATGATGGGATCTACTTTTTCAGAAGTTTTTCGTGGTCTTCACTACATGGAAGATACTTCAGAGCACATCCACAACAATATTTTGTAAAGATATCGTTGACAGTCGGTTTCCCTATCGATAACAATAGAGGAATCTCTCGAAAAGAATCATCAAAAGAAGAGCGATCTCACAGATTTGTTTTTGCGTATGAGGAGCCATGTCTGTGCTTGAAAGACAAACAGGAGTGTGGTTGAGAACCAAAGAAAGAATTTAAGGCTCTCAAACCTTTAAATTCTGTTTTAACGGCTTCATAACATCAACTTGTATTATCTGGCCGGGAACTTTTACACACGTCGTTTAGCAATATTCGTAATAAAACTATTTATAAATATATACTATTGATATTTTTTGGTATAATTTTGTTTCTTATACTCCACAGTATCATATCACAATGACAAAAAATCATTGGGCTCTTTTTTTAATAAATTAAACAACGAAATGTTACTGGCCGGCCGTTTTGCACACCACTCTACATTGATGTCCTTCTGGTAGCCTTCTAGCTACCAAATAGAACAGAGGTCGTGATCCTCTTGGGGTTGGTTAGAAGATTGTTGGGGGTCACCAAATTTTTATAAATTTGGAATTTACCGCCGAACGTTGGTGAGATAAGTAGAAACTGAAATGGAAGATGGTAGCCTTCTAGATCAGAAGTTAAACACGCAGCAAGTATTTAAATAGATATTCCAGGACTTATTATCTCGTAAAACATGACGGTGAACGTTTTTGGAAGTGGGTCAAACCTTGATCAACATTTCTTAATACTAGCACGTGGTTCAGTGGCAACAGCTTTCAATCATGAGAGGAGAGCGTTGTAGACAGGCACAGAGAGAGCACTTTTGGTGCGGGGGTTAATTTTAAGGTCTAGAATAGTTTAGGTTTCTTTAGATCTTTTACTTCTCCAGGATCTAATAATTACAATGATTGAAACTGAAGAAACTATGAAAAAATGAATGCGCAGAAACTCTTAAGAGTTTATAAGAGAAACACATGACCATGGTAACTCTGGAACAGATTATTTGGGATAAGGTTGATGGAAAGTTTATTTTCTATTTTTAGGTAAAATTAAAAACGCAATATTATATGCACATAAATTTTTATTATAATTATTTATGTACCATTAGTTTTCACAATCGTTTTTAACATGCAACCTGAAAATTTCATCCTCGGAGAATAATTCTACGAGAAAAAAGTTATATCGGGCACCGATGGTAATTTGAAGTACAAAGTTTGATGTGGTTAAAAACACCTCAGCAAAAGCTCCAAAATTTATCCAGGAGATAAGACATTTCCGGAGCTGGATAGTAGGCAGGAGAGCACAATATCTATCTCATTAGCTAATTTCAAACATTTCTAGTCGATCACAATCGGATGGAACGCCTACACTTGTTGGTTTAACAAATTTTTATTGTTTCTTCTTGTTTCATGAAAGTTATGTATCTATATTATCACAGTTCTTGTTGTTAAATTTCTGTCTAAACACAGAAAATTAAATAAAGATAAATAATTAACAACGAAATTGGTCAACAATTGCGTTACATACATATTGCAATTGCACATACATATGATACAGAAAAATGGCAAAAGCCCACTGTTAGTGACAAATTTATTAAATTCGAGTCGATGCGATTTACTTCCCTCTCGAAGTGAACAACATTTGTGTTCTTTGACGTTCAAATTGTTTATAGCTAATCATTAACGTTTATTAATTTTTCTTTTTGCTCTTCGTCTTAACTTCTTGCGGTCCTAGGATTTCTTCTCTTATTTTTTCCTGCAGAGCTATGTCGGTGGGGCTGTACCTACGATATTCCATGCTAAATTCTCCTTTACCTTGAGTTAAAGACCTTATCGCTGTTGAATATCCGAACATTTCGTTTAGGGGTACCTGAAAAAATTTTACAATAATTAAATCTTTCTTCCAAAAGTTTATCAACTAACTAAAATCGTTCTAAAGGTCCCAGAAATTGCAACACAGGTATTCACAAGTTTAAACACCGTTTTTGGGTATATACCAAATTATAATGAATTTAAAAATGAAGAAAAGAGACTAACCAATTCAAATTTGATCATGTCTGCACTGAATTTTCTTTAAAATTTTTACCCACAAACCTATCCACGTTTAGAATAATTCTATACAGTTATCGAAGATGATTGTGAAAAGAAATTGTCTCTTAACCAAAACTTAGGATTGGCGATAACTAAAAAAATTTCAGCAAGCCATCAGATATGACCTAAACCTATATGACGAGAAATTATTTAAGGAATTTAGAGATCCTCGTACATCGCTAACATTACCACTAACTACTGTAGGTGCTGAAAGAACGTCTTCGACAGCTGCGAATTTTTTGACAAAATTAGATTAATTTAGATTCCAAGCATATAACCCTACGCATTATGTTCTTAGGGATCACATTTCAAAAATATGTGACTGTACTAAAGACTGAATGGTGAATAAAACCTCCAGTGATTTAAATCAGGGGTGAGCAACCTTTCTAAACAACGGGTCAATTTAAATTTTAAAATTTTTGACGGGCCGCATAAATTTATGGTAAAACTTAATTTTGAATCAAAAACTCTAATATTGCACTCAAGCCTTTCAAGAAACATAAGAATTGTTGAAACTGCTAATTAACAGCTTACTGATTGTGTAACAGAAGCAAACACAAACAAGCACAGATGCGACGCGTTTGTACTGCATGTTTGAACAAGTCGCCGACAAGTGAGTAACTCGCCACAAGAATTGCTTCGGTTTCGTATGTACTACAATTTTATTATAATTAATTTTATAAAATATATTGATTGGAGAAAACCGATACTTAAAAATGAATTCAATTTTAGAAAAGCTTGACGGGCCGCATGTTGCTCATCCCTGATTCAAATAATTTTGTGATTCCCTATATACTGTTACAATTTATCAGTTACAAACGATTCTTTGTGATATTTACTCTCTCCAATAAAACTGGCAATAACCCAAACATGTTCTCCTTCTTTTTCTAAAATTCTTAAAACCTGTACTGAAGTTTAGGCCCGACATTGCAATCCCTATATCTAAACCCATCAATATTCTATCTACTTTTCATCAATTTACGATTACATAACTCTTCCAAAGAGATTTATTCGATTGATCTAAATTTATTCAACGGTTAAAGATCAAAGATTCACTCACTTCTGCTTGTATAGTAAAGTAGTCCATCGTGGATTCAGTGGTAAGTATAATTCCCTGCTTTTTAATAAGATCCACTGTAACTTTTTCTTCAAACTCAAGCGGTCCAGTAACTTCGACTAACATGATAGGTTGTAGTATTCTCCATATTCCATCATTGAAAGCTGTAAAAATAAATAAACAAATAAACAAAAATTTCAGGGGCGTAACATTTAACAGAAATTGATTTATTAGAAAGCAAGAAATATTACAGTCTCTCATGGCTCCGTCAGTAGCCAATTGGAAAGCTAAATCAGATGAATCCACTATATGATAATCTCCATCTCTCAGCCTGAATTTGAGTCCAGATAATTTGAAGCCCAACGACCCGCCTAGAATTAGAGAACAATTTATACGTCGTGTTTTAGAGTATCGACCCCAACATCCACCCCAAAATTTTTAAAAAATTAAATCAACAAACCTTTTTCGCACATTGCGAAAAATGCCTTTTTAATGGCGGGCATGTAATTTTTCGGAATGCACGCTCCCACCGTTTCATCTTTAAACTCCAATTTTGTGTTCTTGTCAGAGGGCATAGGCTCCAAAATCCCGATGACTCTCGCGTACTGACCTTGACCTCCGGATTGTTTCTTATGGAAATAATCGAATTCGTAAGGTGCGACAAGGGTTTCCCGATAAGCAACCTTTGGCTTTCCCAAAGTTACTTTGCATCTGTATTCTCGTTCCATGCGCTAAGTGAAAAAGGAAAATTCAATTTTGAATTGACATGTCACGAGGGAAATATACAAAATATCGAAGGTTTTCTCTTTCTTTCTACCTGAGCATAAATCTCCAAATGCAATTCTCCCATTCCAGACACGATGGACTCCTTAACGTCGGCATCGTAATGCATTCTGAAAGTGGGATCTTCTTTTAGAAATCGATTGATCGCTTTACTGAAAACTTCTTTGTCGTTACTGCTAGCCGGTTTGATGGACATGGATATGACTGGATCGGGAACGAATATGGGTTCCATCGAAATATTCATTCTGAGATCTTTTACAAAAGAATCTCCGCTGGCACAGTCCACCCCGAATATCGCGACTATGTCTCCTGCATAAGCTTCACTAATTTCTTCCATTTCGTTGGAATGCATCCTGACTAAACGTCCTATCCGAACCTACAATAAATAACACAATTCCAGCAATCAACACACACAGGACACAGATCGACTACAAAGGACACAGATCGTAAAAAACAGAAACATGATAGGGGGTTAACGATACCAAAGCCTTACAATTGGAAACAAGATACAAAAATAATTACAACAAACCTTTTTTCCTGTCCTGACATTTGTTAAATTATCTCCTTTCTTAAACATCCCCTGGTAACACCTCATATAGGTTAGCTGACCATGTTTACCCAGTTCTAATTTGAAAGCTAACCCGATAAATGGATGATTATCACTTCTTTCAGGATTTAGAATAATTGCTTGGGGTTGCTCCCCTTCCCTAAAAATCAAAATTTAGCTTTATCTTCTGGAAAAATATAAAATTTCAAATGGCAGATTTAAAAATTTGACAAATTACTTTTCTTCATTTTTAAACGCTTTGTTAACGACTTCTCCTGGACAGGGTAGGTAATCTATAACTCCATCTAAAAGTGGTTGAACTCCTTTGTTTTTCAAAGCAGTGCCAACAAAGATAGGTGTAAATGTTTTTTTTATACATGATCTTCTGATAGCTTGTTTTATGTCTGCATTTGTGATTTCTTTATCTTGAAGGAATGCATCTCCTAAAATTTCATCACCTTCTGATACATGTTCGACTAATTCAGATCGTCTGTCTTCTACTTCAGTTCTCATTTGTGAAGGGACATCCTCTTCAACAACATTCTCCCTGCAAATAAATTAATTTAATTTAATTTAATTTTACTTTGGATTAAATTGGATTTAAGCACAGGCATCAAATTTACTTACCCGCAAGCACCTTTAAAGTACAAAGCTTTTCTTTCTATCAAATCAATAACTCCCTCAGTATTTCCTTCTTTACCAATAGGAATCTGCATGAGTGCTGCATTGTGCTTTAGTTTGGATCTAATTTGCTCTAAAACCTTCACATAATCAGCTCCTTGTCTGTCCAATTTGTTAATGAAAGCTAAACAGGGGACGTTATACCTTTGTATCTGTTTACTAACTGTTAAAGTTTGGCACTGAACCCCACCAACAGCACACAATACAAGGATGGCTCCATCTAAAACTCTGAGAGCTCTTTCTACCTCAATAGTAAAATCAACATGCCCTGAAAAAAAAGCAATGATAAAAATAATAAATGACAATAACTTTCACAGCATATTTGCCCAACAATCAAGCACTAAACCCCAATGAAGCAGTCTAACTCAAACAAATTTTGAGTTACTCTACTGGTATTATTAAGAAACTGATGAACAATGTACCTGGTGTATCAATTATGTTAATATTATAGTTCTTCCAGAGAGTATAAGTTGCTGCAGATTGTATAGTAATACCCCTTTGCCTTTCAAGTTCCATTGAGTCCATCGTAGCTCCAACATTGTCCTTGCCTTTCACCTACAACCAATTTAAGTTGAAAATTAACAAACACAACACAAAAATGAGTGTCTTGTATAGTTATAATGGGAGGAAACATTTTAGACAAAATCATTTAGGTATTAGTTGTATCACTACCTCGTGCATCTCCTCTATCCGACCGGTGTAGTACAGTATTCTCTCTGTTAATGTGGTTTTACCGGAATCTATATGTGCAGAAATACCGATGTTTCGTATATGATCAATGTCCTTATGTCTTGCGAATTTCTCGTAATTACTTCCTGCGCTGGTTTCTGCAAATCGCTGTTAGAAAAGAGCAATAAATTTATTAATTTATCGATTTTTTACTTTTATCAACTTTTTTTGTGTAAATAAAGTTTTATTTTATTATTTATTTTTTAATAACACTTACAACCCCGTCATAACTTGATTTTTTAAACTTCGTCCAGTTGGTTGTTTTGAGGAAATGACGATGTAGTCGAATCATTTTTGCTTATTATTATTATTTAAAAATTAGTCTTAAAACTATTCTACTTCGACGAATTGGTCAGGTTAAGATTCCCTAACCTCGTCAAGTTTTTTCGAGGCCTTTTATTTTGGGCAACAAAACTAAACTTTTAGCGCCCCTAGCGTTGAATTATGTAACTATTACTAGAAGTTTTTCTCATAAGCTCAGAATAGGAATCACTTTTAAAGACCTTCACCCAAACATCCGAGACAAACCGCCTTAAAATCACATGTCAGTGGCGGCAATTCACGATGTAAACGATCAGATCGAAATGTATTTTAGTAATTTAGACTATTTTTATATTTTTATAAGTATAACTTATGGATTTATATAATCTAAAATAACTTTTAATAAATCACAGATTATATTTTTATAATTTATTCGTCGATTTAATCAATTAAAATGAATTTAAAGCAAGATAATGACGACTTGAAGTCGTCCGCTCATGTAAATAACTCGGAGAAAAGTTTTAGTAACCAAGAATACGGTAAGAATGTTTTGTCTAGTCAAAACAATGAGTCTTTATGCACTCAAGAAAAACTTGAACTCTCGTCTTGGGGTCTTCCTGAAAAGGTTTTGGAATTTTACAAGAAGAAGGGAATCACTCGGATGTTCCAGTGGCAGGTTGGTGTTAGTCGAAAGCAGAAATTTTTTTGTCGTGAAATGTTTATTCCAGCATATTTCGTGATTGTTTTTGGCTGGATTTCTTTGTCGTTTTGCAGTTAGAATGCCTGACTCTTGGAGGAGTACTTGATGCTGGTAATTTAGTTTACTCTGCTCCGACTTCTGCTGGAAAAACACTTGTTGCTGAAATATTAACATCAAAGACTGTGTTTGAGTTACAGAAAAAGGCTTTGGTGATTTTACCCTTTGTGTCTGTTGTCAGAGAAAAAATGTTTTATTTTCAGGTAAATGTAAATTTGTAATTTTTTTGTAAATTAATAAAAAAGCAAAAAGTTTGATATGATTAACTTATAAAAAAATTTTTTGTTTTAGAGCATGTATGCTTCCAGTGGTGTTCGTGTAGAAGGTTACATGGGAGGACATTCTCCATCCATTCCCTTTAAGCAAGTGAATGTAGCAGTGTGTACCATTGAGAAAGCAAATTCAATCATAAATAGGTTACTAGAAGAACATAGTTTACAAACCTTGGGTTTAGTAGTTGTTGATGAGCTTCATTTATTAGGTGATCCTTATCGTGGGTATTTATTGGAATTATTGCTTACAAAGCTAAAATATATTTCCTCGAAATCAGAATTTAAAATTCAGGTAATTTTAAACAGGAAATCTATTTTTAATTTAAAGATTTTAAAAATCTTACTGAAGAGCATTTATTGACTTTTTGTTGCAGATAGTTGGAATGTCAGCTACCCTACCCAATTTAAAGTCATTGGCTGATTGGCTAAATGCAGAACTGTATTATACAGACTTTCGTCCAGTACCTCTTAATGAGACACTCAAATGTGGCACTATAATATATGATAAAAAACTCAATAAACTATCAGAGTTAACTCCACTACCCTCTGAGGGGTTAGATGACTCTGAAAATGTTGGTCAGTTATGTTTAGAAACCATTGCTAATGGTCACTCCGTACTGATTTTTTGTCCAACAAAAGTTTGGTGTGAGAATTTGGCAGACAAAATATCAATGTTCTTTAGAAAAAATGGTTGTAGTAAATCAGCTGAAACTGAGGGCACTCCTGGTTGGATTCTCAGAAAACAAATCAATTTGAAAAAAATTAATGAAGTTATCGACCATCTTAAGATGTGTCCAGTTGGACTGGATAAAGATTTACAAAAAACTGTGTCATATGGAGTGGCATTTCATCATGCTGGCTTAACACTAGATGAAAGGGATATTATTGAAGGTTCATTCAGGCAGGGATCTATTAGAGTACTCTGTGCCACATCCACTTTATCCTCAGGTGTTAACTTACCAGCGAGGAGGGTTATTATTAGATCACCAATGTCTTTTGGTGGCTTGATGGATATATTAACTTATCGTCAAATGATTGGTAATTTTTTAAAACTAATTAGTACTCAAATCTTTGAAAAATTATTGAATAACTTTGCAGTTAATTTAATTAATATTATTTAAGGGCGCGCTGGTAGAATGGGAGTGGACAGCGAAGGCGAGAGTATTTTAATATGCAAACCGAATGAGAAAGCAATGTGTCAGACATTAATGTGTTCAAACCTAAAACCAATAGAGAGTTGTTTGGGGCACGGACGACTATCAGCAAGCCTGAAACGTGCTCTACTCGAAATCATAGCCAGTGAAATAGCTTCTAATCCGGAGGAAATAGCAAAGTATGCCAGTTGTACTTTTCTTGCATCCAGTTCTAAGCATAATATTGAGGTGGGTGCTTGTATTGGAACGTTTTAGTCAAACGAAGTTTTTGTTTACGTAGAAAATAATTCCAGCAGAATAATGATAATAATATTTCCTCAGGATCCAATTCAGTCGTGTCTAGAATTTTTAGAAGAAAACGAATTTATCAGATTACAAGATAACGGAACTCTCTACATTCCGACCCCATTGGGTAGAGCTTGTTTGGCTTCTTCACTACCTCCTGACGAAGGTTTGGCGTTATTTAGAGAACTTCAAAGAGCGCGACGTTGTTTTGTTTTGGACACCGATTTACATATCATTTACCAGGTGGGAAGCAAAATGGGAAGATGGTTGTAGATTCAAAGTATATATTATTAATTACTTTTCTTCGTTTTTTAAGGTCACACCATACAGCGTTTCAGAGCAGTGGAGTAAAGTCGATTGGCTTAATGTTTTGAATATTTTGGAAGGTCTTCCTCCCAGTATGAAGAGAGTCGGTGAAATGGTTGGAGTTGAAGAGTCATTTCTTGTTCGTGTCGTTAAGGGAAATATAAATCCAAACGATCCAGAGAACAGAAACAAATTATCTATTCATCGACGATTTTATACCTCACTCGCTTTACAAGATCTTGTTAATGAAGTGCCTCTTGCGGAAGTGGCTGAGAAATATGAATGTAACAAGGGAATGCTTCAGTCTCTTCAACAGTCTGCCGCCACATACGCTGGTAAGTAAACCGAAAAGTTTGCTCTGTACTTCGACTCCTTCACCCAAAAATTCTAATAATTGGTCTTTTTTAGGCATGGTTACAGAATTCACCAAACGACTGGGCTGGGGTAGCGTTGAACTCATTTTCTCTCAGTTTCAAGAGCGGTTGCAGTTCGGCATTCAAAGAGAACTTTGCGAATTAATGCGTTTACCCTTATTGAACGCAATGAGAGCAAGAGCTTTATTCAATGCCGGGTTCACTAGCCTTTCGGCCATCGCCAGCGCCGAAATTAGCGAACTGGAAAATGCGTTTCTCGCAATGGTGCCGTTCCAAAGCAAAAAACAAATCGCCGGCGAAACAAACTTTGACAGGGAGCAAAGAAACAAATTAGAAACGGTCTGGATCACCGGTAAATCTGATTTGTCCATTCGCGAAGCAGCCGAACAACTTTTAATGGAATCTCGAAATATTTTAGAAGTAGAACTCGGTTTAGAAGGTGCTCAATGGGGGAGGAAAGCTGCCGAAAAATCTGTTTTAAATGAATCTCATTACAATAACACTAATCATTCATCAGTTAATAAGATAGCTGCTGTATGTGAAAGTAATGTTGAGACTGTTCCTAGTAATTCTAGAAATGAAAAGAACGAAATCGTTCAAAGTACTGTGATATCTCAAGAGAGAGTGAAGGAAGAGGAAAATCAAAAATTGGCTGTGATCGAACTTGATAATAATGAAATTAAATTTCAATCCGAAGTAAATAACATAAATCAAAACTCTGATGGTGTTAATTTAATTAATTGTAATATCGAATCAATCAATTCATCGAAATTAGAGTTATCAAATGAAATTAATAATAAAAGTGTAATGAAATCACAAAATGTAAATAATGTTGCATCAAATGCTGACGAAGGTAATGATTGTAAATTTAAAGAAACTGAATTCGTTTGTCCAAAGGAAGACAGTAATAAGATTTTAGATAATTTAGAAGCAGTTGAATTTAATGAGTCTGGAAAAGATGGAGAAAAATCAGAAAAGGCAGGATCTCGCACGTTTACGGTAGGGCAACATGAGGAAATCGATTATTTCGCCTCATCGTTTAATTTTGACATTGTACTAGAGTACGACACTTCAAAGCAAAAAGAAGTTCAGGCAAACAGCGAGAGGAGGGAATTTTCGCGGAATAATAACATTGTGGAGTGCTCATCAAGCGAAGACTGTAGCAGCGATTCTGTGGAAATCCTTTTTGACAGCACGATCAATAGTGGAACCAAGAATTTCAGTTTTAGTCGATTGAGTGAAGATATGTTCGACATTTCAAAAAGGGGAGGAGAGAATAGTAAAAAGATGTCAACACCAATTTCGTCTCACGGACATCGAAACGTCCGAGAAAACGAAATCAATCAGAGCCGTTTGGGTGAAACGAGAAGTCCAGATTTGTTCAGTCAAAGTTTGACGTTTGACACTCAGTTAGGGAAAATCTTAGATTTTGAAGATCATCCTGGCGAAGACGTGCCACCGATTGTCAATCCAAGTTCCTCCTTAAATTCCGACGATCTGGGATTTGTTTCTGATCTCTCGCCTCCCAAACCACAGGGGATTCAGAAAATAGAAAACGGCGTAGTACCGGAAAAGAAAATCGAAGACAAAAATCTTGGTGCAGGTCCAAGCGATTGTTTTATTGAAAGTGAATTTAAATCTCCACTCGAAGTGAAAGAAGAGGAGAGAGTAAGGGAAAAATTCGAATCGATCAAAAGAAAAGCTAACGCTATCGACTCACCGGATGTTATAGTCGAGACACCTGGTCCTTCGATGGCAACTCTCCATGTTCCTAAACGAATCAAATATAGTTTACAAGATGAACAAAATAATGATTCGTCGTCGCCCAAACCGATCGCTTCAAACGATAGTGATGATGAGATCATGCCAACTCCGAGACTTCCTAGAAATCATTTTGGTGGTGTTTTAGAAATAAAGAGATTTCCTCCTCATAGCTCTATTAGAAGCGTTAATAATGATGATGTCATTAGAAAAATAACTCAAAGTAAGTCAATATAATTTTATACTTTTGATTTCTGCTGTGATTTATTCATTCAAAATTCCTCTTGATTATAGTAAAGCGAATGAGCTCTCTAAAGACATAGTGATAACTCATCGCTTCTTCCTTTTCCTGGTTACCGTTACCGAAAATCTTCATACAATCCAGCCTGTTAGAGAGATTTAAATTAAATTCAAATTTCAGGAATGGAAACAGAGGGGAAATTCTGATGAACACATAAATAAAATAAATTCGTCAAAGAATGCAACAACTTGCAAGTTGGATAAACCGAATTGGGACAGAATCAATGTGATTGATGTATGTGAAAATGAACAAGAATTTAAAGTGAGTGAACTCTTGACCTAATCAAAACGCAAACTTACTCTGTCTTTGGCTCATTTTCCATCAGAACGATGTTACAGTTTATACTGTTGTTCTTTTAGCTGAATTTTTCCCTTTTTCAAATGTTTTTGTAGTTTTTCTGCGACGAACTCAAAGAGCAAAATCTTATAGGCTTGGCTTTAGGATGCTGCCGCAAAGCTGAAGAGAAGAAGAATGTTATCGGAGCTAGAATATCGAAATTAAAAAGACTGACAGTAAAGGAAAGTCATCGAATTGCACCTATAAGGACGTTGTTTTGGATGGAATCGCCTTTTACTGGAGGGGAAATGATGTTTTTTATATGTCGCTTGATGATGGAAGTTAGTTTCTTGCTAACATTTTATGATATACTTAGTTAGGTTCCTTTTTTTTTAATTTAAAATTTTATTGCGGGAGGCCTAGTGTAGTGATTAAAGTTCCTGACTTGAACTTTATGATTGTGAGTTCGAATCCTCCTCCCGCATCCTGTTATACTCAAAAAAGGGTGACAAATTGGATCAAAAATCACTATAACTTAAAATCTTATATACTCAATGGTAGATTACATTATTAAAATATCTAAAGACTCAATAACAGTGTGTCCATTTTGTGAAATGTCAGTGGACATTTTTGACATTGCGAATCAATCTAAAGCTCAGAAGTTTTTACTTTCATTAAAACTTTTCAGTGAAAAATTATAAAAAGCTTCGTGTATACTATATTTTACTCTCAGTGCTGTCTGTTTTGTACATTCAGTTAGAAAATGCTCGATATTGTCATTTACAGTCAGGTTATAGTTATTATAGATAGCACTCTTTGTTATTAAAAATTTTTGTATGTATTCAGCAAAGTTGGCATGACCCAACAGCACTGGGAATGTGTGATAGCTACTTATACAGGGTGGTTAAAATTGTGGGAATGTTAGTTTTAAAGATCTTTAATTGTTTTAGATATTCCATTTGCTGATAAAATTAATTTGCTTAAAAATATGTGTTCGAATAAGAAGACTTTTAGAGTTTTTGATGCCAAAGAACAAATGAAAATGCTTCAACGTTGTTCCTCCATATTATTAACAAGTTTCTATCAGGTGAGTGAAATTTTTAACGTTACAGTGCTGTTAGAGTCAGAATACCCATTAAGAGAGAAAATTTTGTAAAGCTCTTGCTACTGCTTGAGAGGACTTATTTACAGGTGTTCAGAATTCTGTACAGTTAGGTCTTTAAATTCGTTTACAAACCTATAAAAGGTTTTTAGAATGAAATAGTAGACCAAAGCTTAAAAATTTTTGGTTTCTAGGATCCAAAAATCGGTTCATGGCTTTTATCTGAAATTTGGAAGGAGAAAAACTTTTCTGCATTAACACTCGAGTACCTGCCAGCAGCCAAAAATTTAGTCTCGTGTATTGGTTCCATTGTTGGATATTCTAGTCCTGGTTTACTAGTCAAAAGTTCTACTTCGCACAAAACCAGAGCAACCTTAGAAGCATTTTTAACTTACCATGTAATGAATAAGCAAATAAGTTTGCTTCAAGAAAGAGGATTGCTAAAGGTGATTTGTGAATACGAAGAAGGAATCTGACAGTTTTGTTGGGAGATTTGAAGGTTTTGGAAGTGGTAGAGTTTGAAAAAAAAATTTTTTTGTGATTTATTTTAGGCCTTTGAAAATATTGAAATGCCTGTAATGGTGTCATTGGCAGAGATGGAATTAGCCGGCTTTCAAATATGTCAAAACCGAATTTCAAACATAAACAAAAAATTGGATGAAATCATGGAGAGTTTGGAAGAAAGGGCTTATTCCTTAGCCCAACATAAGTTTTCGATTTCTTCGTCAGCAGCTGTGAGCAAGGTGTGTTATTACTTCATTTAAGATTGATTGGAATCCATTTCATCCATCTCATGAGGGTAAAAAATTTGTTTTTAGGTTTTGTTTAAAGAATTAGGACTTGATAAATCGAATATAGCTTTAACAAAGAAGAGAAAAGTTCCGAGTACTAGTAAGCAAGCTCTTCAAGATCTGACAAACGAAACGAATCATCCTCTGCCAGAAATCATCCTGCAATGGCGAAAAATCAAATCCATTTCCTCTAAGGTTGGTCATTGACTGTTATTTTTGACTGTCTTCCGAATCATGTGCTGAATGAATTTTTGGTTTTAGTTTGTCTCTCCTCTGCTTCAAATTTCGTCCGAGTCAACGCGAGTTTTTGGCGTTTCTCAAAGCTTTACCGTAACGGGAAGGATATCGATGCACGAGCCGAATATACAGAACATACCGAAAAATTTCGTTTTGAATTTTGATGTGAATGAACCGGCCACTGAGATTAACTTACGCGAAGTTTTCGTCGCTTCGGAAGAATGCGTTTTATTGTCTGCGGATTATTGTCAGATTGAATTGAGAATCCTCGCTCATTTGTCCCAGGATAAGGAACTTATTAAAAATATAACCGATTCTTCGGATATTTTTGTTAATATAGCGTCTACCATCTTTGGAGTCCCTTGCTATGAGGTAAAATTGTTGTTGTTTAGTTAAGTTACCACAAATTTTATGTGAATTCTAATTTTTATATTTGTTTCCAGGTTGATGAGGTCCTCCGACAGAGAGCCAAACAAACATGCTACGGAATTATTTACGGAGTCGGACCGCAAACTTTGTCTCAGCAACTTGATATAGAAGAGTCAGATGCTCTTCAATTAATGGAGGACTTCAAAAGCAAGTATCAAGGTAAGTTGTTAAGAGAATCGATTGTCTTTCTGTTGTTTTTGAATTTACGTCTTGAAATTTGAGTTTTTGGCTACAGGAGTAAAGGAATATTTAGATCAAACTGTTAGTGAATGTAGAAGAAGA
The DNA here is from genome assembly GCA_016920875.1 of Columbicola columbae. NCBI lineage: Eukaryota > Metazoa > Arthropoda > Insecta > Psocodea > Philopteridae > Columbicola > Columbicola columbae. The sequence continues at coordinate 4,973,881 of JADMLL010000005.1, read as the reverse complement.
GGATATGTGTCCACGCTCATGGGTCGCCGTCGTTATCTCCCTGCCATAAACGATTTAAATCCTGTCATCAAATCGGAAGCAGAAAGGCAGGCCATTAACACCACCATACAAGGATCAGCTGCTGATCTTGTTAAAAAGGCTTTGATTGAGTGGAGAGATGGTGTTAGTGATTTAAAATCTGTAAGTGTTTTCTCTGTCGGAGGTCTATAAAAATAGATTTCAGCAAGTTTTAAAGTCAAACATTAATTTTAGGAGGGGGTTACCGCTCATTTGGTGTTACATTTACATGACGAACTTATATTTGAGGTTCAGGAAAACGCGGTCGAAACCGTTGCTATAATATTGAAAGACGTTATGGAGACTGCGATGTGTTTGAGTGTACCTATTCCAGTAAAACTTCGAACTGGACCTTGTTGGGGTCAGCTGGAATCTTTTGAATTGTGATGGAAGGAGGTAGGAAATTTAATTTTTTTAGTTTCTCTTAAGAGGTTGATAGTGTGCCTCGAAAAAATCTTTCATGTTTATCCTGCTCTCAAACGGGACAAAAATAACCTCAGGAAAGGTCAATTATTCTTTTATTAATTAATTAAAAATCGTGCTTCAACAAAAAAACTTCTAAGAAAGAAACATTAAACTTAATAGCATCAAAAAGGAAAAACAAAAGTTTAAAACGTTAGCTCTCAACTTTAGCTACTATTCTCTTCCAACAGAAAACTACCCTAAACATTCTTTGGTGTTTGCTTCTTATTAGAACTTGAATTTTTGAAATGTTATCAAATCTAATTTGAAGGAATTTATGTACATAAAAATGATATTTAATACATCTTACTTATTAAAGGAGAGGTCTTCAAACTGTTGGTTGATGGTTGTTTGTTGGTTCTGTAAGTATTTCGTTCTTAGCCCTATGGTAGAGGTCTTTGGGATTTGGTGGAGACGTTTAGTGTGATTTGTAGGCTAAAAAGTTTGAAGATCCCCTAACTTAAAGTAACCAAGCAGAACTTGAAAAAAAGACATAGAAAGCACAAAATATTTATACAATAGTTTTAAGTATAGTTAGTAATTCAAGTTCTAATATTTCTAAAACGTTTCATTCGATACCAATGGAAACATGTCTCGAATTCTTTCATCAAAGTCCAAAGGAATCGCAAGTTCGAATATTCTCTCCGGTGAAATTGGCAAAATTGAATATTTCGGATTCGGTTCCCCAAGACAGTTTCTGTAAGCAACCGTCAAAGCCGGCGAGGAAATGTCCAAGGGTTTCATTGGCGATCTTTGTGTGGTCTGGGAAACCTCCCAAGAAAAACTTTCCGTCTGTCGTTAATGGATACCCCGGGTAACTCATATTCGACTTGTAAATCATCTGACGATCCATCCAGATGGTTATGTTGGGTGAATCGAAACTAATCGCCACATCGTGCCAGGCTCCATCGGCTATGTTTTCGTCAGGAGTGACGATGAATGGGTCGTTTCCTTCCCAAGCCCAAACGAATTTCATTTTTCCGTTTTCTACGCCGATGCCAAGGAATTCGGCGTCCCTTTCTCTCGAACTCCAGAGAAGCATTCCATTGTCTTCGACCGTGGTGAAATTCAGGTAGACGAAGTCGACGTCGACTTTATTAATCGTATGCCGTCTTTTCATGGTCGTGGATTCTGTTCGATCTATCAGTAGATAACTGTTTCCTCCGAATTGTGGCGATTTAACTGTAACAGCTGTCAAAACGCTCACGTTAATTAATAAATGCCAAAAGTTATTTACGGTTCAATGCTATTATTAAGTCATCCGATAATCAAGCATGTAAAGTATGCCTGGAAAGCGATGACTTTGCTGTTTAATAATTTTTTAAGAAACCTGTTTCACAGAAAGGACCACCCCAACCATTAGGGCAATGACATCGTGGTATTAAGCTTTTTTCATCGGCACACCTCCCGCCATTGTGACAGCTGACTTCCTTGCAAGATAAACGATATTCGCATCTTTTCCCTAAATATTCCTGTAAGCAAAAATTGTTTTTAGAATTTCGTTTGGTATGTCTGGGAGTATTGTAAAACGGTAATACCTTCAAGCAGGTGCAAAATGGTCTCCTGTTTGTGTCCAATTGACAGGTTCCTCCATTTTCGCAAACATCTCCTCCGCAAGGAGTCCCATCGCAGTCTTCTACATTCCTTCCTTCGATTATGTTGGATTTTGTAAGCGGGACAGCCTTCCATTGACTTGCGAGCTTTCTAACGCAGCCTTGAAATGGTGTTAAAAATTTTCTTGAAACTCCAATCGGTAGTTTGGATAGATCAGGCGCTCCTCCTGCAAGAGTAGTTGTTACCACATTTCTCTAACGATATCTAAAAGGGATGTAAACGTTTGAAAGGTTTCTTTTTGGTTACCTATAAACAAGACAGTTCCACTTGGAGGTAGGTTTTCACCAGGTAACAGAACTCCAGTGCTTACTGTACCTTCCACCCACAGAAACAATCTTCTTCCATATCTACCTATTCGAATTCTTTGCCATCTTTCCAAAGTTAACGGTCTTCTACTTTTTATCACGAGAATGTCTCCTCGTCTTCTATGCACTCCTAAAAATCCATTTGTGATCTTCCATAAAAGTTTCCTCGAGTGTCTTAAGTCTTGCCTATCTCAATATTACCTGGAGAAATCCTCAACTCTAGAACACCATCTTGGAGTGATAGTGACCAGAAGCTATTTCCTTCCGGTTTTCCTGAGTATAGAACTAAACCGTGGTAGGTTTGAGGACGTAGTTCTAGATCAAGGCAGGTTTGGTGTGGATGTAGTCCGTCTACTGCTAGCGCTAGGTATGATCTCGTTCCGGTGAGTTTCACATCGGATAATTCTTCACCTGAATGGTAATTTTATGAGTGATATCTGGTTTTGTTGGTTTTGAGTACCTGTCATGATTTCTTACTGTCATTCTTACTTGTTTCGCAATATTTTCCCGTTTTTCCAACTGGACAATCGCAAACGAAACCATGTCTGAGCGGTACACAGGTAGAACCTTCGCTACAGTTGTGTCGGCTTGAATCGCAGGGGTTGAATTTCATGGAGCAAGTTGGTCCGAACCAACCATCCGAGCAAAGACATCTTTAATGGATTTGGTTAATTAATATGGATCACTTTGAAAATGAATTTTGTTTTTGGATGATACTCACGTGAACGTGGCTCCGTGATGAATACATCCGCCTCCATTTTTGCAGGAGTTCTTGTTACACAAAGTTCTTCCGCATTGTCCAACTCCTCTACTAAACGCTGGAGACGTTTTCTCGATCTTGATCAGCATCTGACCGGTTCTTAATTCAACATCAAACAAACATCCGGAAAATCCGGTGTGGAGTGGAAGGTCATGAGGTAGGAGAGAAAAATTCCGCGAATCGTGTCCTCCCAAATATACCAACGATCTCGTGTTCAGTTGAGTTAGTTTCCCTGGTGATCTCCCAGTCACGTTCCGTTGGTTATCAACGGCCAACCAAGCCCTTTGACCTGTTCTTCCTATTTGTACGGTGTGGAAAAAGCGACCCGTATTTGGCACAGGGTGTGTAGTGAAGATCCTTCTCGGCCCGGAACCCAAGTTCCACGTTAGGACAACGTAACCTTTAATGAAACTCACCGCCAAATGGTCTGACGTCGCGCTGTGGTAACCATCTTGTCCGATAAAAATCATCAAAGAGATTTGCTCCATGTCGTGGGGTAAGAACTTAAACGTGAGAAGCATGTCTTGATATATTTCGACGGGTAGTTTATAAGCAGCGAATGATGATAGTCCACCGACAGATGAGGAAAATAGCGGATATCCGGTTTCCACGTCTGGGAAAGTTTTTATCCGAAATTAGGAAAACAAACATGGGGAAGAGCTGTACTGGTGTTATGAAATCTTACCATTTTCACAAAATAGGCCTTGTTTTCCCAGTGGGCAGAGACATATAAATCCACTTCCGGGAAAAGGAGCGCAGGTACCTCCATACAGACAGGGATTGGTGTTGCAAACTGACGTTTCACATGTCCGACCTAGAAACCTATTAGGTACCATAAAGTAGTAAATGTGTTGAGGAATTGAACAGCCAAATTGACAGAAAACGTGGTTACCCTGAAGGACATAGGCATGACCAAGTGTTGTTACTCTCCACACAGCTGGCCCCGCTACGACATGGGTTGGAAAGACAGGCTAAGGACTTGCACTCGGTTATTTCATCCCCATCAAACGAATCTTTAAAAATTCCTCTCTCTTCCTTGTTAATCTATCAATATAGTTAAAATTAGTCTTTGTACAATGTAGATTATCTACCCTCTACTCAATTATCTAACACTGACCACCAAGTTTTGCATGCATCCTATAAATCCCTCCAAAACCGGAACTTCTTCCATGTCAACGTAACGACTTGGCACCCCACCAATGTATACCCAGGCATAACCTGAGTCTGCATGTGGGCCCTTCGCCAGTTGTTCTCCACTCATGGCTAGGGTGTTGTTTATCCTAACGGCAGCAGCACAATGAAGAGGACTGTTGGTCCTCGGTAGAAAATCCAAACTGGAAGTATCGGATCAGGCTTGAGATTAGGGTAAATAGAGTAATTCAATTGGAGGAGAATTTGGAGCAAAAGTCGATTTGTTTGCTTGTTTAAGGAGTTACTTACGTAACTGTTGCGACCAGATCAAATCCATTATTTATGTGAAACTGTACTTCACTCAAGAGCATTGTTTGAACGCCGCAAGAGAATTTAAATTTTAATAACCCGTTTTCCAGGTATAGTGTCATGAATATGTTCGGACCGAGATGAGAATAGAGTATAACGCCTGCACGAGCTATAGTTCTTGCTGTCACGTCAATTCTTATGCTGTGCGTATTCGTAAGTCGATGGCTTAGATACGATTTACCAGATAAACCGACAACTTTGATGTCTGTTTTATTGTCGCAAAATGGACCTTCCCAGTTTACCCGACATAAGCACTGAAATCAGAAATAACCGATAACTTCTTTAGTCCAAGAGTGAGGTGTAGTGTTTGTCTAAATTTGATCAGATAATATTATCTGGTGGTAAACGTACCCTAGGTCCGGTTGTTGTGTTAAGGCACATTCCTCCGTTTTTACAAGGAGTTATCTTGCAGTCCCAAGGTGCTGGTGTAGATCCTGTGTATTGAGGACTTGTTTTAAGAGTGGTTGGTTCAGTTGGAGGTGAGGAGGGAACAGTCGAAGATGATTCTGTCGTAGTTGTTGTCGTAGTGGTACTTGTTGTTGTGGTAGGAGGAGTTGTTTCTGTAGTCGTAGTCGTAGTAGTAGTTAAAGGGGTAGTTTGCGTCGTTGTGGTAGTGGTGGTGGTTGTAGGAGTCGTTTCTGTCGTGGAAGTAGTTGTAGGAGTGGTTTGGGTCGTTGTGGTCGTCGTAGGAGTGGTCTGCGTTGTGGTAGTCGTTGTAGGAGTTGTTTGAGTTGTAGTTGTAGAAGTTGTGGTGGTGGTCGTAGGAGTTGTTTGCTCTGTTGTTGTCGTTGTGGGAGTCGTTTGTGTTGTGGTTGTTGTCGTAGAAGTTGTTTCTGTGGTAGTAGTCGTTGTAGGAGTAGTTTGCGTAGTAGTGGTTGTTGTTTGAGTGGTTTCTGTCGTAGAAGTTGTTGTAGGAGTAGTTTGGGTTGTGGTTGTCGTCGTTGTCGTTGGAGTAGTCTGCGTTGTTGTACTAGTCGTTGTCGTAGGAGTGGTTTGAGTTGTAGTTGAAGTAGTCTCCGTCGTTGTTGTCGGAGTAGTTTGAGGTGTGGTGGTTGTAACGAGCGTAGTTTCGGTTGTAGTTGGCTCTGTAGCTTTTGTTAACTCTGTGGTCACCACTGTGGTTGATTTTGTTTGCTCTGCCTTCTGAGTCGGTAGCGTTACTTGTGTAAACCAGTTTTCAGGAAAAGTCACATTTTTGACGGAAATAACAGCATGAGTTGTAGTTTTGGGAGTCTTAACAGTGAACTGAGACCAAAATGGAACACAGTCGGATTTAGGAGTCGTTTCTTTAGTGGGACTAACTGTGGAAGAATGTTCTCCGTGAAGAGTGGTTTTTGGCACTGCGGTTTCGTTCCAAGTTGGCACGGGTGGACGTAACAAATAGTTGCAATCAATCTCTTCCTCGCTCAGTATGAGACATTCGCAGAATTTTCCCGTCCAGTTGGGAGGACAAGAACATGTATAACCATCTACTCCATCAATGCAAGTTCCACCATTTTTACATCTACAGAACAACCGTCAAAAATTGAAGGAGGAAAAGGTGGCAAACATTATTAAAGCTTACACTTTCACGTCTCCTTAATTTGATTAATGAGTTAAATAAATTAATTGGTAATAGATTACTAAGATTAATTACCCAGGACCAAGTAGACATTCATTGTACTGAAACTGACAGCGATCTCCGTGGAAGTCAGGAACACAATAGCAAACTCTCAACCAGTCTTCGACTAAGCACACGGCTCCGTTTTGACAGGGACTCTTGTCCCCGCACATTTCAAGTTCGATTTCGCAATTCCGTCCGGTGAAGCCTGAAATGGTTAAAATGGTTATTCGTAACGCTTTTACCGTTTTAAATTTCCGGCAATTTTCCAGGGAATCATACCCACCGAATGGGCACGCGCAGGTATAATTAGCATGAAGATCCAAACAAACGGCTCCATTGAGGCAAGGAGAGGATGCGCATTCGTCCATAGCTTCTTCGCAATACTGACCCTCCCAACCTGATTTGATTTTTATTTGCGACATCATTAATTATTTCTAATGATAGAGTGTTTGAAGAAAACCAAAAAAAGTCGTCAACAATGAACCATTGTTACCTAATGGACAGGCACAGTTGAAAGTACAACCTGGGCCTTCGATGCAGAGTCCACCGTTTAAGCATCGGGTTTCTTGCGTGTCGTTGCAAACGGACACGTCAGTTTCGCAAAAGTCTCCCACGTAGCCAGCGGGACAGAGGCACGTGTAACCGTTTGGACCGTCGATGCACGTACCGTTGTTGTGACAAGGATTGGAGTCGCATTCGTCAATGTTTTGCTCGCAAAGATCACCTAAAACGTTGCGAGAGTTTCACTAAATTGAGTTATTTTGCAATATTATGGTTCTGGTCGGGTTTCGATTACGTCAGATAACCACACTCTTTGCGGATTGTAGAATAGTTTGACCAAGAACATAAACAAAAGATAAATATAACGCTCTCTTCGTTATCTAAGGTGTATATCTCTCACAGAAGGAAAGGATTAGATGGAAATTAGTTTACCTTGATACCCTTGGGGGCACGAGCAATTGTATTGTGCAATCCCATCGATGCAAACCCCGCCATTGAGACAGGGGTTAGACCAACATTCATCCCAGTTTGTCTGGCATAGAAATCCTGTATAACCATCTATGCAGTAACAGAGAAACGTGCTGTTGACATCATCTATACAAATCCCGTAGAGGCATGGATTGCTAAGGCATGCCAAACCGGCCCAACCGATCTCTGTCGGACAGAACACCAAGCAATAGGCCAAAACGGAAGGAAGGAGTGTTCCTATACAGAATTTCCATTTTCCGACAGCTTCCGCAGGTTTGCGGCTCCGATGGTGCTTCATTCCGCATCGTTAAATCCTTTCATAGCCTGAAAGAGAATTGAAAGGCCGTTTGATTTATGCTGGCACTTTCATGGGTTTGGTTAGTGCCTGCATGAAATTAAAATACAATTAAAAAGCTTTTTTTGCGGTTTTAACAAGTCCCTGTCAGATAATCTGAGGTCTGCGAAAGTGGATAATATATAATGTCTTGATTAAGTTGAAAAACGCTTTCTAGAAACACGATTCTCTTAGTGAGAACTAAACGAGGTTTCATGTCTTTAATGGTGGTACAATAGCCATCGACATTGCTGCCTGTCTCGAAAATTATGTATTTAGCAGTGCGGGTCAATGAATTCTTCTTGCACGGTGGTCCATGAATTATTGAAGTTATTTTATTGAAAACAGTTTTCTCTCTTTTCCCAAGGGAAACATTATTCATTCGCCGATGTGCTTTTGGTTCGAATGGGAGCGGTCACGATCATACATCGCTTGAGGTTGGGAGTTTTGCATTCCGCCTAAGTCGGAAAGTAGTCTTTGAATTGCAACCATAATCTCCATGGGTCATGTGGGGATACATATTAGAACCCGTTGATAACGTGAACGAACTAGTTCGGTTAGTTTATTGCACCTGATTTTTTGTACGACTTCCGGTTCCTGTAGTCCTAGCTATGGTCTCATTGTCCGGATAATAATCATCGCGTGGAGCTTTGTTAAATGCGAGCCTACGTAATTTCGTTGGAATTAATTTTTTTTTATAATATCGATTCCAAACATTTTTGGGTTGCCAAGAGAGAAATCCAGTCATCGGCTGGTTCTTCGTGAAAGGTTGTAAGCAGTGAATTTTGGGAAGTGGGGGTAGGGAAGTGTTGAAGAAGGAGAGATAAGAGTCGAGGGAAAATGTTTTTAAATTGTTTAAAGGAATTATAGGTTGGAATAGATTCCTCTAGTTTGGAGGTGGGAGGGTGGTGAGAGGTTTTTCACTTTGTAAACATACCCTTGCACGAAGTTTTCCACGTGTCACTTTTATGGCTTTGTTCTTTTCCTTGTTTTCCTGGATTTTCATTCATTCGGCGATGCGTTACATTCGGCTCGCGTGCTCAGTTTTAATTAAATCGTCAAATTGTCGGATAATGGCAGATAAAAATGAGGAGTTTTGTTGGAGTAGAAGTCTGTGAAACCCAACATGATATGAAAAATATTTTGAGTTTCTTAGCTGTAGCTCGAGAGGGGTTTCTTGTATACTGGACGGTCTGCCACTTTCGGCAGGCAACGTCAGCAATTTTAAAGTTTTTTGTCTATTCCAACTGCGAGACATTAAGCAGTTGGTGGGTCTGAAATTGAAGAGTTTTATCTGTAAAACGGGCCAGGGTCTTAGCCTCAACACTGTAGAAGAGATGTTCAATGAGTTGGTTGAGCTACAAGAATGCTATAAAAGTAGGAAGACTTATAGAATTGTGTGTTGCTATAAATCTTTCAATCAAATAAACATTGAGGTGTGCATTACTTATGAAATAAATAAGACATCAACGACAGGAAACTTGTTTGCAGTTTAACTGCCACAGAAATGCGGAACTCCTGTCTAAAGCAGTCAATTTTATTGAATCATGCGACATAACTACGAGATAACTCGTGTTTGGAGCCAAAGAAGCCAGAGTAGAAGTATATTGAATCATCTCATGAATACCTGTAAATAAGGGTGCTTACCTAATGAATATAACTATTCGTACAAGTGTGCATTATTTTTGGAATGATCTCTCATACTAAATACGTAACTTAGGGGTGGACGCCAGGAAATATGTCAAGGAATAGCTGTGAAATGAATATAATACGATAGAGTGTGATGAGAGGCGAACGTCAAAGGTTATAGAATGAAAGTGTGCATTATTTATGACATGACTCGTTATAATGGCTCTTCTAAATTAGTGTGGAATTCCCCAAGCACGTCGCGAAGTGTTTTCCCCGCCAATTAGCGATCAATTCGTGTGTTTTGATGCATTGAAGGGTATTTCCTAGGTCTTTTCAGGTTTTAAAAATGATTTCCTAGGTTTTTCTGAGGAATTTCCTTCACGATCTGTTAATGAGGGAAAAAGGAGGAAAGCGCGGCGGCCGTGGTGACAAAAAGTTTTTAGCGGAACGAAGGTCAGGTGTCCAGGGAAACGGTTGAACGGTTCCGAGAACGTGGTTTCTCACGAATTAAGCAAAACAAACGGATTTGACATAATCAGTCGTTTTGTATAATTTTGTTTCTTTTGCTTTTCGGAAAAAGTCAGTCAGTTCAGAATCGTTGTTTACTTTTGTTTTCTTTATTCACACTCGGTTGACGCTCACAATAACTAAGACAAATTTGAATTATGAGAATGTATAAGTGACGTCGTGAGAATCGAAGTCCTGGGAAGTCAGGTTTCACGTGCCAATTTATAAGAATCGTGTGAAAAGAGAGGACAATTTTAATCAAACATGATTCTGAAAGAAAGATGGCGGGGGTGGGATGAGAGAATCGATGAACAATTTGAATGATGAAGTTCTTTGTTTGGGAGGATTGTAAATATCTTCTCTGTTTGGTCATCTCTTGTTATAAACGTGGAGGACCAATTTACAAAAGAAGGTTTGGCACGGTTGGAAGGAGGGGTAGCGTCACGACATCGACCGATTTGGTTGTTTGTTGTCAGAAAATCTTTTTTCTCACACTTTCACGTAGATTGTTGACGTTGAAAGTGCCACCGTTGGAAATGAATTGAAATGGTGACTTTTGTTTGCTCGCGTGGGTTCACTTGTCACTCGCGGACATAAGCCTCTGGCTATTTTGCATTTTGCCCATTTCTTTCTTGGGACTTGTCTTGGCCTTTGTTTATGCAGTCATGGTGTTGCACACCCTTTGCTGGAAGTTGTTTTGTGTGAAAATGTTTGTCCTTTCCTTGAGGTTTTACTATAATCAGGCTATTTCGGTTGAGTTTTCATCTCTTCAGTATCTGCTGATTTCCATTTTATGTCTTCTCTCTGGGGTCAGCATTTGTTAGGTCCTCCTTAATTATGATGTCATTATTTCTCTCTTAAGTACTTTTCATTTTGTTCTAGTTGACATTTTCCTGACTGCAATTTTTGCTCTGGTCCAAGATCAAGGAGTTGTGAATTTGTCAAGATTTGTCTCTGTGATTCTGATTTGGAAAGATGATTTTTTGCTGTAAATTATTTGTCAGTAATTTTGGAAGTGATTTTCAGCTAAGGACTTTTTCACATAACGCCTTTTTGTTATAGAGTCTGTCCCAAAAGTTCCCGAAATTATTTCTTAAAAATCAGGATTTTCAGGACTTTTCGAAGTACTATTCTAGTACTCTAGAAGTATTGCCAGCCAACGTTGTCAAATGGAAAGAATCATTCCGGGAACTTTTGGGACAGATTCTGTTGCCTCATTCTCATCTCATCAATGTTCTCTCACATTTTGCTATGATTCAAATTTTTGCGAGAACAGCTTGAGTGATAATAGAGAAGACAAGACCTGAAAGACAGCCGAGAAAGAGCTGAACTTGGGTGTGTATCCCGACAGAATTCAGAAAACGGTAGTTGAATTGGCATAATACAGCTACTACTCTGTCGGCTAAGATTTAGAGTCCTTCCCTCTCTGTCATATAATTCTTGCCAGGTGTGACACAAGTTCTTGTAGTCTGGTCCAATGCTTGGAAGTCCCAGTACTGTTAGAAGGAGAACAGTTTTGAAATTGTTTGTGGTCGTTTTGGTTTGGCACAATGTGGCAGGCTCTCACACCGCGCCCTCCCCAAAAAAGCGCGACTTTTATTAATCGACCTTTCTAGATGGCTTCTGACAAAACATGTCAAGGCTTTCTAGGACAATTAACCGACCTGCAACATGGAATAGAGGTTACCGGTTTGAGTCGTTGTGGGTTTTTTCACTGTTTTCGATTCACTGTTCCGGTTCTATCGAATATTCTTTGGTTTCAAAATGATTTTTATAGAAGACAAAGAAAGGACAGTCAAACGGTTCATTAATTATGGTTTTGAAATTCAGGACAAATTTCTTCGGTTTATCAAAAAAAAGAAAAAATTTGTTGAGGTTCTTAACACCTGAAGAAATGTAAATTGGTAGTGTTTGATTTCGTTTTCAATTTTCCCCATTAATTTGGTAATTTATCTTTTGTAATGAATTAATTAATTTTAATTGAAAATAATTTAACGAATTTGAAAAATAATTAACTTTCAGGTCTCTCTCTCCTGAGTGCAGATTTCGGTGTCTGAATTTGTGTTTGGTCGTCTGGTTTGTTTTTCGTTGTTTACTATTCCTCGGCCTCGGTTATGTTTGTGGGTGACAGTTAGGTTGGATCAATTTCCAACGAAACGAGAGCAAATTCTTCGCACTTGTCCGCACGCGTTGTTGTTCAAGTCGTCGTCGTCGCAGTTCACAAACGAGTCGGTTATGCATCACCATTTAATTATGATGTAAAATGCGGTCGAACGAAATTCACTTTCTCAACGAGCCTTCTTTAAGCTATTGAAACCAGTTCTCGGATTACGATTGTATGCCAGACGGGCAGTTTTAAATTCCTCTTAAGATACGACACTGGACACTTGATAGACAACATAATAAAAACAAATGGAAATTAATTTTTGCCATCTTGGCTTCGACAGCAATTTGTGTGTATGACGTTGTTGGGTTTATGAATTGCATCAGGTCTTGCGTTTTGATTATGATATCAATCGCTGACAAATTGTTGATTGTTGTTATCGATCCATTGATAAAGGTAACAAAGCTTGGACACATGATCGTTCTCAGTCGTGAGATTTAGTACCCAGGGGCGGGTTAAAAGAGAAAGGCATGAGGCTCGGATATGTTTTGCCAGTGAGAAGGTGGGTAATGGAAAAGTAGGCGAAACTAAATAGCTGGGCGTCAGATTGGAGGTGAGACGTGATCGAACGATGGGTCGCTCACTGACTTACACAATGACCTAAAGAAAAATTTGATTCGAAGGCTCGTGATGGAAATATTCTTTTGTGTTTTAAAAATAACCGGAAAGTCGTTGAACGGAGTCATCGGAAATGGCTGAAATTGTAAACTGAAGTCGTCGCTGAAACAAATTCGAATTCCAACGGTATACTGATAATAATGATGATGATAATCACCAAACAAAAATGATGAATTTGTTGGTTTGCGTGGATGAATTAATAGATGGTTAAAATTTCACGGTTCATTAATAACGTTTAGGCGGAGTTATTTGTAGGATTTTGGGCCGCGATGGCCAAATAGCAACTGTTGTTCGGAGTGGACCGTTGGAATTAGGAGTTGGCGATGACCGGCTAAATGAACTGGACAGTCGAGACTTTGCCCAACGGGAATTCGAATTCTAATTGTTATTTGATGTATTTTCGAAAATTTCTTTAGGCTTTTGGAATTAAATTTTCATGTGCTTACCGTTCATTGGATACATCGGTCTTATGCGTGCGGAGACATAAGAGGGTCGGTTTTATTGATTAGTCAGAGGTCACTCACTAGATTAGGGTAGATATCAGACCATGTGACTGGATATTTATGGTCGCAACGGTTTGTCAAATGTTTTTGTGGTCATTAGGCTCGACTATGACAGATTTTGAATTCTCAAAATGACTCAGAGAGGCATGGAGTAGGGGCCTAATGTTCGATCGGAACTATTGCCAATAGATGCCAGTCTAAATGGTTTGTTAACATTTTTTTTTTGGTATTCACACTTTCTACCTTCCTTCTTTTCCTTGTTCTGTCTCTGTTTCTGTTCTAGGTTCCTTGTTGTCTTGTTTTTCTCCTTCAACCATATTGGGTAAGACATCGTCCGGCAAATTTGTTAGTTAAGATAGAACTACGATTGAGATTTCTTTCCTGAGTCAGATTTACTCATGAGGGACTATTTATAAAACCAATTCCTCCTACAAGCGTGCATTATTTATGAAACGAGGTCTTCATAAAAGTGTATTGTAATTCGTGGTAGAAATTCTTGAAGGTGTGCAATATTTGAAATAGATCCTTCCAACACATTTGCAATGAATTCCGCCTAAGAGTGCTCGATATTTAGGAAGTAAATTCGTCCTAGAAGTGTGCACTATTTATGAAATGAATTTCTCATAAAAGCGTGCAGTATTTATGAAATGACCCTCAACATGAAAATCTATTAGGTAAGTGTAAATCATTTCTTGAAACCTTGAGTTTAGTGTGTACTATTTATGAAATGAAATTCAGTTAAAATTGTGCATTATTTATGAAATAAGAGGTGTTCCAGGTGTGTGGAGTTGTAGGGTTAGTCAGGATTTTTATTACTGATAGGAAATACTACAAAGTAAGGTAAAAGGACGGAGAGACAGTATTTCTAGCCTAATTTTCAGTCAATGTGTGTGAGAAGTTTTCCTGAAACCGGCACGTGGCGCCTGAGCCACACTCAAATAGCCGAAGAGCCACAGATCTGCGGTTTGTCGACCACCAGTGCAAGAAACTTTTCAGTCGTTGGTGGTTTTAGTTTATTATCGAAATTTTGAGGGCTGGGTCCTTCAAAACCCGGAAAGTTTTAATAAAAATGGAGCCCCATTCTCTCTTTATGAAAGTGTCAGTGTTGGTGTTAGTAATCGAGTTTCCGTTTGCTGAAATGTTTGCTTTTCTCCAACACACTACAATACAGGGTTTCCAACCATAAAAAGGCGGAGAATGAACGAGTCTAAAAATGGTTTCCTCTCTTTCTCGTAGAGTCAGTGATAGCATAAATTTTTGACCCGAGTTTTGGGCGGTATATTGGTCGGTGAGTCACGTTTAGAAATCTTTGCGAAGGATTGTTTGCTTCTCGTAAAGTACCAACCCTGATTGTTGAACGAAATACTTTCTCTTCGACTTTTATTTAAAACAACATCCTCGGGTCCCCCGGGGGCCTCTTCTTTCGTATTCCTTATTAATTAATAATTCTCTTTGCTTGAACTTGGATTTTGAAACGTTTGGCCAAAATCTCATTTCGATATTAATTGTGTGATGGCCTTGATTATGCCTCCCAAATGTTTGTAATAAAACCTTCACTAATTTGGATATGAATTTCTCCTACGAGTGTGCATTATTTATGAAATATGCTGTGGTATTTGTGAAATAGATTTCTTTTAGAGTGTGAATTATTTAAGAAATGAAGTCGAGCGCTCACACTTTTTGAAATGACTTCTTCACAAAGGAATCCAATATTTTTGGAAGGGTTTTCCACTAAGGTGTGCATTATTTATGAAAAATAATTCTTTGTGAAAGTGTGCAATATGTATGAAATTGGATACTGGTTAAAAAGTGCTTTGTTTGAGAAGTTTATAAAATGAGCTCTTGATGAAAGTATGCTGTCCATGATTCATGGTAGAATTTCTTGGAAGTGTGCAATATTTATGAAAATTTTTTTTCTAATGGTGTGCATTACTTTGTAAATGAGTTTTGGTGGTGGTGTGTATGATGTGAGTTTTCTCCCCTTCCCTCAGAACTTGGCTCGTTTAAGTGACGACATAATAGTTTGCATTAGTTATGAAAGAGATTTTGCCAACACGTGTGGAATGAATTCTACTTGGAAGTGTGCAGTATTTATGAAATGGATTCCTCCTGAAAGTGTGCAATATTTATGAAATGGATACCACCTGAAAGTGTACAATATTTATAAAGTGGATTCGTTTTAACCGTGTTCAATATTTATGAAATCAATATCCTCTTAACAGTGTGCAGTATTTATGAAAAGTCCTCCTCCTGACAATGTTCAATATTTTCGAAATTATATTCCTCTCAAAAGTGTGCAATATTTATGAAACGAATTCCTGTTAAAAGTCTGCGTTAGTTGTGAATTGAATGTTTGATATACGTGTGCATTACTTATGAAAGATTTAAATCAATTAACAAAACAATTAAACAATTGAATAGTAACAAGAAATTAATTATTTTAAAGTTTCGAAATTATTGTTACTCCTCCATCTCCCTTTTGTCCCTTCTCAGGAAGGCGAATGCTAGTTGTTAGGAAAGAAAATTTGAGCTGAAGGGCCCACACTAAAAAAAAATTTCTTCCAACAATCTTCCACCCCACCCCGCCCCTTGTAATTAATTGATTAATTAAATTGGAAGAATCAGGAGACAAAAACAGAACAAAGACTGGCGTACCAAGAAGAAGGAAAATGGTAGAAGGGTTAGGTTTTTGAGATTTCGAAAATTTCATTTTCCGAAGTCTAAACTTTACGCTCGCGTACTGAGTTTTTTTATGTCCGCCAGCGGACTTGCGGAATGGGTTTAGAACCATGACATAATGGAAGAAAAGGTCCGAAGCAAGGACGTTTTAATTTTTAGCATCATCGAGCAGACACTCAGGGCAATTAATAAATTTTTTGTTTCTTTTACTTGGAATTATATAAGAAGAAGTGAAAACGCTCTTCGAGGGAAATCATTTCGGATTCGATTTTTTGTTATATCATTGAAAGAAATTATAGAAGTGAAGCCATTTTGTTTTTGGAGTATATGATATCGTAACATTCTGATCAATTTAACATTAAAATGATTTCTATTACTATTATTAACATCGTTCACTGTTGTGAAATTACATAATTTTAATATTATTGTTATTAGTTATTGTTTCGTGGTCGAAGAGGTTCTAAACGACCATTTTTTAGAAAGGAAAGAGGAGGTAGAGGGCCGTTATGTGTTTGAGAATTGCCAGCTTTTATTAATCGGACTTACCAATCTGTGAACCGATTCCCGATTTTGTCCGAATTTCCCTTTTTCACTGTCGGAACTGGAATGGCT
The DNA here is from genome assembly GCA_016920875.1 of Columbicola columbae. Classification (NCBI taxonomy): domain Eukaryota; kingdom Metazoa; phylum Arthropoda; class Insecta; order Psocodea; family Philopteridae; genus Columbicola; species Columbicola columbae. The sequence goes on along the minus strand of JADMLL010000005.1, from coordinate 4,957,565 downwards.
GTCTTTCGCCACCTGGTAGAGCGGTCTCGGTTACCATGGAGAACTAATAACACTGTGAATAAAAATCGTTTTGGAGCTTTTCTTTTTGTTTTGCTTTGGGGGCAGTTACTCTCTCTCTCTCTCTTTTAGGGGCGTTTGCAAATTGAAAATTGAAAAATTTTCCTTAGGTTCTCTTACCACCAAATGCTAGGCTCGGTTTTGTTAGTCCTGAGTCTTTTGTTTTGAAATCCCCGTCAGGTTGCTTTAATGAGAGACGTTTTAGCGGAGGGTTCATTTCATAAATGATGCACACACTTTCATGGAGAATTTATTCTGAAAAGTGCTCACTTTTGTATAAAGAACTCGCTCCAAAAGTATTACACAATTTTAAGTTGAATTCGTTTCATAAATATTGCACACTTTTAGGTGCAATTCATTGTATAAATATTGCACAATTTTTGGTGGAATCCATTTCATAATTACTGCACACTTCTAGGAGGAGCTCATTTTATAAATATTGCACACTTTCAGGTGGTATCCATTTCATAAATGTTGCACAATTTTTGGTGGAATCTATTTCATAATGACTGCAGACTTTCTTGTGGAATCCATTTCATAAATATTGCACACTTTTAGGATGAATTCACTTCTTAAATATTGAACACTCATAGATGGAATTTATTTCACACTTGTTGGAAGAATCTATTCCATAAGTAATGCACACCTTCATGTCTTCACTAAAACCGTTCTGCAATTCTATGGAGAGAGGAGGGTGGGAACATTCATTTTGTTCAAATCATATTTCATAAGTAATGCACACGAATCAAGAGCATATTTTCATGAATATTGCACATCTTTTAGAAGAATTTCCACCACGAATTATGACACAGTTTTATGAAGGCCTCGTTTCATAAATAATGCACGCTTGTAGGAAGAATTGGTTTTATAAATAATCCGGATGAATCAAATAATGTATTGCATAAAGAATGCACATCTTCGTGTAATGTATACCTCGTATGAGTGTGCAATATATGTGAAATGAATTTCTCATTAATTTGTATCTGGTTGAAATAAATTCTACTCAGGGGTGTGGGTTATGCATGAAAATGTTTTCATATAGGTGTCTTAAACGAAACGAACGCCATGTAAAAAATGGAACGTATTTATGACTCGAGCCAATACTTCCTGGTTTTTGAGGTTTTCGAGGTTTTTCTCTCTTAAATAATGAAAGACCGAAAGGAGGCAGAAATTAGTCGATTTGTTGGCTTTCTGCTAGTTAAGCTTCACATGTTCCTGGTCAGAACGAAACGATAATTACACGTCTGAAATCAGGTGAAAATGTCTAAAACCTTGTTTCGATTTAGTTCGTTTAGAAGTCGATGACTAATTAGAGGAATCGTGGAGTCCATGAGCGAACGTGCTCATACTTCATTTTCTCGATGATCCGAAAAATGTCTCCTCTCCGCTTAAACGGATGGATTTTCTCCGGTTTTTCAAATTCAAATCATAAATATGGATGAGGTTGTGGTGCGAGTGTTCGCCAGAATTCTTTTCGGGTTTGTTCGAATGACGGAGCACGAAGAACCCGCACGAGTTCCGCGAAATCTTCGGAAGAATCGTGAACTTTCATTCCAAGTACCAACCTCCTCCTCCTCCTCCTCTTCCTCGTAAGTACCCTATCGGTACCATCAATCATTAGATTTTATAATTGTTTGTGGTCATCTCGAAATTCCTCTCGCAGAGTCCGTCGAGAATTTTTCTTTCTTTCGTTATTGTTCCTTCGAAATCTTTCTGGTTGGTGAACTTAGGAGGAGGTCTTTCTTGGGGATGTGGAGGAAGGAGGGAGAGGAATCGGTTGATGATCTTAGAATTAAAGATGGATGATTGTTCAGAATTTTCGCCAGCTTTTATCGGTCGAATAGCGTTTCGAGTGTTGTGAGTGCTTCGGATGGAAGGTACGCCGCACGAGTTGTCATGGTTTCAGGGTCTGTTTCTTGTCTTTTTCATTTTGATCGACTTAAATGTTTTAAGTCTTCGTGAGTGAGGGAAAGCTGGGAATTAAATTTGGTTATTGAGGAAAGCTGTTGATTAATTGTCTCAAAGATGTAGTTGTGACTTGTGTCCGTCACCAATCCGGACCGATTCCAGCATCTTTGGTGTGCTCATTTAAACACACCTTGGCTGCCCTTTTAGGATTCTTCCTGATTCGTTTTATAACCGTACCGTCCATTCCTTGAACATGACCCTACCACCTCGATAATATTACTGAAGTTTCGGTTCGCACTATCCTCTCTCTTCGCATACTATCTCTTCTGGTTTCCGGTAATACACACATTTTCCAAAATTCGAACTCGTCCGGTTGCTGGTTTCTAATTTCCGGGTTTTCAATGGCCCATGCTTCTAAATCTTTGCGATGGTATACCTTTTCCACTGTCTGTATCACAAATTTGTAATTAAATTTAGGAAATCGTGCCTCACTAAAATTGTGTAACATTATTTTCTTTTTTTAGCTTTTTTGCTTTCAATTTTTCTTTTTCCTTTCACTCTCAGGAAAGTCTTAAATCTTTTATTTAATAAATTTAATTATTCATTGTTTTCAATTATGAAGTTTGATTGAAAATTAATTTATTAATTAATTGCATTTTCATTTCATGCAAATTTAAGCAACCAAAGATATAAAATAAATTTTGAAGTTTCTTTGAAGTGGCTGTCAGCTGTGTGCCATAGAAATTTTCTTTCGCCATATTTGTTGCCCATTTTAAGTTCGCCATCTTTGCTGCAAACTATGCGTTATGCTGTTTTGTCATGTTAGAGTAACTTTTATTCCCACTTTTTGGTACAGTTAGACTTCTGTTGGTGTTCTACAAGTAGCTGTAGTATTTGTAGTAGTCGTATTCTTCTTTATTTATTGCTAACAAGTTCCCATTATGATGTTGATGTCTAGTTTTGTACTTCTGCGACCTTCCCTCTTTTCACTTTGTGTACTTCTACTGATTATGCTCTGTTAGCTGGGTGTTTGATACTATGGGATAGTACCAACAGCTTCTTTGTGTTATTTTTTTCACCTTCAGGTTTAGTCTTGATTGATTTTTTTAAAAATTGCTTTCTTGAAGTCTTTGATTGAACCTAATCACCCAAGTCCTTGCTTTACTTAAACCCATACTTCAACATCCCAATCACTAATTACATAATCCTAATCACATACAATTAATCAGCAAGATTATTCCTTCCAGTTCTTCATTTTATCATTATTAAATCCATGAAACTCAATTTCCTTGGACCCAGAATCGTTCGTCATCATCATCATCATCTGGAGACCAGATTTTGAAGATGATCCTCCATGGCCAAAGTACCAGAACGAAGAGTCATACGGAATACAATAAATTCGCATAATGCAGTAAAAGAGGAGAGGAATTGTTGTCGTAAGGCAAACACAGAATCACGGAATTGTCGTTTTTAAATTCAGGTTGATGACCTGCAAGAGATTTTGAACTCGTACCTAGTTGGGTGCCTCTGGTTGTGTTAATTTAGCAGTTACGTTGGTCGTGTTTAGTCGAGTCGTACCTTTGTCGAGCCGCGGATTTCAGGTTCAATGTAGTTTCGTCGGTTGAGTTTTTATTTTTATTTTTCCTCGTATTTATTTATTTATTTATATTGTCGTTTAGTGGTCTTAGCAGAATGAAAGTGAAAAGGAGTCATAGTAGTTTTTGACACTGGTTTTTGGGGGTTTTCTATGTTTTATTTTTGAACAGGGTAATTTTTCTTTTGGTTATAATTATTTTATTGATTAGGATAATTTTGAAATCGGTTTTTATTTTCTCTTCAAATTTGCAAAACGTGTTTTGTTATCTTCTCCACCATAAAGTGTCGTTTTAAAATGTTACAAAATCAATTCTCAGTCTTTACAGACACTTTTTTTTGAAATTCAGTGAGAATTTAAAGAGAAAATAAAAATAAATTTTAAAAAATTTTGTGTGAAAGTTTAGATTGTGGAAATTTGAAATTATTTTTAATTCAATTATATATATAAGCATCAGTTCTTCAATTATTGTTTGGTTGATCAGTCATTATCTACTTAGCAAAAACAAAAATATTTTAAATTAACTAAACTAATACAATAAGTAATTGGAAATAGGTTTTGTAGGCTTTTAGTTTTTGTTTCGATAAATGATTTTTGTAAATATCATAAACAATTAGAAAAGGAGGTTAGGAAATTTTTTTTGTTGGTTTTTTAATGAAGATTTGTTTCAGAATATTGTTTTCAATAATATTTAGTTAGGCTTGTTATAAACAGTGTTGTTGTGCAGGTTAAAATGAAATAAAATCAGTGGTGTGTGATATTATAAGTAATGAATGTTTCATATTCGAATGGGATTCTTTGTGGAGTGCACATCTAGGCCATGAGATTATCTAACACATTGTTTCTTCTTTGTTGTAGGTTTTTTAATTAGAATATAAAGATGAACACAGATCCAGGGATTCTGTGTTTCCAGCACTGTGAGAAAAAGGTTTTTTGCTTTGAGCTTCCTGAGCTGTGTCCAATATGTAACAAAGATCTCTCGAGTGAACAGTTTAAGTTATTGCCTATTCGAATACCATATCCATTTGTTAGAGCTATTCAGCATCCTTGTTCGATTCTGATCAAACCTACATCAGGTGACTTTTTAAAGTAAGTTTGATGAGAGTGTATAGTTTTGTTGAAAGGATTTTTAAAATATTCATGATAATGGTTTCTTAGACTATCAATTCTTGTTTCAAATATCATTTTTGTGATTTAAATGAAGAAATGTATCAAGAAATAACATTTAAAATATTTTCAGTGACTATTTTAATTCAGTAGACTTGCACATTGGAGTAACAGATTCCACAGGAGCAGTCGTAGAATATGATAAGAATGGTCTTCAAAGGCGAAAGAATAGTCAATGGAATCAGTGTTTAGTTTTAGATGGGATGGATGAGTCATGGTCAGATCAATGGGATGAAGCTCTTAAAACAGTAATGAAAGAAGGTCATTGGACACCACAAAAGTGAGTAAAGTTTTGGTGAAGTATCTATCACGATGTCCTGTAAATTAAAAGCTGTCACGATTTCTCTTTTTGTATTGTAGGTATAATGAAACCAATCATAATTGCTACACCTTCGTGCTGGCGTTTTTACAAAAACTTGAGCATGGTCTCCTAAGCAATGCCGCATATTCAAGCACATATTTCTGTGAGAAATTTATCCTGCCTCGTACTACAGCGGCTGGTAAATACATCTCACTCTACAGGAAATTACGAGCGGTGGATTGCTACATTCACGGCGGGTCCGAAGTTAATTTACCTACATATCAAGAATCAGTTCCTTCTAGATGAAATATTATAGAAAATTTTTTTAGGATATTTTTTTAAATGTAATTAGATCGAATTAATAAAATTATAAATCTCTTTTATTTAAAATATCTTAGAGAACTTCAGCTTTGTTTTTTACTATTGTTGAAGAAGAATTAACGTAGATGAACAATATCCCAGCCGCCACTCTTGCTTGAATGTCTTGTTGATCGAGTTCGTGCGACCATTCAATCCGACCCCAACGCTTACCCTGTTAAGAGAGTTTGGAACCTTAAAAACAATATCAAACCTAAGTCTAAATGACTTTTAAAGTACTTTAATAAACTATACCTGATATTCTTCCTCCAACCTTGATAGAGAAACTGCTTTTTCTACTGAAATATATTTCTCTGCACATGTTATACCTAGTATGACTGATTTCAGGGCTTCAATGGCAAAACTGAAACCTGAATTTGGTGCATAAGTCTCATGATCAAAAATCAATTCATATTTACTTCCTTTATGAATTTTTCACTTACCATGAATGGCCCAAAAATTATATGATAATAAATATTTTTCCAAGGTATCTTTAGCTTGAGAACTTATTTTTGGTCCACTTATATTTCTTGAAGGTTCTATTTCTATATCGAATCTTTTGCAAAACCAATCTAAAACTGGTTGCCATTCTTTTAACTGTAAGTCATACAACTCATCTTCCTCCTGTAATACTAAGATTTTGTTAGATGTTTTGAGGGTTGTGTTACTCGAAAAGCAAAACAGCCCAAGTAATACTTGCTACCTATACTTACATTGGAATTGTATAGAATTGTATCTGTGTCTAAGTATTTGAGTAATTTCTGGACTATGTCTTCCTTGGTTAGCTTATTTGGGTTGTCTAAAACTGTACTGCACAAACCAGTCTAAAAAAATTATTAAATATCAGCTGTATGGTATTATGTGGTGTATTATTATTTGGTGGAAAAGTTTTTTAGTATAAAATACCCCATACTAAGAGTATTCTATATAAGAATCAATATTATCTAATTGTTATCAGTTGTTTTGATAAATACATTTAATTTATGAGGGAGGCTTTAAGAAACGAATTCTTACCAAATGCATATTGGCAGGAACAATGTGAGTTTTCTGAGCATCCCATTCTGCTGCTACAGCAAGAGCAAGTGGCTCACTTTCAACATAGAATAAATTACCTTTTGGAGTCTTTAACTTTCTTTGATCTAATGTTATTTCAAATTTCCCATCGTTGTGGAGGACATTAGTTCGTTTATAAAATCTCTTCCTTGCAGCTGAAAATAGTACAAAAGTATTTTCGTATATTGCATTTACATAAGAAGAAAACTAAACAATTCAACAGATCTGGAAAAGAAGGTAGAACATGAGATTTAAATCGTAATTGGCCTTACAAGGGGCAAACTCTTTGTGAAAAATGTTTTACAGGAGGTGTCATTTTTATTTTGGGAAAACTAGTTAGAGTAAAATTATGGCATGTTGATTTTCACTGTCACTATACCTAATGCATGTGTGAGTTTTACAATAAGGCCATAAATGAAAAATTCAATTCATTATATTCCATTTTAAACAGTGAGAAACTTAAAGATAAAGGGAAAAGTAAAATATTTGCTCCTTTCCAAATTAACAAAAAAACAGATAATATAGCTTATATGTTCGCCTATATGAAAACCTTAACAGATCAAAAAATCAATGAAATTTGGGTGCTAAAAATGGGGCCACATGTTATACAAAATCAACAGTCAAATATAACTTGAATATGTTGTGCTTTAATTTTCCTAACCAGTTTAGGTTATGTTTGTACGTAACAAAATCACAAATCAGAGTAAAATTGAATAAAATTACCGTAAGATCTTTGAGAAACTTCGAAAGTTCTTTGTTTTATGCTCCCTGAACTATTTAAAATAAATCTAACAGGTGGGAAAAACTTAATTAATGAGTTTTTAAACATTGTATTAACGGAAACAATAATAACCTAACCTATTTGTTTACTTTTTTAAACAGTGTTGCCAAATTCACGCGATGAAGGTCATATTATAATTTTAAAATAGTTTTTAGCGGTGCCGTAAACCATTAACCCAAATTCTAAAATAGTGCGTTTAACATGTTACAAGGAGAATTCGAATTTGTTTTCGAAAGAGAATCATAAGTTAGCATTTGTGAATCATAAGTTTGGATTTGTTTCAGGTCCAAGGTAACTAGTAGGACACAACGACCTCAGATCATGTGTATGGTAAACATTGTTTGCAACCTTGACAGAGAAAACGAAAATCGGTTTGTAGGTGTCTAAACTTTGTTTTTGTTTTAAAATGGGAAATTTTAAATTTTTATTTAGATTTAACGAGGAATTCATATGTGACGTATATCATTCGTGTTTCTTTGTGTTGTAGGTTTTTTAAAAACGTTTGTAGTAGCCGTTGAGAAAACGTTTTCAGGCGTGAAAAAGGGGGAAAATGGCGAATTTTGATAAACTAGAGGACAGACCTACATGGAACAACATGAGCACTCCGAAGGTAATGGAGCGAATGAAGGTGTTATACGAAAGTACAAAATGGCACGACTGCGTTTTCAAATTGTGGAAGTCCGATGGAAGCGGTGAGGAATTGATTTTCGCTCACAACCTTGTACTTGCGTCCAGTAGTCCAGTGTTTGAAGCTCTTTGTTTCGGTCCAATGGCCGAGGAAAATCCAATTGAAGTGCCAGACATTGATCCAGGTGCTTTCAAAATCCTGTTGAAATTCTTGTATACAGACTGTGTTGAATTCAACTCGGTGGAAATGGCTTGCAATGTGTTGTATGCTTCAAAGAAATATTTAATCTACACTCTGGCAGGTGCAGCAATTTCATATATCTCACATCACATCAACGAAAGTAATTGCTTACAGATTTATGAATTTGCTAGTTTCATTCAAGAGGATAGGCTGATTAAGGAATCTTGGAGTTATATATGCTCACATTTAGATGGTGTTTTAAAATATTTTTCATATGAATCTCTTTCAACTGATCTTGTTAAGAATTTAGTTAATGAAGATGCTTTAAATGGAGGTGAAGTCATCGTTTTTAAAATCTGCCTGATGTGGGCAGAAGCCGAATGTGAAAATAATAATCTAGAAAAAAATAGTGAGAACTTAAGAAAAGTACTAATCAAAGCTGACATATTAAACAAAATCAGATGGTTAACTCTATCTCCGGAGGAATTTGAAGAGGACCCAAGGAAAGTGGGATATTAACAAATGAAGAAGTCAAATTTATATCGAAAGCAATCAATCTACTTGACCATAGCTCAAATCTCTGTGTATTACCCAAAATGAGGAATACTAAAGTTTCTGCTAATGAAATCACACAGAATATACTACTTGAAAGCAGTCGTTTCCCTTTTAGTGTTAGTAACAAAGTTGAAGCAAGAAAGAAAATCCAACTGAAAAAATTTTATTGTCACAGATTTATCGAGAGAGAAGTGAGACCCACAATTAATTTTCAAAACAGGTTGAAAGTAAGCACTTACATTACTGCCAATAAAACAATTAGATTGACTGCTATTTTTCTAAATGCGAAAATATTACCAATACCTCAGTTAAATACCGCCTATCAACACTCACGCGCTCTACAAAGAGATTATAAAGAAAATCTTCTTATTACTGTCCATGGTAGCAATGAGGAAATATTGTTTTCGATATTCTTTTTTGATAGGGTTAGTTATGGATCAGTATTCAAAATAACATTTCATGAAACTGTTATATTGGAACGATCAAATGAGTGTAAAATTCAGGTTGAATTTATTGACACCTGTGAAAATTATTTGTTTGGTGTTAGGAATTCAATATCAAAGTTTCCCTCAGGTCTTTGTGTCACTTTTAAAGAAAAAGCAAATATTGGAGATCGTGGGAGATTTATTGAAGTTAACGACTTAAGTATTATTTCAGGGTTAGAATTATGCTTATAGAAATACTGGTGAGAATGTTGAGAGCGTTTTTGTACTGTGAGATATTAAGTTTCATGAGTGTTGTAGAATTTTTTTTTGTTTTTAAAAGCTTTAATTGTTAATTAAACTTAATGACAACTTGACCACTCAAACACCAAGATTTGACTGGGATGAAATCAATTCGAGTAGTAAAATCGCTTTTAGTGGTTTAAATGCAACAAAACTTTTTGAATCATGTTAAGATGATTACTCAGAAGTGGGTTAAGTTTTGTATAATTTTGATGATTTTGAATTGATATATTATTCATGACATATCCAAATGATTTTGTGGTTTTTCTAAATTCCAAGAAAGTTTGGAAATTTTTTTGTCTTTCAATTTTTTTAAAAAGACAGCTCCCATTTGATGTAAATTTTTATTTTTATGATACAAGTTATCATGAGACAAAAATTAGTTAAACATTCAAAAGCACTATTATTTTCTGTTGATTTTTTTTTAATGGAAATTTACTCAAACTAATTGATTCTATTTTATGGTCTTTTACAAAAATTATTTTTAATTTTAATGTTTTGCCTTGAGTTAGTCGTTAAATTAATGCAAATATTCTTGTTACTGTGTTGATTAGTTTGAGTTCAATGCCGCGTTAAATTTTTGGTTCTATAAGAGAATTTTCTGTTACTTGAGATCGTTATTTTGACTCATACTTCAGGGGGTTTCTGTGAAGAAGATTTGGGTTTCAACAGCTGCAGTCGTGCCTCAACTTTTAAGAGCACTTACCCCAGTACCTTTAAGAACTTGGGAGAATGTTTTGTTGATGTCAGTTCAAGATATGAGTCCTCTCTGCTGAAAATGTTCTAACTGTTAAAATGTAAACTCTCAGCTCTTGAGGTATGGCCATAGTTGTTGACTCATAACTGAGGGTTCTTTCTGTGAAGAAGATTTGGGTTTCAAGAGCTGCAACTCTTACATTTTGAGAACATCATAGAAAATGTTTTGACTGTTTGAAACCCTCGGTCTTCTCCGCAACTACAAAAGTGTTAACTCTCAGCTGTTGTGGTTCACCCACAGTTGTTGACTCTTATGACCGAAGAACGCTTATAGCCGTACTCTGGTTTCAACGACTAGAATGTTACCTCAACAGTTAAGAAGCCAAAACAATTTTTTTCCGATTCTTGTGACTGTTGTTATAGTTCTGTTGCAGTTCACACCAAAGTCATGTCCATGTTCTCAACTGTAAAAGTACTGACTGTTAACTTGAGGTCTGTTAACCCAAATCCTTTTCACAAAAGATGTCCTCAGCTATATAAGAAGATTTAATAAATCTGGTAGAACCTCAACAGCAGTAAAGTGTTAACAATTGACTGTTAAACAGGTTTTTACAATCTAAACCCTAATCTTCTTCATGAAACATGCCCTTAGCCATAAAAATTGGACCAAGAAACAGAAAATTCTATCCTCAACCTACAAAACTGAACGCAACCCAACAGCCGACCAAATAAACACACCAACAACCTTTTAGACCAAATGTCTAAGCTTAATAATTGTAACAACAAGAAAGATCACACCGATAAAACATTATTGTTCCTCCAAAAAGAAATCTCAAGTGTTAATTGATGTGATGTGACAATTTAATATTATAGTCTTCTGCAAGTTGGAGGCAAATAATTTTGACTGTGGTTTATTGTTTGCGAAGATCGTTTATACATCTTCGTGTGATTTGTGTTCAAGGTGAATATGAGGAGTAAGCCTTTCGATTAGGTTTAAAATTTGATTTTAATTTTTTTATACTTAATTATGCTTTACATAGATTAAATATGTAACCAAGAGAAGGATTTAAATTGGATTTTAGAAGTTTTCATTTAGCTGCCTTATTTTTTTACAAAGACCATTTTGAGATAAAATTCAATTTGTCGGATTAGCTTTAAAATATTTTTGAATTGACTAACGTTTAAGCTTAGTTGTTAGCTTTACTACTGCTCTCTTTTAATTTTTTTTGTGGTTTGTACTCATTCACACTCATTGCTACTGTTTAGATATAGAATTGCTTATGGATGAATTACAGATGCTTGTAATTGTTTAAAAAGGTTTGAATCACCCTCAACTCAGCTTTGTAGTTAGCAGTGTTGATGTCTTAACCTTGGGGGAAAGCAGACATAAAAATGCTGAGAGATTTGTGCCCCTTTTGTGAATAAATTTTGCCTTCCTATAAAGAAATTGTAGTGAGAAAATGGAAAATTTTGTAAGGACATTCATTAGAAAGTTGAAGAAACTTTCTGCTTGCTTTTAAGTAACGTATTGTTGCTGTTGATATACTGCTGAAGTCAGAAGTAACGAACTTAGTGGCCTTTGAGAAAATTTTTTGTGGCTTACAACACTCTAAGGGTTGTAGTGTGATTTTGAAAACTAACTACTAGGAAGTCCAATACTCAAAACAATTCCCCACCAGTTGGATCACATAATCAGATCCTCACTTTAGAATGTGGTTCGTAAATGTGGCTTCCACAATTGAGAATGTTACCACTTACACTCTCTGCTCTTCCTTTAAATGACTCTGTCACTGGTCACAAATCGTGACTTATACAAATAAAATATGAAACTGTGAGAATACCTGAGTATACTGCTTACATCTTTGCTTTTAAGGGAAGATGTCATAATTCTAAGTAACTTTGTAATAATAATAATTTTATAATATTGATGCGGAAAGTTGTTCGTTTTATTAAGTGCTTAAAAGTGTGATTTGTTAAGCAAATGCTTTTTTTATGACTTATGAATAAATTTTTGTATTCTGAGTTTTAATTGGTTCAAATTTTTGTTTTATTTCAAACGATGTGTTTCCTTTCATTAGCATAATCATCCTCTTTTAACACTTAACGGATGGGACACTTAGATCTACGCTCTTCCATGAATTTTTAGTATACTGTATTGAATTTGGGTTTTGTACTATGCATAGTGTTATTTTAGAGTATCACTACACCCATACCTCGCTATAACGGCCCTCGTCAGTTAAGGCACGTTTTCGATATAAGGGCTAGAATGTGTCAAAAGTATTGGGGCAGAAGTTAATTTCCTTCCCGAAATTAGGCAAAACATTTTGGAACTGGCACATAATCTCGACTTGAAAGGTTTGAACAAACGGGACGTGCTTGATCCATTTGAAGCTGATAGGAACCTTTTTGGACGTGGAAGCTAACGGAACTGGCATTTGATGAAGAGACAGAGCCTGTTGTATCCAAATAGCTAACATCAAAAAATTTGTCGAAAGCTTTTTCCTATTTCGAAGGAGTAAACATCCTCCTTGAAAAGTTTCTCGAGGAATTAACCTAGCCATTAGCTGTTCTAAATCACTGAAGAACGAAATAGACAAAAGGTAAGACAACCAACGTTGGAAAATTTTTTAGAGCCAGGCCCATTCTTACCACTGAAAATGTGGCAACAGTGATCTGCAGGTTACCAATTCTTCATCTTCAGATTAAAGCCATTAAAAAAAATTATGTATGTATACATACATATACCTCGCTTTACGGCCGCTCTTTATACGGCATTTCGCTATAACGGCCAAAATGTGTCAAAGTACTGGTACAGAAGTTAATTTCCTCCCCGAAATTAGGCAAAAAATTTTGGATCCCGAACATAATCTCGTCTTTGAAGGTTTAAACGAACGTCATGTGCTTCATCTACTTAAAGCTGATGGGGAACCTGTTTCATATGGGAAACTCATTCAGGTGCAAGCGGAACCGGCATTTGATGAAGAGACAGAGCCTGTTGTATCCAAACAGCTCACATCAAAAAAGATTTTTGCTGTTTCGAACAAGGAATAAACATCCTCCTTGAAACCGATCCTGATGTCAAACGTAGCACTAAAGTTTCTCGAGAAAGTAACTCAGGCATTAGCTATTAGAAACAACTGAAGAATGAAATAGACAAGAAGGCAAGACAAACAACGTTGGACAATTTTTTAAAGCCAGGCACATCCTTACCAGCGGAAAATGATGACGACAGTGATCTGTAGGTCACCATTTCTTCATCATCTTCTGATCAAAGCCATTTTAAAAAATTATGTATATATACATACACATATCTAGGCCGTAAAGCGAGGTATGGGTGTACTAGATGCTTAGGGATTAAGTTGGCCGTGTTAAGTGTGAAATGGTTTCGTCGTTGATTTTCGTCGCGTTCAAGGTTTAAATAAATAAAATAATTAATTATAAACGAAATTAATAAAATAGATTTAATTAAATTAATAGATTACAATAGGGAATAAGACTAATTACAACTAAAGAAGGTAGAAGGAAATGGTAATGAATGTGGCAATGGAAAGAAATTGGAAAAAGGGGAATGGAAATGAGGGTCTTACATAATTAAAGGCGGATGCCCGGGTTTCGGCTGCGAACGAAGTTCAGAAGCTCGTCGCTGTCCTCGCAGACAAAAGGTTTCAGGTGATGACAAGCAACGTCGTGCCATTTAATACCATCGTTGTAAAAGTTGTTAAGTATTGAAAGGCAAGATTCGTCGTTTCCCTGAAAACAAAAATCATGACATCAGAATAAGATCAACGACTTCTCATCGGGAAGATGAATGAAGAAATGTAGGAGAACTGACTTGTGCGGCTTCTCGGTTATCTGGTTGAGCCTGACCGAATCCGCCAGTTGAACTCCAGTCTCCAGTGTTGCGTTGGGTTGTTGGACCGATTTTAGCTCCAGAACCAGACCAGAACCATCCGTTGATGTTGGGCGGTTGAAGATCAGGACGGTCGCATCCATTGAAATTGCATTTTCTGCCGGATGTCCAAATGTAACGGACATTGCCTGTTCAGGACATGAAAAAGAAAATGTTAACACCTGCCGAAGAGGTTAATTAATATCTTGATGTGAGGGTCACTCACCTCTGGCAATTCTTTGTTTGATAAATTCGTTTTCTTGCGGTGTTTCTAAGGAAACAGCGTCCATACAATGTCGCCTGCAAATGTTTCTTGCATCGAGCCAGTCTACCTCTAGATTTCTGGTGGGTCCGTGTTCCCAACTGAAGAAGTATGCGTGTGCGACACCTCTGGCATCTCTGTAAGTTGAATGTCTAACCCCTGAAAATCAAACAGTGTGATTGTAGTTAACAAACCCATACTGTAACCTAATTTACAGGACTAAGTGACATAAAAGACTCATTCAATAAACTGATCTAATTATAAATTTAAATCTTCTTTCAAAATCAATTTGGTGTTTGTGTTTAAAGACGATTTCAACAGATTCTGTTATTTGTTTCTGGATGTCCCAACAGTTACCAAGCTAACTACAATACAGATTACACAATTCATTTTAATTCTCTTCTAATAATTTCATCAGTGTGTTTGACAAAACTAGCCAACTATACTGAAATTTTATTTTTAATTATAATGAAGGACTCAAACTAAACCAAAAACATTTTCTTTTATGTGCTGATACTAGAAAACACTTTTAAACATTTTTAGAATTCGAAAACCGTTCTTTCATTCATTCATTCGTACGTGCCTTCATTCATACTTCCTATTAACGAAAGTGTAACGAATCGTCAACACTGTTAAGAGATTCTGATGATGATGGTGAGATTTACTCATGAAAGGGCTTCGTTAAAAAGTAAACAAGCAAATGAGTTCCACATAAAACATGGTCAAGTCAGTCAAGTGCACGGCCAAGTTCATAACAGTTGTCAATAAGATCGATGGCCGTGGGCCTGTTTTGAACAAGACGATTCTGACAGAGATGCATCGGCTTTTCATCAAAAATTTTTGGGAGGCAAACAGAACTTCCGTTTATTACCAAATATTTAGTTTGATGGAGATACCCAAACGAAAATTTTGTTTCATAAATAAATCAGCCAAATTTTTAGGAGAGATTCATTCCAGAAGTCATGCACACTTTCGTAAATACGTTGAAACACGTTGACTGCCAGCAAATTTTTTTAGGATTTCATTATAACAAGCCAATTTAATTATATACTAAGTTTATATTACAATTTCTCTTACTTTAAGTTAATTTCTGGTATCTTCTGAGGTCATCTGTTCATTTACACACTGTTATACTATGAGTCTTAGCGCAGTTATACTAATGTGGTAACTAAACAACCAACAAGTTACCTCTTAGTTGGCAGTCAATGTGTTAGGCGAATCCCTTTCAAAAGTAATGCACACCTTTGTAAAGGATTCGTTTCATAATTAAAGCCCACATTTCAAAATATTTAATTCATGATGACGGGGTCCCCAAATTCCTACTCCAATGCAAAAGCTTCATAAATAAAGTCATCTTGAAATGAACAACTGTGCATGATTTATGAAATGAATTCCTTCTAAGGGTGTGAATTATTTGTTAAAAAAAGAAACCACTCATCAAATCCTACTAAATTCTCTCTGTGCATTATTTATGAAAGATGCCTTCGCTTTATGTAACACCCAAGAGAACAAATTTCGAAATTTGACTTCCATCGCATCTCGCAACTTAACTCTACGACTCTAAATCTTTTAAATATACACGTGCATATTATTATAAATCATTACAAGAATATAAAAACTTTCTCTTTATATTAATAAATAAAAGAAAAATAAAAATACGTCAGGAAGAGAGGAGGAGACCCTCTTCTCAAGGTAATAATTTCTATTTTTTCTAAATTGCTATCGAATGACGATGGATAACTTTAGTTCGAGAGGAAGACAGTTGAGTCAAAGGGCAAACATCAAAACCTCGATAGGCGAACACTCCTTGCAGATATTTAACAAAATACTAATAAATATTAAAATTAATAATAAAAGTTTACAACAATTTCAAACTTACTATTTGCGCAACTTCTGGGGTCTGGAAGGGCCAGTCTTCTTTGTGCAACAACCATCGTTGCTCCGAAAATCAGGAGCGCTAATCTTCGTAACATTTTGTTTCTGAAATCAAAATTAAATAAATAAATATTATTATTAATAATATTGGCAGGTCGCCTTTAAAGTAAAAAAAAATTGCGTTTTTGTGGAGTCGTGAGTGAGCCAAAGGCAAAATAAAAAATTTACCCACGAACGAAATTAAAAACGGAATTTTGAGTCTCGGTTACTTGAAAAAGTCTGTTATTTAGCCTTTAGGTTAATTCATCAGGCATTAGGTCACTTTAAACTGGGGCAAAACATCGAATGATGTTAATCTTATGAGAGGATGGAACTGGGACGCCATTAGAACGAAAATGAGGTAATTGTCACTTATGTCGGTTGATTGACGACTTGTACGAAACATTTCAGAACAAATTAAGAAAGTTTTTATTGGTTTACCTAAAAAAAAGTGCCAGACTTAACAGTAAAGTCTGTTTGAAAGTTTTAAAAAAACGTTACAAGAACAACAAACAGGAAATAGGTTTTACACCGCCATCTTTGATCCTATCAATCAGACTAACCTATTCTTAACGACTTCATAACAATATAGCATTATTTTAAGGTTTTATGAATAGTATAATATAAAAACTGTCCATGAGTTAACATAAATTTGCTTTAGATCTAACAGTGAAACTATTTGGATTCGGATGAAGTACATTCATAAGTAAAAATTAAACCAAAAACAAAACGGTCTGCCGCCATATTTGATTCAATAAAGTGCTTTACCACTAACCCCCAACAACAGTCCAGTATTTGATACCAACAAATTAAAGTGTATATAGCTTTGTATATAAAATGTGTATACAGAAAATTCCAAATATAACAGTAAAGTCTATAGATGGTAACAAAATCAAATCAAAAAGCAAACAAGAGAAAAAGGTTTGGCCGCCATATTGGATTCATCAGATCAATCCATTCCAAACACCTCAACAGCAATTCACCATCACATCAACACATTAAAGCTTTCTAGCATCTTTGAAACCTCAAGAACCAATCAATACCTAAAACTGTTGACATTATACCTTGTAAAAATTAAATTTATTTAAAAATATGTTTGTAACGGTTTTCTCTGGCTCACTGAAGAATTGAATTTGAAATTATTATAAACAAGGCAGAGAAATAAGGTAAAAATTTCTCAAATCACTAAAGACATGTTTTCTGCTTCAAATTTATGATTTGATTAAATCCTTATTAATATTTATAAAAAAAAATTCCATATTTTGATAATTTTTCACAACAACTTTGGAATGTTTTGCAATGTATTTGGCCTCTAAGCCTTTCTACAGACTAATCAATAGCAATTTATGTTCAAGGGGAGTTAAATTTTTTTCACAAAAATGTTTTAATTTCCAAATAAAATATTTGAAAGGATGTTGAAAGGGGAAAGGCAGAAGCAATCAGGTCAAATCAAAATTCAATTTCATTTTGTTTTTTTCAACATAAAAGTTTAAAATGATTTTTTGAAGGCTGATGTAGGATTTTAAAAACAGGATTAGATGGAGTAATTAGATGTTAGATGAAATTAAAAAGAAGAGAAGAATAAGACATTTTGAAATGAAGACAAAAAAATTTTGGATTTTGTGAGAATTAAGAAAGAAGGCGATGGTGGCGACATCTGTGAACAAATTTGAAAGTAGGGTATTTGGGAAGAAAGATTAGAAAATCATTTTGGAATCAATTTTATGAAGTTTTAAAATTATAAATAAATTTTGTGTGTGATTTTGAAATCTAGTTAATTACCTGCTAGCTTATTAAACGTCAAATCAAATGGATGAGATTAGAATAATCGTTAAAAAATTTTTTCTCTTTGTAATCATCTTCTCTGTACAAATAACCGGAAAGATTTCCAAACTCTTTCTTACGATCGGAATCAACATTCTCATCAAGTTTGTCCGTGGTCAGGGAAAGACTGCGATTAAACATTCGCAATTTAATACTTCGTTCAAAATAAATCTTCAATTCAGCATCGACGGATGCTGATTTTTTATGATAATAAACATAACTCATCATAACGATAACAACTACAAGCACTACAACGGTTCCGGCACTCGCCGCCGAAGCACTCATCACAAAATATCTCGAGAAACAACCGTAGCGGGTGTATTTCTCACCGCAGGTTAATCCACAATAGCCTTCAGTGCACTGGCAAGCAAAATCGGTTGCGTTTTCGAAAACAGTAAAACACGTTCCTCCGTTAAGACACAACCATTCGGCCGGGCCCGGAGGACAGGGAAACGTCTCCGGCGGCCTTGGAATACCAGAACTCGCCATTATGACGAGGGACGAAGAGGCAGAAGGAGAAGAAGAAGAATAACATCCGTTTATGGTATACTTATCGCTGCATGTCACTCCGCAATAACCGTCGGCACATTTGCAGAAATAATCGGTCGAGTTTTCGAAGAGAGTGAAACAAGTGCCACCGTTGAGACATAAACGCTCCGCGGGTTCCTTCGGACAAGGATACGTTCGATACGTGACGTTCGGTCGGGATACGTGCGGAGGCCTGATTTTGGGAGTACTCCGACTCGAACAGGCTTCGGAAAGACCAAAAACGACAGATAGAATGAGAAGAATTGTAATTGTTGAATTGGAAAAGAGTGCCATTTTAAAGTGGTGCAAGAAGGAGAAGAAGAAACTTCTAAAACATTCCGAAGTCGGGTAATATTTAGTTCGGTCCTCGAAATCGTACAACAGAAAAAAACAGACCACAAAATAAAAATTTCGGCTCCATAACATCTTCAAACATTTAACGATACAAAAAAAATAAATTTCTTTAAACAGAAAAAATAACAAAACTAATCAAAAAAAAGGAAAATAATAATGAATCAAACAAAACATAAATTAACTTGTCTTGCTTCACGATAAAATAAATTTTGCTTCTACATAAAATACATTAACTTAATCACAAGACACATAATAAATAAATAAATAAACGAAAAGGAAAAAAAAATAAGCCCACGATTTGCCGATCTTCAGTTCAAACTGATAAACTTAATAAACATAAAACGCGACAACGATTCAGCAAGTTTCAGCAAGTTACGATGCAAAATAACGGAAGACTAGAACAGACGGCCAGGTACGCAAGAACGAACATTTTCGCTGGATTCGCCATTTTGTTTCATTTCTCTGCGATTTTATTTTACAAAATTATAACAATAAAATGTTTTCCTCGATTTCCATGACCTAATTATGAACTAAATTGCAGTCGAGCTATGCAGTTTTATGTTCTGATGCAATTTTGTCGAGGCTCAATCGATAATCTCATGTACCTGGCCACAACTAAAATTGCATCGTGGATTTGGTTTTGAGATGCGATTTCCCTTTCTGATGCAACATGGAATAGCTTAAGGTGAGCAGTATTGCTTAGGCTAAGCACAATTGTAGTTTGTCTTTAGATTTTAGACGAATTTTACGTGGGAGAGGGAAAGGTGGAAACTAATTAGACTTTCTGGGGTGGAATTATTAGGTCGACCAATGCACTCTGGTTGATGAGCTAAACATAACTAAAATTGCAATCAGCTTAGATGCAATTTTGTGTTCTATTGCATAATTCAGCAGTACACAGAAGTGTAACTTTTGAATTTGGAAGAGAATAAGAAAGAAATTAATTAGATTTCTGATGCAGTTTTAATTTTCTGATGCAACAGTGACTCTTCAGGTAATCAATTATGGTTTGGATTAGATTTTGAGCTGCAGTTCTGAACACTCTGATGCAACATTGAGACAGAAATGCATACACATACATGAGGGAGAGCGGAAAGGAACGGAGGAGGAGGGAAACTAATTGAATTATAGTTATAGTTTGTAGTTCCTAGGAAACAATCATCTGGGTGATAGGTACCCCCAAAATGAGCTGAGTACAATTTTCTAGCAAGCTACCCGTCTCAAAGTGAGTTGAACTGCCTTTAAGAGGAGTTTTGGTCTAGGAAGTAGGCCAGTATCAGAATAACAGATGATAATAATAATAAGTGAAATGAAGAGAGGAAATAGAAAAACATACACGACAAAGAGGAAGGAAAAAGTTGAGAAACAGCCAACAGGAACAATCGGGAAGAACAGCCGACAGTAGAGAAATCAAACAAAAAGACAAAAAGAGACAAAAAAAAAAGAAGAAGAAAAGCGACAAGACAAAATGAGGAGCTTCTGGTGCAATATCGGACACCCAGAGTCACATTCACGTTGCATAGATGGGTACAACCGAAATTGCAATGTGCATTCGATTACAAATTAGGATTAGAGATTAGTGTTGTGTTCTGACGTAACATTGCATAATCACAACAGATTACTAGCACACAATTCATGTGACTTTTAGCCGGGACGTGCAGAAGAAACCTTTTTTACAACTCGGTGGACAGAAAATGAGAAAACCGTACTTCGGTTTCGATGACTCTTATCACGACTTATCCAAAGTGTTGACTTTCAAATTAGTCACAAGCCAAAGTCTTTAAAAATTTATTTCCAAAACTATCAGCGATTTCATCACCATCGATTTGGTTAGTAAACCGCAGATTCTTATCTTGTCTTGAGAATCCATAAATATGAAAACCTGGCTGCCTTGAAACTCCTCCAAACTTGTGATTTTAATGGGCTAATTAATTAAGTCAGCGGGGTTTTTCTGACAAAGACTTTCAGCTAATCCTCTCTAAAAGGAAATTGATGGGAAAGGTTCAAAACACTCGGTGTGTCACGTGTTTCGTTCATGCGGGTTTTTCGGAATTTTTTTTTGCTATGTGGCGCAATGGAGGAGGTAGTAACGGTGACATTCGTGCATAATTGAATGCTAACGCGTTAGGTTCAGGTCAACTCCTCATTAAAAGACCGGTTGCACTTTCATCATACTTCAACCGTCTTCACCTTTGCTATCAATTACACTTCCACCGAATCGTGTCTTGTCTTTGAGCAACGATGTTATTTAACATTCTTTTAACCTTTTCTCGGAAAGTTACTGGAAACCTTTGAGGAGTTTTTATATAAAAACAAATTTATCATAGATAATTATGCATAAAAGATTGTTGTAACTAATAAAGGAGAAAAAGTTTCGCTAAAACATTCCTCATTCATTCTCTTATTTTATGTATAGGGGTTGGACAAGATAATGGAGACGCCGTTTAATGCATTACAGTTGTATTCATGTTGGCACCCTGCATCCGTGTAAATGGCCAGATGTCATATGGGTAGACGTGTCAGGATTTTTAGGTTTTATTTCAGTACAGGCCTCCATCAAGTTCAGAAGGTTATAAAAGGAAGCCTGAGGGAATCAAAAGGATAGGTCGCACCAACTTAGGATGGGAAGAGCGCTTGAATCCAAAACTGGAGGAGGTGCACGATGAATAGAAAGGAATGGAGAACACTCCTGCAGAAGGCATAGGGCTGTATAGCTACAGGACTGGTCGGTTATAACACACAAACAGTGAAATGTGTGATCTCTCAGAAAGCAACTGTGACGAAAACAACCGAACTGTATGACGTCACACAAGCGACAGTATCGAAAATAATGACAGAATACACAAAACAAGAGAAAACATCCTCGGGGAAGAGGAAAAGTGGACGAAAAAGTTAATGCACAGAGACCGACGAACATTACAAAGGATTGGAGGCCAAACAACCCAAAACTACAGCCAAAGCGACAGCAGTGGTGAACCTAACCCAATTCAACATCTTTTTGGGACTTTTCATGGGCAGGGTAAAAACGCTCATGGCCCCTTACCAATGGGGAGTGTGGGACTCATACCTGGGGTCCAAGGGGGTGCCTACCCACTAAAAAATCATTTTGCGGGGCAGTTTGCTTCGCCCCTGCGTGATGTTGCCACTCTGCAGTTATACCCAATTCAACACCTACCAGAGTAATACTACATACAGAGTAGTACAGCAGGAGTTCCACAAAGCTTCGTATCATTAACCAAACATTCATATACGTCAGGTGTTTCCATTATTTTGTATAACCCCGTATATACTTTAAAAATTATGTTTTGATACTATCGGCGCGAATATGTCATCAATGGAATCGAGGATGCGGTAAAACGAGGATCACGGCTTGGAAACGGTCACTGAAAATTCGCGTCGCCATATTGGACGTTAAGAGGAGAAAAAGCAATTTCACCGGCGGATTCCTTCAAAACGGATTCATTGTTAATTAAAATCACGACGACTGCCATTTATATGCTCAATGGAAAACCATTAACCATTACAGGATTTAGAGCCATTTATAAACGATGTCAGTCGTGTCATATGATTAAACCCCGTTATTGCGCCGCGACAAACGAATTCGCCACGAAATCATGTCAGCGGGTTACTTCCTGCGGGTCACAAAGTTTTGAAACCATTTCCCTCAAAATGGCCCCCCTCATAAATAAAAAGCCAACAATTAAATCGATGTTTGACTGTTTGTCAGAGGAGAACGAGTTTGATAACTTGTCGCATCTTCTTTCCTAAATGAAAAACCTGCCTCAGGTCGTCGACTTCCAGAACCGAGTTTTTGGAAGGTGTTAGACACTGGTTAGACTTGGTGTCTCCTTTTCAATCAAACACATCGTTTCGCTTGAATTTTGATTCTAAATAAAACGTTCTCATGGTCATAAATTAATTCAAAATTTGGATTTTAGTGGGAATGAGTGCCAGAGAGTTTGGTAGTCACTATGTCTTCATATTATCATCCTCATCTCAAAAGCTCCAGATTTTCTCAACCGCCCTCCAACTTCACAGTTTGTAAGCTACAATACTTTTGTATAACTGTAAGTTTTCAATACTTTATATAACTTACCTTAAGTATTAAACCGAAACATTATACTATAGTATCAACTCTTATATTATCACTAACATTATTCTGTAAATTTTCGCGATGTGCTAACAATGTACTAACACTCTTACGTATAACTAATTTTTATACTATTTCATAAAACTTGATTTTCGTCTGATGCAAATTTATAATTTTTAGCTTATACTCTTATAATTTTCATTTTATCCCCTACAAAACGACTACCTGTCTCCGAGGAATGGAGTATAAGTTGTTAGTATGCTAACATGGGGCTGTCTGGGTAACAGACTAACATCCAAGCCTCAGGAGCTGACGGAGGAGAAGGTAGAACCTAAGTAAAGGTGAGGAGTATAGTAGGGAAGGAGCGAAAGAGGGGTAATAAAAACGGCTGTCAGCTGTAAGAGCAATAAATTCCAGAAATACTACAGGAATCCTGGCAATGGCTGGGGCTTTCTCCGTAAACAGGAGGCTGGCAATTCAAAATGAAAATGTTGAGGCTGAAAGAGGTGTGAGAGGTTATATATATAAAGGTGATGATAATTATAATATTAATATAACAATAATATTATGAATAGTATAAGGAAAGTATATAGGAAAGGTGTTGTGGTGTAGATTGGTCAGTAGTATATAGCTCAGCGACAGTTCCTAACTGTTATTCCTACGGTCTCAACAGAGGGAGAGTTGGGTTGGCACCACTGAAAAATTTCAATAAGCCATTTAGCTTTAAACCTATCGCATTTGTGACTTACTCATTTCATAAATACTGCACGCTTTCTGTGAAGGATTCCCATCATGAGTAAAGATAACTTTTATCAAGAATTCATTTGTGCCAACCTAACCCACTCTGTTGAGACCATAGACATACATTATTACACTAACTAATCTCATCAAGGCTCTTCTATAACAAGAATTATATATATACTCCCCTCACGTTAGAGATATTGACTGTGAAGAACAGGACAAAAATTTGCTGGAAGAGGGTTGATGACCCTTTCAAATTTGACATTTCGTTGAGAGGGAATTTGTACAGAAAAAATTTTTTATAAAGAAAGAAAACACTTTTACTTTCTCTGAAATCCTTCAGATTAGAAAAGACCAATTTCAGTTTAAGCAGGTAATTAAGCATCTTGAACTTGAGTGACTTGACAGTATAACAACACAATAATGACCGAAATATTCATTGTTGGTGGCCCTTTTTTTGGTGATATTCTTTTTCTCAGTTGGATTAACACCCCGAGGCCCATCAAAAGAAAGTTTTGAAATTTTAAATTCTTTTGATCCATCAAACCCAAATCGGAAGTGTGGAGAGTTGGTGGCCTAGACTGTGGATGAGTTAAAAATGGCTGAATTTGGAAAACATTTTCCCTTCCTCCCCCTCTCAAAATCAATAGCTTGAACAGTGGGAAATACCAAAAATAAATTTCTCCAGAACTTTTTCCAGTTCCAGGTAACAATTTTAACACTGGATGACCCAAAGAAGTCATTTTGACTGACCTATAGATAGGCTTAGTGTGGGTTATACTAAAAGCTTTAGCCTTTTTAGTGTTAAGAAGGAGAGCAGGAGGGCTGTGGTATAGAGGTTCGAGCGCCCGACTTATGAAACCTCTCCCGGATCCTGTTGTGCTGTTATATACGGAATTAAGACATTTAGCGATTAAAATTAAACGTGTTGATCAAAACGTCTTAAAATCAAACAGGGACGCCATTTTCCACCGCCTTTTCCAAAAACAAAAATTAAAACTCCAATAAACAAACTTTAAGCAGAGAAGAACTTAAAAACTCAACAAGTTGTCTTTGTAGTGTCAAATTCATCCCCAACCCCCAAATCGGGGTCCAAAAGCTGTACAACATACAATACAACTCACTCCAGACATAATAAATCACAAATTTGAAGAAAAGTCTCACCCTCAAAGTCAAAAAAAAAATTCTCAAACACTCAAAAAGGAAAGTTACTCGGTGGTACATCCAAACATCACACCGAGATCATAATTACATCTTCGAAATTATTATTATTAACTCAAAATGACGTCAGGGAGTGAAACTAACAGTTTTCTTCCTCCTTCATATTTCTGTTTTGTTTTCGTTGTCGGCGTTCACAAGGTGTGTGAACCGTAAATCGTTTCCATTTGGAAGAGATACAGGTGAAAGCTGGCACACACGTGATTTGTATATATAGGAAACGCTCCCCCTCGACCCCCGTCAACGATTACAATTAATCTTAACTAGAAACGCTATTTAGCCAATCTGTTTTGTGTTATTTACGAAACAGGTACTCGAAACGAACCGATATTATAATGACTATCATCTCTCTCTCTCTTCGGATTCATTTAATAACATCCGACTACACGCAAAGTCATTAGTTTAAATAAACGTTAGGAAAAGAAAGAAGAGGAGCATTCAGCCTTATCTGATCTCCTCGTTATGAAATGTCGAATCCCGTGTTCTACAATGCATTACAATCACATTACAATTATATAATTTGAAAATTGTTCTTAGATCTAATGTAATTCACATGTCGTTCCGATATCATCATCATAATCGCTCATTTTTCTATTTAATGGATCGTGAAAGTCTAGTCTAGCGTCTAGCTAATAAAAAATGAAAAATTTTTATCTATCAAGTTGACGTGAGTAACTGTTAACTGGAGTTCCTAGACATGCATGAATGCACGCTACGATTTGCCAACAAGGAAAGAAGTCACTCGTGGAGGTGTCATTCTGACGTTTTTATTGTGGAATCTCTTAAAACCATTTTCATGGCACGGGAACTGACGTGATAGTTCTGCTGACAGGTCTTTATCCTCATTCCTCAAGAGTGGTTTGTTGTCAGTGACAGAGATAAAGTAAATAAATTTCTCAGAGAGTTTGGGGGTTTGGAGGGCGAGTGAGAGGAGGGAAAAGAGAGGAAAATGACCTTTGGCGCGGTTAAAGAGTTTGCGGCTGGAATAACTGTGAAAAGATGAAATCTAAATTATTCTTGCTAGGTTGTTCGAAGCAGTTTTTATCCTCCTTATAAAGCCACTCCCAAAATAAGTTC
This sequence comes from Columbicola columbae, assembly GCA_016920875.1. NCBI lineage: Eukaryota > Metazoa > Arthropoda > Insecta > Psocodea > Philopteridae > Columbicola > Columbicola columbae. The sequence continues at coordinate 4,931,666 of JADMLL010000005.1, read as the reverse complement.
CTAATCTTGTTAAGTTCACAGAACTTCGGGGCAAAAAACTTGCGAACTTCAAACCCAGGCACAGGCCTACACAGGAATTTTTCTCCTCCTCCTCCTCCTCTCTCTCTCTTCTTTATTTAACTAAAATAATTTTTCTTTCGCACCTTTCCTTTTTGTTGTCGTTGTGCTCGGTTGTCCGATTGTCAATAATAAAAAGATTTGCGAGACTGGGCTGGGTTTCTCGAACCTGTTATCGGTGGCGTGAGTCATGAAGAAGTTTTGTTAACGAAACCGGCGTAGTCGTAAAAATTACTGTAAATTGAGGTGGTGAGGGAAATTACTATAGAAAGTTCAAAGAACTCTGAGTAAAACGTTTTCCTTTTATTTGTATCGGAGCTAATTTGCTTCTCTGAGAAATCGAAATCGAAATGAGAAGAACTTTGATCTTCCTCTTGGATGGGGAAATGATTTCTCTCGCTCGATTCAAACCCAATTTCGATTCCTTTTTGGGTTATGGTTGTAGTTGAGTTTTAATCCCGTTTTCCATCCATTTTGGGTGTAACAGGATGCGGGAAGAGGATTTGAACTCGCGACTTAGCCTGGTACTTAATCACTACAACACAGACCTCCCGCCTTTTGGGTTGTCTAACTATATCCCAGTGGTTTGGTAGAAGACCTCTAAACTAACCCATTTTCCACCGAATTCAATCAGTTTCCAAACTTCCTTCTAGAATAATCTCACAAACTACCCATCTCATACACACCTATACTCAAGAGACATTTTTCAAATTCAAAACTAACCTAACCTAACGACAATAACAAAGTAGTAACCCAAAAACATGTCGCTAACTTTTTATAACATAAACTCGCCTAAAAAATTTTCTTTTCCTTCTTTCCAGCAACATTTTATAAATTTTGGACTTCACAATAATTCAACAACAAAAATTTTTCCATTTTCCCTCTTTGACGGGTGATCTGTGGCGTAGTGGTTATGTACCAAACTAAGAAGTTTGCGAGTACAAATCCTCTTCCGATATCTTGTTACACCCAAAAAGGATGAAAAACGGGATGAAAGCTCAACTACAACTACAACTACAACATTTTCCTCTTTCTGACCGTTTGATATTTAAAAACTCATTACAACAACCCATGACCCATAAAACTACTCTTTTGGGTTACTACTTTGGACTTTTGGGTAGTTTAGTAAGTTATGGACATACATCATAAAATTTATGTAACGTTTCTGTGGAAAGGTTTCAAGAAAAAAATTCCTGTGAACGGATGAGAAGCCTCGAAAACACTAGAAAGAAGGAAGAAAATTGTTTTTGGTCTTCATCTGTAGTTAAAAAATTATTTTTACGGGATCAGGATTAAGTCGAAAAAAAAATTTCAAATTTGAAAAATAAATAGCGAAGAAAAATTTTCGAATTTAATAAATCGCGCTTGAAAATACAACCGGTAAAGAGAGAGAGAGGACGAGAAAACCGTTACAAAACAAATGAGCTGGTGATCGAAGAGGAACAAAAAGACACTCACGACCAAACAACACTCATCCACCTTACCTCTGGTTAATCCCAACAAAATAAACGTGCACGTGTACAACGAATCACTTGTTTCACTGTTATGATCGAAAAGCAAAGGAAAACTATTCTTTTTATTTGAAACCGGTGACTTACCTTTTACAAAAAAAAACCAAAACAACAACAACAAAAAAACAAAAAAAAATTATTTATGTACAGAGAACCAATATAAATCGTTTAGTTGGAAGAACTTGAACTGAAGTCAGGCGGTAGTACCTGAGCGGTGTATATAGCCGGCCTACATCCCGCACAACCGTGTCCTACATCCCCCTCCATGACCATCTTCTTGGGAGATCTTGGTATTAGCTTCCTTGCTTTCGACGATCGCTCTTCCAGTTTTCAGGTTTTTCTCAATGATATGGGTGGAAAGGAATTTCAGGGGGGACTCACGTTGGAGAAATTCCTCGTTGGAAGAACAATAGACCCCGTCCGTGCACTTGGAATGGAAAGCTTGATGGGCTCTCTTCAACACTCTCATTTATTACAACAACAACGACCACTGGGAGTCTCTAGTTTGTTTTATGACGACTTCGGCGGACGATAAATAATTCTTTCGTCAGTGAGATCTCCCTGAATTTGATTTCGTTTCTCTATTTCAAGCAGACTTATACTCAAAACTCATTTTTCTTTTGATTTTTAAAATTAACCAACAGTCAAGAAGACAAGTTTGCTCATCCAAATCAGTTACGACCAACAGTGATCAATCATAAGGTCACCTACCACCAACAAAAATATTGCTGTTGGTTGATATAAATGCGCAAAGAAGCAAAAAGGCTTGTATAATATATACTTTATACAAAAGCTTCAAATTTCAGTCACAAATTATACTAACTTTACCAATAAGGCGAGTTAAAATTCCTCATCAGCGACAGAACAATACAGTAAACTAAAAACTCTATATTTTGGTTATTACTATATAAATATATATTTAGATCTCTATTAAATATTATTAATAATATGTTACTGATGAGATATTCTGAGTCAGCTAAGAAGTAGGTTAGAAAAGCGATTGACAGGATGACGTCACCCAACTTGCTGGATAAAAAGAGCGCCAGGGACAGATATGGGTGGGAAAAGGTTGCAGAAGAATTTTGTTCTATAAGAGCCTGACCAACAAAGGTTTGACTAGTGTGTTATACAGTACAAATAACTTAATATACAATAATAAATGAGTATTAAAAGTTATATACAACTTAATGCACTGCTCCTCTCCATTCTACTCACATCCTGTCTCTTCCTCCATCAGCTCCTGGAGATTGGGCATTAATCTGTTCCTCAGACTAATCACTAACGATATTACATCTTACCTTTTCTCCCTTTTTCCTGTCTCCTGTCTTTTTCTTCTTCCTATCCCGCTCCGTGACGGAGATTGGAGATCATCACGCTAACCACTATCTTAGAGGCGGCTGCACGGAAATGGGATGCAGGGTCCAACTGGAACCACTCCAGTAGATTCTTCAGCCACGAGATCTTTCGCCTGCCAGGTCGCCTTTTTTCCTTCAATTTTCCCTTCCACTGCCTTCTATACCTTTTAATATTACAACACACAAAGAAATTATCAAATCACCAAACCCATGTTCTGCTGGATATGACCAACATGAGGTAACACCATATCAGTGATTCCTAAAGTGGTCTGTATTGACCCAAAGGGGTCTACGACAACTTGCAAGGAGTCTATGTCAGCGAATAACAAATTTTGGGGTTCATGTTAGTGGATCTCAACATACATTGATATCTTCTGTAACAATTTACTTTGTAACTACTATATGCTCCGGTTAGTACCAGATAACTGTATGTTTCGGAGTATGTAGGATTAGTTTTCTCCTCTTATCTATATCTGTTCTTAACTACTTTATTACTTCCACCATCTTTATCTGATCCTGAAGCTACAACACTGGTCTGTATTCCATATGAAACCCCATAACGCTTGACCCTTGGTACCCAAGCTTTTAACTTCCCGGCCCAAATTTCCATTGTGACCATTGCGACTGGGCCACACGACTTACCAAAAAAGCTTTTACAAATCCGGCTTTCGACGCATACAGTCGACTCTCAGGGCACCATCTGCATGTACATCTATCAGTCTGTTTCTGTATGTATTTTCTGTATATTGCTTCACAAAGATATGTTGAGGCAAAGAATGTTAGCAGTTTCTGAGCACAGGTCCGAACATTTTCATACTGGTCAGGTTATATGTTCCAGAATTCAGACTTAACAGTGAGCAATCGACCTTTCACAACCTTTCACTCAATCAATTTCCATTGGGTCACTCAATAGAGCTTGGTGTGCCGCAGTTTGAGTACCAAGGTGCCAGACCAACTACCAGTACTCGAATTTGGTGACAGTTACATGATAACAAACTGAATGCTCCCAACTCCTAGAGCAAGCGCTAGGAAAAATACTACAACGTGTTACAATCATATAAAAATATATATTATAATATTAATAAAGTAGCAATTCAAATTCAGTTTGAGTTTTCCACCCGTTTCCCACCCCTTAAGGTAACAGAGATAGAATCCGACTTACGACCATAACTACTACAGCCAGGCCCTTTGACCACTACATCACAGATCCCCGGCCCCCGGACACAATAATATTAATTACCCACCCTTTCCCCTAATTATGTATGTTGTAATTATCAAGGTTTTAATAAGTAGATCGTGACAAATTTTTCAAACAATTAACATAAACTCAAACTCCACCCAAACTCAAAATGAAAATTTTCTGCACTTATTTGAATACCACAATGAAGAGAAACCATTTTTATTTTCTTTAACTACAACCAACAACTACAAACATTTTAATGATGGGAATTTGAATAACAACAAAACCATTTGAATAACAAATAAGGAAAGAGCACAAGTGCAAAAATAAAAACAAAATAAAATTATTGTAACTGCCAACAACAAAGATGGCCTGAAGAAAACAATTCAACAGCCTGTTAACCATAATTAGAAGAAACCAACAGCAACGTTGTTATAAACGATGTAACAAACTGTAGCTGTATGTAAGGAGATAGAGGGAGTAGTATACCAAACCGGAGTAGATACAGATGATGAAACCTCTCCTTTGGTAAGGCAGGAGGGAGTATGTGGGATTCGTACCCACTAAAACCCCTGGACATCTTTCAGGCTCGAGCGAACCCGGGAACCTGAGAAAACTCTTTCGCAGATGGTATTGTAGTCCTGATACAATGTCATCTCACTAGAGGATGGTACAGCGATGGTGTATCCTTTTGAAAAGTGGATCAAAGTTTGTTAAGTGGCTTGAGGTCCAAATGGTCCATTGACAACACCTTAAAACAGGAAGGTTGGGTGTGTGGTGGGCAGGATATCCGAGCACAAAACTTGATGGAGGAGGGAGGGCCTAACTTTTAAAAATCTTCTGGAAGGCTTAAGGTTTTACATTTTCTCCAGCACCAAAGAAAAGTTTGCAAAAATCAGGAAGAGGGTTATGTATGAAGTCACTTCTTGGGTTGCTACCAAAAAGTCTCTACGTCCTTATCCCATTTCCTGACATAATTCTCATTTGGGGATCGAGTACCCAAGCACATCTACAACATCCTACTGACCTTGAGGAATACAAATCCGACATTCACATGGTCCAGTAGGATGTTAACAATGACAGGACACCAAACTGGCCACGTGGATGCATCCCCTGAAAACACAGTTAAGGGGTTATACACCCATCAATACCAAAACGAAGTTAGTGGGACTCCATCATAACAGTTATTGGGATTCAAATTCAGGAAGAAAAAAGGAAATGAAAGCATAACAAGCACAAATTTAAAAGGGAAAAGAAATCAGGTTGGAGAACCGCAAAAAAAAAGACTTAAACAATCAATTTTGGAAATAAGAAAGAAACAAAAACAAAACCAGAGGAAACATTAAGGAAAGGAATCTCATTAAACATATAATTAACATAAGACGAAAATAAGAAAAGAGAGAAAGTGCCACGAAAGAGAGAGAAAAAGTTTTGTATAAATTCTCTCTTCTGATTGAAAGTTTTTGTCTCGAGGAAATCGATTATGTGGAAAGCGGATTTTTCTTTTTCTCTAAATTTCGGTAATTTCGGTTCCCACAAATCCCCCGCCGCCGTCGTCCTCTTCTCCAAACCAAACCAAGACTCGATCGTGTTCTAACATCCACTTCCGTTTCCTTTAATGACAAACCACATGAATTTGGACTCAACGAAGGATTTATTGACCTTTTTATTGAAATATTTTTGAAACCTGACCACAAACACACTACTGTTAGTCAAGTTGTACTAATCAAAGCCAAGGAGCGAACAAAAACAAAAGTCGTCAAGTCTCTAGACACACTGCAAGAGGAATACTAACAATAGCATGACAACATTAGGATTCTAAGCGAGGTGTGTCCTTCTAGAAATCATGAACGGGACACCAAGGCCAGAATAACTGCGCAAACCTCTGCGATGATGATGATGATGATAATAATACAAAAAACCGTTTCTTTAGCTAATTATAGTAATCCTCATTATCTGAACAAATCTTCTTTTCTTTCTGGAAAATCGATCAAAGCGGTTTGTATTAGATCATTTTATTTATACAATCCGGACTTTGAGAAACTTTTTTCTTTGTCTCCTTTTACACCACGAGAAGAAGAACAAAAAACATTTAAACCAACGGTATGTTTATTTTTAGTCCTTTCTCACTAAAATCTCAATATCCGGTTAAGTAGAAAACAAAACCAAATCCAAGAATGATATCATCGCGGTCGGGACAGAAACAAAACAATAATCGAAACTGTTTAGTTTACCGATAGCCACTCGAGGCATTAATTGGTACATCAGCATCGAGTTCATTATTGCCTTTGCTAATGAGTATGAAGAATCAATTAGAGCCTCGAGAGGAATAATTTGCCTTATGGAATTTGTTTTCTAAAAGAAAATATTTGAACACCCGCTCAAATATAAAAAGAGAAAATCATTAGCCATAAATATGGGAGGGTCCCAGTGTTAAGTTCAAGCTTGAGGTTAAGTTTTTCAAGTTCAAATTAGCCAAATGAAAACATGGTTTATGAGTTTAAAAACTGGGAGTATTGACTTTTGGGTAGGTTGGCCGTGTTCGTCGGACCGTTTCTCAACTTTTTCACTTTTCCGAAAGAGATTTTGGCTGATGAGAAATTTAACTCAAATTATTTTCCCTACGTGACAATATACAATACAATTTGGTCAAGAATTTTTGTTTATTTTTTTTTTGAATTATTTTTCTCAAATTAACCAAAAATTAAGTTGCAAAATTAATTCATGACATCCAGATTAGTGCATTGTTGTGGTTTGAACAAGGAACACGTTGCTAAACAGTTACGAACACAAAAGAAACAGGCTTACACAATGGTTTCGGGTTTTGACCTAAAATTTAATTGCTTAATGAGAACGAGAAGTGAGAATTCGTATGAGGAAAGAAAATATGAAATGAGAATTCATAACAAAATATAGAAAAGAAGAAAATAGAGATAGATCAGAGAACGTAAGGAAATAGCAGACCTCCAAGAGACCACGTGAGAAGAAACTGAAGAACAGAATCTCTAGTGCAAAGGAGAAGAAACGAGACAAAACAGGAAGAGAGAAGGAAATAGACTCCACAGCAGAATTAAGGAAAGAAGGTATTCGGACTTCCCAACGGAGTAAACTCTGTTGCTTCAGGATTGATTCTTCTTGAAATCACCTGTGGCGGTCGGTGAGATGTCAGGATAGGTGGGTTCTGAACAACTCTGCCGCTCTTGAATCACCCTTAGTGGTTGTTAGAAACAAACCAGCTGATTCCTGATTTCGGAAGGAATTATTGATTCATTTGTGCCAGTATTTATACCATCAAAAGGGTTTGACAACAGTTAGAGAAGAGACCACGTGAGAAGAAACTGAAGAACACAATCTCTAGTGCAAAGGAGAAGAAGCGAGATAAGACAGGAAGAGAGAAGGAAATAGACTCCACAGCAGAATTAAAAAGATGTTCGGACTTCCGAAGGAGAAAATCCTGTTGCTTCAGGATAGATGCTTCTTGAAATCACCTATGGCGGTCGGTGAGGTGATCACAACCAACAGCAGACCTTTAAGAGACCACTTGACAAGATATTGAATAAGAGAATCTCCTCCTTTTTCTTTTGTGTTGTGAATTATTTTCTGTTGTGTTCTCTTCTGTAGCCTTTTTTGCTGTGGGTTGTTTTAGACAAAAAATAGCTGCAACAGAAAACCAGACAATATAATACAACAGAAGAGAAAACACACAATGAAAATGAACCCACAAGTAAACAGAAATGGGTCGACAACCCACAACAGGAAATGAAATATTAAAATTTAATTGCTTGATGAGAACGAGAAGTGAGAAAATTGAGACAGATAATAGAGCGTGAGAAGATAGCAATAAAAAGACAACCAACAGCAAACCTCCAAGAGATCACGTGAGAAGAAATTGGATACGAGAATCTGCAGTGCAAAAGAGAAGAAGCGAGATAAGACAGGAAGAGAGAAGGAAACAGACTCCACAACAGGAAAGAAGGTATTCGGACTTCCGAACGAGTAAACTCTCTTGCTTCAGGATTGATTCTCCTTGAAATCACCTGTGGCGGTCGGTGAGGTGTGTCAGGATAGGTGGATACTGAACAACTCTGCCGCTCTTGAATCACCCTTAGTGGTTGTTAGAAACAAACCAGCTGATTACTGATTTCGGAAGGAATTATTGATTCATTCGTGCCAGTATTTATACTCCAAAAAGGGTTTGACAACCGTTATTCTTTAGAATGACCCATCCGGGCGGCCCATTGTGCCAATTAAACATTTTCCTCAAAATTCCTGAGCCTCTGTCGGGATGGATCACATTACAATTAACATATTCAGGTACAGGTACAGCATTCTTTTGACGATTCTTCAGGGCGGCCTTTTGTGCTATATTGCTTTTCTTACACCTCTTGGCCTTGAACCAAATGGATCACCTAACAATGAAGTTCCCCCAACATGATCGCAGGTTTGAACAGGAGAACACACAAGGAAAAACAGACAAAAAATAGCTTCAACAGAAAACCAGACAACATAATACAACAGAAGAGAAAACACACAAAGAAAATGAACCCAAAAGTAAACAGAATTACAACAACAACCCACAACAGAAAATAAGAGAACCCACAAAAGAAAAGCTAACAGAAGGCAATCCATCGCCTATGTCCTATAACTTTTCTGTTGTGGGTTTTCGTTTTTTCTTCAATTTTCTGTTGTGGGTCGTCTATTCATTTCTCTTTTCTTTTCTTTCTGTAGTCGATTGTATCTTTCCTTTTGTGTATTCTTCTCGTGAGTCTTATTCTCTTTTGTGTCCCCTAGATTCTTCTCCTCATTTCTTTCATCTTGTTCATCGCTTCAGGTTTACTCGTTTATGTTCACTTCTTCACTCTCAAATACTGTTGTCATTTGTCTCTTCAGTTCGGTTTTCTCTTCTCTTCTTTCCTTTTGATGTGCTGGTTGTATTTTCTTCTCTTTTATTCCAGTTGTGAGTTTTGCCTTTTTATTTTTCTCTTCTGTTGTGGATCGCCTTCTATTATTAGCCTTTCTGTTGTGGGTTGTCCTTCTACTTCTGTTTACGTATGGGTTCATTTTCTTTGTGTGCTTTCTCTTGTGTTATATTATGTTGTCTGGTTTTCGTGTTGACGCTATTTTTGTCTAAAACAACCCACAGCAAAAGAGGATACACAGAAGAGGCAATAATTAACAAGAGGAGAGTATACAGTATAAGACAGAAATAACAACACAACCTACAACAAAATTTAAGGGAAAAGAAGGCAACACAAAAAGTAAGAACACAAACCACACCATAGAAAAGCCAAAATCCAAAGAAAACAGGAAATAGGTACCTATAATTTGAGACCACTGCCCAACGCCCAAAAATTAAGCTTGCAAAGCACGGCCAAACCGGAAACGAAACATGACATAATCCATTTAAACAAAACTATAATTTTATACTCCATCTCTCATTAAAAAATTATTATAACCTCAACAAAACACACACACACACCACCTCCCAAAATCACCATTTTCTCTTCGAGGGCTTTGTCAGATAACTCCCAGACCAGACTAATTATTTTAATACTAAACCCCGGAGAAAATAACAATGGCGGATGGAAAACTTTCCGTCCAAAGCCTCACAGAATTATTCAATTAGTTAAAAGGTTTACGCCGAAACATATAATCTAATTGGGATGATTACATCCAACAAATTTATGGTTTGAACGTGCGTCTTTATAATCGAAAGTTTCCTTTTTAATTATTTCATCATACTTCGTTATATAATTCTTTTCTTTTATAACTCTTCAACAGGTTTCAGGACAAGTATAAATAATTGTCTCACATGAAATATGAATAATCTCTTCAGACAAACAATAAAAAAAAAATTTATTTCATTTCTCTTCTCCATAATCTAAATTCCGAACCGAAGGCTCGACGTGCTAAGTGACATCTTTCCAACGGTAAGAGTGTTAAAGTGAAACTCGCACGTGTTTAACGCCAAAATTTGTTTTTCAAAACGCAAATTAGAGAAGTTAATTAAAGAAATTTATGCTAAATATCCAAAACTAAGGCCAATAATTTCTACGAGAAGTGATCATTTCGTTTTGCGCTTCAAAAACCGCCATTTTGAATGTTTAAATCGGTAACGGACCGGAAAACAAAACGAAATTTGAGTTATCATGGAATAAATGAATAAAAATGTTGAGAAATGTTATACAGTTAGATATGTCTATGTTAGAATTAAGGGTACAGTCTATAAGACTAGCCCTAATGTACCGGAGTGCGGGTCACGACCAAAGAACGTCGCTGAAATGAAAATGTTGAGGTGGCTGTAGAGGTCACTCTCCTCGATAAGGTCAGTATATCCGGGACTCAACCGCTGACTGATGATGGTACGGTATATTATGATTCTGTTAAGATGGCGCTCAACCTCTCAACGAGAATCAGTGACCAAGGAAGGTCACCAAGGGATGGTCAAAGGTGCAGCAGAATTTGAATATCCTCCCAGAGAGTGGCCTGGAGAAAATCTAGGAGAAGGCCCGACTCTAGATAAACCGGAAACCCGGAAGAAGTTCAGAAATGTTACACACCGTATCTCTAAAATATTCGGTCTACCAGAATCAAGTTTGTGCATCCTCATCTTGTCCCCTCGTTTTATCGCTGAACGTATACAATATGTACAGTATACGCGCCGACCTATAAATGAACTAAATCGTGGGTGTTAGTAACAAGTAACAACAGATTGGCTGCTAATAAAGTTCATTTACGTCACTGTATCTTGTACCAATTAAAAAAGGAAAGAATTCATACAGAAGGAGTGAAAATTTGTTAGAAACTTTGGGTGAAGGTACAGTTTTTGATAAAAACATACAGAAGACGTTTCGGAAATTTTCATTTTTTTGGCGAACCACACTTCAAGATCTACAACGAAACTGTCAAGATCTTGTCATACATTACAGTTATAATAATGTATAAAAATTATTTACAGTATAAAAAATTTACTTTAAAAGCGGTACCAGCAGATCTTTCCGACTAGACCAAACGCACTGAACAGAATTACACATATCACTGTTCGCGAAAATTTAAACAATATTATTATAATAATATAATTATAATAACAAGGAATAAAGTAGAAGGACAATTATGAACATTGTTAAGCGTGACAAGATTGTTATTATTACACTCAGCTCTTTGTGTGACTGTCATTTGACATATTTATGATGCACAGGTAATAACTCTTCAAAATTACTGTCGTATATAATAATACAACCGGCATCGCTATTCTAAGACGACGTCAGTATAAACTGTTTCTCAAATTTTGACGACCTTCCCCGACATTTAGGTGATAAATTTAAAATTCTGTGTCCTTCATTAGTGTTATTACATAAATTGTATATGATGCACTTATGCAAAACCTCATCTCACATATTTTAACTGTGGTACTGACTAGTGTCTTGTTTATTGGGTTTAGTATATTTTTGGGTGATGAGTGATTTCCTTGAATATGTTTATTGTTTTATACCAGTGATTCTCAAAGTGGTGTATATCGACACCCAGGGGTCTATGACAACCTGCAAGAGGTCTACGTCAAAAATTTAGGGGGTCCATGAAATGAAAATAATATAAAGACACCTACAGCAAAAAATCTACTTCACTACAGAGAGAAATTTACAAAAATCCATATCGGGTAAGTAGGGGGCCTACCCAAAACCAAAAAACATGGGTCTACGACACAAAAACGTTGGGGAACCTCTGTTTTATACTAACACCCAAAGACTCTAATTATCTACTTATAATCTTTATACAGTCTAAAAATCTGAAGATTCGTGATTTGTTTTGAAACCTATTTCTTATTTACTGCTGTTGTCGAATTTTTTTTTAGTAGTTTATATACTTTATAAGATTTATAATGTTTGTATATTATTTTTTATTTAATTTGAATCCCATTTTTCGCACTTGGGTATAAAAGAATACGGGAGAGGATTCGAACTCACCACCATAACTTCTACACTCAGGTGCTTTAACCACTACAGCACAGACCTCCCACTAACCTTTGTATATTAACCTACCCTTTAGCACTCTACGACTAAAATGCTAAGTTATACTATATAATTTTTCTAAATTGTTTTGTAGCATCTTAATAACCCCGAGTTCAGGAAATTAGGTTTGACATGATTCATTTCAGACCCTGAAAATTTTTTTGTTTCTTCTCAATCTGGTAGAAGTATCATAAACAACGAAAAGAAGCCTTAGAACTAGGGAAATTGGACTTAGACCACTGTCATAACCAATCGCCACACTATTTCGTTTATTAATCAAGTTTAAGATGAGCAGAACATCGAAACTTTAAATGCTTTGAATAGTAATTAATTTAAAATAAAACTCCACAGTATATTAATATATATTATGAACTGTGTGATATCTCTTATAAAAACATACAGCTCCTACGAAATAGATGACTCATTTATTTATAATTTATTTATTTGTGAGTTGAGTTATACTTTTGTTTATTTTTGTCTCATACTGAAAGCTTCCTTGCGTTAAGGGATGAATGCTCATAAGTAGTGCTTCCTCTCAGGAGGGGTTCATGTGTTAAATAATTCTCTCTTTCATAAATAATGCACACTTTTGAGTAAAATTCATTTCATAAATAATGCACACTTTTGCCTGAAACTCCTTTCATAAATAATGCACACTTATGTCGAAAACTCGTTTCATAAATACTGCACACTTTTACCTAAACATCGTTTCTTGAATAATGCACACTTTTGAGTAAGATTCATTTCATAAATACTGCACACTTTCACCTAAAACTCCTTTCATAAATAATGCACACTTTGCCTAAAAAACCATTTCATAAATAATGCACACTCTCGTAGACAACCCATTCCATAAGTAATACGAATTTCTGTTCTTGTTTCTATTTAGTTCTATAAACAGGTAATCAATCGTTGGTCTCTTATTCATTTCATAAGTAATGCACAGTTGTTTAGTCAGTGGGTCGTGTAACGGGATAACGATGTAAGCATTTCGTTGAGTTTTGCTGCTATCAGTTATCCGTTTTCCTTAATCCAGCTTTGCACTTTAACAGCCAACACTTTCTTCGTTCGAATCCATCAAAACAGTTTCCCCGACTTTCTCCAAGCCTGCGTTCACTTTGTTTATGTTTACAAGTCTCTCGGGGAAATGAGGAACAGGAAAAATTTTGTTTTTCAGCCATCATCTTTCCACCTTTCGTTTCACTCTTAAAATACCAAAAAATTACTCAAAACTGGATATTTTAACCCTTTGAACCTTGTAACAGGGGTCAATTTGAACCGTGTCGGATTACCTAATGAATTTCGATAATAATTTTAATGATGGAATAACTATTATGAGACAGCCGATATATATTAATATATTCTCAACGGAAATTTATTCTTTCTTCGTCTCCTAATTAAATCTCAGGATTTTCACTTTCGAACCAGGAAAGGAATGAACGACTTCCCATTTGGGATTCGGTATTTCCAACCGTTAACACCCTCCATGTTGATTTCCTCGATTACGGCCGTTTCCTGCGCGAGATTCGAGATTTATCGAAAAACCGGAAACACAAATTAGTTCGTGCGTTTAATTAACGATATTAAAATAATTTCGAAATTTAAATTTTGGTGGCGTGCTCAAATAGAAAGCGTTCTTTCGTTTTCTATTTTGATTTTAATTTTTACTGGACTTCATTGGCGTTTTAGTCCGTTTTTCACTTGGGGGCGTGGTAGTCAGCAAAATTTTCCAGCCGACAGAAACTACACTAATCACATCCAATAAATTTTCACCTCTTCTGTACTATTTCATTCCTGTTGGGACTCATACAATATACTGTTAGCTCCAAAGTAATTGATACAGAGCGCTAAACTGAGTGCTTGATTAAAGCTTACTAACGTGGAAGTAGACAGTTAGGAGTAGTAACGTTGTTAGGTAAGTCAATATCATCCATCCAGCTTCAAGCAGTCAACAGCATCTAGTTATCATACAATACAGTAGGTTAAGTGAACTTAAGGTTCACAGGTTACAGTAGGTTCGCCTGTTACACCTGAATAGTAAAGCGGAATGCCTGTTGTAGTGGTCAAAGACTTCGACTATAGGTGATATGATCGTGAGTTCAAATCCTCCTCCCGTATCCCAAGGATGAAAAGGTTGAGTTGGGTATTAATATGAATACTATGTCAGTATATATATATATGGTATATTATAACGCGTACACATTCAGTAATAAAACGAGACACAAATATACACAAACAGAACTTTCTGGTGGACCCAATCTTAGCAAACCCAAACCTGAACCCATCTTCGGCCCAGAGGTGGTTAAGGGTAAAAATTTGAGTGCAAAATTTTATTTATGTATCCTTCCTACATACAGACACACATACACACTGATTTCAGACCAGAAATTCAGATTCTTATTCTACCTAAACCCCAACTGACTAATTTTTCAATCATCAAGCAGGAGGCCTGGTGTGATGGTTGCAGAGCTCGACTACATGTGTTATGGTGGTAAGTTCAAATCCTCCTCGGATGAAAAACGGGATTAGAACTAAAACTAAACTAACTTTCCAACCTCTCAAATTTCCAAAACGACAAAAATTTGACTTATACCACTTCCAAAACAACATACAAGTCAAATATAAACGAGAGGACGAATATAACCTAAACTGGTTAACAACTTGAAACTGAAACCTTGAAAAAAATCCCAAATCCCCTCCTCTCCTCCTTCTCAGGTATGAGATATCATGTATTAGATCACCGAGAAGTTAAACAGAGCCAGAAGTTAGTATCAGGTATCACCATCTCAATTGCAAATTATTGAAATTTAAATCCATAATCGCCGCCAACATAAATATTTATGATTTCCAAGACGAGAGAAGCGAAACACGTTTCACCCATGAGAGAAAAGACACAAAAAATCGTTTAAAGTAATCTTTTATTGATTTTTAATATAAACGTCGCTAATTTATACAGGAATTATGGCTTTGGTAGGAGTTGAAGATGTTTTTTATTGTCATTTGTCTTCGGTTGCAAAAAATTCAGGTACAACTCGGGTCAGTCAATTAGAAATCATTAATTTTTTTAGAGCGCACAACTTTAAGAACCGGTCTTGGATTATATAAAAGATTTGAGAAATTATGGCTTAACTTGTTACTACTTGGACAATCCACCTATCCGAGGGAGATATCAATTGTGTGTTCACAGCTACCGGACACCAGTAGCAACACCAAAATGATGCAACTTTTGATTTTTGTGTCTTTCAAAACCGCAAGAGGCACAGTTTGGTGATTTAAAGGGTTACCACCCCCCAACATAGTCATAAAGTTCATCTCTTGCTCAACTTATTATTGGGTGTCAGGTGCGAACCTGAATGTGGTTCAAACACAAAGCTCAAACATGACAAGGACATGGAAAGCTAATTAGCAACTGTTGCGCGTTTTAAATTTCACAGATGTTTCAAATGCTTTCTCCTGTCCATCAGACACCGGATTAAAAGTTGAACAAGTTGGTGTTCAGCAACCCAACCGATTCACGAAATGACTGATTCCGTGTTACCAGGAAACAAAACCTCAGACGAAGGTCACATTCACTGCAATTACAGTCTCCAAAGGATGCAACGAGAGGACTTTCTCAAATGCAAACCACTCAAAACGGATGAAAATGACTTAGAGGAAGTTGATGATTTACCGTGGAAGAGGCGTTAGTAGAGTGCTTGAAGGTTAACCCAGAACCCTGAACAAGGACACTGAACAAACAGATCTGCTCACGCCCCTAAGCTCCATCCGATTCTTGGACGATCGGACAAGACAGTCCCACAATTTTTTTTTGGAAGTCAACCGTCTTCTGACCTTCACCTAGTGATTGGATTTTTAAATTGTAGGAAAGATTTTTGGGGGGAAAACCCGAACAACAAAAAGAAGCGGATCTTGGAGTGAATAAACAAAATCCCGTTTCCCATACGTGACCGTTCCCTGCGTGATGATGTCAAATTAAACCTGAAAAGGTTGATACAGTGGATTAAAGACAAAGGATAAAGTTTATTAAAGCTCATCATTATTCACGGACTTTTTTTTACTGTATATTCCAAATAGATTTAATTAGCAATTACCTTTGAAAGCTTTTTTTTGTTATCTTCTCAATTTTTTGTCTTGTCCGTATCATCCCCAGGCCAATTAGAGAGACTGCTCAAATCACTGGATTTCGAATTAGGAATGTTTATTAACAAAACTTACAGCTAGTTTGTGTTATAAGCTCTTACTGTAGCCGTTTATGGAGCTTTGAGGAAACGAACAATTAGCTGATGGTATCCGTTCTTGGATTATTACATCGCACAAGTCAAGTTTTCGAAAGGCTAAGATAATTTCTACTTACCCCATTGAGATCTCCCGTCTATGTTGCAGTTGTAGTCATTTTCAATGCAAACCGGCGTCGAATTGGTGGGTGCAAACCTCCAGAAGCTAAAGAAAAATATTCAGTCATTAATATATTTGGGAGAGGATTGTTAGCGCAAACAGGTGCAGGTGCGCACAAGGGGCGCAAATGCGCGCAGGAAGTTATGATGAGTACCGGTACACCACACGACGATAGACTGTAAATAGTGTAGTTGTGTATGTAATGAGGTTGTATGTTAGTTGAATGATATATCGTAGCTTATCTAAGTAATAATACCACCCCTAACAAGACAGAGCCTAGGTACTCGAACTGTGGCCCACCAAGCTCTATTGAGTGGCCCACTGGAAACCGATTGAACGGAGATTTGTGAAAGGTCGATTGCGAATTGTTAAGTCTAAATTCTAGAACATAGTTCCAGGCCAGTAAGAAAATGTTCGGGCTTGTGCTCAGAAACTGCTAATATTGCTTGCCTTGACATGTCTTTATTAAGCAATATACAGAAAATACATACAGAAACAGACTGATAGATGCAGATGATGCCCTGAGAGTCGACTGTATGCGTCGAAAGCCGGACCTGTAAAAACTTTTCTCTGTTTTATAAGTCGTGTGGTCCAGTCACAATGGAAATTTGGCCCGGGAAGGAAAAATCCTGTACCAAGGAGATAGAGGATATCGCGCAACAGACAGCTGTAAGCATACATTTGGGAATAAAAGCTATCATCAAAGCCATTCCCAAGTGTTTAAGTAGAGTGAACTCAGAGACTAACCAACTGAACTACTTGGAGCAATAAAAGCAAGCAGAACCTGCAACAACAACAACAAAAACACCCTGAGAAAGATGAGGAAGTGAAACTGAGACTATAGACAGACAGTAACAGTCAGTAACTTGTATCATCACAAGTAACACGTCCTACATTTCATAATTGATACATCAATTACATAAAATAAATAAAAATCTTCGATGAGATATGTTTTAAAAGTCATTCTAATGAATTAATAAGTTGAGTTTAGCAGACGATTTTAACGGAAGAACTGTTTTGATTTCAATTAAATTTATGAGAGAGAGAGCCAGGTAGTCTGTTAATAAATACCAAGTGTGCATTACTTATGAAATGAGTGGAAGTCTCTCTCATCAACTAAAATAAAATTTATTCTGAGAGTTTCTTCATTTCCATCCCTCTTCTTTCCGCACTTTCGCTACGTGTGCATTACTTATGGAATGAATAAGGAAATGAGGAAATTAATTCTTTAAACTAGTGTGCAATACTTTTGAAATGAATTTTGAGAGCTTGCAATATTTATAAAATGAAATTTTCCTCGTGAAACTATGTCTTAGTTATGAAATGGTTTCTTCGGCTGAATGTGCAATACTTTTGAAATGAATTCTTCAAGAAACTGTGCAATATTTTTGAAACGATTCTTCGTTCAACTGTGCAATACTTTTGAAACTGATTATTCGGCAGAGTGTGCAATACTTTTGAAATGGAATCTAGTAAATGTGTGCGATCCTACTTTTGGAGCAGATTCTTCGTAAAACTGTGCAATACTTTTGAAACTGATTATCCGGTTGAGTGTGCAATACTTTTGAAATGGAATCTTCGTAAAAGTGTGCAGTACTTTTGAAATTAACTCTTCGCAACCGTGTTCAGTGCTTTTGAAATGGCCAGAAGCTGTCACTTCTTTCTTTCATTCTCCGCTCTTCCTCAACAAAATATCTTCAACACCAAACTCAAGGCGGCATTTCCGAAAAAAATATTTGAGACTCAAAATATTGACAAATGTTTAAACTCAAATTTTTGAAATCACTAGAAAACCAAAGAGCGTTCAAATCGGGACAATAACAACAACAACATCAACAACAATGTTCAAATATTTGGCCACACGGACCCACATTCAATTTCTCCTAACGCAAGCGGATACCACAAACGACAAATTTCTGGTGTTTCCCAAGGCGAGGCCCTCACAGGATTTCACCAACCAAAAATTCGTAAATAAAAAACCAAAATCAGAATACGAGCCGAATTTTAAATATCCGTTCCGCCATATTGTTTAATTTCGGTGAGGTATCTGGTCGAACATCTTTGAAAATGGTGATTTTCCACGTTGCGTTATAAAATCCTCCTGGATATGGGTTAGATCGCCGATTATAGTCTAAATATAGGAGAAACGAATGGGAATGGAAAATTTCTGGGCGTTCGTAACATTGGTAAACCAGCCACCATCAACTAACAATCCATCCAGGTCGCATTACACCATAAAAGCAACAATTTTCGGGGGCATTCGAAAAAAACAAGAAATTGACCCAACCCGGGGTCATCTCACTTTCTCCCAGTGGAAGTAATCTTCGCTTTGGATTCTATACTAAGCCAAAGGCCCTCTCACAACTCAATTACTCGTCAATTTACTCTAGTTCTGTCTCTTACCACGGAAATTCTGAGCTTTTTCCATGTCGCTGATCTATGTTACCCTGGTTTAAGCTGTCACGTGACTGGAACATGCCCAGTTTCGACATGATCAAAAGAATCGGACAAGATGGTGGTGGTCCCACAAATATATTTTTGGTCCTTCTCTCCTAATGAAACACCCAACCTAATGTTTCCGTTTCCTCCGGATGACACCACTACTCTCTCTCTCTATGACAAGACCTCATCTCAAAATCGTGGGAAAACCTGAGGCGCCTAAACTGAATCTCAAGAGTAGCTGACCAAAACTAAAAATCAGCACAGCCAAACATCTATAAATCAACTGGGAGCCTATTTCAGACCCATACTTAAAAATAACTAAATAAAAGTGTGCATTATTTATGAAAGAATACACAAAGAATCCTTCCATTAAGTGAGTACAAATGAATCCTTCGTGACAGTGTGAAAAACATTTCAAACAAATTCATCAAAATGTGCAATACTTATGAAACGAGTACGGTTCATCAACCAAAATATAATTTATTCCCAGCGTTGTTTTCATTCTCCATCTCCGTCTTCCCATTCTTCGCCATTAAGTGTGCATTACTTTTGAAACGAGGTACGGTTCATCAACTAAAATCCGATTTCTGAGAATTTCTTCTCTCATTCTTCTTCTAAGTGTGCATTACTTATGAAACGAGTATGCTTCATTAACCAAAATCCAATTCCTTCTAAGAGTTTCTTTGCTCTTATTCTCCTTCTTGCCATTCTTCCGTTAAGTGTGCATTACTTTTGAAATAAGAGAATAAGCGAATCCTGTCTAAGTGTGCATTATTTTTGAAATGATTAATTTTTTTACCCAAGTGTGCATTTTAATTGAAATGGATTCTTTAACAACTTTGTGCATTACTTATGAAACGAGTACGGTTCATTAACCAAAATCCAATTCTTTCTGAGAGTTTCTTTGCTCTTATTTTATCCTTCTTCCCATTCTTTTATTACTTACTAGTGTGCATTACTTTTGAAAAGAATCCTGTATAAGTGTGCATCACTTTTGAAACGAGTACGGTCCATCAATCAAAATCCAATTCTTTCTGAGAGTTTCTTTGTTCTCATTCTTCTTCTTCTAAATGTGCATTACTTTTAAACTGACTTTTCTTATCCAAGTGTGCATTATTAATGAAATAAATTATTAAACCAATTGTGCATTACTTATGAAACAAGCATAGACTCAACATCGATACCCATGAACCAAGGAGCGGCAAGGTCAAGAGGTTTTCGACAACAACGATAGTAATACTAATTAGCTATTAATTGGAGATAATCCAAACTCAGACAGACGTATAGATATTTTTAGCCGGATATCAAAAACAATTTGACTACTTCCGGTTTCCACAAAAAATTTTGTTCAGGTACTCCGTGAAATTTCAAAACAAAACTTTTGCTTCCGTATTTTTGTTTTCGCTGTCCAAACGATAGTTGTCGACATTCTGACCTGTACACTCAGGTTTTCTGTGTCAGCCATAAATAGATTCCTCCTCTTCCTCCCCGTCTTCGATGTTTCCGTTTCCTCTTCAGGTTGAGTAGCAACTGTTTCAACCTCCACCTCCTCAACTCTCCAGACTACTTGGATCATCTCTTCATTCGCCATCTGTCGTAGAAATCAGACCCGGGGCGTTTTAAACCTGACAAGTTGCTCTCCCTCGACACCGAGTAATTAATTTCTAACCATTAATGCTTAAGTCCTTAGTCTTCCATCTAATTTTTTATTAATACATAAATAAATAAATAAATAAGTGGCACGGAGTCTTCCATTAGCGTGGTGGAGACAACAAAAAATAAATTAGCATTCAGTCGGAAGAATCCACGACGACGCCAACGGTAACTTTCAATAACAACCACCTCAGATAATAAAAAAGGCTGAGAGAACGAGAGGATGACCATAACCTACTCCCTAAGACTATACTCTGGTCGTCCAATCAAGAAATGACACCGACGAACCTGACACTCTGATCTACTTCTACCATTGATTGATGAGGGAGAGCTCAGCGCATGTTGTTGTCATTGCTGTTATGGAAAGTTGTTGGGAGTTAGTGGGTTTCGAATGAAAGGGAAATAGGGTAACAAGATGGCGTCACATTGTCATCATCATTATTATCATCAAGTTGCTAATGGCTGCATTTACTCGGTCTAAGGTCTTCTGGAAAGGCCTTAACACAGTAACTTGTGGTCTTCAAGGAGGAAAATCTTTTTGTACTATCATCATCATCATCATCATCATTATTATTATTCCGCGGGCGTTTTTCTTCTTTTTGGCGCTCACTTCACGCGTGCGCTTGTTTTCACCCACTTGAGATTGGCTAAGTGATGGTGGCTATAACCTAAAATCACTTGCAAGTGTTTTTGTTTATTTATCGTCGCCATTTTGCCGCTGGACATCCGATGAGAAGCTCTCACAAGTTTTCATTTGGTTTCGAGGTTCCTTTCCTGTCGTGAGGTTGTTCTGTATCAGGTATGAACCACAGTCTGGAGAATCAAATTGATGATAAGGCTGTTGAGAGGTAGTTTTGCGGGTTTGCGTGTCGGGAGTAGGAACATGAGAGCCAGAGGAGATGCAACATGTCAAAGAAGAGGATCTTAACGATTTTCCAAATGGTGGGAGTGACTGGAATGTTTTTGGGATCGGTTACTGGATATGTGTGGGAGAAGGTTATAATGTCATCGAGAAGGAACATAAATTTTTTTCACGAAACCAATTCAGACAAACCTGATCCTGGATGGATTCAAGACTGCTAACAACTCACCCAAGGCTAACACACCAACCTCCTGAGGCCATGAACTATCTTCTTCTCTTGTCCCCAATCGCCATAGCTTCTACAGAGACCTCATACCAATCAGTAATAACCGACCAACAGTTACATAGTCAGCAAAACACCGACACCCCGAGTACTTTAACCTTTCACAAGGGTTCATCTTTAAAATTGACCAAAATGACTCCTCCTCGTGGACTTGACTAACAAACTTTGAAGTCAACTCTGATTTGTTATGCATAGTCCGTCTTCCCAGGTTCGTGTAAAGCACCTTGAACAAAGGTTCCTCCTCCCGTGCTTCGGTCATCCAAACAATCCCACGACAAACTAACATCCCGAACAGTTTTTTCCAGAAGTGTTTGGAACGGGGCCAAACCCTGATACACTTGTCCACACAATTCCTTTGTCTCTCAACATCCGTTTCTTTTACAATTAACATATGGATGGGTGATCGGGTTACCTTCTTGTGGGTTGCGTGGAACATCGTCGACGCCTTTTTCTCTCTCTGTTATTCTATTAATATCAGATTCGTAATTAATTATCTATCTGACGCTCAAGGACCCTAACTTGTTGTTAATTATCTAGTTAACGAGGTGATGTGTTTAATAACACTTGTCGGGAAGAGGTTTCGACGGAGGTTGTTAGCTCCGAGGCTCCAGATAAATCGAAACTGAATCTCCATCCGAAAATCGTGTGATTAATTTGTTTCGATTTATGTAAATACAGGGTGAACATGGTTAACCGCGAAGGTCAAGAAGATGTTCAAGTGTTTCATGACGTTCGTTAATTCTATTAAGGAGATATTAATCAAGGTTCAAAAGGTTGTTTGCTAATTTTGTTTCCCTTTCTTCCTCCACTGCCTACGCTTTTCCCCGAAGGAAAGCACTCAGACACGATTTACAGCCTTTCATTTCCGTTTGCTTTTAACGAGTCAGGTCTTCATCATGTCCAAGGTCTCGAGTTAGAGTTCACCTTGTCAATTAGGGGACTGGGGAAAGTTGTGCGATTCCTCCGGACATATTTTGAAACCTGATCCCTTTTTCCTCTTTGACCACCTTTCCATTTTTGTTTTCCTCATAGCTTATTCGACTAACTTTCTTCGGAATAGTTTCTGGTTTAATGGCTAAAATTCGCAGAAAGGTTACCGCTCTAATATACCCTCAACTAGTTCAGGATGTCTTGAAGTTGTTTTGAGAGGTGGTAGAGAAGGATTTCACTCGTCATTCTAGGCCAGCAATCGGCAAACCGAGTCTGCTGATTTACCGCAAATTTGCCGCAGCCGGTGATAGGAATCCAACTAACAACATCGCCCGTCCCTCAATTTGATCATGTGTACAAGGACTGTATCTCTATAAATTCTACAACATCACATACATCAAAATTCTGGCTGATTTATTTGGCGCTATATTTCTACTTAGTTCAAAAATAATGCGCGATATTATCCTGAACTCGTTTCAAAAGTAATGCACATCCTTTTCATACAAATGATTATAATAATTTATTATTTATGTATTTCATTAGATTAATATACAGTAATTATCAAAAGTGATTCACATTCTAGATCAGAACTAATCTCAAAAGTATTGCACACTAATTGAGGACTCATTTCAAAAGTAATGCACACTACTTCAGACCTCATTTCAAAAATATTGCACACTGATTCAGAGTTCTTCTCAAAAGTATTGCACACTCTTATTCAAGTCTCATTTCAAAAGTAATGCACACTCGTGTCCATAAACTCATTTCAAAAACTATTGCACACACTTAAGCAGAACTAATTTCAAAAGTGTCGCATACTCTAATTCAGAGCTCACTTCAAAAGTACTGCACATTCTTATTCAGGATTCATGTCAAAAGTAATGCACACTCAGCCCAAAAAACATAGTATCATGAGGGAATTTTTGTTTTATAAATACAAGGTCTCACAATTTGTTTCAAAAATATTGCTCACTCAAATTCAGAACTCATTCATACATCATCCACAAAAATTGGTCTCCATTTTATACTGATCAACAACTTCTTGGTGCTACCTTTCAAATTATGCAATTTAATTAAATTTAATTTAATTATAAGTTTTATTATTTTGAACTGTAAAAAGACATTTTCATTACAACACGGTGACTGGGAAGGATAGTCATGTTAGTTGGTCTCTTTAAATTGAACTTATGTCACGAAGCCTAACAAGAAGACATGTTACATACAATCGTAATAACCCCTACGTACTCTAAGAGGACACCAAACCGCGTAAAAAAAGTTTAGAATAATCATCAGATTTTTCCTGAGGACAGTAAAAAATTCATTACCGCTCTGACTTTTTTTACGCGGTTGATGATTTATAAAACAGAGTGTACAGGTCAGGATTGGGACATCTACCTCAACATCTCCGGAAATGGAGAATATAAAATACGGAAGTGAGGGCCCAGAGTGAGAGAAAATTTTTCTTTTTTTTATATATTTTGAATCCTCGACGGTCACACATGAGTCAGAGTGACAAGAGTTGGTGAAAAGTGAAATTTCTATTTTGTATGTATGGAACCGGATGTAATAGAAAACTCATTTCGAATTGCAATCGTTTGGGTATGAATCCTTCGTCAAACAAAGCAATGTCTACACACTGACGTAATAAACAAATTAATAAAGGAATAAATTATCGCCAAGTGAGAGTTTCCTCCTCCTACCTCCATCCCTCACTCCCAATCCACTCTCCTTTTTGTCTTTTCTACTTTTTGGCGTCATTCGCAAATTAGGAAGTAAAAGGGATATCCATAAAGTTCCCTAAAAAATTTTTCGAATACGTGACCGGCCATTAGTCAGGTGATGGCTGCCAACTTCGTCCTTCTGCTAGCTCTCCTCGAAAGAAATTTTTTTTTGGGTTTCGGTGTTGAAACTTGAAAAGTTAGCGTGATGTCATTTTGATGAACGAGCAAGTACACGCGTGTGTTGTGTGCGTCTGTATGAGTGTTGCGAAATCCGAGGAACCCACGTTGTGAAGACTTCTCGGACAGTGTAGCAAGTGGTTCAGGGTTTTTTAAGAAAAACAGAGAAGAGAGAAGTCACGTGACCCGAGTGATAAGAAACAACATTTCGTGTCGTAATTTTGAAGAAGGGCTTTTGTTCGTGAGGAAAATGGATTTTGGGAAAACAATGGATTTCTCTTCCCTTCTTTGTTTCGCTCATCCTCCTCTGAAAGATTTCTACTAGAAGATAACATCCAACACTCATTACCGTAATCAGCCAATTTACTTGAAAATACTGTATTTCATTTCATAATTACTGCACACTACTTTCTCCTTCCTATTCATTTCTGTTGTCTCCATAAGTGACGAACCTTTTTGACTAGATAACGCACAATTTAGAGAAGAATTCATTTCTAAAGTATTGCACACTTGAATTGGGATTTCGCTTCAAGAGTATCGCACACTTCAATCCAGTGCTAGTTTCAAAAATATTGCACACTATTATGCAGAATTCATTTCGAAAGTACTACACACTAGAATTGGCAATTTGTTACAAAAGCACTGTACATTTTAATGAACAGTTTATTTCAAAAGTACTGCACACTTGAATTGGAGTTTCGTTTCAGAAATACTGCACAATTCAATGAAGAGGTCATTTCGAAATTATTGCACATTACTATGCAGAATTCATATCAAAAATACTGCACACTTGAATTGGGGTTTCGCTTGAAGAGTATTGCACACATCAATGGAATGCTGATTTCAAAAATATTGCACACTACTATACAGAATTTATTTCAGAAACATTGCACACTTGAATTAGCAATTTACTCTGCACATTTTAACAGAGAGTTCATTCCAAAAATATTGCACACTAGCATACAACATTCATTTGAAAAGCGTTGCACGCTTCTGCGTATATTCTATTTCATAAATAATGCACATTTTCCTCAAAACAATTCAAATTACCAGCAAAATAAAAATTTTAATATAAATTTCAATTAAGTAATGACCACTTTATGGAATTTCATTTCATAAATAATGCACACACCGCTATTCTATTTGATTTATTACAATGTTATTGTGTTTGATTGTAATAAGACATTCTCATTTCCAACAAAAGTATGAAGAAATACGTCTTCTTATATTCATTCTTCTAAATTTATATTAATTATGTGTGGGAATCTAAGAAGACATGTTACTTATGTTTGTGGCACCGGTGTGTCACGTTTAATAATAGGATAACTACTGATTTTGATGTACAAAGCAAATTGACTAACTGTTGTGTATTATTCTCCTAATTGTAATTGATGGGTTTGCCAAATTAGGTTGAAATCGATTTATCCGTTCTGGGGTACTTGTCCCACACACATACCCACTCATTCATTGCCTTTTATTGTATTTTAAAAGGTACAAAAGGTTTGGAGAACTTTCTCGGTCAAATTCCAGTATGTTGACAGCCTAGTTTGGACAAAGAGAACGACAAACCCGTGTCGGAGTGAGAAGAATGAAGAAAGTTCAAAGACCCGAACAGTCGATAGGATAAAGCCCACCACGCGCATTTCTTAGTTCCTCATTCTCATCCGCCATTAAAACACGTTTATGAGGGATTCTCAGCAGGGAAGGAAGCGAGTGAATGAGAGAAATCAGAGGAAAGACCATAAAAGAAGCGATAGAAAGCATCGTTAAAAGAGATCAGGAGGAACTTACACACTCATCTCGGGTGGTCAAAATTGAAATCGCACAAAGAGCCCGGCTGTTTCCGAAGGGCATCTCGACGTGAGTCGTTTTTCGAAAATTTCGGCCATCTTGACGAAAGGTATGAGCGCTAAGCAAACAGGACGTGAATTGCCTACCAAGTGGTTAACCCATTCTCAGGAGATTCATCGTTTGAGTTGAGGTTGTTTTGATTTCTCGAAGAAATTGACCCAAGGTAAAGCAAACAATGTGTTTGCATTGAGCAAACCCGCAAAACACTCCTCTCTCTCTCTCTCTCTGGTCGGTTTCTCTTTAACCATTCTCGAGGGAAAACAAAATCATGGGTAATCGTTGAAGAGGGAGGTTCTGGGCGGACAAAAACAACCGCCGAGTTTTCTTTCCCGACATTTCTTCCTCACACCATTTCAATCAAAAGCACCAACACCGGCCCTTGAGAGAAACAAGAAAATTATGTTAACTAGAATACCAGAAGACAATGACTCTCCTCTTGAACACTTTGTCCAGTTCCATTCCACCCTGAAATCATCCAGAGTTGAAAGAAACCTTGAGAAAGCGCTCAGGAGGAGACCAAATCTATCTAACAACCACTTGATCATAATAATGACAATTCATTTTCGAACATGATTAACACAGTTAAGTGTGCATTATTTATGAAATAAGTGTCTCATAATATTGTGCACTACTTTTGAAACGAAGAGTTTATACAAGTGTGCAGTGTAACGTCAATTCGTGATAAAAGTGAAAAGAAACTCGAAAGTTCTGAAATAAATTCTGCATACTAGTGTGCAATACTTTTGAAATGAATCGTCCTTTTAAGTGTGCAACATTTTGAGATGAATTTGTGATAAAAATGTGCAATATTTTTGAAATAATTCTGCATACTAGTGTGCAATACTTTTGAAACTGGCACTCCATACTTTTGAAATAAATTCCTGATAATGATGTGCAATACTTTTGAAATGAACTCTCCATTCAAGTGTGCGATATTTTTGAAATGAATTCTGCTTTCAAGTGTGCAACATTTTTCAAATGAAACGTGGTAAAATTGTACAATATTTTTGAAACTGACATGCCACTTAAGTGTGCAACACTTATGAAATGAGTTCTTGCTGAAAGTGTGTAATACTTTCAAAACAAACCACCCACTAAATTGTGCATTATTAATGAAACGAAGACTTTAAACAAATGGGCAGTAATTATGCCATCAATTCGTGAAAATCTATTCAACCGTGCATTATTAATGAAACAAACTCCAGACAAAAGCATTCATTATTCATTAAGACGACGTATGTTCTAGGTCTTAACGATCATATAATAATATTAATATTAATAAAAACAAAGTTACTCTTAGAAGTCATTTCAAACCCAAACCGACAGACACGAAAAAGGATTTCCCACGTGCAACTTGAACTTCCAGCTTCGAAATCAATCGAAGCCCTCATAGACTCTTCTGGGCGTCAACCCACCACAAACATACTTTCAATTATGCTAATGACGTCACGATAACATTATAATATTATAAATTAAATTAAATTGAGCCAAAGTCATGATACCCGTTGGGTGTGTTCATAACAACAAGCTGGAAGCCCATACAGAGAGAGATCGTTGGGTGTGATTTTGGAGAAGAAAAAAAAAATTTTAATCGAATCAAAGGATCCTTGAAATAGTTCCGCTCACCCCCAAACCCCGCCAAATTATAAGCCACAAATCCTTGCACAAACATGAATAATCAAATTTTTGTTTTCGTTATTATCATTATCATTTTCTTTTCTTTATTTTCTTTCGAGAAATCAAACTCTTAGCAATGACCCAAGTTATGTTAAAGAATTCGATTTCACTATCACTGAAGAGGCATCCAAGATGCAATCTAACTTTAGGCCCCCGCGATGAAGGAGAGAGAGGAGGAGGAGGAGGAGGAGAGAAGAAGAAGAAGAGAGAACTCTCACTTAATTTGAAATTAGCCTAAAAACAAATTCAAGATCATGCGTTCGAATCGATTTAGTTAACCATAAGCCGAACCAAAAAAAATCTTCGTGCAAGACTGCCCTTAACCGATTACTTACAATCATTCATTCATTCATTCATTCTCTCTCTCCTCCTCCTCCGCCATCTTCTTTGAATGATTAGTTGGATTCGTTTATCTGCGGTTTCAGTTTCCACTTTCTCAACGTTTGACTCCCTCATTTCGACTATTCGGAATCCTTCTGTACGTTTCCATCGATGGCACTTTTGATGAAAATTCCAATTTTTCCGTTCGTTCCTGTTAATTAAGTAATTATTAATTAATAACTTTAATAGACTATGTAATTATAAGAGCTGTATAATGTTGTCGAGAATTTATTTCGTGTCGGTTATCTAAGAACAACTTTGGTTTCTAGTTCCACTTCGCCATTTTGAATTTTTTTATTTCTCTCCACTAGACTTTTGTTTTTGGTTAAAAACACTTCAATGAGGACTAATTTCATAAATATTGCACACTTAGGTCAACGTTTCATTTCAAAAGTATTGCACACTCGTCGAAGTTTCCGCTGTAAAAAGCGATCCACACAACAGCAAAGAATTTTTCACACAAATTACGCACAAGTTTGTAAGGAGAATCTATTTCATAAGTAATGCACACATTCAAGAGGAATTCATTAGAAAAAATTGTATTCTATTTAACAGTGGTCTTATTTCATAAATAATGCACACTTATGTCGACATTTCATTTCAAAAGTATTGCACACTCGTCGAAGTTTTCATTGTAGAAATGATCCACATAATAGCCATACTTGTGCCAAATTTTTCACACAAATTACGCACAAGTTTGTGAGGAGAATCCATTTCAAAAGTAATGCACACATTCAAGAGAATCGTGATCAATTACACAATGAACCTATTTCATAAATAATGCACACTCTCTTGAAGAATTCGTCGCAGAAATGAAATGAATCTTTGACGAAAGCGTGGTTCGTTCAATCAATTCTTAACTCAAGTTTGTGTGTGCATTACTATTGAAATGGATAAAAGAACAACAGCGAGGAAATCTGCGAGTGGATATGAATGCGGATTATGTACGAAATGAGTATAACACGTGCGTTCATTAATATTTCGTCTTTGTCGGAAGTTATTTATGACTCGATCCACCTGTTAACCACTTGTTATTCATGTTTATGAGTGCTCATCCACGATCTTCGATAAAAGAAAGTGTTTTCTTTTCTTTCTTTCTTTTTGGCGGTTTAACAAATTTTTTCTCACGCCTCGAGAGGTGAGGAGGTGAGGAAGGAGGAGGAGGAGGCTGGCCAATGGATTACGACACGATTCAAAGTCTTTAATTGAATATAATTACCGAGATCGCATAACGCATTCGACCGACACCGGGTGAAATGGGGTTAAACAATGTTCCTCACGATTTCATTTTGCTTTCTTTCTTCTTTTTTTTCTCTTATTAGAAGAAAAATTTTTATAATATAAACGATTGATTATGAAACTAATATGGATAGTGAATGGATGAGATGAACGAGGAACTGATGAACTAATTTATTATAATTAGATTACGACATCTTTTGGTTTCAGGCTCCTGACGCCATTTTCCTTTCTTTCAATTTCAATTGCGATACTGTGAAAATAACTCGCTAACACCAAACTGAGACACTACCACCTTCCTCAAACTCGAAGATGTGTATGTAGCCAGGGTTTAACACTCTCGAGGAGAGGTCCAGCGGATAATCAAGAAGCTAGTGCAGGAAACAAATCCAAAACCGACGTCACAATTGAGATTTGTTGAAAGACCTGTCCAAAGGTACTGAATACATCGAACGGACTCACAGACAAATGGCCAGGGACCTTTTAAACGATCAAAGTGTGCATTATTTAGAAATGGGTTCTCCAAACTGCGCACTATTTATGAGAAAAATTCTTCGCTATTGTGCACACGATACATCACTACTCAAACAAACTTTAGCGAAGAATTCATTTCTTGAAAAACGCTTTCGTCAAAGATTCATTTCATTTTGCCAACGAATTCTTCACGAGAGTGTGCATTATTTATGAAATAAGTCAATCGTGTTATCGTGACTACGATCCTCTCGAGTGTGTGCATTACTTATGAAATGGATTCTCTTTACAAAATTATGCATTATTTATGAGAAAAATTCTTCGCTGTTGTGTGGATCGTTTTTCAAATGAAAACTTTGAGAGTGTGCAATACTTTTGAAATGAAACGTTGACAAAAGTGTGCATTATTTATGAAATAAGAACACTATTAAAATTAACATAATTTTTCCAAATGAATTCCTCTTGAATGTGTGCAATACTTATGAAATGATTTCTCTTCACTACATTGTGCATTATTTATGAGAAAAATTCTTCGCTATTGTGTGGATCATTTCTACAATGAAAACTTCGACGAGTGTGCATTACTTTTGAAATGAAATGTCGACATAAGTGTGCATTATTTATAAGATGGTTTCTCGTTAAAGTCCCTTAATCCAAATAAATGTGCAAGACTTATGAAACGATTTGTAGATGAAGGCGTCAATTATTTTTGTAACGAACACTTCATGACTGTGCATTATTTATGAAAAATCTTCACTCCAGTGTGTTAGACAAAATAAATGTCGAAAACAGTCCGATGGTCGGAGGTCCATGCTTACATTCCGAAAGTGCTCACACACATCACGTTCTAACACTTCTGGTAACCCCAGAACGAAACGATGAGTTGACACCAGTAGAAAGGAGAGAAACTCTTCAAACTGAAACACCTGCGCGATGAATAACAAAACAAAACAAAAATAAATAAATAAATAAAACATTCATTAATCTTATTAAGACCTAAGAGTGACAAATAACTTGAAGGAGATGGAGATTCTTATCTGAGGCACCTGATCACAAGGTTTTGAACAGCTTCTCCTCCATCTTCTTCTTCTTCTTCTCGGTCGGGGAAGTAATTTGTTCACATTAAAATGAAAGTTTTCATTTGGTTAGATAATAGAGAGCCTTAAGAGGTAGGCAGGTTCTTTTGTCTACCGCTCCGGGGTTGATTTGTGCTTTGAACCTGGGAGGAGGGAGGGGGCAATCAGAGAAACGAGTTTGTCGGCTCTTTTGGTTTTAACACCAGATAAAGACAAATATCTAGAGATAAATAAAATAAAATAATTTCCCAGAATCGAACCTCTTTGATTTATTCACATTTCTTTTGTTATTAACATCTTCTTCTTCTGTTAATAACAAAGAATTGTTGAAGGACAAACTTTCTTCTTCTTTCTTCCACATCTCCTCGGTTTGGTTTTCTCTGAATCTTTCTCATGTTTATTAAAATTAAATTAACTTTTTTAATGGTTAACACGAGATAACAAACTTTCTTCGAGGCCAGAAGAGGTGGCGGAAGAGAGGAGGAGGAGGAGAGTATTCCATCTATTGTTTTACGCTCGGTGATGGATTCATACTTCATTGAATTCCTCCTCGGATGGGTTTTATTTTTTAAGGTGGATTCACTTTTGGTTCAGTGAACTTTCATTTTCGATTCACTCTCCCAAAAATTTTTGTTTCTACTGAGGCAGGTACGCAGACAGAGAGGCGTTGCGGTTTACGTTAAATTTCTTCCACACAAACCAAAACAAAAGATGACGTAGTCAAACCTGAAAATCTTGTCTCTCATGCCGAAGTTGAGGCAAATGAAACTGTCAAATCGAAAATCAATTAAATTCTGTCGGAAGAAAGACGGAAAGAGAAAGCAGAAGAATGAAACAGTAGACGTATCGACGTCTGGACGTGACAGAAGAAATGGGACACTCAAAGTGACAAGGAAGGAAATGTAAACACAAAAGGACAATACAAGCCTCTGAAAACAAACCAGAGGAAAAGAGAGAAGTAGATAATACTATACATACAGACAGAGAGAGGAGAAAGAAAAGAAAAAGAAATCAGAAATGAAAGAAGTCGAGGAAAAAGTAGAAGATGGAAACAATAGACAAGAATGGATTAACGAAGGGATTTAGAGCATTAACCCCAGAGCCGGAGGGTGTGATGATATCAAAACTAACAAAAGAAGTGACAGAGAGAGAGAGAGAGTGGTAGAGCTCCTAAAAGGTTCAAACAAATATTTCACTCGCTCCTAAATTTGCGTATACACCCCCCCCCCAGACTATCTATTCTCAGTTTCTTCTCCGAGTCATTCCATTTAATTCTACTCTTTTTACAAAAATCCGAATTAGTATGAATAAAGTTAAAGCCGCGACATGCTCCGGGGGCCCCGACTTCTGTTCGGAAGACATCCGGTTGAAATCATCCGACTCATGGGACCCAACTCGACTTGTCGGTACCTCCTAGCTCCCCTATGACGTGGCAAGTTTAGGATGACATTTGTTAACTTTTTATAACAATTATATAACATAGATTGTTCTTCGGATGAAATGATACTGGGTGAAAGTTCCAAATTATAAAGAATTAGGGAAATAAAAAAGAGAGAGAGAGAGAGAGAAAGGACTTTTTGGAGCCAATTTGGTGTCCATTTCTAGAAAGCTGGCACCTCACCATCCAACTCCCTCTCTCTGTCTATAGCCCAAACCCAATAACACTCAACCAACAGACACAGCAAAACCGTTCGCAAATAAATCAAATCATCTTTGGTTGCATAAGAACGGAACTAAACATGGCGGCGGTAGAGTCAATGAAAACTGCATCGAAATGCATTCGGGATTACGTGTGAACAATTAAAATAGCTGAAAGTCAGGGTTCAGACACCTGCAGACGAGCAAACCTTATTGTTCAGACCTTGCCATAGCGATTTTGATGTGATGAGATTACTTGAGCAATGACCTCTTTGACCTTTTTTTTTTTTTTTACTTTCCATTAAATTGAACTAAAAGAAGAGTTTCGACGGCTTTCACTGCTCTGAAAACAAAACTACGACTGCCGTTCTTTCCTTCTTTTCCTCTTTCCGAGCAACACCACCACCAAAGACCATAAATTTCACGCGATTCAAGGCTACGCCGAAAGTCCTTTCGCTCATATCTGTTTGGCTTTTGTTGATGAATGGAGGTTTTACCTGAGGTTGACGTTTCCATTCCTTTGGTTTTCGTGGTCGTTGGATTAGTGGAGCGGTTACTTATACCAAAGATTAAATATTAGTTTATCCTCGAAGGAGAGACATTTTGGTTTTGATAATCACGGATTAGGAAGAGAATGTCGACCGGAAATTAAATCCCTTTAATGCTAATTAAAACAGGTTTGAAGCTTTCGTGGGAAATCTCTCAAAGGAAACTTTTCCGCTCCAACTGTGATCCATCTTTTCCATGTTCACTCACCGCTCTGGATCCATCTAAGCTTTTCTTCCTCGTTTGCTGTCTCCCTCTTCCGCCTACCTTGTTTGCTTTTGGATTTGTATCTTCATCTTTAGACTATCACGCTATTGTCGAGATTGTGTTTCATTCCGCAGTTCCTTCATGCTATCTTTGACTAAGGTGTAGGTATACAGTCAGGAGTGGTATTATGGAATTCGTTTCATAAATAACGCACACTTGTAATTAGATTTAGAAGAGCTGACTTCAAAATTAATACACAAATCCGTTCGTAAAATGCAATTTTCCCCATTTCCGGTTCATTTGGGTAAAATCTACCAGATTTCTTGCTAGTGTCTTTTTCTCGTTTCGTTTATTCATCTCAAAAGAGAAAGAATATCGAGGTCGCAGCAAACAAAAACCATCACAACTCATTGAATATTGATCAGGATTTGAGTATATCGTGGCCATCACAAGGCTCATCTTCCGGAAACAATCCACTGAGCTGTACAACCCGCAAACATCAAGAGTCAAGGTGACAACCACCCCTTCAGAATGCTGGGATTCTCAGGATAAATCATCTCCACTCCAACTTCCATGACTTTCCTTGACGATCAATCGCCATTCACTCAGCTTTTTCTGCTTTTTATCAAGAAAAGAAAAACCTCTTGGAAATCTCCACCTTGAATTGTATTTCCGTTCTAACCGGATGTCGGATGTGCATGGTCGTCAAGTAACCTTCAATTCCTCTTCATTTCTCTCCCGATCTCTCTTCTGAAACATCTTTAAGACTTGAATTATGGGCGGCAAAATTCTTTCATGGTCTCAATCTGTCTCATTCGTGACCTTTTTGAGTTTTTGAACTATTATTTAAGGTTTTCTGTTTTTCTCTTTAATCCCGGATGAAGGTTAGTCTTGATTAAGTGGTTTTCCGGTTTTTAAGACGGTCTTCTGCAGAAATCTGTCTACTAACCAAGTTCAGACTTCTTCAAACTACAAAAGAAGCTTGTTAATTTAGATTTTGGATATGTACATGTACGACCTTCTGTTAATTACCGGTTATTAAACTATAATAAACACTTAAACCATTTTAAAAATGAACAGAGACAGAAGCAGAGGCGTGTGACAGAGGTAAACCACTGTAGTTCGTAGCCAGCAGGGTTTAATTTAATGGATCAGAAGAGAAGACCTTAAATTGACCAAAAACAGAGACACCCACCTTGAAGTTAACAAAACAAATTAGATAGATAACACATTAAGATGTAAGAAGACCAGATGATGGACTCTGATAGAAAGGTGAACCAGAACCCAGTGGTGCTTCACAGTTAATAGAATTAGGTTAACAAAATCAGAGTGGAACCAATTCTACAATGCAAGGTCAACTGATGATACCATCGATCCCACAGAAATTAAATTTTTGTCTTACAACAACCCCCCCCAAAAAAAAAATTTTCTTTAAACCACAGACAATTTTGGTTGAAATTTGAATACCATCCATCGTAATTAAGTTTCAAAATTACCGAGACAAGTTAACAGTCTTCCCACGGCGGGAAATGAAAGAATGGAATGAACAAAAGGAGAAGACTCACGGGGGCGGGGGCAACTTCCACCATTTTCCATTTCCCCAAAAGGGAAAGTCGTAAACAATTTACACGTACATCAAAGCGTAAACAAGGCAACATAAACAAATGAAATGATAACCTCTGTACACCACGCGTGAAGTGTAGGTCTTTTGTTTTTGTTTATTCCCAATGGAGGCCGCAAGTCCGAAGAAAATTGACCTAATCAAATTTATATCGTAGACCGCAAAAGATGGCGGGCCCTTATTTCGGTGGAGATAGAGAGATTTCTTTTTTCTTATATGTGATTTCTTTTTCGGATTTTTATAGAACTCTTTCCAGTGAGTAAACAAATTCACCGCGGTTTAATAGGAGAAAACCGTGAATAAGTACTTATTGAAGAATACGTGAGCGTAAATGGCTCCATTTGAATAATTTAGGTGCGTTCGTCGGTTAGGCGCTTTTTTCTTTTTAAAAAAAGGAAATTTTAAACCTTGGACCTTCCATCAAACTCTACTTTTAGAATTTTTTCTTGTTTAAAAATGGTTAACTTGAAGATTTCTCTACTGACTCAGATTTGGGAGGTGATATCGCGTTATCATTGAAACAATAGTCTTAACAGCAGACATAAGTAATAGTCAGAGTTGGGCCCTTTACGCCGAATCAGTTTTCGAAAAGCAGTCAATTTGATTTTATTAAACTACAGCGGAATCTCGCATAACGAGTGACTTGGGAGGGATCCCCGAATTGTGCGATGGAACTTTTAGCGTCATTGCTACACCAGTCTGTTTAGAACTTCTTGCGCTAACATCTTTGTGTTTATTAACACTTATTATGTCTTTTTCTATAAATATATGTCACACATAATGTTTGTTAAAATAGATTCGCACTACGAGTAAAGCTTCAAAACGTTATGCGAAATCCCACTGTATACGGAAATGACGCGCAAAATTAAAGGGCAGATCTAACAATAAGATCCCCGGCTAAAAATTAAGGCTTATCATATCTATAAAACGAACAATAAAACTTTTACAAAGATGATCCGATCAGGTGGGCGTTTTCTCAAGACATTTATAAATTTCCCTTTTACTGATCTCTTGCTCTGAAGAAAGCTGGCGAAATTCTTTCTCCGAATCTCACCGAAAAAAAAAATCGATTTACTTCCTCACTCTCCCTTTAGACTAGTCTTTCATTGTACCTTTGACTTATTGTGAATCTAGTAAAAATCCATTTGAATCATAATTGATTGCAAGAAATTGATCACGAAAGTGATTCCGAAAGAATTCGCAACTTCCATTTATCTTTTTAAAGAGAGAGACTAGAGAGGTATTGGCGGTAGAAAAAGTTATCGAAATGATGGATTCGATAATTATTTAAAATCAAGGTTAGTTATGATCTTTGATTTAAGCGAAGATTAAAGGTTTTACGGTCGATTAAAGAGAGAAAGAACGAAAAATTTATTTCCAATTAAGTTTGCATACCTCCACAATCCTCGCATTCCATGGTGCGTGAAATACAAGGCCCCAAAAAAAGACGTTTCCCTTTGAATCCAGGGGGCATTGTCGCGGTTCCCAAACCTGAAAACGGAAACGACCAAACGGACATTTTTAAGTTCCTTTCTTTTTTTATTTTTTTTTTATGTTTCGGAAACAAAAACTTGACTTTGTTTATGTTCGGGTTCCAAAATATGTCAAATAATCGTTGCATAAATATTTATACGTGTTATTTGTGTCAGTTTCCGGACGTACTCACACCAATTATGTTGTTCACAGTTAGTACTTATTGATAAGAATTTTTGGAATCGTCTTAACCTTCTCGATTTAAATATTGATTTCGTTAATCTTTCTAGTAAAATGACGTACTATTTTGAAGTAGACTAATAACGTCCAACGTGTGAGCTTCACGGATATGTTTCTATTGTATCAAGAATTTCTTTTAAATTTCCCTTGATCTTAAAAATAGTGAAAAAAAAATTTATTACAATGGCGGAGACGGTTGCGGTAATGATATTATTGTCTTCTTGATTATATTTACCATTTTCACACTTTTCTCTCTCCCTCACTTTCTTTCTATATGAATATTAACTAAGTTTGCTATAGTTTGTTTTAATTTATCGTTAAATTAACGCTTCATTCTAAACTTGAGGTGAATTGAATTCGTAAACAATATTTATCGAATGAAAATAAAAAATAAATTAAGACTCAGAAAGATGGCTATTTAGAGAAGTTTAAGACTCATTCAATTATAAATTAAAATTGGTTTCAGAAATGTTATCTTAAACACCGATTTTGTATAATAACTGAGACGTGACCATTTCTAGGATCAAGAGAATTTCACGTACATCCCACTCAGCAGCTTCGTTATTCTTCTAGTAATTATTCTGACGTGTGCCTCACGTAGGAGAAAAACTGACGCTTTTAACGCAATCGAACAGAACACAGAAGAAGATTTTAGAGAAGACTATGCAGTTATGTGTTTTCCCTGCCTGAAAAAAAAACCGAGGATAAAGGACCTCACACACACGACGGATTTAACTGATCAGTTCGAATACATTGTTGAGAAGTATACGATTCGAAAAGTTCCGCTGTTGCTTGCGAACACGACCGAGGACATAATAGAAAGGCAGGAGGAAATCGGACTCGAACAAGTTCAACTGAATCAACCCCAAATGATCAAGGACGATTTCCTCAACTTACAAATGGCTCAGGAGGTTTATACCGTTCAAAAATCACCGCCTTGTCTGACGGTAGCGCCACACACTTCCTGCCCGGGGAAAAGAGCTCTCAAAGAGAGATGCAGGCCTACTGATATCTTGGAATCCATGTCACCCATACCAAGACCCACAATTAGAAATCCCAATTATGTCGTCATACCAACGAAGGGTTCTCTCAGACACAAGGACATAATGATCACTAAACGAGAGATAACCAATCAGTACCTGAATAACTTTTCATCGGTTTTCGTTGACAATTTAAAAGATCAAGTACCTAAGGACCCAGAGAGGTTTCCAAGTTTGAGTCGCCCTTATACGAGTGCCATCAGAGACTTACCACTCGCTGAAAATCTATTAAAACCGGCACTTTATAAGAAATCGAAAAAACGAAAATATCAGAAAGTCGCATACACGTTTCCCGCAGAAGAAATTGA
Source organism: Columbicola columbae (assembly GCA_016920875.1). Classification (NCBI taxonomy): domain Eukaryota; kingdom Metazoa; phylum Arthropoda; class Insecta; order Psocodea; family Philopteridae; genus Columbicola; species Columbicola columbae. The sequence goes on along the minus strand of JADMLL010000005.1, from coordinate 4,893,326 downwards.
AGGGAAAGAGGATCAGGATGAAGAAGACGACGACGAAGTAGACGAAGAGGACGAATATAAAGAAATGGCAGATGAAGAAGAAATGGAAGAAGAAGGATATGAGATGGAGGAAGAAGGAGACATTGTAAACACCAGAGAGGAGGAGCGTTACTACTTTTCAGATTCAGGATCCAAAGACCATATGCCAATAGCCAGTAGTAGACACGAGGAAGGAAGTGAATACCAGGACGACGCTGAAAACGACCCCGTAAATTTCGTAGATAAAACAAAATCCTTCGTTCTCTTAAATGATAGCGACAGCACGAAAGAAGCCTCAGATATAGCGGCAAATCCTTTTAAAACAACCATCCAGTTCACGCCGCCAGAACCCGAACGAGATCGTGTCAGTCCTTCTAATACAGCCTTACAAGAGTCCTCAGCAAAGCCGTTTTTCCTTAAGGACGACTGGTCAAATGCGAGAACAGTCACCTATGAAGACATTCAATCACTGGATGTTGGCTACGAATTCTCGAGCAGCGAGAAACTTGGGGTGAAACCAAAAATGACACGAATCCCTTACCCCCACGAGAACGATAGACTAAAAGAAGCCTACAAGCAACTAGCTTTAGGAGATACCAAAATAAGCAAACGATGCTTTACTCCTCAGGAGCAAACAGGAGGTGTTAAACCGAAATCTCCAAGAAATGCTGTGATGCCCAAACCGGTCTTCCGAGCCCTCGATTGTACTACTCACATAAATCCTTCATACGTACCGCAAACAGAAAAATGTTCGTCAAAAAGTAGCTTTACAGAAACTAGTTTTTTATCGAAACCTGATTTAACGAACTCAGAAGGGGTAAATCCACAAAAGATTAGGTTCTTGAACCCGAACCGAATTTCCTCGACGACGACTATGACAAGCCAAAGTGAAGACAGCAAATCGTGCGAAATGGATTACGAGAATAACACGGCGGCATCAGTCCAAGACACAGTGAAGGAAATCTCTAAAATGTACGATCTGTCTGAACCGTTAAACCAAAGCAGGGCGACCTGTTCTAACAATAATCCAGAAAGCGAAGAGCATATGACGCGGTTACCTGCCCCTTCAAAGAGCCGTTCATTTCATGACTTGGGACGGACGGGACTGAGAAAAGAAAGCACGGCAGAAGCTAAAGGTAAAGATAATTTACCGTATACGGTTGAAAACTCGAACGAAAAACTTTTTCAGAAAGTAGAAGGAACCGATAATGAAACGACTTGCTCGTTGTCTCAATCCAAAACATCGTCAGTGGTGACTTCACCAAGGTCATCCGAACCAGACGAAGGGAAACGAGCGACGTTGAGATGGAAAATTGTTATAAAACACCATAGGGAGAATAATTCCTCGAAAAAAAATGTAAATAAGAATATAAAGAACTAAAGAAGTAATTTTCTCATTAATTGGAAATATGCTTCTATTTGATTTTCATTGAAGAGCCGATAGGAAAGAAGGCGAGATAAAAATATATGACAACAAAAAACAAGATCAAAAAAACCAAATATTCGTGTGAAGAGTTAAAAGTTAGTAGAAATTTTTGTGAAGAATGGAAACTTTGTTACAACGAAAAAAAAGCTCTACTAAATAAGTTTCCCTTACCAACCGTTAATTGGAGAAACATCGGAGAAACAGTGATTGGAAGTTTTCCGAATGGTTTCGGTGACAAAAATACTTTTTCCTTCTAGCAACAAAACAACCCTTCCACTCTGTGTTAGTCCCCCGTGGTTTCCACGAAAAGGAAAAAAGAAATTTTCCTACTAGTTAAAAGAATCAAATTTACTGTGCCACTCCATTTAAAATTTCTATTCACTTATCACATTAATCAAGTTCGTTTAAAATGTAATCTAAAGGACGCCATTTTTAACCGTCACTTTCAGGGCCCTAAAACTCAAGGAAAAAAATACCCCATAGTAACTTTGAATTTTCTTTCTCAATTCTATCGTTCATTTTGTCATACTAATGTCTTTTCGCTTGGTCCAAAGAATGAGTGGGTAGCGTAAAATAAAAATCAGGACCGTAAACTGCAACAGTCAAACAAATTCATATGCACAGTAAAAGTCTAAAAGGCTGAGAGTTCACGGTACGAATTCAGTGTCATAGTAAAAGCGTTAGAATCATAGATAATTGAATGAAGGGAGAGGGCTTTGATCTTTCAGACATTTTCCCTTAATTTGAAAACCTTTTAAGAAAAATTATTCGAATCAACTGGAAAACTTCCCGTCACCGAAACTGTAAACATGGTTCAATTCCTCCGCACTCATAAGAGAAAGAAAGATTATTTAATCCTGTGGCTTGAGTTAATAAGGTTTTATTAAAATATTTTATTGCTTATTTAAAAAGGTGACTTTTCTTAACTATTTTGCTTTTTGAATTTAGCTATCAAACCACGAAGGAAATTTATGTACAATTATTTAAAATGAGTCAGAAGTGCTCCTTCCAACTGTTTTGTGAAACCTCAACGAAGATGGTTGAAGTTACTTAATTGCTTCTGGCAGAGCGATGAGCAGCTAAAAACACGACTGGAGGCATTTCAGCAAATATATACTATTTACCATATTTATTTTCTAATTTATTTTTGGTTTTTTGAGCGAACTAACAACTCACACTTGACACATTCTGATCTCATTTATTTAATTCGTCCAAATTGTTCGTTAATTGGTAGTCAGAGCGGCTATGACTATTGCGAAACTGTTTTAACAATTTTTCTTCAGCAATCACAGTTGAGTCAGCAAGAATTTCAAGCTGTGTGGATTTGATAATTTTTAAATAACCACAATCTGATTTTATTTCATAAAGGTTTTAGAGCCCAAATGGATGTGAATAATATCTTTCAATAAACACAAGAAGAATTTTAACTAGTCTTAGGTAAAAAAAATGTCAACACTCTGAGCTGAAGACAATTTTGTAAGATATAAGGACCAGCTCAGCTGAGAAATTTTATTTTATATCAGTAAACAAGCAGTAAGGAGGGAAATTGAGAGGATTGGTTTGAAGAAAAGGCCAGTGTTTTAACCGCCAGAGCTAACTGAGGTAATCAATACGGTATGAAGATGAGAATTAGTAAATAGAAACAAAGAAGAAATAAATAAAAATAAATAAAGAGGAAAATAGCGGTGGTGTAGTCTTTCATCACGAATGTACAGAACTAATATAGTCCGACAGCCAGAAAGAATATGTAAAATTTGCATTATTTATGGTCTGACCAGCAGTAAAAATGTTCCAGGAAATTCCAGGTTGCCTGAAGAGGACCCATAGATCTTAATGATTTTAAGAACAGCCTAAAAGAGGAATCAGTAACCAATATGAAGTTCTAACCACCTTCTCGTAACTATTAAAAATAATTTTTTGATTTATTATACTCAAAAGCACATAAATAAAATATAAAATTGACTTAACAAGTAAAATTTCTTGCACAATTCTTACTTAAGAACACTTATCAAAGTTTTGAGTAGCCTGACTTTTCAGTGTTATGCATTCAGCTGCATTCCTACTTATGTGAAAGAAAGTTGAAAATAAGATTTCTAAATTTGTATAATTAATTCCACAGCAATTATAATTATAATATAACCTTTTAATATAAAGGTTAAAGAAAGTAAAAATAGACTACAAAAAAAGGAATGAATTATAATAAAACAACCAAGAATAGCTCTCAAAAAACTTATAAAACAAAAATATAAATCTAAGAAAATAGAAACAAATGAGGTCAAAGGGAGGAAAGAATGTCTAAATACCACTTCAGGGTTGTTATGAGTTTTTTGAGCCTTTTTGAAATTCGGCTTCAGAACTAGGGCTAACTCTACTTCAACTTAGGCGAACTTGCAACAATTTTGTGCAAATTGCAAAAATTTCTTTGGAAATTCTAAAAACCTAATTTTCTTTGAAAAACCTTCTACTTCTCTTTGAAGGAGCAACCTTTAAAGAATAATTGGATTGTTCCACGGGTTCTTCAAGTTGTGAGGGAAACAGCACATCGATGTTAATGTCGATGCTGATGAGATCCTCGGACGGGTCAAAAAGAGACGTTTCTTCATGGATTTTATAGATGAAGGTTCGATTTTTAGGCATGATATTCACAGCGATTGAGAGGAAAAGTGCGAGGAGCACGACCCCCGTGATTACTGTGTACACGACCACTTTAATTGTGAGTTTAGCTTCTGGCAAAAGGAAGAAAAAAATTTAACGGAGTGTTTTACCGTTGATTCGTTTAAGACAAAACAAACTTTGAATCTTAGAACTAACAATTCTGAACTAACAGATAACTTGATCAATGTGTTCCTACTGGTACTCCCAAAAGTGAAAAGTGCCCACCCTTTGGTCATTTTCTATTTGAAGGAAGAGGGGCTGAGTCAAGGAGGGCCTAACAGCAAATCATCTTTCTTAAAATATTATTTAGGGCTTTTTTTATTCTGTGAACAAATATAACAGTCTCACCTTCACATTCTTTCTTGTCTTCGTCAAATGAATTTCTTACTCCACAATTACTATTTCCATCACACTGTGTTATTCCATTCATACAGTAAATACTAGAATTGTAAGAGCATTCCACTTCTGTTCCATCACTACATCTGATACCTTGAGGATCTGCACCAAAAGAAAACTCAATATAGATACAGGAAAAAATTATTTTATAGCAATTCACCCACCTCAAGTTGTGACTTTAAGATGAAATGAAAAATCATTAAATTTGATTGATGAGCAAAAAAGATGCAGCTGGATTTCATAATGATAATTATTCAGAATAAGTTGGTCACTCATTTGTGATAGATGAGTTGTTCCTGACACAAAACAAATATCTTACCTCTCAAAGAAGTAGCTGTTAGTTTGATTGTCCTCATACCCTTCAAGTTGTTTATACGAACTGACAGTGTTCCCTTTCCCAATTTGTGATATATTGGATCTGACTTATTATTAAAATTTTCACACACATTTTCTTCAAAATTGTTTTCACTAAAAAATTTAATTTGAATTTGACTGACTTTGAGATTAAAGAGAGGGTTTCTAATTATCATACAGCTCTTTCAAAAAGCTTAAAATTTTTTTTAAAAATAAGTGAGAGAGATTTAAAAATCCATTTGGGGTGTTCAGTTGATAACAACCAACGACCAAGGGAAAATTAATTATCAACAAAATAAAAATTTCAACATGAGAGATTGAATTTATGAAGTACCGCACCTTACCATTAATACAGAATTACGATCATCATTACAAGCTTTTTCACTAGATTTCCAGTCAGGAAACTGGACCACTACCATAACATAATCGTCACTATTGACAGAGTACACTAAAGTACAATTGAAGAGTCCATCGCTTGCAATCATTGTAACAGACGTGTCACTTTTTCCTATTCCAGTAGTTAAGGGTAAACGAATTTTCCCACCGCGTGAGCATTTATTACTTAAATCTGAAAGAAACGTCAAGCAAAAAAAAACAAAAAAACTAAAGAAATTAAAATTGTTTGGAAAAGTTTGTTTTCATTTTTAGCAATTTTGTTTGTTACAGGTATAATGTTGACAATTATTAATTTTTTTTTTTTTTTAAATAATAGCAAACAACCTGTTATACTTTCGTCAGATTTAACCGAGATTAATAACATTATTACTGATAAAAAAATTAAAATCAACTGCATATGAAAAAATCGACGATCATGTTGTTTTCTCCATTCACTATTTTGAAATTGCAACGCGCCATTTTTTATTTTCTTTCAGGGCCCTATTTGGTGGCGCTGTAATCAATTACCAGGAGAATTGATTTTCATGGTGAATTATTTAGACGTATAATACATCTTTAGTAAAGATGACTGTTATTACAAAACCTTTATCGGATAATAAAGCTAAAAAGTTGAAGGAACCTCTCTTCCCGGAGAAAAATGTTGATGCGGTAAGCTAAATTATAATATTTTACATTAGTTTGGGTAATTTCTTGAGATTATTACACGGACTAGTTAATACGCTGTTGGCAGTCAATAATTATATGAACGATTAAATTTTCACTGTGATTTTTCTATTATGAATTCGGACAAAAAGCCTTGTCTTTGGATCTGTGAGCTTTTTTGAGGCGATATTCAAAAAGCTGGATATTAAATAAGCGAGATCCATTCGTTTGGAATTATTTTGGTTTTTGGAAAATTACGTTGCGCTCTGTTTCCTGGACTCGATCAATTTCTTTGTTTCCCTTTTTCTAAGGAGAAATGACATTTTGTGGAAAAATGAAACTTCGTTTTATGCAATGAATCCTACTTTATCCACTTAAATTTTTATGGTATTTGCTTATTTATCAATAATTAATCGTCTTTTAATACTTTTTATCTTTTCCGATTGGTATTTTGCGTTAAAATGAATTTTGTAGCACTGAGTTGTGCTATTAACAGTTCCAATCAATATTTGTCGGGCATTTAAATTGGGAATTTCTTTATTCACAAAAACTTAATTATTTATTCTCTTATTAGTTATTTAATTTAATTTATATTCTGAGGGTGAATATATACCAAATTATTTGAAACGCACTGAAGGTGTTAATACTCCCAATTCTTCATACTGCCCTATTGATAAATTTGCGTCTTTGAGAGGCTTAGCTGAGTTGAGAGCCTTAAAATTTCCAAAACTGCTAGTTATGGATATATGTCACTAGCTCAACCTAAATTCTACATAAAAAAAAGGGACAGAATGTTTTGAAATTGTGGTCTGAAAAAATTGTTGGTAATTAACTTAAGTGAATAAATGAAATTAATGAGGCGGAAAATATAGGCAAAAAAAATGAAACTGAAAGCCATATGTGTAACTTTGCAGCTCTCTGTCATATGCTTATCATCAAGCAAGTTGTTATTGCTTACTTTTAAAAATTTTTTTTTATTTATGCTCAACATATGCTTATTCTTATCTCTTTCTAAATAAATATGACCTTCATTTTTAAAAATGACATTAAACAGTCCTCTTTCTGCAGTAAGCTTTAAGGTCTTTTTTGCAGTTTTTTGTAAACATGAAACAAAAATTTTCTTTTTTATATAAAATATTTTCAACCATGAAATGAAATTTGTGTATAATACATATCATTCTCATGAAAATATTTTTCTTTGAGGAAAGCAAGTGGACATTTGATAATTAGGCGAGAGATGCAGAATGCAATATCATTGGTGATAAATCACTGGCAGTGACAATGTTGCATACAGAGATTCACTCTCTTGACCTTTAAATTATTTCCCTTGCCATTTGCTTTCATTGACTCCTGTCTCGCTTTGTTTTTTGAGAGTTTGTTACAAGTGTTAGTCATATGGAGGAGTTTTAAATTTAAAAATACTGCAGTTGCATCATTGAAATAATTTTGTGATTAGAGTGGCTTGATGAGATGCTTCAAGAGTTTGAAAATTATAATGAAGATAATTATTCACATACCATTATTAAAGGAAATGAAATTTAATCAGTTTAATAAAAATATTGCACTTGGACGAGGTTCTTGATACATTATTTTTCTAAAGTTTGTATTCAGTTATTGAATGATTTTTAAAATTTTTTAAGTCTGGTATTTTGAATTAGAATCCTGTTATATATTTAATTTCTATAATTTTATATATTCAGGTATGAAAGTCTCTTCTCAGCTTTCTTTTAAAAAAGCAGCATTTATGTATTTTATAATTTCAAAACACTTAGGTACACTTTGAAGGTTGTGATTGGATTAAATTATTTTAAAGAAAGTGGTAAAGAGGAGAAACAAGATAATTTTCTATATCATAACCCATAAAATGGTAGTATTCAGTGTACAAGAACTAGTTCGAATTCAAGTTATAGTTCTCATTGCCCTTTCAAAATATCCAAAGGGTGTTTTGCCCTGGTCTCGAGTCAGCAGGAAATTTATTACAGCATTTATTACTTTGTTGTAACTCTGTAGTGTGGCTTTTAAAACTGCAGTTGTATCTATAACATTAAAAATAACAGTTACATCCGAAATGAGACTAGAAGTCTCTTGCCTAATTCCTTGTTAGTATGTATAAAGTATAAGTAAGTATAAAAGCAAAAAGTGTTGTTGTTAATAAAGCATAGGATTGAAAGGTTGTAAGCAGTAGCTGGGTGATCGAACAGAAGAGAAGTTGTTGTATAAACTACTCCTTGGATTGGTTGATCATTTCATTTGTGGATTTGGTGTTGTGTATCAATTTTCAACTTGAAACAGTGTGAGCTTGACACAGTTCCGCAATTAAAAATTATTGGTTAGGTTTTCAAAGCACAACTGTCACAGTTGATAAATATAAGACTTAGTTTTGGCTTTGTATATGTTTTGAGTAATTTGTTTTGATCGTTTGGAAGCCTAAAATACTGTCAACTTTAGTCCTAAAAATGTGGAGTGTAAATATGAAATGGTTTGTGGTTGCGTGCTTCCGGTTGCATTATAATTCTAGACAATGTCTCATTCAAGGTTGGAAGTGTTAATTACAAGTAATATCGTTTTGTCTTCAAATGACTTTTAAGGAAAATATTTGCTGCCGAAGTTTTTATGTGTCCGATGATTAATTCCTTTAACTTGGTTTGTATGTTCTGCAGGCGGTTAACGCGGATGTCGAAACAGGTGGTGAACCAAGGTTCGTCGTGTTGGGCGGACGAGAGCATCGAAACTCGACAGCAGTGACTGTATGCCTGTTTCTAACCGCTCTACTCGTTATGAGTATCGGCATAATGGGAGGGATGTACGTGTACAGGCAATTCGCCCGAACCCAGACTCACTTCCATGGATGGTGCAACATTCCATACAAGGTTCACCAGTCTCGACATGAACCCTACATCTCCGACTACGAAACTCTCGGCTACGTGAAAAATGGCGAACCTGAGGCGGCGAAACAAACTTTCAAGGAGGAATTCAAAATCGATTTGGAAAACGAGAACTTTGAAGAGATCGTCGTGCCGGATTTCGGAAGAGGGAGAAGAGGACGTTTCATCCATGATTTCAGCAAGGTGAAGACTAAGTTCTTTGACTTAAGTTATTTTTCGTTTTCTCTATAATAAAGGATTTCCGTTGTTGATAAATGATAAATAAAAGGCGGCGGTGCATGATGCCGACTCACCGATTAAATAAACAGTGGCGGATGGTCACACTGATTGCGGGCCGGTATTTGGCCAATTAGATGGGATGATTTGTTAACTGTTTGTTTCTTCGTTCTCATCTGTTCACTAACCAGTAAAGTGAAAAGCTGTCGCCACTGATTATCAAACCACAAACTTTGAAGTTGACTTTGTCCTGATTTATCTTTTACATCACTAACGGAGAAATTTGGCCATCGACCGAGAAATAATTTCCTTTTTGTTTAATTACAGAACAAAACAGGTATCATCGACCTGAATGGAGATCGTTGCTTCGTCATGCCTCTGAATCGAGAAAGGGTCTTACCGCCGCTTTCGATGTACGACCTCGTGACGAAACTGTCCAGAGGAGATTACGTCGTCGATACCGAAATCGTTCGCGATACGATGAACGTGGTCCTTCCTCCGATAACCGATTTCACGGACATCGGACAGTTCATCGAGCAGGAATGCAAATCGAGGAAAACTTATCTCTTGGAAAGAGACGACAACGTGAAAGTGTGGAAGCGAAGCGTTCCCAAGAGCGAGACCATATTCGCGGAATTCGCCGGAAATAAAATCTCCGAGCTTTTAATCGACACAAGCGCACTCGACGAGGCGGAAAAGCAAGAAACTCCGGGCCAGGTTTAGGCATCTAAACCTTTCTACGCATTTATTATAAAAACACATCACTCATTAAGTCCCCGATATGACCATTTATGACAAAATTTTTGATCTACCCATGTGATCTCTTGAGTACGTCTCAAAATTTCATGGTATTTGAGCTTTAGTTTAAATGTTAAATTCGTTTTGCCGAACCCATTTTTGTAATTTTCAACAAAATTAATAAAAAGGAATTTCGTGTGTTGATTAAACACTTTTTTGATGGGAACAAATACTATTCAAGCCAAATATTGGGTTGGAAACTCTGCACCAGGGCAGTCAACCATTACTGACTTGTGTGATGAATTTAAACGCGGTCATACATGCTGTACGCTCTGGTAGCCCAAAATCGGTAGTTGTTGGAGAGAATGTAAAAATGTCCACAAAATACTTTTAAAATACCTCAAAATGAAGTTGGGTGAGATAGCTGACACCTTTAAGATATCAAAGGTAGTGTCTTTACAATTTTACACAAAATTTTGGGCACAAGCATGTTACAAATGGGTGCCGCGTTTCCTTACCACCGGACCAGAAACAACAACTGGAAGACGATTTAGAGTTCAAAACGATCAAACACTCAACAGGCAAGAGAATGGCATCTGTATTTTGAATTGATTCTCCACCCACCTCATCATCCAGTACCCCCAGCGACTACTGGCGTTTTGCAGAGTCACAGAAATATGCTCCAGGAATAGAGATAAGCCGAAACTGAAGCCTTCACTCCTAAAAGAGAGTATATCGATTGAATTTCTATATGAAAATCTTTTTCTTGGTTATATTGGGGGCTTAATGAGTGACCTATTAAGTATAATTATTTTTCATTATAAATGTTAGTACGTAATCGACGCTATTCAGAAAACTGTTCTGTAAAAGATTTTGTGACGTTTTAATTTTAATCTTCTTTCTGTCAGGAATAATCTCGATCAAAATCGATAACTTACCCAGAATGAGAAAGTGGAAATCAGTTAATAAAATGGCGTAGTAACAAAATGAAAACAAAATTTGTCAAATCGGTGTTAGCAGACATACGTCGAGTACACATTCCTCTAAAAGTTTTCTCCACAAATTTAAATAAATCGCAGGATACAAAGAGGAAGAACAAAAAAAAATTTCTTTTTATCAATATTAATCAAAGTAAACTTAAGAAGTATGTGTAGTGAATTGGAATTTACACTTATAGTTCGTCTTTCTATCGCATATTATATATAAAACCTCTGAGGAAGTAGTTATATTATGCCAATCAAGGATCGGGTCGAAGGGGGATTTATTCGATGACCAAGACAAATTGGAGGATTTTTGGTGTTTTTGTTTAAAATTGCTGTTATGTTGTTCTTATCTTGAGACTACTGTTATTGGTAACAGTCTGATGTATTTTGTTTTGTTCGATTATGAAATTTGTTTTGTGTTTGTTTCTTTTTTGGTTTTACTGTTTTGAGCGTTGGGTGGGTTGATCATCCTCAAGTTCTAATCAGCAATCTTGAGTCATAAAATGCAAACAGTATTTATGTCAGTTGATTCAATATCATTTAATAACTTGTGACACCAGTAACAGTTAAAACACTCACCGGGTTGTGGGTCTGTATATCAACTCCCATTACTCCCAAGAACATTGTTGGTGTGAAATCGGTTTTCAGTGTCTTAGATCCAAAAGTATTGGTTTTAGAGTAATAACAACAAATCGTGTATTCTTGGAAAGAGAGAGGAATCAGCACTTAGCAAAATTATCAATTAACAGCAACATCTTAATTGAGAAACTTTGTTAATCACTACCTTCTAGCTAAAAGATGAAGGACCCAAAGAGGGGATGATTCAAATAATCTCCGGTTGTCAAGTTTCGAAATCCTCCAATTTAATGTCGTAGGAGTGTGGTCTGTGAGTGGGTTTGTTTAAGAACAGAATGATTGAATCGAATTTCCCTCGGCTCATTGCTGACGTTATGTTTTTTGAGTTTTTTTTGTTGTGTTTTGATTTTTTTCTCCAACAAATCTTGGTAGAGGTGAAATGATGCTGCTTTTACATCCCTCTCATTTATTTTAATTAGTTCTAATCGAGCCAAAGAAATTGTTTTTGTTTATTGACTGGTTTGTTTAAATAAGCTTATTTAGTTATTGTTTTTTGTCTGTGGATTCATTTTCAATAGGGAGCTTCTTCCCAAAGTCAGCAAAATGGAAGCTTTTCTCCCGTCGAAACGCTTTAAATAATCTCGACTCTTTCATTATTCGTATTTATTAAAATTTAATTTCCTTTATCACAGACGAAACGATCCAAATTCGAGGGAATCGGTAGTTGGGTGATTTGGTTTCGAGAAACTTTAAAACCGGATTGTTTGTTCCAATTATACCTTGAAGCTTTTGTTTCGTTTCGAGGAGTATAAATTAGGTTTTTATTTTGAACTGTTGAATGCATTTGAATGTATCTGAAAGAAGAAGAATGCACTGAAAATATAAGTTTTATTTATTTATAGTTTATTTGATTTATTTAATAAGTTAAAGGAAATTCCTTGGATTGGGCGCAAAAACCATTTATTTCTCATCTGAAAATCAGTGTAGAAAATAAATGTTATTTGAATTAGTGTTGTATATAGCATTTACAAGATGGAAAACTTTTTTTTTGTCTTTTATTTAAAATAACTGTATGATAAAATCTATGGAAATTTCAATAAAAATTTGAAAAAATGTATTCGGAAGTGTTTTTGTTCTGTATCCTTTGGTTATCCTTCCTTCATAGTCTAGGTCAGCGATTCCCAATGTGGTCTATATCAACCCCCAGGGTCTACGTCGGCAGAAAAGAAATTTAGGGGTCCATGACATGAAAATGGGGGCCCACGATATTGGATCTCAACAGTACACTGATAGTATCTATGTACTTAGTTTATACTATTTTATAATATAAAGACATATATATTATTCATAAAAGTACCTATAAAGTAAAAAATTTACTTCACTACAGTGAGAAATTTACAAAAATCAATATCGTAGGGGGTATACCCAAAACCGAGAAACATGGCGAGGAGTCTAGACACAAAGAAGTTTGGTCTACCTCTGGTCTATTTCATTCCTTTCCGCCATTTTGGAAGTTTTTGGAATTTTTGATTTGGCTGCGATAGTTTTTTTGGTACGTTTTAGAGTTTTGGTGGTATTTTCTACCATTATATTTGTTCCTAATTTTTTAACGGTTTCATATTGACTTTGTGGATATCTTTTTTCAAACTTCACACAGTTGTACTGTCCTGTAGAGAACCACCTGTTGTCTATAGATAAAGCTATGGTGGGCCTAAAAAATGAGAGGTTTTGTGAGGAAGACACCTCTTCTTCACCTCTTTGGGGAAGAGATTTATTTTTACAAAATTATACCATTTTTTAGGTATACTTAATACATAATTTAACATGTTTAATTCGCTGATTTAAATATTAATGAGAATTATATACATATAAAATATATTGAATATGTATAAAATGAGAATTGTGTGTCAACCTTAAGTCTAGAAAAGGTGCAAAACGAAAATAAATATTTTCGCAAAAGACAAAAAGCAAATTACTAATGTGTTATAACTGTGGTACTCAAAGGTAATTTCGTAAAATATTTTTTGTTGAAGTTTTGAGGTAGCCCATAACTCATAAAACTTACTAAAGCGTCTCATCTTGCAAAAATGATTAATAATGAACATGTTAAATTTGATCCGAGAAAAACAAACGCGTGGGAAATCTAAACCTTCAAATACACCCCCGAAGGTTTAATCACAGGAAACAATTTAGAAAATACGTGAGGGACGAAGTATGATGAAGCAAAGACAAGTAAAAATAATAACAGGTTTCCTCCGGGATCTGAACACTACCCTGTTGAGCAGGGCCCAATCGACATTAGCATTTCTCGGCTGGATACACAAAGAGAAATCCGATTTGTTTGACGCGATCAATAACCCGTTAATTACCGTCCTTGCTGAAAGCATGACCTTGAAACGAGCTCTTATCTGTCTAGAAATACAATAATGACAGCTTTAATACGGCAGATGGAAGCGGGAAGGGGATGAATCGAAATACTGTAGTCAGAAACGGTGGGACGCCATTTCCTATTTTAAATTTGATATAAAAAATTTTTAATTCCTAACTCAATACATATTGGAAGTTTTTATTGAGTAATTAAAGGGAAAAAGAGTAATAATCATTTTTTATGAGAAAAAAAGGTTTAAAATAAATTTTTCTTTGTCCAGAATTTTTTATTTTCAAGGAAGGCGGTGATAAAACGGTTGGGCCCTTAAAAATTTCATCTCTATGAAAGGTCTTGCAACTTTCCGCAATATTACCTCGTTTGTTTACTTGAGCATTTTTAAACAGGAATTATAACCATAATTTATTCTATTTCTAATAGTATTTAAGCAACTCTTTTAAAAATGTTGATTAAAGTAAAGGTAGGTATATTGCTTTTTGCCCAAAATGAATTATTTCCTCTCATTTTAGTCAAAATTTAGTGTCGTAATCCTTCTCAACTCATCAGAGCTCTGTTCGTCTTACAAAAAATAATTTTTAATTTCTGTTTTCTTTCATGTGATTGCAGACTTTGACCGGTAAAGAGGTGAGTTTTTCATGTTTTTTTACATTTTAAGTTTTAGTTAAATTCCTTGGGAAGTATAGCTGAGAAAAGTTACAATTCGCATTTTTCTTCTTCGTGAACCAACTGCGATCTTCTCATTTTTAACTCATGCTTATGACTTTAATAATTTATTTTAGTATTCTCTAACATATTTGATTAATTATAATAAAGTAAAAAATATTGAGTGAGGAATAAGGGCAAAAAAATCAATTGTTTTAATCATGAGAATTATTAATGAGGAGCGTGAATTAATCAAAGAATTGTTTTAGTGAAATGCAACTTCAAACTCCCATAATTAAATTCAGGTTTACATATTTAAATAATCTTATTTATTCTAGATCGAAATAGACATAGAACCTACTGATAAGGTTGAAAGGATCAAAGAAAGAGTGGAAGAAAAGGAAGGAATCCCTCCTCAGCAGCAGAGGCTAATTTTTTCCGGAAAGCAAATGAATGATGAGAAGACTGCACAAGATTACAAAGTTCAAGGGGGTTCTGTTTTGCATTTAGTTTTAGCTCTAAGAGGTGGTTGTTTAAGTTATAAATCACCTAAATAATAATTTTATTTATCTTCTAAAACAAAATTCAATATCAAATATTTAATTTTGTTTATTCACTAACCTACTCCTTACTGGTATCACTTCGTACTGCTAGCTCTACCTAATTGAAGAAATTAAATGATTTTCACTCTTGGAAATGCTTTCATTTCAAATGGAAAATGGAATATGTTAGCTTGGAATGCTCGAGAAGAAATTTTTGAATATGTAAAATGGTAGTAAATATAAAACAAACTTTTTTTTTCTCCTTATTAAATTTATTAAACTATTTTTTGAGTTAAATTTGTCCAGATGTATGTGAATAGTTTTTGTTTTCATGTCTAGCTTACTGTAAATTATCAGTTCTAAATAAAGTATGTGATATATGTGCTACTCAAATTTTTAGGTTCAAGATTAGTATTTTTCAGTTTTGTTAAAAATTTTGAAGTTAATTCTCTTTAATTATTATCGAGGTGTGATTTTGTTATTCCTCAACATCCAGTTAATCCTTTTACTATAGAAATAAAATTTTTTAAGCTTCAAAAGTCATTCTGTGGTACTGTTCTCTATCCATGTTCAAATTTCTAAAAATCATTTCATGTTTTAGTTAATAAAATATATGAATTGTATGAGATTATTAATTGAAGGAAGATAATTTCTGTTTCCATAATAGCTGGGTAATTATAGTTAAACTTATTTCCAAAAATCCAAATCCAAGTTCTTTCCTATTGGGATAAAGGGATAGTCATCCTCGGTTTGGGGCCCTGAAAAGGCTTTCATGTATCTTTCGTCCGAATAGTGCATGTACCGGGATTTTAACCAATTTAACATTTAAAAAATATTTTATTTGATTGCCCTTAGTTAAAAATGAGTCGGTATTCAAGCGATTCTGACTCGTCTAATTATCATCGCAAAAGTCGCCGGAAGCGGTAAGTCTCAGCTATGAAATATTTCCACGCTAACCTCTTCTGGTTAGATAATTAAGTTTTATAAATTATTTATCTGTTTCAACAGGTCGTCTAGTAGCTCTAGTTCTAACTCTAGTCGTCGTCACAGATCAAAGAGCTCAAAACACCGTAGTTCTTCTAGGTATAGCAAATCCTCCAAGAGTTATAGTAGTAGAAGCTACAGGAGGTCTAGGTCAAAGAGTAAAACTACCTCTAGGCACTCTAGATCAACATCTAAAGATAGACGTAGGAGACGATCTCATTCAAAAGATAAATATAGGCGAAAAAATCGTTATAAGTCGCGCTCTCGTTCTAAAGGTCGAACTTCTAAATATTCAAGATCTTCCTCGACTGACTCTAAAAAGTCTTCTTCATCAAGTGCATCCAAGTCTTCTAATATTAGCAGTAAAAAAAAAAATACTCCTGTTACCAATTCAAATTCGAACACTAATCAAGAAGACCAGTTAAGAGAGAAGTTATTGAGAGCTATAAAAGCTGCAGAGTCTGCCGATCATAAATTAAAAGAACAGGGGGTTCTGCCGAAGGGAGTTAAATCTAGGAATGATATTAGCAACTTGACCAATAACAAACCACAGAGTGATGTTATTAAAGACATCAATTCTGATGAGTTTGTTCAAAAAAACATTTGTGTCTTCTAGAAAAGATGAAAAGGAAGATGTGAGCATGCCTTCTCCAACTGTAGATTTAAAAAATACCAACATCGATACAAACAGTATTTTTCATGCAAGTGTGAGTATTTTAAGTGCCTTAGTCACTTCACACCAAAAGTTTGACACAGCCATTTAGTACTGAGTTCTACTTGTTTTTCTACTCTTGAATAGTATTACAGCTCATTAATTCAACTTTCATAACAATTTAATGTTCTCTTTCAGTTCTTCATTGACCCAAAAGTAAAATTAGATAGGTGGATTAAGAAGTTATATCAAATTCGACAAAGAGCACTTGCTGGAGAGCCCTTATAAGCTTCAGGCATTCATCCATAGTATCAATGTGAAAAATCGATACTCCAAATCTTTGATAACAATTAAGATAGCTACAATTTGCTGGAGGAATTGTCAGGTGATTAAAATTATGTCTTGGGGTTAATGAAGAATGAACATGTTCTCAAAAACTTTATGATCTCTTTTATGCAATAGCTTAATTATTAGATGCTAAAGTTTTTGAGAATGTTTACTACTTTATATGATCTTGTCAAATGTGGGAAACCTGTGATATTGTAACCTACACTCATATAAAAGTGATGCTTGGTTATGAGCAGGCCTGCAACTAATACTAAGTTGCTGGGTGATGGAAATGCTTCACTTGTTAAATTGATCAAGTCCATAAAATCAAAACGTGAAATACTAAAAGTCTAGCAGTTTTAATATTCATTCGGAAAACTTGTTTGTGGTATATACAGTTAAAAGTCAGTCAGCAAAATTAAATTTTAATAAAACTCAGAGGGTGGAGTTAATGAATTTGATGAGTAAAGCATTTGTTTGATTATATATTAAAGTTAAGTTTACTTTGTGTCAGTTTACTTAATTTTGGATTCTCTCGTGATAATCTAAACCTTATCAAGTTACTTTTGAAATTGTTTTTTAAAGTTAATCGTAAGAGTGTGCACTATTTATAAAATGAATGCTTCATAAATGTATAAATTATTTATGGAACCTCATCACAAGTTATCCATGACTTGAACTCTTATTATCTATAAGATGTTTTATCTGTAAATCATTTACTCTCACTGTTAAGTTTAAGATTAGGTTTAGTTTAATTGTCGAGTTTTAAGAGTTGTTCACTCTTTAAGTGTTAATACATAAATCAGTGTACAATAGTTTGCTCTCAGATTTATACTGTAATGGATGATGAATCTCAGTTGGTTAATTATGGATGGTATTAAAATAAAAATTGTGTATCCAGTAGCATTCAGAGGTCGTTGTTTAATGTTAATTTGTATCAGTACTATTATAAGGTTTATTGAACTTACTTCGTCATTGTTGTGATGTGTTGAGTCAGCAGTGGCGAACCTTTTGATGGGAAATTTTTCTGGCATTTTGTAATTAAATTTTAATGCCTCTGTCGGAATTGGGTGAGGCAAAACCGATAGGTATAAGGATATCTACAAAAATAGTGCGGTAGTTCCTGTAGCCGTTCGAGTTCGCTGAGTGATGGTACTGCACTGACTGACCGTTGGTCGCGTGTTTTGTTACTACACTCTTACAAGTCTCATCACGTCTTCGTCAGTTTCTGCATGTCGCGCGACAAATTTTCTGTGGTGGCGGGAAGACGGTGTCGAGACTGGAGATGAATGGGATCCAAATTTCTCGTCTGAGGTCCACTCGAAGGGGGCTTTTTGGACCTCACACCCATCTACGCTCCCCTAGGGCCCCCAAAAGCCTAGGAACGGCTTTGCAAGTCGAATTGTGTTTCATCCTGATAGTTTATGTTTAACTTTGTGACTTGTTTGTTACAAGTCTGATTGTGTCTGAGCATGTTGCCTTGGTCGCCACTGTCTCATTTCTAACAAAAAAATGATTGACGCATGGTAGAGAACAGTATGAATTTATGGGCGTCACTGCTGTTTCTTTAAGGGTTGATTTTGACTGTAGTTTCAAAATGGTTAAATAGATTGCTTAAAGAAGAACTACAACCCACAATTCATGTGTGACACTTCTTCTGTTTCTCAATTCGTACAGTTTGACTCTTAATTTCGTTTTCTGATCTTCTTTGTCTCTTTAGTTCCTTCACTATCCTGTCACAACTTTTTTTTCTTCCTCCAACTTCCCACTTCCTCTAATATTTTAGTCTGTTTGCTGTCTTTTCTGCGTTTGAGATGGATGGTTTCTTCCTTTTATACAGTCATTTGATTGATATACTTTAATCTTTACTCTCGGGTGAATTTACAACTACACGCTTCATCCACTTCTAAGGGATATGGCTGTGGTCTGCTCTCTGTATTGTACAAGTTAATACAGCAGACCCTCGACTTTCACACATAATTGATTCCTGAAGGTAGGGGGATGTAAAAAAGTGCACCAAAGTGTTTATCTATCAATATATCTACATAGTGAAGTTGAAGTTTAGTGCTTTTGGCTGTTTTCTTCTCTCCATCCGAACAAAACTGTAATCTGATGTCCGCTGAGGAGGTACACCGATTGCAGAGGAGTAACCAACTGAATCTTGAAAAATGTGCTAAAGTCAACCGCCTGTACTACTATTCATAACTCATACCAAGACGCAGGTGACAGTTTACCAAGAAGATAAAAGGAAAAGAACCTTGAATGAGGAAATGGTTATGGATAAGGAGACAGTGAAGAGAAGACTCAGATTCCAGCACAGCTTCGCAGAAAAGTCCAAACTGACGAGTTGATGACGTCACGATTCAATAAAAATCGAAAACGAAGGAAATAAAGTTAAAAAAGAGAATTAATCTCAAGTAGAAATTTATTTGTAAACTTAAAAACTAAACAATAATAACAATCAAAAGCGTTTCACATAAAAAAAAGAAAACAAAGACTCGAGTGAGAAAGAAAAGGAAAACAAAAACAAATTGGAAAAGAAATAATTTAATAATGACAACAGATTAACACGAAGACAGAAATGTTTTTTGTACAAATTCTTAAAATGTGAATTTTTTTTTAATTAAACAACATCAAAATATTCTACGATACGGTTATTACACCCCCTTCCCGTTTTTCAATCTCTTGCTGTCGTCCTCTCGTCTCCTGTCGTTTGAAAATCTTCCAGGAATTTCAGGAAAATTGTTTCGTCCTTTCATCCACTTGCCATGGACGGAAGTAGAATCCCTTCCGCGATATACGGGTCATAAATGTCCTGAGTAATTTGTGTGTTGCTAATATTTGAAGGAAATGAAAATTTCTCTAACGCATTATACGGGGTATGTTTATAGCGCTGTATGAATACTGGTCGTAAGTCTTCCGTCATGTTGTGAGAGAGTTCGCTGTAAAATGTTTTTGTGTTGCTGTGGGAATGAGGTAGTCGGAATGCAGGAAACAGCAAAGGAATGTATACCTGAAACAGAAAAAAGGTTTTTGGGTTATTGCTGACATTTTTGACTGTGGTTTAAGGTTGAAAGGTTTTTAGGCTCACATTGTGTTTATCCTTCAGCCAGAGGCGGTGTCAACCAGCCGTACTTGTCATGAGTTTTGACTAAACTTCGGAACGACTCTTCTGCTGTTCTCTGAGAGAAATCCTTACCGCATTTGGTTTTCCTACTGATACGCCCCTGAAACGACGATACCATTTTAGTCAGAACCGAAACCAGGTTATCAGGTTGTAGGGTTGGAATGACTCACCTGTCCTTTGACTAGACTAGCAGCTAACTGCATGACGACAGCTTCCATCGTATAAGCGCTCGCCCATCCTCTCGGCGTGAGTAACTCCATGCAAATGGCTCCTCCTTCCATGATGAAACCCTTGTCAATCTTGGGCGATATCACTCTTATGAAAGGCGGTGAAAATGGAAAATTTTCCGGAAATATGACGTGCAGGAGAATAAACTTGATTCCGAGATCTCTCATATCCGCAGCCAGATCGCTTTCCGAGTCTATCTTGTACAGCTGAACGTGCCATTCGAACAGATTATCGTTGACTAGTTCGACCGTGAACGCCGGATCGAGGGGATTAGTCTGTTCCAGCTTCCTGGCATCCTTCAGCTCCTTCATCAATCTCTTGGCTCGAACTTTTTGCTGGTGATCACTTCCGCTTTGTTTGTTCCTTTCGGCTAATTCCCGGCTGGGGCTCGAACTCGAGCTGACTTTTTTAAATTTGAAAATCCCCCCCAACTTCCTAGCGTTGCTGGGACTGTTCGTTGGCACGTCCACCGACTGAACTTGATCCCTGTGTAATCCGTGACGCAGTAATAATCTCGCGGGTGACTCGTTCTTCGCCGTTTCGCCATTTTTCTCCGGCGATTTGACCCTTCTAGAAGAACGGAAAAGCTTTCGAAAAGCCGCCGCCATTTTCTCCTTCGATCTTGAAGTCATTTAAAATTTGATCGAAAACTCATTTCCCGTGACTGATTCTGATAACTAGATCTGCAAAACAAAAACAGAAAAAATTTTATTGAGCTTCCACCATCCCCAAGATGAAAACCAAAAAATCCAAAAAGGACGCTCGAAGCACAAAAGCTCCACGAAAGTCATCTTTTCTCATTTCTTGTTCATAGTTGATGAAGAGACAAACAATTCAACAGCGTTTCTCGTTAACCTTCAAATAGATTTACGTGAAGTGAAGGCTGTGTGAATTCGTATATAGGCAAGAGAGAGAGAGAGAGATGTCGTAACACTTAGGCTCAAAGTCACATGCTTCATCTTCCTACTCGACTGCAAAAGCTTTAATTACTTCTCGTAAGTTTTTTTTTTCATTCTCATTAATTAATTAATTAATCAATTATCTTACCGATCGATTAATTATTTTATTATTAATCACCTCTCGATTCCAATTCAATTAATCTTTTTGTCATTTTTGATTGAGACGGAAAAGAAAATTTTGTCTTCTCAATAGGAAGTCTCTTTCGAGTCAAAACGAAAATTTTTAAATTCGACTTCGAAATAATTTCCGGTAAATAAAATAAATAAATAAATAAATAAAATGTGCATTATTTAGTGAAACGTATTCCATAAACTACCGTGCAGTGATTACATAAATAATTAATCATCAAAATGTGCAGTATTATTGGACTGAACTTCTCATCAAAGTGATGGATTAATCATCAAGTGGATGGATTAAGAGTGTGCATTAATTATGAAACGAGTATGCAAGATTTTAAAATTATTTGTGATTTGATGAGAGTGTGCAGAACTTATGAAACTTACTGTAGTGTACCGTCATTGAGAAATTTTTGTGCATTTTTTTTGGAACGAGTTTCTCCTCAAACTGATGAATTATCGATGAGGTGGAGTGTTAGTGAGAGTGTGCAATAAATATGAAACGAGTGTGCCAGATGTTAGTAAGAATTATTTGAGCTAATGTGCAGTACTTATGAAATGTACTCTTTGTGAGTAGGCCGTGACTGAGAAATGGGTTATTATTTTACAGTGTGCATTATTTTTGGGATGAACATCTCCTCGAAGCATTATTGACGAGATTGAGAAGTGTGCAATAATTATGAAACGAATGTGGACAATTTCAAAATGAATTATTAGTGCAAGTGTGCAGCATTTATGAAATGATCCTATTCTTGAGTCACCTCGAAAGGGTTTTCCTTTCATAGTGTGCATTATTTTTGAAATGAAAATCTTCCCAAAGCAATGGGTGCGGTATTTATGAAACTACCTCCTTCCTGAGTGTGCTGTAACTAAGAAATGAGTGACAGTGTGCATTATTTTTGGAATGAACATCTAAAAGCGATGAATTATTGAGGAGATGGAGTGATAATGAAACCAATTATGAAACGAGTGTGCAATACTTATGAAATGAGCCTCTTCTGGAGCGTGTCGTAACTGATAAATTAATTATTCGTCAATAGTGTGCATTATTTTTGAAATGAGAGACACACAAGTGTGCCAAATTATTAAAATGAGGTATCCACACAAGTGTGCAATTATTTTGAAATGAGATATCCGCATAAGTGCATTATTTTTGAAATTAACATCTCATCAAAACGTTGCGTTATTTTGAAGAGGCGAAGTATGAAGTATTGATGAGAGTGTGTAAAATTTCAATTCGTGCTAGTGTGCAGTATTTATGAAATTATCCTCTCCCGAGATAAATTATTAATTCTTTTACAGTGTGCATTATTTTTGAAATGACCTTCTCCCTAAACTGATGAAGTATTGACGAGACGAAACCTTAATGGGCGTGCGAAACAATTATGAAACGAGTGTGCAGGACTTATGAAATGATTCTCTTTTTGAGTGTGCCGCAACTGAGAAACAAAATATTCTTTTGTAGTGTGCATTATTTTTGGAATATACCTCTCAATGAGATGAAAGTGTGCAAAATTTCAGTATGAATTATTGGCCCGAGTGTGCAGTATTTATGAAATGATCCTCTTCTGAGAAATAAATTGTTCATTCATAGCGTGCATTATTTTTGAAATGAACATTTCCCCAAACTGATGCATTAAGACGAGGCATTGATGAAAGCATGCCAAAGTCCAAAACGAATTATTCGTTCGAGTGTGCAGTATTTATGAAATGATTCCCTCCTTGAATAACTGCGAAATGTATTTCCCTTTCATAGTGTGCATTATTTTTGGAATAAACATCCCGCCAAAGCATTATTGACGAGACGAAGTCTTGATGAGAGTGTGCAATACGAGCGTCATGTCCACTAGAGACAAATTAATACAGTAACCCAAATCTGTCTATACTAATATTAATACCAACAATATAAATAAAACGACTGTATAATATAAGACAGATAAATGGATAGGTAACATATACTCAAAAATTCATTTCATATGTAATGCACACATTTTTGTAGTTGTGTCTGACTCCAGTGGTCCTCTTACTCATTAACTTCGATTAAGAAATCCGTTACTTTGAATCATAAGAAGACATTCTCACTATACTATAATAATATTGGTTGGGCGTATCATCTTTCCATTGAACTACCCTAAAATTTAATTAATTTTATGCTGCGGCTTCTTCCTGTATTTACTCACTGTAGATTAATGACCTAATTGAGTTTATTCAAATAAAAGCAAAAAATCTTTCGGACCGGTTTTAGTCAAATTGGTAAATCCAAGATGGCGGCTTTGTGCCATCCATGTTTCTCCGACTTCCCGACTTTTAGCTCCAATGAATCAAGTCCTTTGAATCCTTATTAATTACGATTTTCTCTCGTTTTCATCTATCTAATAAAAGAAGATGAAGAAGAAGGGAAATAAAAGATGTTCGTCTTGGCAAAAGATAATTATCTAAAGACGACAGATAATAAGGATGTAATTTTCAATGAACACAATCGCTCAAATTCAATTTAAAATGATTTTCTCTCTCTCTCTCTCTCTCTGTTGACGTCATTGACCTGAGGCGAAGATTTTTAGCATCCACATTAAATTGATATCCAGATAAATAGATAGATAATTAAATTATCCTTTCGAGTTGTCTTTTATAATTAATTTACTCAGTTACGGATTTAATTTTTAAATTGACCTTGAGCTTTGTCCAATTCACTTCGTGACAGTCAGCGAGCGTGTTCACGAATTCAAGTTTTCGTGTCTGAGCTACAAAAAAAGGTTTCCCGCTGGAAATTTACGACATTTCATAAATACTGCACACAATTTCAATAGAATTCATTTCGTCAAGTACAAACGTTCTGTTTTCGTAATAAATGTGTGGTTTAGTGAAAACCCCGTTTCAAAAGTATTGCACGCGTTCAAGAAAGATTCGTGTCGTGGTTTAATGCGCAATCTCAGAGACTCTTTCATAAGTATTGCACACTCGTGGGAATGATAAATTTCAGAAGTATTGCACACATTCGTGAGTTTAATGAATATTTTCATACTGCACATAAGTACAACGCATTTAGTTTCGTAATTAATGTGTGGTTTGGTGAAGATTTTCCTTCATAAATACTGCACACTCGTGGAACGATCTGTTTCGTAAATATTGCACACTCGTGGCTATGACCCGTTTCATAAATATTGCACACTGTCAAGAAGAATTCATTTCGTCAAGTAAAAACGTTTTGTTTTTCGTTATTAATGTATGGTTTAGTGAATACCTCGTTTCAAAAGTATTGCACACATACAAGGAAGATTCGTGTCTTAGTTTACTGCGTACTTTTCGAGACTCTTTCATAAGTATTGCACAGCAGTACAACGGATTTAGTTTCGCAATTAATGTTTGGTTTAGAAATGATTTTGTTTCATAAATACCGCACACTCGTGGTTAACTGGTTTCATAAATATTGCACACTCTTGGGAATAATTTGTTTCATAAATACTGCACATTCCCATCGGGACTTCTCTTCATAAATAATGCAAACCTTTCAGCGAGCAGTTCGTTCATTATATGGATTCAGTATCCATTTTTGCACAATATGTTCTATTCTCAGTCTACGACGAGCTGATTTCATAAATAATGCACACTAAAGAATTTGCTCCATTCCTCAGTCATTGCACACTCAGAGAGAGTAACACTATACACAACATAACAACACATGAGCAACAGGAAACAATTAATCAATTAATTAAAGGGGGTGAAATCTAATATATATATTATAATATATTCAATATGAGTGGTTTCAATATCCATACGCGCGATTCGTCAAACCGGGAGAGATTTCACATCCAATAGAAATTATAATTCGAGCTAAACTACTGTTGCTAATTAATTTAGACTTTCCATTAAATTACCCTCACAGTATTATAATTAAGTTAATTAAATAATTAAAAAAGCGCAAAGTTTCCGGGGGGATACCCCCCCTACCCCCAACTTCCTCTCCTCAACTCTCAGGAACCATTTTAATAAAATTATTCGTTTGAACCCCGCCCCCGGGCCTTGCTCTCACCCCCAGGCGAACTTTCTACTTTCTTTCTCCCCGTCCACCCACTCACCCCTAAAATATTTTTTTAATCTCAATCTAATTATCGTGCTCGTTTATTTGGATTCTGTGAAGGGCTTATTTCATAAATAATGCACACTTTTATCGAGAATCCATTCCGTAAGTATTGCACAAGGGCCCGTTCTTAAATTATGGACATTAAAGCGCAAAAGCACACTCGTGAGATGAATGTGTTTGAAAGGAATCGCACGCTCAGAATTTGGAGGTTCTTTCAATAATACTGCACAGTCTTTAATAAATAAATACGGGAGTCCATCGAAGGTGTTTCAAGTAACTTGTAACTGACTTAGGTACTAGGCACATAAAATTAATTTCAAACCGGAAACCAGGACATAAATCTTAGGTTTTGATCATAAACCCTTCGTGATGATGGTGGTTTCCGGGAGGGCGCGGAAGTGAGACTTTTCCAACAACCATAAGCCTACATAAAAAAATTTATGTAAATACACTCAAACCTGTTTTTGTGCGGTCTTTTTATGTGCGATTAAACAAAGATTAAAAACTTTTAATTGTGTTCCGAAAACTATATTTTATAGCCATTCGTGAAGTTTTGTTTTATACGTCAATTTGTTTTTATGCGTTTTCTTTTATGCGGTCCCTATCCACCGCACAAAAACAGGTTTGAGTGTACAACAGGAACCAAAAAGACGCTTTGAACGCTTTCAAAAAGACAAAAATTGAACTAATTAATCTCCAGCGAAAAAAATTATTTAAGTCGGAAATCAAGAAACATGGCGCCCGTTTTCTCATCCCCACCCCACCCCGAAAAAGTGGAGAAAGTGGAGGAGTAATGAAAAGAATTATGCAGAATTCTTTCTCTCTCTCGGTTTTTTATATATTTTTTTATGTTTTATTTCTCAAATTCAATTTTAACGACGAACCTTGAGCCGTCAGAATTTTTCTCTTTCTACCCCCTCCCCCGTCTTCCCCGCTACCCCGCCTATTCTGTGTCTCTCATAAATCACTCACCAACAAAAAAATTAATTTAAAAATTTTTCTCCTGTTAAGTCCTCTCGAGCTTTCCCTCCACAACTCGGTAGGATTATTATTTTGCTATAAATACATACACATACATAAAAGTATACTCATACAATAATTAAAGTTGTGCTAATATTATTGTGACCCATTTTAAATTAAGTTGAGTGGACTTGGGCACTTAAAAAAATTTTTTTTCATGAATCTGGTTGTTAATTTTGAAAGTGGCCTAACTCCATTCATCATAAGGAAAAGAATATTGTTCTCTTAATAACCTTAATAAAAACTATAAATTGAACACCCTTAGAAACACTTAAGCAGTATGACTCAGTAGTATCCTATATTTATACTTTTAAATTGCGGGAGGTCTAGGGTGTAGTAGTTCAAGTGCCAGAAGTTATAGTTACGAGTCCAAACCCTCCTCCCGTATCTTGTTATACCCCCCCAAAAAAGGGGTAAAACGGGATTCAAACTCAACTATAACTATAACAGCTATATACTATAAAATTCAGTGAAACTTCCTCCACTGGCATTACAGCTCTGTGAGAGCCTTGGTCTCCCCGTCTCCATCAGTCCCGGACCCGGCAGGTCTCCTTTCACTTCCTCCAGCCATTTTTTTTCCAAAATCTGCCGGGCTGTCGCCAGCTTACAGGATGTTTAGGGTTTGAAATTTATTGAAACGCAAACCCTTAAATATCTGGATTTGAAGATAAATGGACTTAGGCCACTTTCAAATTAAAAACGATTTCGTCTTTACTATTTCGTGATGTTTTGGTCTCCCTCTCTGGGTTGAATATCGCCTATCAATGATTTATATTATTATCAACGCACATCTTTATATTTCATAAATAATGCACACGAATTGTCCAATTATATCATGTCAACACAAACAATTACAATACCAATACAAACAATGATATAAAACTGTTGCATTATTATACTATTGATGGAATAACTGAGAGATTTATTGAAACTAAGCTGATCAGCAATCTGCTAACCAACAGGATTATTCCTGATAGGATGGAAGTCCACAAACGACTTACTACAACCAATTAAAATTAAGTAGGCCAACAGATTATTATATTTTAATACTATTCACAGCTTTTAGAAAAGCGTTTCACACTACAGCTAACAAAGCGGAAATGGAAACCATCGGGCCTTTCAAATAAAATCTTAATCTCGTTTCATCAAAGTTACTTCCAGGAAATTATTTATATCAAAGCTTGATACCCAAAACAATCATTCTGTATTGGGTAATCCGATTTTTAACATCAAAAAATTTAATATTCGACTTGAGCAACACAAAGAGAGTTTCCCGGGAACTCAATTTTCGTTTAGAAAAATTCTTTTCGAAATTTATTTTAAAATTAAAAAGGGAAACAAATTTACAGTAACAATCTGATTCCACTAGAATTTTTTTTTCGAGTGTTGGGGGAGGAAGACAAATCAAATTTCATTTTTAATTTAAACGGTTTTACTATGTCTTCCTCAGTCATTTCCCTTCCAACCTGTTTCGACACTTCCTCCGGGATTGTTTAATTTAATTGAAATGATAATGAATTCAGAGTGAAATGATATTTGACAGGAAGAAAAATAAATCTGACTGTAATTGAATTTCCTCGGGAAATTTTCTTTTAATTTTCCTTTTTCTCTTTTTCCCCCGTTTCCCTCTCTTCTCCGGAGGGAAATTTTCGAATGACGACAATACTCGGTTCAAACAAAACCGAGAATGCATCTATTCAAAACCGTTGTTTGTCATTTTACGTCTCTCTCTCTCTCCTCTCTATTGTTTGCTTTTCCGATTCTGCATACAATCCTTTTCTAACTCAATTAGTAAAACTTTCCTAATTTGTCAGAAATGACTGCACTGCAGCAATTAACAACAACAACATATTTAAAATAAATTTCAAAATCTTTCAAAACCATTCCCCGAACTCTTTATCAAACAATCGACGACAATTCATTCAAAGATGTGATAAAATATGATAAGACTGAACAAACATGACGGATAACAAAATAATTTATGAATAAATAAAAAAAATTTTTTCATAAACCCAGCAGAATTCCAACGCAAATTTTCAATTCCAACTCCGAGTCCCCGATAAACGGTCAAACGCGAGCGCGCTCTATCGATCAAGCGGGAACTAAACCGCGTCGTCTGCTTCCAACTTGATTACAAAATGGGATTGATCGTTGAAAGTGTGTCACGTCGTTTTATTATCTTTTATTTTTCTTAATTAAAACACTATTTATTTGACTTTATCGTTTGTAGTTGTTTTGTTTGAGTTCGTATTAAGCTTTTCCGTTTGTAAACTATTTCAAAGCTTCGATTTATGCGGCGAAAAACGTAAAATAAAGAAGTGTAGTTGCGCGAGTTCTCGACGTAACACCACTGTGAACTTGTTTCGGGTAAAAACGTGTGTATTTAAGATTTAAATTTTTTATTTTATTTTTGGTTCAGAATTGTTTTAATAAAATGTTTGGAAGTATTAAATGTAACTTACTTGCGTTATTCAGTGACTAATTTTAGAGAGATAACAATGATTCGTGGCTTTCATTCCCTTTCACAAGGGCAACGGAAGTTACTTTGCTGATCATTTCATGTACACATTCATAACTCTACATTGTAGTTGGGCTAAATTTGTCTTAAAATTTATCTAAAACAAAATGTATCCGATGTTCTAGAAACAAAGACTGCCCCCGTTTGTTTGAACTGCGTATGATATTTTATCGGTAACTAGATAACAATACCAAAATACTAAGTCTGTATGTACACACTCTCAATTCTTTTGGATTTGTTACAGAAACTCCTAAGTCCAGACTACATACAGAATTTCGTCATTGCGACCCAAAAAAATTAGGCGCTAAAAAGGTAAACCAATAACAAACCCCCCCGAAAAATTTAAATGTTTACATACAATGTCCAACAGCCGGGAAAGATAAATCTTCTGCTTGAAAACTGAATCTTTCAAAAAAGACGCACACGAATATTTCAGTCAATCAATCAATCAATCAATCGAATCTTTATTCAAGTGCGGATATTGTTCGTTATGAAAATTTTCCCGGGATTTAAATTTACCGCAGTGGACGAAACAACTCGACGACGATGAAATTTGGTTTTTTGTTTTGTAAGCGATTTTGATTTCGATACGACAGGAAAAATAAATTTGGTAGGACGAGGGAAGTGGTAGAAGGAGGAAGGCAGAATTTGAAATATTTATGATTCCGACAAGGCGGCGAGCTTGGAGTAATGCTAAATTTAAAACGAGTCTCTCGTTTTTCAATTAGAATTCGACAAAATTCGAACTCGCCCAGTTTCGAAATTCGAATAAATAATTTTTTCTTTGAACACAGTAACGGATTTGAAGTTATGCTGTTTAATTTTTTTACTGACGGATGAAATTTGTGTTAAGTTTAAATGAGGGCATTACCCAGCTTTCTAATTTAATTGCAGGGAAGTAAAAAAGATGATCCACTTCCTCAAAACTTAATTCAGTATAAGTTATACAGTCTTATACACTTCCCTACTGTATTTGCCTCCTATTTAACTCATAATCAGTTCACACTTTTCATTTAGGTATAGAATTCAGGCTGTCGCTATACCAAAAAATGGTTTCGTGACTATTTTCTTGACATCTGGTGACAAATTTGTAGGATTCATTTCATAAATCTTGCACGTTGTATTAATTAAACAAAAAAATTTTTCAGTCACAAAGTTCATTTCAAAAGTATTGCACATTTCTCGAAAATAATTTTTGCCTTAGGTTTTAATAAGAACTTAGGTCACAAATAGTGCCCACTATTCACCCATGAAACCGTGGATCCATGTCCATGGACAATGCATAAAGATCAGAGACGTAGGAAGTGACAGCGGTACCCAAGGGCCTAGGGGGTTGGGAGAGAGGCTGTAGTCCTCTGATTCACATTTCTAGCTGTTTACTTATTAAATATATTATATGTTTGAAACAAAAGTCTAATCTTTTATTTTATGTACTATAGATAGTAAGGGCCTCCGATCATGTTTGCTTACGAGCTCAAAAATTATAGCTACGTCACTGATAAAAATTGTGGGGCTCACAAACTTATAAGAAAGAAGTTCGTAGAGCAGTTCAACAGTTTGTGACAAAACCGGAGTTAAACATTATCAACATTATACTCGCAGTCTACCAGAAATTCGTTTCAAAATTTTTGCACACTTGTTAGAATAAATCATTGGACGCTCTGAGGTGAGAACTAGTAGTCATGAACTTTCAAGAAGAATTATTTATTGTGCATTACTTATGAAATAATTAAGTTTTTGTATTTAATCACATCAACTAATAGAATTTCTGTCACTGTCTTAGACAGGACTCCTCTTGCTGGATTTATTTTAAACAGTGGCGTCGCCAGAATTTTTAAGCCCGTGATCAAAGTCAACTTTACTAAGTAAACAGCTGGAAATGTGAATACGCGTTATATTAACACAATATTGCGCAAAAATATTTAAATAATCAGAGCCCCCAATCCCGTGGGCCTTTGCTTACACTTCCTAAAACTACTCCTCTGACTTACAACAAATATTTCATCTTAAATTTCATTTTTGATTTATTTCCGAGAGTTCTTCAATATTATTGTAGGAAACATTAAGTTCATGACGACAGCAATTAGACAATAGTTTTGTGACTTGACGTTGAGGGATTGTTCTAGTTAAACAGACCAGGGCCTTAACCCCAGGAACGAATAGAAGGGAAGTAGATAGTGTGCTTAGTAGAAGAAGATAGAGGATTAGTGAAAAGAGGAGTAATAGGGTAGGATGGTTAGTCATTGAAAATAAGCACAATAAAAGTTGCTTAGTCAGCGATTTCTTTGTTTCTTAGTCTGATATCCGGCTAACTTCAACCCAGTTGTTGGTAGTAAAGTGTTTAGGAGTTAGAACCCAACAAAACTCCCAACACGGATAAGATTTTCTGCCAGACAAAGGATAAATAAAAAGAAAAATTTTCTTTGGAAGTCTCAACCGAAGTAAACCTTTTCGCTAAGCCACACCTCACAATAACTAAGGTTTCACTCGATTCAAGCTAAGGTTCGGTTGAGAAAGAAGACTTGAAAAATCCGAAAATGATTTTCTATACCCCTCCTCCCACCACCACCACTACAACCGACCACAACTTTCTGCATAATTTCATAAGTGTTGCACGCTAGTACCTGGGATCTATTTCCATAACTGATGCGTGGTTTTGTAAGGATTTCATTTCATAAATATTGCACACTTCACGAAAAGGTTCGTTTTAATATTGTTTTGGTCGCTTTCTTCATAAACTCTCGGTCATTTCTTTCATAACTACTGCACACCTGTGCGATTGAGTCATTTCACAAATATTGCACACTCTCATCAAGGATTCCTTTCATGAATGATGGCACACTCGTGAATACTCCAAACGTGTTTCATTAATAATGTACATTCACAAACTTTCGTGGGGACTTCATTTCATAAATACTGCACACCTGTAGAAAAGAGTACACATTCTAAGCGCTACAGATTTCAGCGAAAACCCATTTTAAAAATGAACGTTCACTCTTTCAGCTGAACTTAAAAAGAGAACAAAAAATCAATCAGCGACAAAGTTCAGCTGAAAGAAAGACTACCAAACAACCCCCCTCCACCCTAACTTCCATCCAATTTTTATAAACCAAAAGTGACACAGACAAGTCAAATAAATCGATACTTTGTTTCCAGTTTTCACTTCCAACAAAACCGAGAGCAAACAGAAAAAAAAATTTTTTTATTTCAAAGTTTGCTCTACTTGTTCCCCTTTTTTTTTCCTCTTTCAGCTTTCTAATACTTCAAAATCCTTTTTGCTACAGGAAAGACATTTCTCATAAATCCTTTCCCTCCCTCCTCCCTCTGTCTGTGCGGTTAAAAGAAGCGTGATGCAATTCCACGCGGCTCGGAAAAAAAGCGACACAAAGCTTTTAAAAACCTTTTTAAACACGATTTCTAATTTTTCATATCGATTGACTTGGAACGACGAACCAACTTAGTATTCCATTTCTATATATTATTCCCGACATATTTATTTTATAATTACTGCACACTTTCAGTATGTAGTCAGTTTGTAAACAAATCTTTGGAGGAATTTCAAATCAGTGACTCGTTTCAATATCCAATTTCAAAAGTAATTCAAATTTTTAGCAAATATTCATTTCATAAATGCTCATTCCATAAATACTGCACACTTGTCAAAAAACCTTGAATTTGGCGATGAGTTTATTTCATTATCGTACCACATTTTCAACAAGAATTGATGTCATACATCCGCCATTAATTCATTTTACAAATTGTGGACCCTTGTGAGGTTAATTCAAAATAATTGCACACTGAAAAAGGAACTATATCCACACGAGGTTCGTGCATAGAAGAAAGAAAATTTAACTTTCTGTCCCTAACTTTTTAACTTTATCTCATCACACCATTTCCTCTTTCTATGCTGTTATCTTTTCTCCTTTACCTAATACTCTTACTATATTAATATATTTTCTAGTCTTCCTCGTACTATATGTAATCGTATACCTTTCTCGGGCGTAGCAATAATCAATTATTACATGTACAGACTAAAACTCTATATTGTAACTCTACTCTTCTTCGTATTTATGTCAATTCATTTCTCTTCTTTGTAGTTGTAAACACTCTAATGTATTTTTAATTGTATAATATATATATTAATATAATACGGTAACCTTTTCTCCTGTCTCTTACTAATCACTTCTTATCCTTTACTGTCTTAAAACTTTTCTACTTTTCCTCATATTCATATCAACACATTTTCACCTTCTAGATGTCACCCCTCTCTCCTTTCTTTTTCTTCTATTTTACTAAATTTTACTTTACTTCAATTCATTTCAGAAATAATGCACACTACCATCAAGATTATGTTTCAAAACAATACACTTTCTTCTCTTTAAAAAGAATTCACTTTATCAAATCAAAAATACCACCTTTCATTAGAGACCATTTCAAAATATTGCACACTTTCAGAGATTTATTTCAAAATACTCTATCAGATCCATTTCAAAATATTCACATTTCATTAGAATTGTTTCAAAATACTTTTTATCAGAGATTCATTTCAAAATATCCTTTTCTCAATCCTTTCAAAATACTTCACACTTTCATTCAGAGATCATTCATTTCAAAATATTTTATCAATCCTTTTCAATATTGCACACTTTCATCAGGGAGCCTTTTCAAAAATATTGCACTTTCATTAGAATCTGTTTCAAAAATACTGCACACTTTCATCATAAATCCCTTTCAAAAATATTCACACTTTCATCAGGGATTCATTTTTAAAATATTGCATTTCATCAGGTATCCTTTCAATATTGCACACTTTCATTAAAATCTGTCTCAAAAATACTGCACTTTTTACTTTCATCATAAATCCCTTTCAAAAATATTTCACACTTCCATCAGGAATTCATTTCAAAAATATTACACTTTCATCAGGGCCCATTTCAAAATATTGCACACTTATCAAGAAGACGTTTCAAAAATACTTCACACTTTCATACTTTACTTTACTATAGGGATTTCACACTTTCATTAGGGATTTACTTCAAAATTACTGCACACTT
Source organism: Columbicola columbae (assembly GCA_016920875.1). Classification (NCBI taxonomy): domain Eukaryota; kingdom Metazoa; phylum Arthropoda; class Insecta; order Psocodea; family Philopteridae; genus Columbicola; species Columbicola columbae. The sequence goes on along the minus strand of JADMLL010000005.1, from coordinate 4,859,404 downwards.
TCATCAAGAAGCCTTTTCAAAAATAATGCACACTTTCATTGTCCCGAATTCTTAATATCTTGTTACTCCAATTATGGACAGGTGACAGTTATCTAACACATCATGTAGAAAAATTAATTAAATTGCAGAAGTGTTATCATTATTATTTCGAGAACAATTTAAATCCCTTCACGAATAAAAGACTTTTTTCCATCATTTTTATTTACAAACAATTTGATTGTAAACTTTTAACAATTCAACTGAAAGTTGGCAGAGTGGAAGAATCAATAATTCTATTTGCATAAGCTAACAGTTATCAAAACATTTTGTCTCTTATCGTTTCTCTCCTAAAAATGGAGGGAAAAAAATTTTTTTCTTCTTTTTATTCAAGCAAACAAAATCCGTCAACTGGCTTTGTGCCTTTTTGAAAGAAAATTCCTTCTGATTTTTCTTTTTATTTATTTATTTACGAGCCGATTCCTCGATGTTGACCGGCCTTTATTTAATTCAGTATAAAGAAAAAAAATTTTTTTTATTAGAATAATTTAATCTGTAGAGGAAAGTAAGTTTGTAAATTGAAATCAAATCTTGCGTACGTATACACTCAAATTAAACTAGAAACAATCTGTCATCTGTTATCTGAGACTTTTTCCATCCAAATTCTGACTAACTGTCATCATGTTTGACAGGAGATGACTTGTTTAGGCGACCCTGTGTCTACCCTTACGTAGATATGTTCCCTACCCTATGTTCGTCTTTTCTTGTTTCTGCAATTCCAATATCTCTGAATTGAGTTGATTCTGTCTCTCATAATTTTACCCACAGCCTGCCTGATTTCCCGCTGTTTTTACTCATTTCAAAAATAATGCACACTTACATCAGGAATCCATTTCAAATTAACGCGCACTGTCATCAAGGATCCATTTAAAAATATTGCACACTTTCTTGGAGAACCCATTCCAAAAATACTGCACATTTTCATCAAGGATCTATTTCAAAAATAATGCACACTCTCATCATGAATCCATTTCATAAATAATGCACACTTTCAATCTATTTTAAAAATAGTGCACACTTTCATGAACAACTCATTTCACAAGCAATGCACACTTTCCTGGATGATTCATTTCTTAAATAATGCACACTGTCATCAAGAATCCACTCCAAAAATAATGCACAGTTTCATGACGAATCCATTTCAAAATACTGCACACATTCATTAACAATCCATTTCAGAAATAGTGCACACTTTCATCAGGAATCCATTCCATATTACAAACTTGTAAGAACTGACAGTATGAATAACGCAAACTGTTCGGGTCGAATCGTTTCAAAAGTAATGCACACTACCTACTGTCTCTTTACTATTGCTTCAAACTATCGCTTTAATTATTGATTTGAAATGATTTTAATTTATTACAATAACAATAAATAAATAATCTTAAATTTGGTTCATAACATAGAACAAAAAGTTAGTCGAGTCCAGTAAACTCCTTTCCGGATGCTTCAATAACTACAAAACTGTTAATGATTGTCAGTACAGACCTATACAGTACGCCTTCTCTAACAATAATGATATAGTGTATCAAGTTACTTAGATATTGAGAACAGCGTTCTAGAATTATCCCGGAACATACAAACAAACAAATCTAAGACACAGATTCCTCTTCATCAAATACTAAATAAATAAATAAATAAAATGGAATCTAGTTATTGAAAATTTTATTAACTAAAGAAAATCGGAGGAGATGGAGGACACGATGAATGAATTTCAAGTTTGACTTTTCATTACTTACTAATTTATAATATTTTTACGAAAAAATCAAGTTTCATCTCGTTCCCCGAGACAACTTCGAACAGGTTTCTTTGTTTTATTCACGATGGAAACTTTACACTCACTTTTTATGGGGTTTCTCGGTTTGACTTTTCTCTTTACTTTTTCATCACCTCATCCCGCTGAGCGAAGTCAACGGATTCAAGTTTCCCTTTTTATAAAAATAAGATTAAAAAAAAATTTTTACTCAAACCACTTTGTTGTACCGCACGAAATTAACTTTCAACTTTTCTTAATTAGATTTCAAGTCGGCGCTTTAAATTAAAACTGCGGTTGGAAATCTCTTATTTGACTCCGAGGAAAGGAGCTTACTCCTAACTCTTAAATTCTATCTAAAATGAGAATGGGTTGACGACTAATTGCGTCCTTGGATTTCCAGCTTATTTATTATTTTTATATTTATTTCAGGGTTTATAAATATTATGGAATATTATTAAAGACCGTATTTTTTGGTTTCGTTTCAGTTTGGGCTGTTACCGTCAAATGTCGGCCTCTTAGCTCCACCAAATCAACATCATTTTGTTCAAAACCCAGTCCAAAACCAGCCATGGATAAGAAATCGATGAGAGTCCTTTCCATTCAAAGCCACGTCGTTTCCGGTTATGTTGGCAACAAAAGCGCCGTCTTTCCGCTTCAGATCCTCGGCTTCGAAGTGGACGCCATCAATTCCGTTCAATTTTCAAATCACACCGGTTACGGATTCTGGAAAGGTCAGGTCCTCGAGAAGAACGAAATCGAAGAATTAGTCGCCGGCCTGGTCCACAACGGTCTCGATCACTACACTCACATCCTCACTGGCTACGTGCGAGATGCTGGATTCCTCGAAGCCATCGAAGACATCGTTAAACGACTCCGTAAAGTCAATCCGTCTTTGATATACGTATGCGACCCCGTGATGGGTGATAACGGAAGGCTTTACGTTCCCAAAGAACTAGTCCCCATCTATAGAAAGACAATAACTCTCGCGAATATAGTCACTCCCAACCAGTTCGAGCTAGAACTTCTTGCTGAGTGTGAGATTCATTCGTTTGAGGATGCCCTCAAAGCGATGGACACCATCCACGATATGGGAGTCGAAATCGTTTTCCTAAGTTCTTCCAGCCTGGGCTCGGAGACTGATTTGCTGGCGATGGTGAGCAGGAGGAAGGGAAATGAGAGAAAAGTCTGGAAGATTTCCATTCCGCGTCTTCCATCCAATTTCACGGGAACCGGTGATTTATCGGCCGCATTATTCCTCGCGTGGTACACCAAAACCAAAGATTTGCAAGTGACTCTAGAAAACACTGTTGCCACGCTTCAGGCCGTTTTGAAGAGAACTTTCCAAACAGCGAGACAAATGATTGAAGGAGATAATCCAACCGTCGCTTCTTTGGAATTAAAATTAATTCAGAGCAAAGCTGATATTGAAAATCCGACGTGCACGATAGCAGCTGAGCCCGTAGACGTATAAATCGGCCTTTTGAAAGAATAAATTAATTCAATATACCCATTATAAGTTTTTAGTTATACATTTATACCATTTCTGTAACCTTTGAAGCTTTTTTTTTGGTCAGGAAGATAGAACAACAGAACAACCATATCACACTTTCCTAAAATCCCATTTAACTTGCCAAAATATTCTCAGGACTCCAAGTTTTGACTAAACTTCCGAAGATACTATATAGAGACAATAACACTATTTGTATTGCATTTTATTAACATAAATATTCATATAACTAAAATGTTTAGTTAATATATTCTCCAGTTGTAGTTTGGTTAAGGTTATTATTTAAAAATATATATATCTACAATTTTATTTTATTAAACCGAATCTTAATTTTTTTCCAAAAACCTTTGACTTCCAATGAAACAGTGCTGCCATCTATTTAGTGTTCTAAACTTGAACACAAAACCAAACTTTTTGGTGGAACAATTTTGATTTATGTCCCGACCTGTTACGGAGACATAAATAGAATGAAAACTAATTTCTTTTCTATTATTTCTTCATCAAATTTTGCAATTAGTTCAGGTGGCAACACTGATTCGTATCCTGATTTGCCACCTGAGTCCTTTTCCCTTTTCAGAGCGAACGGATTGGCTTATTGAATAAATGATTCGGTGAATACGGCTTTCCTGGGAAATTGAAAATTTGAAACAAAAAGAGTTTGAAGGAGAAAATTTAAATTTCAAAGAGCTATAACGATACTAATTCTAGAACAGGGACAAATTAAGGTGTAATAAAATAAATAGACTGTAACAGATAATGATTATGTATAACTACCTGGCTTGTTAACTTTTTCGTTTATTATTATTATTTGTATTATTCTCTTCTTCTTAAATATTTATTTCTTTCACTTTCCTCTTACTACTCTCTTATGTATTATACTTCATAATCTGATTCTCTCTAACCAATTCCTGGGTTAATTGGCGCTATGGTCCTGGTAGAACCTGAACCTGATCGGCTACTTTCCCCAGGCCTTTCTATCCTGCGGCTTCTTCGTCAAGCCATCTCTTACATGGCCTTCCAACCTTTCTCCTGCCTTCTGATGTGTACCCCTGTTGTTCTTCCTTTATTTTCATTTATTTCTTGACTTTTCTACTGTTTACTTCCTGTCTGTCATTATTAGTTTACTGTTTGTGTTGTTTCCCTATTTCTTTTCATTTGGTGTTATTTTTATTATCTGTTATCCATTTCCAGGGGTACTGGGGCCCGTTCCAAGATATAAAACCCCCTTAAAGCCCGATCAACTACTTAATGTCTCTCTTAGAGACAGGTCTCGTACTCAAACATTTTTACAGATAAGTACCAGCTAAAAACAAAAGCAGAGGAACTAAAAACGAAGGATTTTCAAGCCATAATATTATTATTCGGGTTTCTATTACCGACTAGCAACAATATAATGTTGTAACCGAAAAAGAGAAGAACACAAACTATTGACAAAAACCCTCAAATAACATTTTCCTTTCTTTTCTACAGAGAATAGAAAGAAAGAAGAAAAGAATCAGAGAGCCCGAAAATTTTTAAAAAAAGAATCAAAATCTAAATCAAACTAGATGGTTGCTCCTAGTTTCCCAGTTGGAATTCGACAGTTGAGAATGGAATTCAACGAAATTAGGCTTGAAGAGTCTCCTGACCTTCTTTCCTCAATTCTGGTAAAATTTTCCAGACCCATGAGAGAAAAATAATTTAACACGTGTACATTTTTACCAAACCCAATGTAAACAGAGAGAGAGATAATTAACTTCATTTTAATAAAGGAAGAAGAGCCTTGAACGGAAATTAGAATTCTTCAAGTCAAGTCAAACCACAGCGATCATTACAGGGAGAAAACGAAAAAAGAAAATATGAAAAAGTTTATAAAAAGAATATTTGTCTTTCAAACTCGACTCCTACCTCGACTGAAACAGCGCAACTTTGTATAAAATTTCACTTTGTTTCACCACATCCGGCTCAAGTGTTTTTATAATGAATCCTTTTCTGAGAATTCCTTTCATTTTTTGTAACAAAAAAACGAACACAAAAAGCGTCAAAACGTTATTTCCGAGTGCAAAATACAAAAAGATAGGAAGGAAGAAAGAAAACAAAACAACAAAAAAATAGCCGTCCTTCAAATAGACATTAACCCCGGTAAACGTTGACAATTGTACTGAATTTATGAGCGTCATAAGGCCCTGAAAAAAAAAAGATTTTTATCCGCACGTAATTGCAAAATGACCGTTAATGGCGTCATTACCGAATAAAAGAAAAGTTTTTGCCCGAGCTATAACAGTCCACTTTAAAATTGGTGTAACTCCATTTAAAAATGATACACCACATAATATCAGATTAATTTAGTGCACTTTTCATTTGTTATTATTTACTATAAATTACTCTCATTAATTTCAATATCTTTAAACATGTCAGTGTTTCCTTCCAGGTCGACCAACTTCTTTATAAAAGGATGTGTTACTTATGGAATTCTTCGTCATTTACTAGGTAAACACCTGCATCAAATGCATCATCTAATTTGAAAATGGTGCAAGTCCAAATGATATCTTTAATAATATCCTTGTTTTTACTTAGGTTAGTACCCCACCCGCGGGTCATGGGTTTATCATCACTGCTACAAGACAATGTGGCCAAAGTAATAATTTTATTTTTAACGAAACGAAGGCAAGAAAAGTCTGTTTTGACGAGAAAATGCATTTCGAGAATGGAAATAAAGGCAGCTACTGAGAAAAAGGTAGATAAGTTTTTAAATTTTAGCGGCTCTTATTAGTGATGTTAGTATACAGCTTCTGGCTCTCAAATTTGAAGAAGGTAAGATGAAATTCTCTTATTTTATCAAACAATTTGACGCCGCGTGATAGCCAAACGTTATAATATATACTCACATGAAAAACTAAGTGAATTTGGTCTAATTCGAAATTAAAATTCGTTTGTATAAAGAAACCAGACCTAAAACAAGAATCAAAGAAAATGGAACAGTTACTGCTGATTCATTATGAATATTCCAAGATACTGCATCCAACCAATATATTCATTTCTTATCTAAATTATGTAAAACATGTTTAAGTGCATAGGTACATAGGTATATTAAATCATATTTGGGTACATAAATTTGAGAAAAAAGAAAACTTTATGATAATAAGTGAGTTTTTGACATATTTAGTTCATATTACAATATTGCAATAATCACGACAACGAGAATGCAAAAATTAATAGTTGAATTTGGTTAAATATTAGATCAGTAATTCCCAAAGTTGTCTATATCGACCCCCAGGGGTCTATGGCAAAAGTATATACGTCACCTAAAAAAAAATTTAGGCGTCCATTAGATGAAAATGGGGGTCCACAATAGTGGATCTCAACAGTACATTGATAGTACCTATTTACTTACATTATACTACCTTATAATATAAGGACATATACATTATTTATAAAAGTACCTAAGAAACAAAAATTTACTTCACCACAGTGACAAATTTACAAAAAACCAATATCAGGTAAGTAGGGGTCCTACTCAAAACCGAAAAACATGGTAACGGGTCTAAAAAAATTTTGGAAGCCTCTGATCTAAATCATACCTTAAATTTATGTCATTTGAGTTATATCTGAATTATATTATACTGAATTACTTTCACAACTGATGAATTGAGCAGTTTAGTTTTCTATTATTACCATACAATGACATATTACAATTATACTAAAAATTAATTAATAAAAGAAACAAGCAATCAGGCCCGATTATAGGGCAAAAGTCCCTCCCATTTCTTTCGACAACTTTCTGTTGTATACTAGGGTATACCATTTGTATCCAACGAAATTTTTTCAGGTCATCCTCCTACCTTCCCACCTGACGACCTCTTCTCCCAAGCCCTAAGTTGGGAGTCCAGTGAGTTAACAACTAACCAGAACTAAACTGCATCAGCACAACTGACCAATTAAGCGGTGTAGTTTATCTGAGGCACCAAAAATTACGTTTCCTTTAATAAAATTTCACTTAAAAGTCATTTACATAACTAAATTCCTTATTCATATAAAAAAATAAAAATTCACACAGATTTTAAATTCATTCATCCATCATTCATGTAGATTTTTCAAACGTCCAACGCCAATCAACTTAATTTTCTAAAAAAAGCAAAAAGGACTTAAACCACTTTAAAAACAAACACGCAAGTAAAAATAGGAAAATTGAAACTATTGATTTAAAACTCCGCGTTTTAATCTCTTCCTTTCTAAAGTTTTACTTCTCTTGAGGAAAGAAAAATATTAAAAAGTATAAAACAAAGTCATTTCAAAACTAACAATATAAATCAATAAACCCCACTCCACCAGAGCTTAACTTTTATATACAAAACCATGCGTAATAAAGGTTGATTAGTAGAGTTGATTAATGAAGAGCTAATTCATCATGAAAGGAATGAAATCAATTAGCGAATACAGAGATATACGCAAAAGAGCGAATAGCCAGAATATCAAACCGTTAGTGATACAATAGCTGACTGCTTTTAGGTCAGAACATTATTATTATAAAAATGGTGGGAAAAACGGTTTGCTTAACACTCCTTTTGGGAAAACATTGATGAAACATTTTCACACTTGTAACAGCCCACCATTCCTCAAGTTCACCGGTGATCTCTTTTCTTTTCACAGACATGGATTGATCGTTATCCATTTTGTTATCATAAACAACGTAAATGGGCTTTCATGACATGTTCAATAGTATAAACATACGTAGTGTATACAAAATAATGAGGCTGGAATCCCTGGATAAGGGAAAGGCCCAAATTATCCATTCTTCACCTTTTTTATCTACAAGAAGCTCTTTTAAATTACCTTTAAAAGCTTCCATGATTTTTAATTAAATTATAATTTTATTATATATTAAAGTGGGGACCATTTGACGATGATTTTCGAGGGTCAAAGTGTCCAGTATAAAGATTCATCATGTTCCATTATCTTCCAGGATTTTTTTTAATTTCAATTTTTGCTTTGTGTTAAGAGGTCTATGGTGTAGTGGTCAAAGCGCCTGACTATAGAAAAGGGCTTAAAAGTCAAATTTGATTTTCGTTTTGAACTGTTCCGCTCTAATACCTTTTCTGTTTTACTATATAAATTGTTTAATTTAATAAAATTAATCTCTTCGGAGTTATATTCATAAGAGAGTATATTTTAATATAAATACAAATCGTATTGCAAGGATTTTATTGTTCTATGGCCCAGGTTAGGAAAAGTCGTTGGCTTTCGAACGGAGAAAATAGTCTAAGACAGGGCTGGCCAACTTTTCGCATGCCATCATCAAATTTGGTGGTTTGGTGGTGGTGGGTTTAATCCCGTTTTTCACCCTTAATTTTTGGGTATAACAGGATGCGGGAGGAGGATTCGAACTCACGACCATTTGCGACCTAGTCAGGAACGTAACCACTACACTACTCCTCCCAAACATCCTCCAACTTGGAGGAAAAAAGTTCTTTTTGAGTATCGTATACCTCCCTCGAGTTCAAGTATGTACAGTCAACCCTCCTAGTAGCGGTGAGTGTATACCGCTTTGTATGGAAAGCGTGCTATACGAAACTCGGATTTAACCTACAAACCAAGCTAATTCGTAGTGGGTTCTATGGAAACCGTATATCGCGTTGTATGAAAACCATGCTATAAGAAACTAAGTCAGTACAAATCAAATCATTTCTACCGCATTATATGGAGACAACGGAAACCACGCTGTAGAGTACCGCGTTCTGAGTACCGCGTTATAGAAGGGTTGACTGTTTACGAGATATATCTATTATGTGTTGAGGGAATTTAATATCGTATATACAGAGAAAGTGATAAATCAGGCGATTATTCATAATCACCACGAAATTTGGTAGATGTAACCAATTAATGAGTATTTATCATATTTACCGGTTATTTTATAAAATCTCTAACTCATAATGGGAATTTATTAAAAGTTTGACCACATCCTTGGCTTCTCTCACTTTTCTGACAAAAGGCAAGGAATCCAAGCAGCTGTTTATTGCGGATACCAGTGAATAAAGCTCCCAACAAGAAGCGGCACATGAAAAGTGACAAAAGCTATGCATCTGAGCGAATTTGATTAAATTCCCCATCACGAGTTGGAGATATACTAGCCGGTAAATGTGATAAATACTTGGTAATTTGATGATGACTAAGGATAATTGCCGTATATACTAACCTCATTTATCACTTTTATCGTAACATATATAAACACGCTCACATCTAACTTAAGCCAAAGACAAGTATGACTAGGAGACACTCCGGAAAATGCAAAATTTGGCTAAGCTTGGTTCATAGCTGTTAGCTTTGGAAAAGGACCACCGATGTTTTACAAGTTTACGATCCTCTTCACTCAATAACACGTTTAGTTTAGCTCAACCCTTTTACTTCTTTCCTCTATTATTTCCTTTCTTTAGCCTTTTGACTTAATTCTATTTCATTACTATTACTTTCCTGCCTTCCTGTTTTCTCTTTATTGGATTTGTGTTTTTCTACTTCATCTACTTTTTCCTACTCAATTCTGACTTTCTAAATCCTCTTTCTCCTTCTCTCCTATTACTTTATTCTCTTTCAATCACTACACTCTACTCAATCACATTACTTCCTTTATATACAACTAAACCATTCGTCTGTTACCTAGATACAATCCTCTAACCCAAAGTTTGCAATCCTTTTTGCAAAGTCATTTTATAAGCCGATCATTTGTGGAGTGTTTATTTCATAAATAATGCACACTTAGGTGAAGTATCTGGGTGAAATAAGAAACAGAATCAGACTTCAAATTTGTGGAAAATGGTTTAAACGTCTATAGGCTATGTTCAAAGTCATACACGAAGTAACCCATAAACACATTTATATAGGGTGTCTCAAAATCAAAGCAAAATTTAAATTTACTGCCATTTTTGCATTAAATTGTTGGCAACCCTGAAAGAAGAACAATTTGACGAGCTGATGGTTTAGAGTTAGTAAAAATGAACACGGGGTTTGAATTACATAGGAAACAAACTTCTGTTAAGATAAAGTGTTACACAGGATAGAGTTGCATGTGCAGTCTTTTGTTGAAACTTGCAGCCGCCAAACTTTCATTGTTTTCGAAATATTGTTAGGTACAGTCGTGTAGTATTGTACTACGCTCCATTTTCACAACTCCTAAACTCTCAGCTATCAAATTGTTCTTTGCTTCAACAACTCACTTCAAAAACAACGGAAAATTCAAATCTCGCGCTAATTTTGGGTCACACTACAAATTACAATATAGAGAATACGAATTGAGATTTAGACAATCAGTTAATATCGCTGATAATTCAATAACATCCAAACTGATAAACAGCCTAAGAAATTATCTCAGACTCGAATCTATTCCATTATCAAGATCCGTCGTTTATTTTGTTTTCAGTTTTAATTTGATCCCCCCCGCCCGCCCCGGAGTAGAACAATTAGAAAGTCAAACCGAAACCCGAGTCATGAGACAACATTTTCAAAAAGCGGACGTGACACGGAAAAGAGCTTAAAAAAGGAAATTGAAAATCTCAACAGAAGTTTCAAAAATGATTTGACATAATTTCCATCTCCATATTTAATACTTTTTAAGCTCTTTTCATAATTTCCTAAGTCTCTTCCAGGAGAGATTATTCACGTCATGACTTGATGATAAAAAATTGCGAAAAAGTATTGACCTTGTCAGAGAAAAGCCAAGAGGAGGAGGGAGGAAGGAGAAGTACAGAATAAAAGAGAAACGGAAATTGGGATTTATTAGATTCGAAAGACAGAAAGTTCAGGGTGAAATCAACAAGACACTCACAACCAAGTCAGAAGGTTGTAAAAAGTGACGCTGTTGTAAGTGGCAAATCTCCCCACTCTACAAGAAGTAAAAAACAGTCAGGCATAAAGAGACCAACAGGAAAAGAGAGTGGGGGTGGGGGGTAAACAAAAGTTTACGACTCAGGAGGGAAATTCCTTAAATAACAATGAGTTGGGTAAAGCGATTACTTTTAATCTCAACTTTCAGGCTGTTACAAGACGAAGTACAGTCGAGGATAAATGGAACAACTTCGAGGAAAACAAAAACAAGAGAAGAGGAGGAGGAAGAAGAAGAAGAGGTAAGAGAAACTTTCATTTTGGTTATTAACTTCTACCAACATTGAAAAATTAATTTTCTTAATTATAACTTGGCTCACCCAAGTCCCGGTATACGACTACAGTGCCGCTTCGATTCGCGAATATAATTTTAAATGTACTGTAAAATTATTTTTTATTTGGACTATTAGACACTTTTCTTCTGCTTTTCTTTTCTCCGTTCGTTTCTGTCGTCTAATGATTAACTCCTCACCTTTCCGCCATTTTGAATTTTTATTTTACTCTTACGCTCAGCACTTCTACACTCACTTGTTCATTTTTCTTCTCTTCTTTCATCTTAGTACATCGTACTACATCAGTTTATATCATACAGCAACTTAGTCAGATTTTAAAGCAGACAACAGCTGCGCGCATTCGATTAGTTTCATCTTAGTTCGTTTTGATATCAAATTTACAGATGAAGTCGCAGCTCAACATACTCTCCTTTACCCGTCTTCTTCAGGAAGTCCCTAACTATATCCGGTTTGACACTGTCCCTGGGTTTATAGATAAAGTTAGCTTTCATCATTAACGTCATTCAACTCATTAAAGTGTGCAATATTTATGAAATAAATTCTTCATAAGAGCGTGCATTACTTTTGAAATAAATAGTGGAAGGAGTAGTGCCGTGGTTAGGTTCCTGATTTGGACGCAGTGATCGTGGGTACGAGTCTACCTCCCGCATCCGGTTATGCCCAAAGAATAAGGGTGAAAAACGGGGCTAAAACCACCACCACCACTTTTGAAATAAATACCTCACAAAAGTGACCGAAGTGTGCATTATTTATGAAAGGAAAGATCAAACAAGATCAGATCAAACCCCTATATCCACCTAACAGCTACTTAGTGTCTGAAATTAGAGACAGGTGGTAGCTAATGGGAATAAGAAGAAAATTATGAAAGAATTTCCTGTAAAAGTGTGCAATATTTATGAAATCGACCATTTGAACTGTATTACTAATGAAAGAATTCTTCGTGAAAGCGTAAGTGTGCGTTATTTATGAATCAAGATCTTGTTGTATGATTCCCAATTCCTTCAAGTTTACATATACAACTCCGACACCATCCTGTGAACCCTCGGGAAGAGCATAAAAAAAGGGACTCACGTTCATTTTAGTAAAAATGCTGATTCAGATGACAAACTTTTTATGCTGAAAGATGGGATTATGTTCGCCATTCGTAGTATCTATGTATCCTGACTAAAATCTTTCTTTTATTACTATCGCATTAGAGAAGAATAACAAAAAAGAGGACAGGAAACAGTTAAAAACTTTTTTTTCCAGTCTAAAGCTTTCGGTGATGAAATTGTTAAACTTTCAAAACTTTCCACTTACAGAGGACAAAGAATCAATTAAAATATTCAGATTCCCAAGTTGGTAGCTTTTTGAACGCATTCATACGATTTTCCCTGTGTTCGTTTTCCGGTTTTTGTATTTGATACACATCTGCTGATATGACGCGCTCGATAAGAAGCCTGAAGCTTTAATTAAAATAACAGTGGCAATAACATAATTAAATTTATTCACAGGAGCCCTGTCCTACTTGATGAAATCCACTTTTCTTCCACAAAAAATTGTCTATTGTTCTTGTTTTATCCGCGAACACAAGGGAAATTCTTTTCACAGCTGGAGAAAATTTTCCAAATAAAGATTTCATGTCAGCAAACTGTGCCCTGTTCGCTCAAGAATCCAATCCGATTGTCACTGTCTAAATTACGTGGATTGATGAGACAAAGGACGCAAATTTCGAACGAAAATAAATTTATTGGAAATAATATCTACAAGATTATCTATAAAAATAGCGCGGTTGTTTGATAGCCGTTCGAGTTTTTCGTCGATTTGTTGTTCTGCACTGACTGACTGCAAGTTGGTCGCGTATTCTATTTATTATATGCTTCGTGTGGACTATTTCCTGCAAGTCTCATGGTGTGTTCATGCAAGTTTCTGCATGTCTTTGTGACTTGTTTGTTGTTAGTCTAAGGCTGTGGTCGCCACAATAGCTTGCAAAGGTCTTGAAGCTTCGGCACTCATTTCAAAAGTATTGCACACTACCAACAGTAACTCATTTCAGAAGTATTGCACATTATCGACAGTAACTCATTTCAAAAGTATTGCACAATCTTGAGAATAAACCATTATCCTAAATATTGCACGCTCTTACCAATGATTCCTTTCAAAAATTTTGCACAAGTAAGCCTTTGATTCACTGGTATTACAACACTGGCAGAAGGTATGGGGTGTTGCCTTGACCGTCAAAGTAATGTTATGCTTTTGGCCGTTACGATAACTCAAATTTTTGGAAGAATAACACAATTTTCTTTACCTCGTCCGGACTTTCCGACCATGATGAAAGCTGCAGTGAAGATGTAGCCCACAACCCGACCTACAGCTTTCAACGTAGGCAAAAAGTCCGGAGGTGGTAAGTAGAAATTCTGTTACTCTTCCAAAGCATTGAGTAAAAGAACGCGATAACCATACAAATAACATTACTAACACTATTCTTCTAACTTGGGAATTTGTAGTAAACTATAAATGCTAACTTTTGTACTGCACTTGACTTATTTATGTTAAGACTCATCCACATTGCTCCATTCTGTGTTGCTGAATTATTGTATAACCTTCGTATATTTATTTATAGATACTTAATAATATTTATAATTGAATGTCTCACTCCCAAAGTTAACATTAATTAAAATTTAAGTCAATTATTGTTATGTTTTTCAAATTCCTGGGGCACCAGGCAAATCCCTAACTGTTTAGTCATACTAACAGCTTAGAGTCCCTTCCTAGGGGGCAAATTCTTTTAATGGGGGATTTTTAAAAAGTCTTTCAAACTTGCAAAATTAAATTGGTGTCCTTCGCAATTTTTATACCGTCAGTCCCACAGATAAGATGCAAAATAAAATTTCACGAGAGGAAAAAGGTTGCCTGTATCTGATGGAAACGAGTGAAAGGCAACAAGGAAAGCACTCAACAAATTGAAAATAAAAATAAAATAAAAAAACAAAACAAAAAAACAAATGGTTTTGTTTTAAACTGATAACGTTTGTTTCAAATTAGCTCACAAATTGTGACGTCAATTCCAGACTCATCGCTAACAGCAAGCATAAAGCTAACTTTGTCGGTATGTGAATAATCGATTTTTGTTTTCCTTTTTAATCTAAAAATGACGATCGCAAAAATTTTTGATTAGAAAAATTCCAAATCAGATTTCTTGGAAATCCAAAACGCCGGCGGGGTGGGCCACACAATTTCCTTTTTTTTATATTTCAGCGAAATTTTACAGCCGGTTCCTCCATTTTTTTTTATAATAATCGTCTCGCTGAAATAATTCCTCCAAGAGCAATAAATTATGTGACATTATATTAAAATTTATACAATGTCCTTTAATTTGGCGTTTTTTCATTTTAACGAGCAAGGGTTTCTAATTTCTCCATGAATAACGGATGGAGACAGGGTGCGGAGTGAAGGGAGAGGGCCCTGAAAAATTTCCCAACACATTGCTCCCATTATGCAGGAACTTGTTTACTACGTTCGCTGACGTTAATTTAATTTTGTCGTCCGATTGTCCGAGACCGTACAACAGTAGGAATCCGGGATTTAATAAAGCCTTTCCTCGGAAATACTTTTCCTTTCGAAAACTTTTTGTTCTTTCTGCCCTTTGGGACGGGGTTTTAGAAAACCGTCTGCTTTTTGACGTGATAATTAAATAATGTAATTTGCGAAGTTTTTTTTTCTATTAAAACAACTAGAGACTTTCATTTTTTCCTCCTCTCTAAGCAAATTCGCTTTGTATAATATATAATTAGTCTCAGTGTCTTTGTAATATATTTTTTTTAATTAAATACTTTAGGACATGAAATAATTTTAGTTATCAGTCCAACTTTATTAACTTTAAGAGCGAAGAAGTGAAAAATAAGTTTTGTAGATTTTAACATATTGAATTATATTAATATTATTATTGGTATTATTTTTTTATATTTTAGGACCACGTTAGCTTCATCTATTCTCTGGTGTTTTCTTTTTCTCTCTTGACTGTGTTCTCTCTTCCGTGGTTTTCGTCCCTGTTTTGAGTTGTAGTTTATCCTGGAAGCTCGCATTTTCTAGTTTCTTCTTCAGGGTGTCTCGTCTTTGTATCGTCTTCTGTTAGACCCCTGCTGGATTTGTTTCTATGTTGAGGAAGTGTTTGATATGTGTTGTGAAGACCTGATTGGTAAGAGTTCCTTAGTCCAGGTGTCCGTAGAAGGCGATCCTCCTCTTTCGGATCACGTCAATTATTTTTGTTATGTGTGTATAGTTTAGGGGTCGGTGACCTATGACCCGTGATCACTCGGTAATTTCAAGTGACCCACTTCAGTTCCGAAAATAAAGTATAAGATATACAAGCATTTATTCTTCTTCCCAAAAATTTGTCTCAAAGTTATAAACGTACCAAATTTGAATCCCGTATAACATAAAAATATCAGTTAAAGCCTCACCCCGCCTGACTGGATATGGAATCGGCCGATAGTATGTGGAATACAGCGACATTGTCCTGTCGCTGCCTTAATATCTCTAACCCAAACGTCTCTTAAATACTCGCATTTTGGTTGAATTTGATCCGCGGCCTAAAAAGATCACCGATCCATGGTATAGTTCGTCATTGTAACTGCTCAGGCCTGAATCCGCTCCTGACCAACGTTTATTTTATTGTAGAAAAGCCTTTACTGTTTGTAAGAGACCGAAACTTTTGTTCCTAGAAAAAATGTTCTAACCGTCGCAAGTTTGTCGTATTTTCCTTTCGTATCGCTTTATTCCTAATCGCCTACTTTTCCTTTTCTCGTTTTTTCGCCATAGTCCTTCGTGCCTTCGTCCTTTTTTCGTTAACTTTACTTTGCCAGTGACGTCTCCGACATTCGTTATTTTCTTTGACAGGACCCAAAATTTTTGGCAGCAATTTCTTTTCTGTGGTTTCTAATTTTTCCACCACACCTTTACTTCTTAGTGCCAGGCGTATTGCCGCATACAGGACCGTAGTACTGCTTTACAGTGTGTGTATTTTGGCGTTTCTTGACAGGGAAGTCATCTACTTCTATTAGTTTTAATTATTTTTAATACTCATGATTTTTATTGAGTTTTGCGATGAACTTTGTGTTGTATTTATTACAAATTTTGGGGTTTCAAGGCAACTAAATCTTACAAAACCTGTACGTTCCACTCGTCGAATATCGGTTCATATTTATGTTTACTGTTGTGGGCTGATCTCTATGTATTTAATCCTTTCGCTAGGAGCGTCACCTAAAGCCGACATCCGCGTGACGAGCGTCCCATACGCTGCTGCCCGTACGCTGGCCCGTGTCACTCCTACAGGAAAACACTGCCTTAGCGAAAGGGTTAAATTCAATTAATAAATTTGTTTGGCTCCAATTCAAAAATATTTTTTCGGTTTATATTAATTACTACAAACAATGCCACCTTATAATGTGCTTCACTTTTGGGGTGTATTCTAACTAAAATGTGCATTATTTATGAAACCAGTTTAGGGAATAATGGCAAATGCCCCGGTCCTCTAAATTTTATGTGTTTTTGGGTTTGTTCTGAGTTCTCCCTTTCACACATCCCAAACAATGTTGTAAATGTTCGGTTTTGTATTTTACGTTTATGTCAAAAAATTTTGCTGTCATTATAAAAACCCGAGAAGGGTACACAAAGGAGCAATATATTATTATTATTATGAAAACAGTTCATCGTTCAAGCGCGCAATATTGTAAAAGTGTTCTGCTTATTCATGTACATCATTTATAAAAGCGAGAAAGACACGAAAGAGTGCATTATGTATGAAATGAATTTTTAATGACGAAGTGCATTTGTAAATGACACGAATCCTTCACGAGAGGATGCACTATTTGGAAAACGAGCTCCTCTCAAAAATTATTCCAAATTTATGAAGTAGTTAATCAGTTTATGAATTCGTGAATTATTTATGAAATTACTTCTTTTTCCATTACTTCCGAGCTTAATTTAAAATTTTTCCTCGGAAATGTTCTGCCGCTGTTGTTGATAAAATTAAATCCGAAAATTAGAATCATGTCATAAAAAGTGAGCTAAGGTGCTTTCGGAGTATTTCACAAAAGCCAAGATCGTCTCAACCACTTACTTAAGCTTATTTGAAAGGATATAAAAAACTTTTACCTCAAAACAAATTTCTGCAGGAGATCGGGGGTTATGGGCGGGAAAGTGAGACTCCATTTCAAAACTTTCCTCAAAACTGTAGTGTATAATTTAAATCAAAGGGAAAGGTGGGAAGGGAAATCGAAAATTCAAAACAGTTCAATGAACTCACGATATTCACAAAATTCAAATATTCCTTCAAATTCCCGAGTCCCAAATCAAAGCCATCCGATTTAAATATAAATTTTAATTTTTCATTTGAATCCGTGTCGGCTCTGAGCTTTTTGACAAAAAGAAAAGACGAAGAAGGCGAGCGAAAGGAAAGAGACTCAAGGGGATGATGATGATGATGGTGGTAAGGATTTTCCAACTTCCTTGAGTGGGAAAGAATGGAAAAGCGGGGGCGGGGGATGGGGGATGGATTTTTAAACACCAAACGGCAAAAGTGCCTTATTATAACGCTTACAGTGACTAAATTCCCCGAGGACTCTTACAGCTTACCCAAACACTTATTTGAATTACTTCCCTTTAGTGCTGACTTTCGATTTTATCATTTCACCAAAAACCCAACTCCACTTTCGACCACTTGAACATCAGCTTTCCACAAAGTAAGGAAACTGGGATTTTTTATTTCCGGTTTCACCCCCTCCCCCGTCCCTACAGAAAACCTCTCACTTTTCATCGAGGATTCATTTCAAAAATATTGCACAATAATTTCCCTGTTTATCTGAATTTATTTTAAGAAACTTTTGAAATAATCTCTTACTCATTTCATAAATAATGCACATTTTTATTAGTCTTGTGGTGACCCGCCATTTTCTCAGTTCAAAAGTCTTTCGTACCCAAAAAGAAAAGAAGCAGAAGAAAAAGACAAACAAAAATTATTATTCATTCTCGGAGATAATTTTACAGCTTTAATAATAAATAATTATTTTGGCTAATTATAATAATATAATATAACGCTCCAGAATCATAACAAAAATGGTTATACCACCGGGACATGATTTTGTAGATGAGGGATAGTTCTTTCAATAATTTGTTTCAAATGTATTGCAAACTTTTATGCACAACTCATCTCATAAATAATGCACACTTATTTATCATATGCTTTAAGATATTTTATTACTTATGGGAGTGAAGTGAGAATGTCTTTATAATATTATCAATTAAATTGAACTACTGTGACGTTAAAGCTTCCACTATTTAGGAAACGATCTCTCGATGAAACAAGCAAGAAAATTTGATGCAAGTACGAAATGAGTTTCTCATGAAAGTGTGCAGTATTTTTGAAATAAATCAGGCTTAATTACCAATAAAAAGAAAAATTTTACTTTGTATTACTAATGAAAGACAACACGCTCAGACTTGTAATTTGACTTGTTGCTCTGTTCAAGCAAGAACTGTAACTATACTCTGGTACTACCCAACTACTCAACTTCTCTTTATTATGTCCTACCCCATACCTTCTACCAGTGTTGTACTACCAGTGAATCAATGGCTTACTTGAGTTCGTGATAAGAGACATTTTCAGACCCTTGAATTTATTTATGAAGTGAATCTTTCACAAATGTGTGCAGTATTTCTGAAATAAGTTACAGAGAAAAGTGTGCAAAACTTTTGAAACGAATCATTGTTAATAGCGTGCAATATTTAGGACAACGGTATATTCTCAAGATTGTGCAATACTTTTGAAATGAATTACTGTTGGTAGTGTGCAATACTTCTGAAATGAATTACTGCTAGCAGTGTGAAATACTTTTGAATGGGTGTCGAAGCTTCTAAACCTTTGAAAGCTATTGTGGCGACCACAGCCTTAGACTAACAACAAACAAGTCACAAAGACATGCAGAAACTCGCATGAACACGCCATAAGACTTGCAGGAAAGAGTCCACACGAAGCATATAAAGAGAACACGCAACTAACTGGCAGTCAGTTAGTAGAGAACAACGAATCGGCGAAGTAACTCGAACGGCTATCGAAACAACCGCGCCACTGTCTTAGAAAGCACAAAAAACAGTATATGGCGTAGTGCTAAACAGATTCTCAAGACTAAACTGAACTAAGGATCTCAAGAAAAACTAAAATTACTAATTTTGAGGCGGTTGATTGTCCCAAAAACTAAAACTAAAAATTTGGCAGTTGTTGGGTTAATTCTACAAACAAGTGAGCAATGGTTTTATAACGGATTCTTCATGCAGGTGTGCATTACTTTTGAAATAAACCCCGGATTAAATTGCATAGTACTCCTTTTATGAAATTCTCTGTGAAGTTGTGAATTTTTGATGAACCCAATTCCCACTACAAGTGTGACTTACTTTGAAAATGAAACCCCCAAGAGAATTGTTCAAAACTTTTGAAACAAATTCTACGCTATTTGATTATTTATCAACGACTGCGTCAAATCGTTCCGCGGGAGGTAAACGCAATAAAGGAATCTCTTTTACAAACTTCCTCTAATTTATTCGGTTAAAAAGAAACACACGAATTCATAAAAATTTCAAATCCTTTCATTTCGAACTACTTAAATTAACATAAATTGCCTTTTGAACAATTTAACGGTTCCATATTGGAAAGAGCGAAAGTTCGTGAATTTTAGAAAGAAACATAACAAATTTATTTGTATTCCTCAACTTGATTCAGACAACAAATTCATTTAAGTCTCATGCAATAAAGGAGAAAAAAAGAAATGAAATTTATTATTGCTTGTCAGAGGGAATAAATTTCTGAGGAAAAACTCCGAAAATCCATAAATCAAACGAACCTTGGGTATTGCGGGATTTCGAGATGGAATTTGAGAAAACTAAAAACAAAACTGCACCTCAAAATAAACTTATGATTTACATAAAACGTAAAATTCTTGTTTGCTTTACCACTGTTATTACATTAACCGAGAGTCAAAACATCGTCCGACATGATGACTAAATCCAAACCCCCTTTTTTCGGGGCCCCTGAAAGTTCCATTTTGAGTACATTTTGATTTTTAATTATTGCAAATTGTGTTTTCAATGAACTCCCTTTGTTTTTGAAAATGGTATAAGTTCATTTTATTGATACATAATTTTATTTATTTATTAAGTGAAAATAGTTGTAGATCAGGAGAATATATATATATATTTCGGAATTAATGTTTATCACATTTACCGGGATAGGTTATGAAACTCCCAACTATAATGCGGGAAATTAATAAAAGTTTGTTCAAATTACAAGTTGTATATTTTATAAACGAGCCGGTAAATGTGATAAATATTCAGTAATGTACTTGGTATAAACAACCGTACCTACTACGTAGGTTAACCGTTACGGTAAAAGTAATAAATCGGGCAAATATATATAATTCCGGCTATCACCAACTACTGTCGGTTAATATATCAATTTAATGAATATTTATCACATTTACCGGGCTAGTTTATAAAACCTCTAGCAGTTAATGGAGAATTAATAGAAGTTCGCTCACCTACTTGACTTCTGTCACTTTTCTGGCAAAAGGTAGGCAACCCAACCAGCTGTGCTTATCAATAATAATCAACAGTGAGCACGAATACATGAGAAAAAGTGACAGAAGCAAAGTATTCGAGCAAACTCTAATCAAATTCGCCATTAATGTGCTGGAAAGTTTATAAACTACCCGGTAAATGTGATAAATACTCGTTAATTGGTCACACTTACCAAGCTTAGTTATATATTTGCTCGAATAGGTCACTTTTATATCGAATATATCACTATTATAATATATTCCCTCTATTTATCACTTTTACAGTAAAATATACAGTATATTGAAATACAGTATAGTTAATATTGAAGTACAGTATAATGAAATAAAGCGGTCTCGGTTGCTATGGCTGGCACACGTTGAGAGAGTGACTAAAACGGTCCTGCATCAAACACCAGAAGGCAGGAGGAAGGTTGGAAGGCAAAAATGGCTTGACGAAGTGGCGGGGCACATAAACTGGCTTAATGTCAGAAACTAGAAGCACCTCGCCCAGAATAGACAAGCTAGGAGAAAAATAGCCGATCAGGCTCAAGGGGCAAGGTAAAGTATTATTTTCTGGTCCATCTACAGGCTAATGAAAAGCTCAAAAAGAAAGAACGTACATTGTACATAAATATACACTATACATATATACTGTAATATATCCTATATACATCTAAGATTAGTGGAAGTTGACAGATATTAGTTTGTTGACTTTACACAGGAACCGCCCCAGGCTTCAACCACATTTGTGATTAATTTATAGCAAACTCTTTACTTATTAACTATAGTAACGTTCTCGCAGATTAATAAATAAATCCGCAGGCTTTGGGTTCAATAATGTTTTTTACATTAACCTTAAACTCAAACAACAACACAAACATCGTTTAGTGTTTTCCCAGCTTCCATCTCACTTCTAACCACTCCGTTCTTCGATCTTTATTTCCCTAAGGCCCCAATTAAATGTCAGTGTTTCTTTCAATTTTAATAAAAAACTAACTTTTCCACGAAAAAATTTTTTATTCATGCTGATCAAAATAAAAAATCATATCCGCAATATAATTAAAAACAAATGAAATAAACAAAGTCCAACAACACCTTAGGCTTTCACCGCCATCTTGAAGTACCAGGTTTCCTGTCATATGCGGAAAGCGCGCTCGGAGAAGCGTCTCAACCGTTAAATCAAAAATGGCGTCATCCGAGGCACTATTATTTTATTTATTTATTTATGACCACATCAAATGAATAATTTATTTCGAAAATGATGTAAATAATTTTGGTGTGAACCTTTTATCTACAATTTGTTAATTTAAATATCCAAAACCAAAAAATAAACGTTATAAACTGATCCCAAAAAACAAAGAACATGGCGACTGGTTATGAAAATAGTGTCAAGTCAAATTTTCATGGACCTACAGGGCTGAATATTTTCAAAAATTTTGAACGCACCCCACACTGTATATTATAGAACAAAGTACACAAAATAATAAAATTTATGATAATCCCAGATAATTCAACTCAAGAAAAAATAATTTAAGAGATGACATAAACGGGTTAAAAATATTTTGAAAGAGGTTCTGTAAACATGCACCACTTTGAATGTTAGTAGTGCACAAAATTTAATACCTAAGATTTATCACCTACATGTTTTTGGACTTGAAAATGCAAACACCATAATTATGCAGAGGGATTATAGTATAAATATAATGATATGAAGAAGTTGTTACTTGTAGAATCATTTCAAAACACCGGTATATAATTATAAATGCTATCAACGTTTAAAATAATAATCATCACTCCCGTCACTTCTAACAACCAATTTCAATTCCTCCTAATGATAATTTCAACAAATGACTAATTATAAAAGTGGTGTAAGTATATTTGAAACTCTCAAAACAAATAACATTCAAGCCAAATTCACTTAAGAGTCTTTTAAATAATTTAACAACCCATTATTCATGAGAATTTTTTAATTGACTCATTAGCCAAATTTATTAGATAAAGATAAAAAAACAGACTTACACCACTTTCAAAATAAACGATTCAATTATCAAAAAAGCAATTATAATCTTTCAGCAAATAGTTGTACTGAATAAACAGAAAAACCTTTTGTTTGTTAAAAGAATTTGAATAGCGATGCTAAGTAGTAACAAATGAAATGGTCTCCTCGGCCAAAAGATAAATAAAATAAAATTTAAATTTGAGTAAATAATTAAAAATCGTTTTGCATGAAAAGAAGGCAAAAATGCAGATGAAAGTGAAGAGTAAAACGGATGAGTTCATTTGTATGAAATATTTTTATAAATAAATTTTTATGGGTTTGAGCTTCATTTTCTTTTTTTATAGTTAATAAATATATTTACCTTTTGGATTTCAGGCGGAAGAAGTTCTTTTTTATGTATAACAATAATAACAACAACAACTATAAGAAAAAGAAACTATTTGTATTATTACGTGTACACTCGATACAAAACCGTAACACCCTCTTGGAATCAGATTGACAACTGAAGTCTGGGTTCCGCGTGTGGAATCACCTAGTTAGCAGAGAAACCGTAAGAAGATTAAACCTTTCTACTAAATCTGCGGTAAGTGAGTGATTATTTTATATTACGGCACGTTGGCAGAATTATTAAAAGACGGAGTGGTGGTATGAAATTCTGAGGACTGGCTACGTTTTTAATGTAAATATTAGATTTCGCCGCGAGAGGGTGGTGGCTCGGACTCTGATAAGACTCCGATTGCGTTGGAAAATGGTTTCCTTTTTGCGAGTTTTCTACCCTCGGTTTCTGGAAATATCTGGAATCATTCGAGTGAGAAAAGAAACCTCACTTCAGCTACCTTCCACTTCATTTTACTCGGATAGTCCTTTGTTTATTTTTATTTTCCCCCAAGAATCGGCTCAAGGTTTGTAACGTAAATTCTCTCTATTTCTCTCTCTCTCTCTCTCTGTTTCTCCATCTCTTTCTCTCGGCGAATCGATTTTATCAGATTTTGACTAAACTTTTCCTCTGGTTGAGTTTTGTTTTTTGCGTCAAATCGATCCGTCGGTGCCTCTGCCAAATAACGGTTTTCTGTGACTAGCAGACAAATCCAAATCCAAACTCACCCCGGCCAAATACTGCAACACCGTGATAGGAGCCAAAACCTATTCCATTCCAACAATTTGAATTATTCAAGCTTCTGAACCAAAATTGATGTACTGTATGACCTGAAAAGCCTCTGACCACCGTATATACGTACAAAACGGACCTCTGAAGAGTTAACACTTCTGACTCCACTTTATGGTGTCAAGTGTTATGTATTTAGTCGTGGGTAGCACTTAAATGTCAAGTTTGACGGACACTGAAAATTTCTGACACACAGTCGAGGAAGGAACCAGGATATGCTACCGTTGAATGAATAAATGCTAGTCTCTACTAACAACAACCTTGTATTAGTATTAATCAGTATACTACACTCTTTTTACTACCCTGTCCTCCTCTTCGACTACTCCCAACTTAACTTGACGACTTCTGGACTAATAATAATCCTCGCCCAGCCGCCCGGGTCTATTTATATGAGCGTCCCATCTGGGTTTCTTTGTCAATTTAGTTTGACACTTGGGTTTGATTTAGTGCCCTGCTAATGTCTTCCCATCTTATGTGTTTCAGGCTTAAGGTTTCGTGAGAAATCCTGTAGTTTCATTCTCACACCCTAAATCTGACCTTGGTTCAGAGGTCTATTTAATGGTTTTGAGAGCCCATAAATTACGAGGTGACCCAGGCAATTCTCTGATTTCATTCTGGTGTGTTTGTTGATAACTTCCAGATGTTAGCATATTCAAGGTTCATGTATGTATAGTAGAATAGTTAGGTGCAAACTTAGTATTCATTCGTGCTATTTACTCAAATATATTCTAACAACGATGCTCGGGAGGATTGAATGTATAGAAGTATATGCTACATGAAATTCTATATTTCTCACTATGATACCACTCTTATACTGAGTGTTAAAATCACTGGAATACTTGTTACAGACTTACTGTGGTTTGCTTTTCCAGAACTACCCCCGGTTTAGGGATAACTCTTCGGGTTGTATCCTGAAACACTGGAAACTGTCGGTAGTATTGTTGATCAGTTTACTGTATTACTATGACTTTGATTGCGGCGGTCTTTATACTTTATTTATAAGCATTTCACCCTCAGTGGTAAGTTGACCTTCGAAACCTTTTCACACTTGGTTGCAAATTGACCGACATACTTTGGGGTTACATCGATGTACAAAAGAGAAGATCATTCCTCTCACTGTAACGGTTGCATCTAATTGTCAACAGGGAGAAAGCATGAATTATACAATTTATAGATTTGTTTGTGTTTTCATCTTTCGCTAGGTTTATGATTTTATTTGTCATAAATTTCGGAACGTAAACAAAGGTGATAATAAAATATTTGGAGTGCCGTGCTCTCAAAGGAAGGATGACCTTCAAAATCGTTGACATAAATTACCTCAGGCTTATCGAATCCCGTAATAATAATAACCGCTCACGGCAAAGAATTCTTTCAAAAGTAACGCACACTATTACGAAAAGTTTAGTTTACGATAATACTCCCCAATTCAGAGTCCTGTCGCCATTCCAACACAACTTTAAAACTAAAACAATTAAAATTTAAAAGTTTCAACTTGTTATATGTCTATGAAATGGCCGACTTTTAAATTATATTTCTTCTCTGACATGTCAGTTAATTTATCTAGTTTCCGCTTTTTATGAAAATCGATGAAATTTGCTGATTTCGTGTGTAGAACCATTTTGCTGACCGATTTTTAATTTCGAGAAGGAGCATGATAGCCATTCCGTCTCTTTGGGGTTGGATTTGGGGCGTTTGCTCACCTCTCCATCACTCTAAATCACTATTCGTTCAATTATTTAGAAAACATTGACAGTTTTGTAGTTCAATCCGTTTGTTTGAGTTTATGAAATAGTTTATAATTTGTCACTCAATATCCCCCTGCATTAGTCGGAATTGTTTGTCCAACAGAACACGAGGAGGAGTTAGGCTTGTTGTTATGTTGGTATCGGATTTGATATATTAATCGGCTCTGATTAATAGTCATCGATCAATGGCTTTTCTTTCTTTTTCTCTCTTTATACCGGATAGATCGTTATATGTTCCATTGTCTACTCGACCCCACATCAACATTTTGTCTGACAATTGTTCATTGGCTTTTGTTCCTACAACCGGGAAGTCTTTCATCGCTCAATTAAACTTTTGACTACCGGGTGCAGCTACTGTTCTCAAAGTGCTATAGCCAAAACTAACGTCGCTGGATTTTTGTGTAATGCACAGCAGAATTCCAACTATCTGCTCTCAAGATTGTAACCAGGTCTGTTTGGAATACAGGCTAACAATCTTGAAGTTTGAAACTCCTCTCCTTTTGCTGTTTGGACTTGTTGTGGTCCAAACGAATTTTTATTCTCTCCTCAAGTTCTTAGGTGTATATTCTACGGGAACCCGATTTGGTATTTGCTGTAGGATTATTCAATTCCAACTTCCTCTTCTTTCTTTTGCATCCTGTATCTCGCCTTTTATGCCAGTGATCTTTTGAGATACCCATTTTGTGAAATGGCCAACAGGAAGCCACTTAACTAGGAACGTCGTTAGATTACTGAGATCAAATGCAAATGAACAAAATTGTGGCCATTATAGTAACAACTCTATTCCTTTTGTTTCTTTCAATTGTTTGTTCACGTCAGTCGTGACGTCATTAAGCGCCAGTTTTAAGTCTGCAACAAAAGTTTGTAAAAAGCTGAGAAGGGTAACATACGTAAACCTAACCTAAAACCTTTACAGTTGCCTTCGCGAAAAATGTAAAAAGCTCATCCAAAATCCCTTCTTTAATTATCCAGCACACAATAACTCTGCCTTTCTTTCATAAGTAATGCACACTTTTGTTTCAAACAAGGATTTCATTCATATGCTTACAAAGTCTCTACTGGTGTGACAACGACCACACAGAGTTTTATTAAAAAGATTTTTGTCTAAATTTTGTCCACAAAAAGTGTCCTCAACTGTGACAAACCTTTCGACAGCTTGACGGCTTTCTAACAAGGAGGGAAGGAAATCGACTGAGGGGAATTGCTGTTGAGAAATGTTTCTCAAAAATTTACCCCAAAGAATTACAGAATCGTTTCGGTTTTGCCAGAAAGTCCTAGATTTCAGATTTTTGTACTAAAAATGACCGCAGGGGAGTTTTAAGAGAATCAAAACGCATACAGTGGAACTCTTTTAATTATTCGAAGGCAGTGCCAAAAGTCAGTTGCCAAGACTTAAAACCAGTTCCATGCTGTGCAGATAAAAACAACAGAAAAGAGCGGATCGAACAAAGAGACAGTAATATTTGTATAAATTTTATACATATATGTAAATCCAAATGTTTTTATTTACATATGTGTATCGCGTTTACGGTTCTCTGACCTTTTTTTCATCCGCATTCTGTTCAAAGTTTTGTTTTTCTGTCCTGTTCACTCAAAGCTTTGGAGAGGAGACCAAGCCCAACAGCACGTGATTGAATACGGTCTGTGAGACACGTGAAAACCCAAAAAGGAAGCGTTTATAGATTAGCTGACTACGTAATCATCTTCTCAGCATTTTGGGGCATCCCTGAACGCCTTCCTTAAACCTTTGTGTCTTTGTCTAAACAGTCTCCCACTGATTTTGTCGTTAACACGTGTCACACAAAACAGCTCTCTGGCCAAGGATATATTTAAGCTGCACTCAATTTTTTAATCAGGGAGTTTTGGCGAATTTATCGAATTTGACAAACAGCATTCAAGGAAAGGGAGTGAGTGGTTGGGGGTGGAATCGAAAACGATGCTCGACAAAGGAAAATATTCAAAAACGTCCGATGGAAGAATGATGATGGTCAAAGCCATTCACAATCGAATTAATGAAAGCTTGTCATTGCGAATTGATTTCACGTCAGAATTTTTCAAATTAGTCCGCTGCAGATAATTACCACCGAGCTTTTCACAAACCTCAAATCCCCCCAAAAATTTTCAAATTAGAGAGTGAGGAAGGTGGGATAAACCTCCCCACAACACCAAAACTAGTAACAATCTCTTGCTGTTGTTATCTGGATATTTACTTATCCTGTCGTATTTTCCCTGCAACAGCAGAAAACTTTCTGAATCTTGTTTGGTAGCAATTTTTTTGTCTGTTTATGAAACAATAAAAAAAAATCGCTGACGTCGGGAAAATAGATTAGAACAAGTCAAAGTCCGCTGAAATATGATGATATCATTTCCAGTCTCTTTTCTGGACCATATCGCTTCAAGGGTTGAAATTTATCTAAACTTTGTGTCCAGGAAAACCGGGATCATTTTCATAAAAATTCGACTTTTTCCCTTTCTACCCTGAGGGGAGAGACCTCACAACTGAGATTTATTGGTCGAAAGCCAAAAAAATCTTCGGGCCGTTATTTTTCATCCCTTTTCTTCTACTCACACCTCTTGGAAATTGTTTTTTGTAACTTTTCTTCTTCTCCCCCCCCAAAAACTTGTCTCTCTCCTTAAAAATGTTTGGTTTTCTTGTCTCCTTTCCAAAAAATGTTAGGTGGACCCGAAAATATTGTCTGTCCTGTGATTTATATGTAATATATGACACGGTAAAAGTGATAAATCAGGCAAATAAGTGTAATTCTCAGCCATTATTCATAATCACCAAGTAAATATGGCATATTGTTAAGTATTTATCACATTTACCGGCTGGTTTATAAGATATCCAACTCATAACCTGAGCAGTCTTTTATTAAATTTTATAAACTATCCGGTAAATGTGATAAATACTTAATATTATGACATATTTCCATTGGATATATCTATCACTTTTTCGGTTAATATAATAATATCTTTTGTAAATACCAATCAACTTCCCCTCACATCTGTGCATTATTTATGAAATAAGCTCCTCCCAAGATCTCTTTTACCGAAGACACTAGTTTTTTCAATGTGAAATATTTTTTATGTTCAGTATTTCACCAAAAAAATTGTGCAACATTTTTGAAATGAGTTCATTGTAATGTTCATTTTTAATTTAATGAATCGAACACCAAAGTGTGCAAGACTTCTGAAATGATTTTTCCACAAAATTGAGGATTATTCATGAAATGAACTTGGTGCTGATTATGAGTAATCACCGGGAAATATATATATTTGCCCGATTTATCACTTTTACCGTATATATAATATTAATTTCTGGTTCACATAATATCTTCGTCAGATACCAGCCAACTTCGCCACATAGCTGTGCATTATTTATGAAATAAGCTTCTTCTCAAAGTCCATTTTACCGTTCAAATGAATTCTTTCAGTGTGAAATATTTTATAAGCTCAATATTTAACCAAAAAAATTGTGCAACATTTTTGAAATGAGCACATCATCACACTGTTCATTTCTAATTGCTTGAATGGAACACCAAAGTGTGCAATACTTTTGAAACTACTTCTCCACAAAATCGAGCATTATTCATGAAATGAATTTTGTGGTGATTATGAATAATCTCCGGGAATTATATATATTCTTCGAATTTATAATTTTTACTGTAAGATATATACGATATTAGCTTCCGGTCCACATACCAACTAACTTCTCCACACAGTTGTGCATTATTTATGAAATGAGCACCTTCTTAAAGTTCATTTTATCGCATAAATGAAGTCTTTCCATGCGGCATATGTTATGTGTTCAGTAATTCACAAAAATGTGCAACGTTTTTGAAATGAACTCACATGTTATGGTCCATTTCTTATTTAATGAATCGAACACCAAAGTGTGCAATACTTTTGAAACTATTTATTTACAATATCGTTCTGTATTAATGAAATGAATTCAGTGGTGATTTGCGAATAATCGCCGGGTGTTGTATTTATTCGCCGGGTTTATCACTTTTACCGCAATATATTTACTTTTGGGTCAACTCCCAGATCGTGTACAGTTGGTCGTGGAGTTTGGTTTGATGATAGTCTTCTTTGTTTATAGATGAACTTTGACCTCATTATTAATATGACTATATTTCCAATTTTGAACAAATTTTCTCCTTTTCCGGGAGCGTTTTCTACCTCAAACTGTTTTCCGAAATTCACTGACATTCGATAAATCGTATAGGGATTCATTTCCCACGGGGGTTGAACAGAGTAGGAGGAGAGCGAGGGCGGGGGTAGGAATAACGTGATAATAAACTCTCGACACGTGGGAAAGGCTCTCGAGATTAATTACTCCCTTACGGGTAACGTGCAAGACACGATTTCCTTTTTGCCGATATGTCATGCAGAAGAGGGAATTCAATTCAAATCGCGTTAATTCATTATCGATCGGGTGATTAGGGCAATTCTTGGGGCTGGCTTTTCTTTGTGTTGTGGAAATCGTTCATTTCCATTTTCGCCGACTGAGGCGGAAAGAGATGTCGAACCCTAATTAGAGACGTAAATTAAATAAGACTTTTGATAGCTTAGGTAGAAGCTCATTCAAGTTTATCGTCGTGAATTTGAAAGAGAGGAGAGAGAGAGAGAGAGAGGATCTTTAGAAAGGTCAACATTCCCACCGAATAATAATAATAATTGCCTAGAAGTGGGATTTCAAACATTTGTTTTCCTGTCTCTTTAATGGGTTCTGTTCTCGAGGCTGTAGAATATCCTGTAGGATATTGCCGTTTTAGTCGTTAATCTACCTTAAGAGAGTCACCACAAAGTATATATTAGCGGGTTCCCTTTGAAACCTTTTATCTAAATTTTTGTTTTTGTCTGTTTACTAGAAAATGACAAAGTTCTGTTTTTGTTTTGAGAGAATTGTTTAAAGTTCTACCTTAGGGTGTGTTTGGGTGCTTGGTAATAAACAGAAGACGTCGTCCAAATACCGAACACCCAACTGAGTAACACCTTGGAAATGAAACCTATCACTACAGCCACCACAACACCATATTCAAACAATGGACACACTTTCCGAGTCTTCCTGTTCTGATGTTGGATGATTTAACAGTATCACCAGACCGTTTAAAAGGTTTCTCTCCACTGGAAGGGTTCCTGCGGGCGCGAAATGGAAACCTTTTCATCGAACAACATTTCCTCCATTAACAGGAAACGATCTCACACTCTCCATCAATGCAGCATCAGTAGGGGTGCACAAATCATTACTCATATCTGACAGAAGAAACCTTTGACGACAATTTCTGAGAAGCCTTTCTCCTCCCACTACATTCATACGCAACCTGAAAGGATTCTCCTTTGACTTGGAGCTAACGTATTGTCGGAAACAATTCAACAACCTGTCCTTTGTCACAAAGGAAATTTTTATTTAATTTGGAAAACAATTCTTCCGAGTTGTCAGCACTGGAATGAGACTCTGATTTTCCCATTTTGTTCTCCAACAATACTTTTCCTCTTTCTTTCTTCCTTTCTTCTTCTGCCATTGTTCTCCTTTAATATGTTCACGAATGTGTGTCGGTCGATCCATTTTATTCATTGCATGATTTCTTTTGATCTAAATCGTTAAAGTTAATAACTTTTATTTCGAATAGAATTTTTTTCTTCTTGAAAATAAATTTATGGAAGCGTGACCGTTTATAAGAATCCATTCATCCACTGTTTTGTGCTCGTTCGAAAGACTTTTGCAACGGTTGAACACCGACCTGTGATTTGTTCCCTGTTCAAAGATTCGAATTCTAGGAGCGGTGTGTTAGGTGTACAGGTGTGTATGTAAAATTGTAGACTTCTCTTTGTGATCATGCGATTCTATATTATAGCTCAAACCACGAATGTATACTTCTTTGTGCGATCTTGCGATCTGGATCAATAACTTACTGGGAAAATTAGTTTTAACACCTTATGACCTTGGTACTCAAACTGCGGCCCACCAAGCTCTACTGTGTGGCTCAATGGCCCAGTGGAAATTGAGTGAAAATTTGTGAAGGTCGATTGCTCACTGTTAAGTCTGAACTCTGGAACATTGTGGCTGACCAGTACTAAAATATTCGAGCCTGTGCTCAGAAATTGCTAACATTGTTTGCCTCAGCATATCTTTGTGAGGCAATATACAGAAAACAGACTGACAGATGTGCATACAGATGATATGCCCTGTCGAAAGCCGGACTTTTTGGTAAGTCGTGTGGCCCAGTCGCAATGGTCACAATGGAAATTTAGCCCGAGAAGGAAAAAGCTTAAGTACCAAGGCCTTATCACTGTCTGAATAAAAGTGTCAGAGAAATGAATATCAGAAGAGTAGCTGGATACATGAATGTGAAGTTCATCTGCTGCTGAATTTCTTGTGCTGAAGAGGAGCTGATGAAGGAGATGCAGAAGCTGGAAACTGGTGCAGAAGAAAGTTTTGTGGTGTGTGTGTGATGTGTGGTTGTAGATATTCGTTTTACATCCCTGGTATTCAGTATAACGCTTCAGTATAAACAAAACAATATTGTTATGATTAAATCTCGACATATTCAGTAATACACCGCTTTCTAAAAGTTCGTCGAAGTAGAAAAAGCTCTCAAGAGATTTCAATAACTAAAAAAAGACTAAATAGTGAACAATATATTTCAAAAGTGGTGCACACTTGTATTAAAAATTTATTTCATTATAAATCAGTCCAGAAGTGCGGCTTGTTTTCATTCTAAATTTATTGCATATAGTTCATTTCATAAATATTGCGCACTTGTAAAAGATATCATTTCATAAGTGTTGCACAATTAATTGATAAATTTTAAACCCATTTATAGTCATCCAGTTCACGGTGTAAGCAAAGTAACAACAATTTTGAAGATTTGTTCTAGGTTAAAAAATTATTTTATTGCTTTTGCGCAAGCTAAGGGAAGTAATCAGCCAACAGTCGCAGGATTGAAAGGTGAGAGATGGAGGACGAACGAGATTAAATCTCCTTCGGATGAGGGGACTTGCAGGAATGCACTTGCAAGGATGCAATTTTGCATCAAACGCAATTCATAACAATCGGTGTCAATTATCAATCTGCATCTCGGTAAACTGTAAGCTCGGCACGATTCATGAGTGCGGCATTGTGTTACAGTCCTTGGCTTCAAGTATCTCATTGTCGTTCCTCCTCAATTTTCGGTCCATAGCTAGAGGAATAAACTTAAAATGGGTCATGATGAAGCACAATTGTAAAGTCATAAGTAATGCACAGTTGTTACAAGATCATATTTCATAAATAATGCACACTTTAATGAATTAAATAATTGTCAGAGTGGTTGGTGAGACAAAACACTCAAATTCCAAACGAACCGATAGTCGATAGCCGTTCGAGTATTTTACCGGGTGATGGTGTTGTACTGTCTGACTTCAACTGGTTGCGTGCTTTATTTATATCAACTCTGCAGATTCTTTTTGTACAAGTTTTATAGTGTCCTCAAGCAAATCTGCGAGTGTCTTACGACCTGTCTGAAAGAATTCGAGGCGTGTTTCGTCTTGCCTGACTTTGTATTTGTTTGACTTGTCGAAACTGTGTCTTGTCTGACTTGTTTCTGACAAGTCGAGACGTGTTTGAATGTGTTGATTGGTCGCTACAGTGATATTAAGATTTAACTCAAAGTTCATCTACTGTATGATGAATTTTTTAAAGTCTTCAGACAGTGACAGCGTCACAAATTTTTAATTATTTGGTGTGGTCCCCAAGAAGATCCATTTTAGACATTACACGTGGATATACAAAAAAAGAGATCCACGTGTATTTGTACACGTCAACAGCAGACACTAAAACAAATGAAAAATTTCAGAAAAGTTGACTTGATATATAGGACCGAGTTACAAACTCCAAAACTTTGTTCATCTCATCGTCCCAAACTAAAATTGTATAACAACAGCAAACAATTTTCCATTTTCTTTGACTTTCCCCCTTTTTGCTAACCTCACTGTGTTCTTGTGTTTTCCTCCGTTAAGCCAATTCGAAACGGCGTCTTAGAAGACATCCTTAAAAAAGCTCTAACATGCGTCGAAGGCGATAAAGCGAAGGTCATAAATTTCAACATGTTGGTCTCTTCGTTTTGTCACTTCCGAGAAAGCTTTTACGTTCCACTAGAACGCAAACGGTTAAAAGCTTTTTTACATCCCTTCGGTTTTTTTTCACTACACATCTTCCATTTTGGATTAGTCCGAAAGAGATTTCCTTCCTTCATTCCTTCTTGGAATCATCGGTTACAGAACTCATTTCCAACACGCAACTGAATATATAATTTATCGAGCGAAACCGGCTATTTGTTATAGATATCATTTTATGTTGTAATCTGCTTTTCCGAGAGTTTTTCTCGACTTTGACTAACTTTTCCGAGTCAAAAAGGTTGATGAGCGAATTTTCCTTTCGAATCTTTGGAGTAATCACTGAATCATTTTCAATTTTCGGACCGATTTGTAATTAACTCCACGTGGTTGGGACCGACTAGAGTCTATACACTTATGCCAGACTAAGAAGACTCACGAATTCAAATCCACCTCCCCTATCCTGTTATATCCTGTTGGTTTTATAACAAAGAGGTAGATGCTGCGACATATTTAGGGCTAAGAACAACAAAACGGAAACAACATCCAAAGGGAAAAGGATGATAGCTGAGGATAAGTATGAAGATTACCTCACACAATCAACACACAAAGTACCAAAGCGATTATCTTATATGGAGTTATGGAGTTTGACAAAAGAAGCAAGGAAAATAGACAGTATAATCAAGAACCTGGCAGAGGAGGTGCTAGGAGTAAAGAAAAACACATCGAGCCAGCAGTACTGAAAGAGTTAGGCTGGAAGACTACTATAGGAAAAGGAAAACACAGAATATCAAGAAAGAATGAAAGAAAGAAAAGGAAAAGATGGTGATAGAAGAACGACCTCGAGGATTTGGTTCAAATAACATTTAACTGGGAGAGCTTGTGAAATGAGGCCTCCACATGTGAGCATTATTTGGATTATATAATAAAATTTTGATGAAAGTGTGCAATATTTTTGAAACAGATTCCTAATCAGTGGATCATATTTATGAACTGAATTCCATCGTGCGTGAATTATGAAATGAACTGACACGTGACTAATATTAGTTAAATAACTTCCTTACAAGTGTACGCATAATTTTTGAAATAGATTCTTGACCAAAGTGTGCAATAATTATGAAATGAATTCCTTCCATTAAGTATTTAGTTTAGCTCTTTGCGATCGGGTAATGTCGCTTGTGGAAGTACCAGTGAGTCGGAGCAAATCTATCGTTTCAAATTACTTTTCCGTATAGGATATAAAGTCTACGGATATTAAAATATACAGAATTTGCTGAAACTGGTTTGATATAATTAATACTACTTATCATACTAAGAATATAAAATTTTGAATCTCTGTAATGTTCTAAAGAAGTGGGAGAAGTAGTGTAGTGGTTGAGTTCTTGACTTGGACGCAATGATCGTGAGTTCGAATCCTCCTCCAGCATCCTGTTGTACCCAAAAATAAGAGTGAAAAACGGCATTAAAACCACCACCATGATTAAAATTAAAAGAAGAGGATGTAAAACAGAAGAAAAGATTAAAAGAAGCCACTGAAAACAAGAAGAGGAGACAGGGAAAGGAATAAGACATAGAAAACTCGAGGTGATACAGAGGATGAGATGGGACCAGAAGGAAGGCAACAGCTAATTATAAAATGAAAACAACAGGAAGTGAAAATACAACAGAGCGGAGGTATAGTCTTAGAAAATAAATAATAACAACAGCTTTCGCTCCAACAGACATAGAATCTTACACCGAACAAGTCCCAGACAAAGCTAAGAAGCCAAGATCTTGAAGGACAATTTGCTTCCAATTGGGTGGGAATCTTCTTCTGTGACATTTGTGACATGACCTTGGACGTGGATGATTTATTCCAAAACATCCTTTCCAAAATCCAAAAACAAGTGACGAACCGACAACTTTCTCATTTTCCCCCCAAAACTAGCCGTTTCCAAAGGACACTC
Source organism: Columbicola columbae (assembly GCA_016920875.1). Lineage (NCBI taxonomy): Eukaryota > Metazoa > Arthropoda > Insecta > Psocodea > Philopteridae > Columbicola > Columbicola columbae. Next base: position 4,823,419 of record JADMLL010000005.1, on the reverse strand, counting down.
CTCTTTGTGTCGGCAGTTTGGGTTAAGCATCGATGTCACTCACGCTGTGATTTTTAAGATGGCCTGACCTTGTACTGAAGTGATTTAAACTTCACCCACAAAAATTTTTCTTCAAATTATTTTTTGGACATGTCCGCCATCACTTTCAGTTGATATATGTTTGCCACTCCCAGGTTTCATGTTCATAATTTGGTTCACACTCGGACTTAAGATAAAAGTCTTGTATATCGACAGTAGTTTGACCCGTTACATCATCCTCCTGTGTGGTTTTCTAAATCTTTTCATCCCTTCTGTTTAATGTTATGTTCCCAACATATCTGGGTAGGTTTATCCTTGAAATGAGGAGGTCAGACGGTTTCTTTGTTTTGGGAACCACGATATCTTAAGGAAAGTGTCACATAAATCGTCTGGTGTAAGAGGTCTGTGGTGTAGTGGTTAAGTGCCAGACTAAGAAGTTATAGTCGCAAGTTTAAATCCTGCGGTATCCTGTTATACCCAAAAGGTGAAAAACAGTCAATATACCTATAACTATAAATTGTCTGGGTAAATATAACCCCCGACTAATTTACGAATTGTTCCAAACCTGAAAGGTTCAGAAACTCCAGAGCCTCAGAAGAGTAAAGACAAAGACGTTCGGTGGTTATGGTCTTAGAAGCAGCACACAATTCACAACTCCAATAAATAATTTTGATACACAACCCCCGAAATAAACAGCCAATTTAGAAATGGACTAAATCCAATTAGGGGTAGGTTCACCCCTCACCCTCCTTCAAACATGACGAAAACCATATACAAGCACGGGAGATACTCTCCAAACTAAGTTACCAAGATGAGTATACAAGAAAGACGCTCTGTTCTGACAGAATAAAATTTGAAGCGTCGGAACAGACTCAGTATACTGAGTTAAACCTCTTTCAATAGAGTTTCAGTTGTTCCACCCTCTAATAACGCGGGGGTTGGGTTAAAATTAAACTCACGTTAACTGAGGATGCCAAACTTTTTCTGTCGTAGACCCGTTGCCATGTTTTTGGGTTTTGGATAGACCCCTACTTACCTGATTTTGATTTTTGTAAATTTCTCACTGTAGTGAAGTAAATTTTTGACTTCATAGGTACTTTTATAAATAATGTATATGTACCTTTACATTATACGACAGTATAATATAAGTAAATAAGTACTATCAGTATATGTTGAGGTCCACTATGGTGGACCTCTATTTTCATTTCATGGACCCATAAATTTTTGGCTGATGTAGACTCCTTGCAGGTTGTCATAGACCCCAGGGGCTTGATATAGACCACTTTGGGAATCACTGCTGTAGACGAAGGGTATCAAACTCAAAAGCTAATTAGGGCCAAATAAAAAATGTAGCCGCAAAAATGTTCATCTCAGGCTAAGAATTTGACACCACTGCTGTAGGTGAAAGATTGCGCAAACCAGAATTAGAATAAGCACACCTAACCCACAAACCCTTTATCTGGAGTTACAGCCAACAGAAATAACCGTATCAACAGTAGTAACAGTTCCTCGAGAATTTAAAAAACTGTTGTATTTGATCACCCAGCAAGGTACAACTTCAAAAAATAACATCAACAATAACATCTTTTTAAAATAATTTATTGCAAAATTAATTCACACTCTTATAAGACAAAAAAAATTTCATAAATAATGCACACAAAAAGACTTATCAAAAGTATTATAAACAAATTACATTGAAAACACCAAAAACTTATTTCACGATCTTTTAATCACCGATCACAATTGAGAGAAACACATCATCACAAAAACACAATTTTATTACAAAATACCGTTGACTAGTAGCTAATGAGTATACTAACAGGTATTTCCATTCACTCATACAACATATACGACATATACAACAAACATACACACTATAAATCTGCATTGTGAGCAACGGTTCCTTTCAAATTTATAACAAAAATTTTTGATGAAAATCAGGTGAAACCACCCCTCGTAATTGCTTCGATATTATTATAATTATATATATATTATATATTAATATATAATCGTCTTTTTTTTTAAACTCAGAAGACTTTGAAATATGTCGAAATTGATTTTCACAACCGTACAGCTTCTGTATCGGTCTTAAACCCGTTACGGAAGCAAATTTTTCTTTTGTGAGCTGTGTTCATGCTGACACGCAGTTTCAGCGTTTCCGGTTTCTTCTCCCCGTGCTAACATGCTATAAAAGTTTCCTCCCCCCACCCGTCCCTGTACTCCCTTTCTCTAAGAACACAAAAATAGGAAAAGTTTTTATGTTTCGAACCCTGAACCCGGATTTTTCTTTAAAAAGGATTTACAATGTCTGAGGTTACTTACTACCCACTAACTTAACTTACTAACTATAGCTAACTATCAACTAACCGCGGTAACTATCACGAAAATCGTTTCCTCGTCTGCCGGAAGTGGTGATAAATTTTGTGGTCCGGAAGGAGGTGGATTCTTGTAAACGTTTTTCCACAGATCCGGCTGCTGGGAGTCGTTGACCTCGACTTTTCCTTGTCTTCGGTGTGGTAGTCGATATCCTTCGAAGATAGTTTTCCAGGGGATGGGGGTGTTGTTCTTTTGACTTTTTCGTTCAATTTGAGCTTGAATTTGAGCTTGAGCCGGAGGATATCAAAACGGTTTCCGATTCGGTTTCGGCTTCCAGTGAAAATTTCGCGTTTGGCAGTAGAGTCGATACCGAAACGTTTTGAGTTGTGCTGTTTCCGATGGAAGGAAATTCTTTCAGGAGAGGAGTCGTCGCTTCACTCGATTCAGTCTCTGTTGTGATTCCTAATTCGGCGATAATATCATTAAGCTCTTGAGATTCGTCGATCACCAATCGATCATCATCTATGCTGTCTTCATCCGAAGCCTCTTCTAATGTGCTCTCTCCTCTTGTAGCTTCGATGTCGTACGAGATCATCTTCAAACTATCCAGCTGATTTGTGAATTTCGATCTGTTTTTCGGCTTCTTTGATTTGTCTTCGCTTTGAATCTGTTTGCCATCCTCCCAAGCTCTCACGTACAAACATGCAGGTTGAGCAAAATGAAGAGTACAAAGATGGAAGATCATTTTCCGTTCGGTTTCGGTTCCGTGTAAGCAATAAGCACACTGATATGTCGAGTACGAGTGGAGTTTGTAGTGAACTACCAATCGATCGGCTTTAAAGCAAACATTTTTACAAATGTGACAAGTGTACGAAGTGACGGATTGATGTTCCTTGAGCAAATGATTCATGAACTCTTCAGTGATGAGGAATTCACTTCCGCATTGATCACAGTGATAAGGTCTAACACATCGTCTTCTTCCGGTTTTCTTCAAAGCGTTCTCGACTGTAGGTCCCTCCGAGAAGGTCTTGCATTTGAATATCAACCGAGGCTTGTTCTTTAGAATCTTCCTGTGGGCCAGAGTCTGGTGAATGTCCACGTAGTTCTGAAACAGTGCCCGGTAGAAGCAATACGCACACTGGTATTCACAGTATCCGTGCTCGGTGATCACGTGTTCGCTCAAACTTGTAGTCGGGTAGATGGGAGACTCGCAACAGTATGCGCATTGCTGCCAATCGTATGGTTCGTCATCCTCTTCTGACGGATCCTTGGATGTTTCATTTTGAGTTTCCTGTTTCGCTTCGTGCAATTCGATGTGTTGATCGAACAGCGTTTTTTGGTTACACGTGAAACTACAATCTGATCCCATGCATTTGAATAGATGACAGAGTTTCGGTTTGGTGAGCATTTCTTGATAAAATTTAGCGCCTTTGACGGTTTTCCCTCCAAAAGCCGGAACAGAATATATCCTCTGTAGGAGAGCGTCCTTCTCCTCTATCTCATCCTCCTTTCGTCTTATGGTCTTTTGACTTGTGCGGGGAATGTCAACTTTGATTGCGCCTACAACAGACTGAACAACAGCTTCTTCTAAGTCGAGAGCAACTTCACTCAAACTTTCACCTCCGATACTGCTTGAAGCCACAGCCGGCGAAGCTGTAGTGGGTGTTGTAGCAGTGCTAACAACTTGACTTATTGGAGGTGAAATCAAAAGTAGTTTGGTAATTGGAGCATTCTGCGATTGTAATGATTCCGACGACTGAAGAGGTTGTGGTTTTGACAACAACAGTAGATGAGTGGTCAGTTGCGGAGCCTGAGTCGTTGTTGAGTCCGTTGAACACGAAGATGCAGCAGTGATTGGTTGAGTAGATGACTTGGAAGTCTGGGGAGTTGATAGTTCTGACGATTGAATGGAATGTGGAGGTGATAACAGAAGTAGGTGAGTGGTACGTTTGGAATTCTGGGTCGTTGTCGATTCAGATGATTGGAGGGAAGTTGGAGGAGTGACATTTGTTGGTTGAGTGGTAGGTTTGGAAGTTTGGGAAGTTGACGATTCCGACGATTGAGTGGAAGGCGGCTGTGACAACAGCAGTAGATGAGTCGTGATTTTTGATGCCTTGGTCGTAGTCGATTCCGATGATTGGAGAGAGGACGAAGGTGCGATACTGTTCGGTTGAGTGGTAGGTTTGGAAGTCTGGGAAGTAGAAGGTTCCGACGATTGCGGTTTTGATAACAAAAGTAGATGAGTGGTAAGTTTAGAGCTTTGAGAATTTGGTGATACTGGAGGTACTGTTGTAATCGATTGAGTGGTAGGTACGGAGATTGGAGACTTTGATGATTCTTCTGGTTGGAAGAAGGTGGGGATGAAATTGTATTTCTTTCAGGAGGAAGTTGAGAACACTGATACTTTGATAATTCCTGTAGCTGGAGAGAAGATGAAAATGCTGTAGTAATCGGCTTGGAATCCTCAGATTGTGATGATTCAGATGATGTCATCCGAGAGCTGTTGGTGGAAAGATCTACAGGCGATGAAGTTGTAGTAAAATCCGTAACAGAACCAACCATTGAGCTTGAATGTGCAGCCATAACTGGCTGGGTGTTAACTATGGACGTCTGAGAAGTCGATGATCCTGTTGATATACTTCGAGCGGTACTGGAAGCTCTGCTGACGGAAAGATCCTCAGGCAACAAAGTTGTATCACTAGTAGTAACAGAACAAGCATTTTGACTCGCTGCTCGGCAAGAAGGTGAAAACTTAATCGTTTGAACAGGAATATGAGAAAACTGAAACTTTGGTGATTCCTGTGGTTGGCTAGAAGATGGATCAGCAGTTCTAATCGGTTGAGCATTAGGCTTGACAGCCTGAGATTTCGATAATCCAGACGATATAATTCGATTATTGAATGTACTGTTGGCGGAAAGTTCTTCATTTGAAGAAGTTATAACAGTAGTAGTTGTATTAGTGGTAGTACAACAGAAACTTTGATTGGCTGCTCTGAAAGAAGACGGCGGTGAATACATAATTGTCTGAACCGGAATGTAAGAAGGCTGAAATTTTGGTGATTCCTGTGTTTGGATAGAAGGTGAATGTCCATTCATAACTGATTGAGTGGTAACTATGGAAGTTTGCGATATTGGCGATCCAGATGATTTAATCCGAACGGTATTGAATGCGCTGTTGGCGGAATGTTCTTCATCCAATGAAGTTGTAAGGGCAGTGGCAGGAACAGAGTTAAAAGACTGATTCGCCGCTCGGAGAGAAGATGAAGGTGAATACATAATCGTTTGAACAGGAATGTGGGAAGGCTGGAACGTTAATGATTCTTGTGATTCAGATGATATAATCTGGGCGGTACTGAAGGTGCTGTTGGCGGAAAATTCTTCAGCTGTTGAAGTTGTAGCAGTAGCACTTTGGAGAGAAGACGAAGGTGAAAACTTAATCGTTTTAACGGGAATGTAAGAAGGCTTGAACTTTGGCGATTCCTGTGGTTGAAGAGATGTTGGAGGTGTAGTCGTAATCAGTTGAGCAATAGGCTTGAAATCCTCAGCTTGTGACCATTCAGGTGAAGTAATCCGAGCGCTGTTGGCAGAAAGATCAACCGGCAATAAAGTTTTAGTAGAATCCGTAACAGAACCAACCACTGAGCTTGGTGATTGTATGGAAGATGGATGTGCCACGATAATTGGTTTAGTGGTAACTATAGACGTCTGAGATGTCGACGATCCTGCTGATGTACTTCGGACAGTACCGAAATCTCTGTTGATAGATCAGGCAAGAAAGTTGCATCACTAGTAGTTACAGAACAAGTAGTTTGACTCGTTCCTCGGAAAGAAGACGAAGGTGAAAACATACTCGTTTGAACGGGAGAATGAGAAGGCTTGAACTTTGGCGACTCCTGTAGCTGGAGATAAGGTGAAAATGTTGTAGTAATCGGCTTGGAATCCTCAGATTGTGATGATTCAAATGATATCATCCGAGCGCTGTTGGCGGAAAGATCCACCGGCGATAAAGTTTTAGTAGAATCCGTAACAGAACCAACCACTGAGCTTGGTGATTGGATGGAAGATGGATGTGCCATGATAATTGCTTTAGTGGTAACTATAGACGTCTGAGATGTCGACGATCCTGCTGATGTACTTCGGGCAGTACTGAAATCTCTGTTGACGGAAAGATTCTCAGGCAAGAAAGTCGCTTCACTAGTAGTAACAGAACAAGTAGTTTGACTCGTTCCTCGGAAGGAAGACGAAGTTGAAAACATAGTCTTTTCATCAGGAATAAGTGAAGGCTTGACCCTTGATTCTTGTGATTGGCTAGAAGATGGATTAGCAGTCGTAATTGGTTGAGCAGTAGGCTTTGAAACCTGACATTTTGATGATCTAGAAGATGGAATTCGAGCAGGAGTGAAAGATGTCGAAGTGTCGGTCCTAACAGCAGAAACCATTTGACTTAATGACTGGATGGATGAAGAATGTTCAGTCATAACTGGTTGTGTGGTAACTATAGAAGTCTGGAACTCAGGAGATATATGCCGAACGGGAGTAAAAGCGCTGGAGACGGAAGCTCGAACCCAACCCGGATGAGCTAATGGATTCGGAAACGAACTGAATACAGGTCGAAACCTAAGAGGATACGGGCGTGCGATGGCCGATGGTCTACATTCATATCTAGGTGGTTCGTTCGGGATTTGCATTCTTCCGGGCCATACATTTCGGACATCTCTAACTCCAAACATCAACGCTGGATCTACAACTGAATATCCCTGGACGCAGTAAGGATTGTTAGCCTCCCTTCCAACGTTTCTAAACACATATCCGGCTTGAGCTGAATTTTTCTAGAATTCTTTGGCATCGAAAGTCGATCTCCGACCAATCTCCGAACTGTTAACAGAGGCTTATTCGGAAGAGTCATATTATTGCTACCAGTCGTCTGGCTGGTTTGTTCTTTGGCTTTATTCGAATCCGTTTTATTGGTTTTCCTACGTTTTGCCAACGGATCCTCGTCAGGATAATACCAATTCCCGTAGGTCAGCATCGTAAGAACTGTTTCATAGCACATGTAAACATATAACACCCACGAGACCAACCTGAAAGATTCTTTTTATATTTACCCAACAGACTCCATCTCACTCTGTTCTTAAATGACTGATTTTAATTCGCTTCTCGAAAAGAACAAACACTTCGTGGTAGACAGATAAACACTCCTCAACATAGTATTCGTACAGCACTTTTGACTTATCCAACATTTGCTCATCCAAAAATTTTACTATCCATCGATGCATGATAGATATTCTCGAAGAATTCATAACAAAAGCGGTAGACAACGAAATGGCGCGTCCTGGGAATCAAAAGGGCGACTGTTATGATTTACCCGCGACACGAAAATTTTATTTTGTCGTGAGACACTCGATTTTTATCCGACTTTTCGACCGTTTCTAAATTCAACCAAACACTACATTTCGATTTAGATAGTTAAGAGACGAAAACCACTTTAAAAATCAGCGAAAAACGAAATAAATTCACGAAACACTGTCAGTCGTTCACTACACACAAACATTTTTACGTCGACACTGTAGCGTAACTCTTGTTAGTGAAAACCCAACGTGAACTCAACCCTAAATCCAATTCCGACTCCGTCTTTTATACTAACGGTGGGGTGACAACTCCCGTGATTCAACCCCTGTGATTCAACCCCTATGGTTGAGCCCTTCATAAATCAATCATCCAAAAAATGTTGATGCTCCGACAGAAAGAAATTCCGTATTTAACATTCCTAGACACTGACTATCTAAATTTTCCGAAGATTCGACTTTGTCAGTGGTCATTGAGCTTCTAGGTGACAATCCCTGTGGTCCTTATTGCTGTCTGTGAGATCCTGATTTCTTATCCTTCATCCCGAGGAAAGTCTTGAACTGGCTTTAACAGATGGATTCCATCATTGAAAGGCACTTGGTCATCGGATCCTGTTGGAAGATGATTACAGAGATTAATTAAACACTATGTCTTCACAGACTAACTACACTGACAAAACACAAGTTCACCCAATAACTCGAACGTTCGGGGCTAAACTAAACTACTTTAAGTCACGTCTGTTGGATGAAAGGTATTTTATCCCAAAGAACGAGGCAATCGACCATTCCATCCAATCACAAATCGATTCTCAACAAGAAAAGGCGGACTCAATTTGAGTTTTTGTTTATGCGTTGAAAAATGAGCTGAATTAGGGTCTCTCCTAACACAAAGATCCTCATTCAGGATTTATCATAAAACAGACCGGGTGGCCGCCGCCATAAATCAGACACCAAGAAATAAACAGGGGGTCAGGAAACACACAATACTGGGTTTGTCGCGTCTATCCCACTCGGAAAGAAAAATCCTAATCACGACACTGTTACGTTCTAAAAATCCGCGCGCTAACTTATGTCACTTCATCCCGAGCCCGAGACCAAGTGCGAGTTATGCGACCGGATAAGAGACATTTATCGCGCTACACCGAGATTGTTCTAAATTGTTAAATTAATAAAACACTGTCAGCGCGAGAATGCAGTAGTCCAGCTGGTCCGAACTCAAGCTCAACTCAGATTCGACCTTGGACGGAGAATCTTTTATAGCAGCGATTTGCTGAGGTAGGGATCCCGCTGACACACAACACCAGTGATTCTGATAAAGGATTTGATTGTTAACAACTCGCTGAGGTAGAAATTTGACGCCTAGATCCCGTGGGTGTGTAGGCAAAACAACGAGAGCTTATGGCTCCACCGAGCTTAATTCAAAACTGAATCTCCAACCGTACCTGAGAATAGTTAACCCGAACGAAACGGCTGTGAATGGTTTATAACTAATCATCGAAACACTTGACTATGCCAAGAAGATAAACAACAGATAGTTGCCGGCTTAGAGATGGAGAGAGATTTTTGGTTTAAGATTTGTTGATGTTTTCGAGATAAACATCCCTTATTCGACCGGATATGAAGAACACAGTTTTGATGTTTTATTAGAACCAACACTGTATCTTTGGTGTCGCGACACACCAAACTTAATTACTAGTCAGACGATATGAATTAGCTTATCAACTACCGTTCCCTCTAATTGGAGCTAACTGTGTCATTCGAGATTCGGATTATACAATTTATATCATTGACAAGGAGTGTGAGTCATCGCTTAGGGCACAAGGGTTGAAACCATGAGTCTCATTTCTTTGTTCGATCCTCCGGGTAAGATTATCTCATCTTCTAGCTAATACAAAAGACCCGAGTGACTCATAGCCACAAAGTTCTTGAGGAGAAGATCCTGTTGATGGTGAAGTCCACCCCTCTGATAGGAGGCTTTAGTAACTTTAGTTCAATGTTCTAATCTTTGAAACGTCAGCAATCAAGGTTTCATCTTCGGGGAAGCAAAATTATAATATAACATTGTACGAAAGTTTATTTTATTATAAATTTCAATAATATAAATATTTTTGTGAAACAAATGACCCCGAGAACTCAACATCATATTCTAGCTGACACAAACAGCTCGTGTGACTCAGGGTTTCAGTGCACTAGGGAAAGCCTTGAAATTTGGATGAAGGTGACCAAACTGGAGTTCAAAAACGAGATCAGAGTCATATATATAATATATAAAAATTACTCCTGTCGGTAGGGGTGGTACAAAACACTATTTTGATAATCAACAGAATGATTCTTAGATCCCTTATCCATCCGGATACCGTGGACACAAACTTAGGGTCGTCCTGTTTTGGTAGAACTGACACTGTATCTTCACTCATCAAAGTCTTTTCTTTTTCATCTCCTTAAATTTCGGATTTGAGGGGTTAGAAATGGCTTTCTAGATAGACTATTAAAACATATATACTATAGGTATTACTATAAAACAGACTAGAGCCTTGGTACCCAAACTGCGGCCCGCGTAAGCTCTACAGAGTGGCCGAGTGAAAACTGGTTGAGTGAAAATTTGTGAAAGGCCGTTTGCTCATTGTTAAGTCTGAAATCTGGACACATAGTGCCTGACCAGTAGGAAAGTCTTCGGGCCTGTGCTCAGAAACTGCTAACATTGTTTGCCTCAACATATCTTTATAAGGCAACATACAGAAACACACCGACAGATGTACATGAGGGTGGACTGTACGCGTCGAAACCCGGACTTGTAAAACCTTTTTTTTGGTAGGTCGTTTGGGCCAGTCCCAATATAGTCACAATGAAAATTTGGGCCGGGAAGGAAAAGTCTTGAGTACCAAGAGACTAGAGGATTGGGAAAGGCTTACAGAATCGCCAGTTTTTTAGATAGTTTCTCGACTAACGCTTTGTATGTCGTTCAAATCACTGTCGTGTGTTATACTGTATCAGGGTGAGTTTCTGAAACACCATCAAAATATACCAAATGAATCAAACTCAAAAAGTCGCTCACCCACTCTGCGGTCCAGTCTCTTCCAAGCTATCTTCAAACTCAGCCGTTACCGAATTCGACCTTAATTAAAACCAGGTTCTTAAATTAATTAAACCCACCGAACCTTTTCACCAAATAATTACACTGGCGAGCCACAATTAAACCTTTTCATACAATTACTATCTCCGAGAGAATACTCGTACATTACAGAATTTTCACCACAAAACTAACTTTGTGTCTTGGGACGGAAAGGTTTTTAACCCTTCATTAGAGAACGACGACAAAGGCTGTAGTCTCACTGGTACAGAGATAAAAGGAACACAAACGTAATGACGACAACCCAACCCACAAGAGTATCCACCACACTGACAAAAGAAAACTGTAAATTATTGAACGTAACCTTCGAATGATGACTATAATCCTGTCGCTGGCGGGCCGGCCATAAGAGAAGGTAGTAAAGAGCCGTCAGAGAAGACCTCTACGTTGATATAACCTTTTCGGAGGTGCACACTCTCACGAAAACTAAAAATTTTATTCAAAAACCTTTTAACGCGTCCTGGATGAGGGATTGGCTGATTGTGTTTTGCGGGATTTGATGAAAATAATAATGAACTCCTTTTGAGAGGTTTTAAAAGCTTTTGTGAATCCCTGGAAGAGCTGTTGCGGGAAGCCCCAATCCAGCCTCACCCATGAATCTCTCAAAAACCAAACAAAACAAAATATCCACAGCCCGAAAAATCGATCCCCCCCGCCACACTCCACTTCAACACGGAGGTTTCTAGCTATTGACAGGTGTAATAGTGAAATAAACAAAGAAATAGTTTCAAAAATATTGCACACTTTGGTGTTCAATTCATTTAATAATTAGTGAAGAGTATGATGATGACTCATTTCAAAAATGTTGCACAGTTTTTTTGGTGAAATACTGAAGTTAAGTGTTTCACATTAAAAGAATTCATTTGTGCGGTAAAATGGGCTTTGAGAAGGAGCTTATTTCATAAATAATGCACAGCCGCGTGGAGAAGTTAGTTGTTATGTGGACCGGACCGGATTATATCGTATATGTCCTACATTAAAAATTATAAATTCAAAGTATATAAATAATTACCGGAGATTATTCATAATCACAACAAAATTCATTTCATGAATACTGTACGATTTTGTGGTGAAATAATTTCAAAAGTATTGCACACTTTGGTGTTCAATGCATTGAATAAGAAGTGAACAGTGTGATGATGAGCTCATTTCAAAAATGTTACACAATTTTTTTGGTGAAATACTGAACATATAAAAAATATTTCACATTAAAAGAATTCGTTTGTGGAGTAAAATGAACTTTGAGAAGGAGCTTATTTCATAAATAATGCACAGCTGTGAGGGAAAGTTAGTTGGTATGTGGACCGGAAAGTAATATAGCTTCGAGTAAAAGTGATAAATCGGGCGAATAAATATAATTTCCGGCGATTATTCATAATTACCAAACTAATCTTAATGAATGTATTTATGTATTTATTACATTTACCGGCTAATTTATAAAATCTCCAACTTGTTAAGTGAAATTTAATAAAGCTTACTCAGATTACAAGTTAGATAATTTATAAATTAGCCGGTAAATGTGATAAATATTCAGTAATTTGTCACACTAACCCAGCTTAGTTGGGTATGATGAGTAATAGTCGGGGATATCATTCCCCCGACAGCACCAATAATATTTTCCGATCCACCAAATTTTATCTTCATTCTATACTAAGAAATAACGTTCTTAAGACAATATTTATAGCAGGTAATTGGCGTTCCAGTGCACGTGTAGATGAAAATAAATCGTGACTGTTACATAACCTCAGAATCGAGTTGAGGAACATGTTTCAATCGTGACATTTCAAATTTCTCTCAAAAATCAAACGACAGGAAATGTTTTACTGATTAAAACCGCAATTATAGGGGTGATTTAGGGAAAAGTCAAAAAGTTTCGCGACGACAGGATAATATTTCAGATGAAAACTTTTATAAATCAAATTTCCACACCGGACCATTGTTTGGTCGGATTTAGTGTTAATCTCCTTTGAAAATGTTCCCGTTTTTGGTGGCCTCGAGCGAAATGGCAGAAGAAGGATGAGGGAGGAAAACAAATAAATAAATAAATGAAAGAAACAAACAAGAGACTGGTTTTCAAATAGCTAAACAAACCGTCGGAATTTGATAAAAGCTCTAATTATGTTTGTGCTTTCCCGAGAGACTTAATTTTCGGTCCATGAATGGATCCCAGGATGGGAAACACGCGGGACAAAATGGACGCGCAAGTTCACAGCATTTAATAATGACAAAGTCTAAGAGCGGATCGATGACGAGGTGAATCTATACAAGAGAATCCTTCATTTTGCTGAACAACGGATAATGGGCGTGGGGACGAAAGCTCAGCAAAGGAATTCCTCGTTTTGAAGAAAAAAAATTTTTTTACCCTCGTTCATCCGCCAACAACAGCAGACTCTTCCCTCCTAGAACGCATCACTATATCTTGTTTTTCTTTTATGTTTATCCTCAATCCTTTCACTCTGATCGCTGAACATTTATTATGTATAAAATTATGTGTTTGCGGGTGGTGGGAGAGACGCGCGGGGGTTGGGAAGCTTAGCTCCAAAACGCATGAACCGGCTCTGGACCAAAGCTCTCACACATAACCAAATTGCGGAAGACAAACCGGTCATGTCTACAGTTTCCCTCCATCAATCAGCATTTTATAATTATACACAAATCATCAAGGCATATATTATTATATATAATATAATATTAACCATTAAATAAATAAATAATCGGAACTATTTTTAAGAGGACAGAAGTAAGACAACACTTCATAATCTGTCATACCAAAACCTACTAATACTTCAATAAACTGTGCATTATTTATGAAAGAACGTCTTCATGAAACTGTGGATTGCTCACGACCTCATTTATGTAATATTTTATGATCTGTTCTCTCCCTACAATTCTGCACTATCTACAAAACACTCCTCACTCAAATTGTGCATCACTTATGAAACAGAGTGTTAGTGACAGTGTTGATTTTATTTTAATATTTGGAGAAGAGAACTTGCGTTATTTATGAATCAAATTATACATCAAATTGTGCAATATTTATGAAAAATAAAATACTCTTCACCCCGTAAAAGTGTGCATTATTTATGAAATACCAGTGCTTGTGTTGTTCATTATTATCAAACGAATCACATTTCAATGTGTTAGTCTATATCGAATCCTACATCAAATTGTGCAATACTTATGGAAAATAAAATACTGTTCATCCCATAAAACTGTGCATTACTTATGAAATAGGAGTGTTTCTGACTGTGACAATTATAATATGAAATTTCGAAAAGCGAATCAAATTATACATTAAATTGTGCAGTTCTTATGGAAAATAAAATAGTCTTCATAGTGTGCATTACTTATGAAATAAGAGTGTTTGTGACATCGGGCATCACAACCAAACCAAATCACATTTCAATGTGGTATTAATGAGTCAAATATTACATCAAACTGTGCAATACTTATGAAATAAGAGTGTTTACGACAGCTTACATTACCAAAAAATGACTTATATCCAAAAGAAAACTGTGCAGTATTTTTGAAATCGAATGTTTCAAACGACTATGCATTTTGAGGCTAGTTTTACATCGAAATGAGTGTCATAAGTCAAATTTTTCATAAAATTGTGTCATAATCTTGACTCCATAATGCTGTGCATTACTTATGAAATAAGAGTGTTTGGGATAGCTCACATTACTAAAAACTGTGCAGTATTTATGAAATCGAATATTGCAAACGATTGTGCATTTTGAGGTTAATTTTACATTGATGAGTCAAATTCTACCTAAAACTGTGCCATACTCTCTACCCCATAACACTGTGCAATACTTATGAAATAAGAGTGTTTGAGACAGCTCAAATTACCCCCCAAAAAACGACTTGAATCCAACAGAAAAGCGTGCAATATTTATGAAATCGAATATTTGAAACGACTATGAATTTTGAGGTTAGTTTTACATCGAATTGAGTGTTATGAGTCAAATATTAAATAAAACTGTGCATTACTTATGAAATAAAAGCATTTGTGACATCTTAAATAACCAAATAAAAACGAACAGAATCTTAATAAAACACTGTGCAGTATTTATGAAATCAAATATTTCAGACGATTGTCTATTTTGAGGTTAGTTTTTCATCGAAACGAATTTTATTCACGACAGAAAACAGAAAATGGAGGGAATCAACTAACATTACAACAGACTAAAGGTTATTAGAATGCGATCATTGGTGCAACAAAACAAAACAAGAGAGAGAGAGAGAGAAAGGGACAGACTGCCGTCTCCAATTTTAAATGAACGTGTGCAAAATCTACACAAATCCGTGCTAAATATATGACAAATCCGTTCGGGTATAACAGCTACTCATACAACATACAATCTATAGTATAATAAGGAAGGTATATACTAAAAATCACACTGAAGTAGTAAAAATGAATTAAATACCTGGGAAATCCGGAACACCTCCTCATTTCTATATTGTGTATATCAAAAATTAAAAATAAATTGAAAATCTATTTATACTAATAATAAATATATTGAAAATGAAAGACAGAAAATTAATAAAAATAGGAATTATATTAAAATTGAAATTTGTATCGAGCGAAACAAAAAATGAGTGTCAAAACAAACGCAGGCGTCGCACTGGCGAACGCGCTCTCCTCAACTCTCATCCCTTACGGGAGATTTTTTCACGTTCGCCCATTTGTCACACATACACGTTCAGCTTTCCCCGCGAAAAAATTTTCCTAACAACTTTCAAATATTCCTCACGCGTTTTCCTCACCTTGGAAAATAACCTTTTCCCTCTTAACTTATGCTAAAACTCAACCCCCAGCCAACCCTTTATTGCTGACCTGGTTTCTCCAAATCCAGATAAATTGGGGAGCTTGAATTAATGTCATCTCCCCGTTTTCCTCTCATTTTCAGGTTTTCACTTCCCGGAAATTTCCCTGCGCCTTAAAATACGAAGTTAGGCAACCGAGAGCCAGAATCCCGGTTTGCGGGGGGGTGGAATATAAAAAAAATTTCGGAGTATTGATCCCGGGAAGGGCTTTCACAGGATGTCCCGGAATTAAACCGGGAACAGGAGGAGGAGGAGGAGGAGGAGTCAACAAACAAATCCAGATAAAAGAGAGGATTTCGAGATTCTTTTCTTTTTTTACGACTTTGATTCTTCGTTGGAGGACTATTGAAGGACGGCTTTTCCCCGGAAATTTTCCATTATTTTTACATCCCGCTTATACAAAACTTTCCATCCGCCCTTTTCAACATCTGCTTCTTCCATTTCCTTACCCCCACCCCCAACCTCAACCATTTCGTTGAAGAGAACCCAAAAAAATTTTTCCCCAGATTTCTTTTTATTACCGATGACTCGAAATCACCTTTTCTCTCTCTCTCTACCCTCCACCTCCAACCATCCCTCCGTTGGCCTACTTCCAAAAAAGCCTTTTGTTTATGTACAAAAAAAAGAAAATGGAAATTTAAATTCCCAAAGAGAAATTTGAGTAAATAAATTATTTTTTCGTTTAAAAAGGCAAACAAATTGGGTCAAGGGCACAAGAAAGATGTTTCAAAAGTCAGAAATTGAGTTTTCTGGCTCCTGTAGTTTAGAGGAGGAGGAGGAGGTGAAAGGATGAAGAAAACTAGCGGGGGAGGGTGAGGGGGTGTAAAACCTCCACAATAGATGACGACAACAAAAACAGAAAACGAGGAGTTAGCTAACTAAAGGGTTAAATTATTGCTGATAAGTGGTTTTCTTCGCTGTTGCCAGAAATTATATTCGGTGCTGACTCGATGAGAATTTTTCTTTTCAAAAACGGGATATCAGTTTCGAAAATTTCGCAAAATTAGAAAATTTATTCATTATCAATTCACCGAGGGGTTGTTATTAACGAGCGGAATATAATATCCATCTGGGTTTGGTTTTGGGGAGGAAATGGACTGAGGTGTTGAGGGAAAAGAAAAGAAAACGAAATCGGATTTAGACAAAGAGGAATTCTAGAAAGTTCAAAATACTATTAGGATGAACAATGTAATATATACTACTATGACCAAGGAATAATATATATATAATAATATTGCGGGAGGCCTAGTGTTAAAGTTCCTGACTTGGGTGTTATGGTTCGAATCTTCCCCCCGCAGCCTGTTATACTCCCAAAAAGGGATGAAAAACGGGATTAAAACCACCACTAATATTATAATAATATTGAATAATATATGGTAATGAGTACATTCGCGGTAGCTTCAAAGTCGCTCCATAGAAGAGAAGCTCCGCGAAAGCCGCCTCAGATGATATGAAAAGACCTGAGGACCACATAACAAGGCGGGTACTCGACATCACAACAGGACCAAGAAGACGTGGTAGAGCACTTCAAACTTGGCTGTCCGCCATCAGAAATGACCTCAACACCATTAATGCAAAACCCAGGACAGGGACACATGGAGAAAAATAAAGAGGAAGGACTACCCCAAGTAAATGAGACAAGGCCAGGAAGAAAGGAGAAGATTGAATAGTATATAGTATAAATAGTATGGGGGGCATGTCTTACCAGACATCGCATCCTTTAATCTCAATCAATCTTTAAATTAAGCCATAAATTCGAAGTTTTTGGAGCACCTTATAAAATCGGTCATCTGTACATTAAATAACAGCCTCGAGGTGAGGGGAGGACGAAGAAGGAAATATGAGTGAGCATGAAAAGCTCTCGAAACGAAAGCTCTATGATTTCGTGATTGCGGATTATTTAGATTAAAAAAATAAATAATTAAGTTAATAAATAAACAAATAAACAACTGACAAGAGTTATTTATATCCTCTCTCTCGCTTGTTTAGCAGAACAACTTAAAAATACTGCATAACTGTCTTTATATTATACAGTTCTATATATTGTACATAGTTGAGCTTAAATCCCGTTTTTCACCCTGTTTGGGGTGTAACAGGATAAGGGAGGAAGATTTGAACTTGACATTATAAACAGTATAACTTTGTGATTAACTTTATAACACTACAGCATCCTGTATTTGATTCATCAGCAATAACTTTCCGAAATATATGTACAATTTAAATGAGTCTTCATTTCAAAAATAATGCACACTAAGGGTGGGCTATTGATAGGTTTCATTTCAAAATTCGCGGATACTTGGAAGTGCACTTGTTATGCTAACAACTGGAACACCCCAGAGTGAAGTGGATGAATCGCAGGGTCACGAACCATAAAATACAAAAATTTACAACATAAACTCCCAAAATCATCGACCGAACCTCTTGACCGAGGTTAGATGTAGGGTGCGACATTATGCTAACATCTGGAAGCTATCAACAAACACACCAGAATGAGAATAGTCTAACTAAAACCAAAGACTTCCCAACACTCCCGGGTATTTGTACGAAACCCTTCTGGGAGGATATTGAACTGGTGACGGATATTTGAACAGAAGGAGATTAAAGATTCCAAGAACTTATGGTCTAAGACGATCAATTAGAGCCTCCAATTGTGTCAACACAACTACAAATGAGAGAGACTGTGTCTTGACAACTGACTATAAATACTGATCACGTTTTCTATACTACTTCCGGTGAGAAACCATCACTCTACGTACAACATATGATCTTTACTTCTAACCGGTATAACACCCTATACACACGTAACTCGGTTTCTATGAATAAAAATGAGACGAAATACTGTCTCATAAAGTCGATGAAAAAAAATTTTTTTATAAAACGTGATTGGTATAAAAATGACAAATTTGAGGCGACATTATTCATTCCGAACATAACAGTTAGACTAAAAGAGATCACTAAAAAAAGCAATATGACTAATAATTCAATTATTTATTTATATATTTGAGTTTCAAATATATTTGTTCTTGGGTATAACAGGATACAGGAGAGGATTCGAACTTACGACCATAACTTCTACAGTCGGACGCTTTAACCACTACACCTCCCACATAATTCAATTTAGGTGAACCGGAAAATAATATCGATTCTGTGCGTAACACCTAATGTATATGTTACGGTAAAAGTGATAAATCAAGCGTAGATATATAATTGACGGCAATTGATCGTAATTACTGAATATTTATCACATTTACCGGCTAGTTTAAATAATCTCCGACTTGTAATGAAGAGTTTGCTCAGATGTTTCGCTTCTGCCATATATTCGATGTTCTTATTGGCGAGCACACCTGCTTGGATTGCTTACCGTCCTGTCAGAAAGATCACAGAAGCCAAACATGTGAGCAATCTTTAATTAACTTTTTCCTTATGAGTTGGAAATTTTATAAATTGGATGGTAAATGTGATAAATATTCAGTAATTTATCAAATTAACCAAGTTTTGTTGGCTATTATGAATAATTTCCGTCAATTATATATATTCGCCTGATTTTTCACTTTTACCGTAATATATATACGCTATCAGTTTTCGGTTCACACATCAACTAACTTTTCCACACAGCTGTGCATTATTTATGAAATAAGCTCCCTCATCAAGGTCTATTTCACCAAACAATGAAATATTTTATATGTTCAGTATTTCACAAAATATGTGCAATATTTATGAAACGAGCTTATCATATTCACTAATTATTAAATAAATCAAACTCCAAAGTGTGCAATACTTTTGAAACTACTTCCCCACAAAATCGTGCAAGGTTTATTCCCACGTTCACACCGGGGGAATATTTGGGTTTCTCCCCGTGAGACGTGACTGATTAGATCACAATCAAATGCCTACGCATCACCGGTGGGCGCGACGACGTGAACGTGTTAAATGAATTTGGTGGTGATTGTGAATAATCGTCGGGAATTACATATATCCACCCGATTTATCACTTTTACTCTAACATATACACGACATTACTTTCGGGTTCACATAATACTACCCCCTTTCAACAACGGTTCATTTCAAAAAGTACCAGAATAATTGGTTTCGAACAAAATCGCACTGCTCGGACCTGTGTACCTGTGAAATTACTCTCATTTTAACAGTTTTTGTTATTTAAGATGTAAAATGCCGACATCATCCGGACAATAGCACAGCTCCATTTTGGAGCCAGACGTTTGGACAATAGACACCGGATTAGCCATTCCAAGAAGGATCAAATTTAAACCCCTTTATAGGTACACCGTTTAGGTAATGAAATTGTTTCGTGATTTGGAATGATTGAGAATTGGACTACAGTATCAGACTACAAAAAAAAACGCGGGAGGTCTGTGGTGTAGTGATTAAACTGCCAGACTAAGAAGTAATAGTCGCGAGTTCAAATTCTCCTCCCGTATCCTGTTATACCCAAAAAGGGTGGAAACCGGGATTGAAACTCAACTATAACTATAGCTATAACTATAAAAAATTTACTTACAGTTTTATAGGTTTGTAACCAACCGCGTAAAAAAAAAGTCACCGAACGGATTCTTCACTAAAAGCACAGCAAAAACACTTCAACGACCAAACTAAGCTTTTTATCAGCGTATAGCTGTTGACACCTTTGGTGGTAAAACCGAACTGAAAGGTTGCAAAATCCCTCAGGCAGGTAGAGAATCCT
Source organism: Columbicola columbae (assembly GCA_016920875.1). Taxonomy (NCBI): domain Eukaryota; kingdom Metazoa; phylum Arthropoda; class Insecta; order Psocodea; family Philopteridae; genus Columbicola; species Columbicola columbae. The sequence continues at coordinate 4,803,078 of JADMLL010000005.1, read as the reverse complement.
CGGAATTTTACAACTGGACTGTTTCTTTTTTTGGACAAAACTCTCACTACCTGTAACCCTCAAACCTTTTTTTGGTTTCTTTTGTTTTTTTGTTTTTTGGTTTTGAGGTCATTGACGCACCAACAATCAAAATCAGAGTTCTTCAAAGAGAACGTTTGAGTTTTTTTTAAACTTATGGGTATGATGATCTCTCCACGAAGTTCTAAGGGTCAAGGGCGATACTATTTACAAATCCAAATAATTTGATGAATATTTGAAACCACTACTGATATCAATCTCTTGTTATTCTATCTCGTGGGGAAGTTACAGCGACAAACTGTCTAATACCATAACAACCAAAATCTGGGGTAGGCCTTAAAGACAGGATGGAGAAAAAATGGAGTCATAAGAAGTCCAGACTTAAGACAGGCGAAGCGTTGAAAAAGGGCTTAAGAGCCTACAGGGAGTTTTGGAGGAGGTAGAAAGAAGAAGAAGCAAAAACGAAAAAACAGGAAGCAATGCTGACATTGTGGTAGCCCATACAGCAAAAAACCAAAACCTGGCAAAACTTCCAAGCCAATTAAGGGGGTGGATAATGTAAGAAACCGCACTGAACATAGCACACATCTTCAGGAAGGTGGTACGAACACTCTCAACTCCAAACGTTCCTAAGGATGGTTGCTGTATTCTGCCAACAGGCAATAGCTGTGGCTGTGTTTAACAGATAACAAGAACTCCAACATTGCTCAATCACCTATGTATGTCAATTCTTTCATGTTTTTGGGGTAAATCTCATCAATATAAGTAAGCAATAATCACTGCTACTGAGGAGGAAAGGTCTGGTGGAGGAATTAGAAACCAAAAAACGAAAAATACTGAGACCAAACCTGGATTCTGTCAAAGGAATGACGTCACAATCACAAACTATATCTCTGAGATCCGAAAGAGAAGAATCCTCTTCACGGACACTAATGGACTCAAAAACTGACCAACGAGGTCTTCCAAACACTTCCTCAACAGAGGCACAATACAAATTTAAGTCTTTCAGGATAACAATAACAAAAAACAGAGCACAAATGAAAACTTACCATCAGCTCATGAACCAAACTTAAAGTACACAATCTCACCACCAAACCACTCAATACTAAGACCATCAATGTGACCCATGAAGCCTATATCAGGGGTATTTATAAGAGAAACAATTTCCATTGATTCGGTTCCATTTCCTACCCTTTTTATCTTATCCACTAGCGGATATTTGAACAGTAGAGGATTTAGGATCCCAAAAATTATTAAGGATTAAATGAATCAATTAGAAGCCCCAAGTCTGATAAGGCAACTAAAGATAAATTTGGGTTGTGTTTTTATTTTGTATCATTTCTTGTGAGAAGCTGACCTCTTCTGTACAAAGTATGAACGTCTTCAGTCGTGCTGTTGTCTTTGGTTTTTATGGCGACATGCAAGATTTGTATCAAAAGAGTCAAAAGACATGCATAAATTTGAATGAATACGCCATCAGGTTTGTAGGAAAGGGTCTAAACCAGGGGTGGGCAATCTTTTTAATCAACGGGCCAATTTAAATTTTAAAATTTTTTGAAGGGCCGCACATAACATAGGAACTAAAGTAGGAGGGCCGCAAAAAATTTGCAACACACAAACCACGCGGCTAGTTTAGCTTCTTCTGTAGACTATACATCTATTCTACTAAGTAAAATCCACATAAAACTTTTCGACTGTCAAAACATAATTATAGCGGGCCGGATTAAATAGTTGGCTCGAGGGCCGCAATTTGCCCATCACTGATCTAGACAAAGACTTAATTTTCTATAAGTAGAAAAAGCGACCAACTAACAGTCAGTAAGTGAACAGAAACAGCCTAACAGTCAGTAACGAACAACAGTGCTATATTTTACAGATATTGTAAATAATATTCATTTCAATAAACTTGTCTTTTGTCCCAGCAGTACACTTAATTCCAGCACTTTTAAAACATCAATTTTGTGATAATATATTTTCTTTTAAGTTTGTATATTTATATTGTACACCCTTATTGAGTGGTAGCAATGTCATTTCAATCACAACAATCTATATCAATAATTATTATATATTATGACATATAACAAATATCTTATCCTCAAAAGCAACTGTCATCAACTTTGTGATAATAATCAAAAGATGGTAGCACTCTGTTAACACCCAGAAATTGATTATTCAATGGTCCCAACAATATATTATGAAATTTAATTTCTATGAATAAGAGGTGAGGAGAATGTCTTCCAATTACAGACTTACAATACTTATATACAGTATAAAAACAAAAAATAGAAGGAATAAGAGTAAGATTATTTGTCCTGAATATCACACAATTGAATTTATAAATTAGGTACACTATTAGGAAGACCTTGTTTCATAAATAATGCACAATACTACCAATAATTAATTTCATAAACAATGTAAGGCAACAACAATTTTGTAAGGCCACATTTCAAAATGAATATACAGGTGAATAATTCATTTCAAAAATACTGCACAGTTAAGAATGATTGGTTTCTTCCTTGTTTTGAATATTTTTTTTACTTTCAATCATTTTGCAACAGAAATGATTTTTCATATTTATAGTTAGAGGCTTGAATGTTCAGTATCTCTCAAACATGAGCTCCTTTGACAGGATTATTGTTTTAATTAAATAGTAATTTGTACTTTTGAAAAAAAGGGCAAAAAGCAAAAAAACATTTTGCATGGAAAGCTGCAAGCTCTGCAAAAAGAAAATTACAAACGCGATTTGTTAAATAAAAAAAGGCTTTCGAGGGAAAGCTTTTCCAGAACGACGATGGAAATTAAAGAGCGAACGTGATTTAAAACCAAATCAATTTTTTTTCCTCTCTCTTTCTTTTCTTCTCCATGATGGGAATGTTATACCCTTCAAAATCAATTTAAAGGCCTTGATGTCAATTTAAAAATTGGAAATGGCGGAGATGGTTTTGAAGTTGAGAAAGGGAAGAAGGTGGAGGATTGGGGGATGTATGAGACACAAACAAACTCCACTTGGTTTTGACTGTATACTCTTCCACAGGATGAAGTTCCTTTGACAGATGAAGAGAGAAATCTTATGTGAGGAAAGCTGATTAAAGATGCAGTGAAGAGTGACATTTTGGGAAAGGACTGGAGAAAATATTTTTGGAACTGAGATTCATTTTCAAAATTGAATGTTAACTCTTACAAGCCAAGAGATTGATTACTCTGAGTCAACAACAACTCCTCTTATAACTAACATACTCATTCACAGGCCATTAGACACTGCAAAACTGTATCAAAATCATTGAAATGCATCATCATATCATCAAAACACTTACCAAACACAGAATCCTGAAAGAAGTGAACTGTTCCATCCATGGTTAGCTGCAGCATGTTAAACATAACCAGATTAATCACACTCAAAATGACATCTATAAAAAAATATTTTTAAATCAAACAATTTTCAAATCTAACATCTTCAAATAGCTTGATCACGTGACCTCTCAATTTTTGAAATAAATATAAAAACGATAAATTCTTCAAAAACATTTAAGATCTTTGTTTTATTTATTTATTTAGTTTTTCGTTGGATTTCTAAGCTTTAAGCTAATTTTACTGATTTGAAATTACCTGTCGAGAACATATGTTTCCAAATAATGAAGAAATCTTCAAATTTTAAAAATCCGCCTTATTAACGATTCGTCTAATGACACGCCGATAAAATGGACGTTCGCTGAAGTTTACTTATCGCTAGTTCTTATTAAAAAAGCTTCCGTACACTGTAACTAATTCTCAACTAAATTTAATTAGAAGAAGATTTAGAAGATTTTCGAAAAACATGTCGTTGCAAACGATATGGAAATTTATTACATATTGGTACTTCCGATACTTAATGGTAACGGAATTGTACATGGTGGAGAGGTGGGAGAGAAATGTGATAAGTATCCTTTTTAAGAAAAATTAATTTTTAAGGGAAATTTACCCTTAAGAATAATTTCTTTTATTTGTATATTGGTAAGATGAAGGACTAGGCAGTTGTAGAAAAATTAGAAAATTTTTTTGCAATTTTCTCTGGGGGTTTCTATCACTTTTGCTTACATAATGTTGGGGATTAATTAAATCCTCAGCTCTGAAATTTTTTTAAATCCTCGATTCCATTTGTTTAAAAGGTTTTAATGTATTAGCTTTTAGATCAAGTCTTGTCGGTTTAAAAACCAACCTGATTGGGTTTCGTCAAGTCAAATAAGGTATTTGGGTTTTTGGAAGTTTTAATTTCTCATATTCTGTCTTGCTGTTGTCTGATGATAGTGACGATTGAGTTACTGATTGTGTAATTTGGTATCTTGAGTAAAGAAATGATCACAAGATAATCACCCATTTTCTTCTGTCAGGAATTTGAAAAGAAGTCCTTTGATTAATTGCTTACTGAAGTTATTGAGAATGTTGGGGGAGACATTTTTTACCACAGTTGGGGCTTAATGCAAGTTCATTGAAGCCAGGAGTCAATAGCTTAAGTTTTTATTGAAATTTGTGAAAATGTTGTTTAGTGACAAAAGGGCTAAACCCTCAACAAAGGGTGGGAGTAAGTGCTTTGTTTTACATACTCAATAGTGAGGAATCAGATCAAAACTCAAATTTAAATTTCGTTAAAACACCTTTCTCAAAAGCTTCTGAAGTTTTCCAGTTCAAAACACAATCATCATTATCAAATTTAATAAAACAAGCAAAAATTAAAAAACAGCAGAAACACACTTATACCCATTTTGTTAAGGTTTCATTACTTACAAGATTGTTAACACAAGTAAGCTTAGAAATGACTTATTGAATGGTAGTTCATAGGGCAATAACCGAAGAGTGCAAAGACTGCAAATGACAATGTGAGGTTTCGTCAAAACACAAAACCACCACCATCATCATTTAATTCCGGTTCAACAAACACAATCAATCACAAATTTCCTTAAACATTTTAATTAGATTCAGCAGCTGTGATGTTGTTTTGTCTTCTATGGTACTTCAATGCCAAATATCTCATATCCGGAATGTCAGAAGCTAGATCGTTTGTCACTTATGTTTCTCATTAGCAGGTAATAGACTTAGGAAAGCCAGAAACCGATTCCATTTTAGTGAAATTAGGAAAAACAACCTTAATAAGCAGTAGATAAATTTTGTCAAAGTCTAAAACAAGATTTTGGTAAACATTTACATTATTACAAAAACTGTTTCCTTTCCTCAACAGATGAATACTACAAATATGAGTTGAGTTTGAACAGTTTTCTTTTAGTCATCAGTAAACTAGATAATCAGGAACTGGATTCGAGAATATTCAGAAGGAACCATTCCTTCCTGTTGTTGCTTTTAAACCAAACCAAAGGTTTTTAACTTCGAATGAAATAAACAAAAAAAACTTCAGTTAAGTTTTGTATATAAATTTATATTTACATCATAAAAAAAATTTAAATCTGTTTTTTTTAGTCAGCACAACAAACTGTTAATATTTAATTCTTATTTACATAAATAATCATACAATAAAAAAATTTTTTTAATAATTTGTTTTCGGGTTGTTTTTATTGAATGTCTAAATAAAATCATTTACATGAGATACATAACTTTTTAAATGACGATGGAAATGTCATTTTTGGTATTCAATCAAATGATTTCAAAAACAAAAATTATTGTCAACATTGTCAGCTGACTCGAGGAAGTATCAACTTGAAGGTGTTGATATAGTGTCAGAAGAAAGCTTTCAAAGTGAATCCTCTCCTAAATTAATAACAACTCTGTGATATGAACGGGAGGAAACGCTCATGCATTAAAACCACTGTGCATTATTTTTGAAATAAAACCCTCATTTCATAAATATTGCACACTTAACGATACTCATTCCAGGAACCTTTCTACACACAACCGAAAGGTAAAACCTCCCAAGTGACACACCGAACGAAACCGCCCTCTAGATAGGATGGTGAGAACAACAGGCGCTTACATCCATCACGATCGATGTGTCCCAGGCCCTGTTTCAAAAGTTCCCGGAATGATTTTTGTTTTGTCAACTAGACAAGTTTGGCGAGAGCGAATAGACTAAGTTTCAAAAAGATTGTAACACGCAACGCAAGGAAATGCTAGCGAATGAAAACCACTGTGCGATATTTTTGAAATAAACTCTTATAAGTGTGCATTATTTTTGGAATAAACCTCTGCAACAAGTGAGTATTAATTTTGAAATGAATTACTTAAAAGAACTAGTTTCATAAATAGTGCACACTTAGCAGGGATTCATTTTGTGAGCATGTATGACTGTCTAGAAAGAGTTTATTTCATAAGTAATGCACACTTTTTTTCCTTTCCAAAATCTAAGATTGATTTAAATTTGATTGATAACATTGAGCTTTTAAATTTAATAAATTTAACATAACTTTGCATTCTCTTAAGTGTGTGCATTACTTTTGGAATGGAAACTGTTTAAAACCGTACATTATTTATAAAACCACTGTGCAATATTTTTGACATGAATTAATTAAAATGTGCACTACTTTTGAAATAAATCCCTCCAACAAGTGTGTTAACTATAAAATGAATTACATTAAAGAAGAAGTCGTTTTATAAATATTGCGCACGTGGCAAGAATTCATTTCGTGAACATATCTGACTAGTCAAAAAGAGCTTATTTCATAAGTAATGCACACTTTTTTCCATTCAATATTTAACACAAGATTTTCTAAAGTAAATCAAGTTGAGTGATAATGATGAGTTTCTAAAATTAATAAATTTAACGCCAAACAATTTTGAAAAAAAAAATGTCCATAAATGAGTATTCCTCTTAAGTGTGTGCATTACTTTTGAAATAAAGCCCTCCAACAAGTCTGCATTATTTATGAAAAGAATTATTTTAAATGAGAACTTCTTTCATAGTAAATATTGCATACTTAGCAAGCGTTCGTTTCTTGAGAACGTCTAGAAAGAACTCATTTCATAAGTAATGCACACTTTTTTCCCATTCCAAAATTTATGACGACAAATTTCGTAAATTTAATCAAGTTCATTGACAACAATGAGTTTTTAAATTTCATGAATTTTTGAATAACGCCAACAAAGTTTAAAAACCGGTTCATTAAATAGCATTCCTCCTAAAGTGTGCATTACTTTTGAAATAGAAAACTCTTTAAAAGCATTCATTATTTATAAAAAACAAAACCATTGTGCAATATTTTTGAAATAAACCCCTCATCTCATAAATACTGCACACTTAACACTACTCATTCCAGGAACTTTTGGAACTGAACCTGTATACAGACACGCATTCAAACAAAACATCAAAACCTAACTTGGGATCATTTTAGAAATTGACCCCTGGCAAGTGTGCATTATTTATGAAATTAATTACTCTTAAAAAAATTTCTGAAAGCTTTCTGTTGCCCCTAAACTTACAAATTCTAATTTCTCAACAGAAAGATAACATAAGGCAGCAAATTTCTGTAAACAATTTATGGACTGTATAGCTCATCCACGAAGTGGATAGCGTTAAATCGAGTAGCAACAAACAACTGCTAATTACTGTAACTTCTTACTGTATAAATGGTTTGATCTTATCACTTCGATAAATTTTTCTCAAACACTGAACACATTTTATTGTCCCTGTGAATAATGTTGTTACTTCCCAACACTGGTATATAGTTCTAGGTATATAGAGTCTCTCGCGTAAAAAAAATCACCTGATTGTACAGAAAACAAAAAGCTCTTCAACAAACAACCCGATCGAATTACAATTTTACAAATTGTATAAGAACAATAAAATATTTTAATTTTTTTTATTTTATTCGACATTTTAAAATTTATTTCATTTCGAGGATTCGTTTTAAAAAATAATTTTTTTCGAATAAAATTTCCTAATCGAGAATTTTATTTTAAAATCTATAACGATGGATTCGCGTAATTGAGAGACAACCACAAAGATCAACTCAAATCGAGGACGACGTTTACCAAAAAACAAAAACGAAAAGTTCGATCGAATACTGAAAATCGAAATTACAAAGCGAAGCATGTCAAAGACTAGACGATAAGATGAACAAGTTGACATCTGGGGGGCAGAATTATGTCAAGGAAAGAGGAGGGGGGTTGACGAAAAGACAACAGCTTCGAGAGATGCGTTCGAAATGAGAGAAAAATAAAAAGAGGACAACGATTAACTCTTCTACCTCCCACTCAACCACACCGGCTAAGGGAAGTTTGTGGTCCGGAAAACAGACCAACCCCCAGTAGTCTTGTAGGTATCGAACCTTTCAACCGACAGCCGAGGGGTAAAACCTCCCAGGTGACACACCAAACGAACAGAAAACCGCCCTCTTAGATAGAATGATGTGAACAACAGGCGCTTACATCCATCACGATGATGTGTCCCAGGCCTGTACCAAAAGTTCCCGGAATGATTTTTGTCAACTAGACAAGTTTGGAGAACCAATAGATTTTGTAAAAGTTTCGAAAAGATTGTAACACGCAACGCAAGGAAATGCTAGCGAATGAAAACCACTGTGCAATATTTTTGAAATAAACTCACTTGAGTGTGCATTACTTTTGAAATAAACCCCTCCATACAAGTGCATATTGATTATAAAATGAACTACCTAAAAGAAGAACTCGTTTTATAAATATCGCACAGTAGGCAAGGGTTCATTTCGTGAGTATGTCTGACTGTCGAGAAAGAGGTCATTTCATAAGTAATGCACACTTTTTTTCTTCTCCAAAATCTAAGATTGATTAAAATTTGATTGACAACATTGAGCTTTGATGAAATTTAATAAATTTAACGTCAACAAATAAATTCCATAACTTTGCATTCTCTAAGTGTGTGCATTACTTTTGAAATTAAACTGTTTAAAAACGTACATTATTTATGTATTTAAAAGAAACATTGTGCAATACTTTTGAAATAAACCCCTCCAACAACTCTGCATTAATTATGAAATCAATTCCTTTAATGAAGAACTAATTTCATAAATATTGCACACTTAACAATAATCATTCCGGAAACTTTTACAACAGAACCTGTATACAGACACACACCCAGAACAAAACATCAAAAACCTAAGTTTCATATGAGGGCTGGAAAAATCGCTAAAAACAAAATCAATTTGGCCACAGTCAGAGATGCGAGATTTCAAGCACGCTGTAGTCTGTATATAAACAGTTCATTACGTCACAGGGGTGGGTGAGGGGATGGTTTAAGATCCTGTGGGTGGCAGTAAAAATCGATTAGCGCAAAAAAGAAATCCAAACAAACTCATTTCAACCGGACACACATGTACAAACGCATTAATACCCGTAGAAAGAGAGAGAGAACCAGCTTTGATATTATCGATAATACGAAAGCCAGTATTTATATAAAAAAATATATAAAAACATACATAAAAATAAAACATTCGAGCAATAAATAGTTATTTGTTATTAATTAACAGCCGAGAAGCGAAAACAAAAACCGAAGAAAATCTGTGAAAGAAAAAAAGGGAAAACGACATCAAATCTCTGGATCGAAACGTCTCACGCGAACCCTTTGCTTGTAGTGATACTCTTTAAGGTAGCTTTTCAGTGCCTTTGGTAATTGGAGTTGATTTATCGAATCGTATTTCGTTCTGCTGCAGACCGTCGCCCTACACAGGTGCTGTAGTGGAAACGGGAAATCGCGGTGAAGCGGTATCGCGAGCATGGGCTCGAAGAACATGCAGCAAGACGGATCCTTGTAGTGTTCGAGCAAACCGCAGACGGTCGACGAGGAAAACACTCCCGGGTCGTGTGAGTCGAAGCTGAATTTGTGGTTCCATTGTTCTACTCTCGCGTGTAAGGATCGTTCGTACCTCCGGAAACTCACTGAGAACAGGTATTCCTCTTGGGAGGAATCTCTCAGTAAGAAAGTCCCTTCCGGACGACCCTCGAGTAATCGTTCTGCTTCGAATCTGTCCATTTTACCTGGAAAGTGGAGGTGTGTTAGTGACAACCCTCTCAGTTCTGATAGTCCATCAGTTTGTGAGTTACTTACCCCAATAAAAAGAAGACAACGTGATCTGAAGAAGATCCGGAACTAAACAATGGATATAATCTACTTGTGTGTGCACCATTCTTTGGACGGATGGAGGGAGATTCACATCGATTTGTGATAGAGCTGAAAAGGCGCTGGCATGAAGGCCCAGGTGAGCCTGGAAGAACATCGTCAGATTGTCCAGTGTCAACTCCGGCGGGCAGATCAACTGAATGTGTTGACCCGGTTGAAAGCCAGGTGGAGGTTCCACGCCTTCGGCTATCTCTCTCGCTCTCTCCAGTCGAGCTCTTTCGTCGCAGTCCTCGATGGGAAAATCCTCCGGATTGAATTTGGAGAGATCGATCACGGGATTGCTCCTCGTCGGTTCTTCCGATTTGGATCCGGTCACTGCTGGACACGACTTTCTCCTGAACCCCCCGTTCGACGACTCTCCTCCACCCGTGCTTGAGGTATTTGCTTCGAAGACGACTCCCGCGCCGAGATGGTGTTCTTCTGTACGTCTATAACCCGTACAGACACATGAATCACAGACGATATTCGGTTGGGGTATGTCTGATTCGATGAAACTCGAACTAGAACCGTGGAATCCGGTTTTTAACTTAGCACAATTAAATTTCGACACCCAGGTACTTCTCTTTTTCACATTGTCACCGATGTTATCCTTTGTCCTTAGCGTCTTATTACCCCGCGACTTCCTCTTACTCACGAAAGACATAGTTCTTAAACTGCTTCTCTTCAGGTTGCTTCCCTCCGAGCCCTTCCGCGATTTATTTAACTTTGACTTCGACTTGACCGAACACGTGCACGGTTCGTTTCCGCACTCGCTCGTGTGCGCCTGGTTCTGACCTACAACGTTCCCGTTCAATTCGTCCGTTCTCGTGCTTCTCTCCGACGACGAATTACTATAAATACTCTCGAAATGTTCCTTCACGTTACCCACATCGTTGCCGTTTAGTGACGAGCCTTCGTTTCCCCTGGCTATGTGCCTCGTTTTATCGTTTTTGAAATTGTCGTTCGACGCCCCGTCACCATCGTTACCGTTCTCCTTACCACCTGCTTCGTCCTCTCCATCCATTGTGACGAGTAAACCTCTAAGTTCACTTAATTTCTGGCCCATATTACTTCTTCCTATCATTTAATACTAACATTCTTTGTCAGTGACCCATTTCCTTTTTCAAATGGTATATTTTATCTACAAGATTAGTATTATCTGCAACAAACAAAAACCAAAACATCATTAAATTAATTATTACATCAAACAGCACACACCCTAACACTAAAATGAGAATAATCTTTAGTAAACAAGAATTTGCAAGTTCAAGGATCACTGATAGACTTGATTTCTCTTTTAAATCCTCAAATAACAACACAAACAGGAAACCGAGGATTTGATTTCTGACCAATACTGAGAAAGGGACAGACAAGAGTAAATCATTATCAGCACAAGCACAGAACAAAACAATGAAAAGTGATTATAGATCCACCCAAAATTCTTCGAAGTCATAGATGTTTCTAACTTCCCAAAAAATTTTTCACCCACTCGAACCCATTCCCACTTACTTTTGTGAACAGGTCTGAAAGAATTAATTTCAACTATGATAAGTTATAGACTATAACTAAACAACTTTCCTTGACTAAGGTATATAGAACTTAAGACAGCGAAATTTGAATATGAAAGGAAACAATAAATTTCAAATCGAGAGGTTCAGAGACTGACTAGCACAAAAATCATAGATAACTGACCACAAACTCGAGATAACACTTTCTTGATTCTTCACCAACTCAAACCCACTCTCAATTTATTCTTATGTACAAGTAGAAAGCATTAACTTCAACAGCTATAAAATATAAACTACAAATAACAGCTTCTCTCACCACAACAAATTCCAAAAGTTTTAAGCATCCTCAATGAACAAATCCAAACACCAGAACCCAGGTACCAATAAATCAGGTGTATCAGAGACTGAATAAACACAATAAAGGGAGACAGATGACTAAACACAACAAAAATCCATAAACTCATCAAGTCAACAATTTCTAAAATCTTTCAATGATTCCAAAACCCCCACATGTCCTTCACCGATTCACAAATCACTCTCACCTATTTACATGTTACACAGAGTTAGAAAGTGTTACTTTCAACAATAAAAAAAAATGTTAATCAATTTCCCTCAACTAAAATAGATTTTTAACAATGAAATCATAACACTGAGTCATCCCCATTTTAAAGATAAGCAGTCAAAGATATAAAACGTAAAAAAGATAAAAGTAATTCAAAACTTGCAAAATCATTAAAATTACTTTTTCGACATTCATAATTTTTAATTGGAATATCAAAAGGACAATGACTGCCACACACAAAGACAAAAGGAAAAAAGAATGAAGACATAAAAACCACTGACTCACACCTTTGGAATATCAATAAAAATGAAACTTTCACATCAAACTTGAAAAATGAATCCACTTCCTTAGACTATTATTCCTTTTAATGGTGTATATCACCTTCCTCTTTCCCTCACTGAATTGCAATCCCACAAACTCAAAACCACAAAACTGGTCTAAGGATTAGTAAATACAACAAAACAAAAAAAAGAAATCTAACCAAAACCACACTTGAACTTCCTTAACACCAAATTGAAAATGTGTCGATGTGCACATAACACAAAATTGAATGGCTTTACATTATATCACAATTCATTTAGGAAACAGTCTTTAAAAATCATTTTTGTTATCTTTCTTTTTGTTCTTTAATATTAGGCAATAATAGATAAGCAAATTTTTCATATTCCACTATGCTTATAATTGCTTACTACACTTTATTTGAAAGACAGCCTGCTCATTTAAAAAGTAAATTTTAACAATTTCTAAGAAAACTGTTATGTCTGGGTTTCATCAATGAGTTTTCTCGTTTTTGAAAGAGGAAAAACAAATGGAAAACTAAATTTGTGTTGTTGAGTTCACTACAAAACAAAAAATTGAATTGATTCATTCCTACAAATGCTTTTTAAGCAATGTTTTAAGAGTCTCTGAACTGTATGAATTAAAGTTTTTTATTCCAGGTTTTTCACCCTTCGATATAACAGGTGGCAGGGGTTGAACTATTAACCTTACTTTGCTAGTCAGGTGCTTTGACCACTCATCACAGGTCACCTTGCCAACTACCACAAATATACTAAACAAAACACAAAGCTGGAGTTTGAAGCTTACATTTGCACCTATCAATTAGCACTGAATGAATGGAATTTTTTATTTTTATTTTTAAAGATAAGACCAAAAAAACAACTTCACAGAATGAAATCAATGATTAGCTTTTTTTTTTAAATGTTAATCAATTAAAACCTTTATTTATCATTTGTTTTGGTGAATTGAGCTTTAACAACCCAACAACCATAAAGCAAACGCGTTATTGATAAAAAACATCTTTGTGCTGAATTAATTCAAGCATGGATCTTTTCCCCCATTTTCAAAAACATTGTAAAACGACCTTGTGAAGTCAGATATAACCCATTCGAAAGATTTTAAAAACGAACTTCACGTTTGAATGAAAAACAAGGAGAAGAGAATGGTGATATCATTTCATTCAATAAAATCCCAAAACGAGTGAATTTAATCAAATTCGAGATCCTTACCTCATGATTAATTCATAATTGACATTAAATCCTTTCAAAATAAACAGGTTCAACAGTTACAAGTCGAACAACTGGAATCTTTTCAACAAAAAAATATTTAAACTTCCTCATAGCTTATTTCATGGCCAAGAAAACAGGGTCCGAATTTTCCAAGACCCACTTTCGTTTTAAAATTGAACTTTTCGAAAAGAAAATAAAACAAGATCCGACGCTAGCACTTGTAAAAACATTCAAATCCTCGTAACAAATAAAATAATTAATATTTACCAATCTCTCTGATCAATATACTTTAGCTGTAACAAATGTTTTCAAACATAAAAATTCGAAATCCATATTTTGATTCAGGCCATTTTATTTGATGATCCAATCCCATTGTTGCCAAGTTTCGTTTCGCCGTGTCAATTGAACTTATCCCACAAGTCTAATTCCACGCGTCCTAAACTGATCTCACGAAAAAAATAAACGGAATTCCTTTTCATGGACTTTGTATGATTTATTTCTAATTTATTAATGAGTTCTGAGAAATCAAAATGATCTCATAGCAAAAGGTAAAACAAAGTGTCAAATAAATAAAAGAGGGAATCAATTTGGCCTTAAATCAAAACCTTTTTTCGTTTATTTTAGCGTCAACAAAGTTGTACAAAGCTTCTTGGTTCTGAAACAAACCTTCGTACTCGGTTCAAGCTTTTAAATCTTTATTTGTGTTTCATCACCACTATTTAATACACGGTTTTACCATCTGTTATGTATGTAAAAGATTTTAAAGCGTGAATAATTTATGGTGACTTCTTCGGAAAAACAAATACTGATAACAAATGTTTAAAGAATGACTGTTACTTCCCGTCGCAAAAGTGTAAGTTCATATTCCACCTATTAATACGTCGTTAGCAGCTATTCTTATGGCTTTTCATTCAGTCAAGCTATGGAGATTTTATTTGAGATAATGAAACTCAGAAATCACATTTCAAAACCTGATGTTAGATGTCATTAACTTTTTATAGTAAACTTGGAGAAACATTTAAAAGTTTTATTTTATTAAATTTATTTATTTAGTAGGGTTTGCAGTAGCAAAATCTGTCTTTGCAAAGCATTTTCTAAGGATTTAGAAATTTTCTTAAAATTATTATTTAGTGATTTCATTTGAAATTGGTCTTTCTCAACAGTTACCCAAATATTGGCTTTGTAAGACTGTCTAAATGTCTGTCGATAATTCGGACCGATCAAAAACTTCTGTTCCGTCTTCTGCTAGAAGCCGCAGGTAGGAATCCTTCAAAACGTTAGAATTTGTAAATGAAAACCAAGATGATTAGTATCATCATCCTGTACTGACTTTGGAGGTTTTGGGTTTGGATTACTTACCTGACTGTCTTCTTACTTCTGCACACCTTCGAGGAATTTTCTAATTTGGTCCATCTATCTCCATCGATCAACTTTTCTGTTGCTCTGTATAATGTATGATTGAGATATGACCATAACTTGTCAGAGGTAGTTAAAAACTAACCCAACAGGGGAATGATTGGTGGGGTGATTGATAAGGAAGAATACAATCGGATGAAACACCCTAGTAGCCGAAAATCATTCACCTTTGGGTTGTAGGTATGTTCCTCCAAAATTTTAGAAACAACCTAAGTAGAGCTTCTGTGTGAGCTCTAAGACCTTATTCGTGGCTAGAGGACCTATCAGGAATAGTATTTGGCTAAATGGGCTCTGGCATTTTCAGTATCTTGGGTCTAATAACCTAGTAAAGGACTAGAAATTAAATTCTTCTTACAAACATGTTTCGGAAAACTGGGAACTAAAATGGCAACCAAAACTACATCCTCATCCTGACCTAAACCATTTTTACAACATCTCCTGAAAGTTCCCAGAAAATCTAAGAAAATATTTTTGTTCAGGTCAGGAAAATCTCTGGCAGAGAAAATACGCGAACTTGGCTTTAATTTAAGAAGCGATCGGGGTTCATTAACCGGTTCCAACTCACTACAACAAATAGTCATCAAAACGGAAGTAAATCGACCATCGGACGTGTCCATCATGACACCGTCGTTAAACCTGGAACAAATCACATACTACCAACCGGTAGTGATGTACACGGACTCACAAACGGGCGCTAAGTTCTACAAAATAGACAAATTCGAAACGAAATCAATGGGACCGAAAGGAATAACGAAAATCTCCGACATCGAAGTGAAATCTTACAAACCGTTGAAGAAGATGATATTTCGGAGGAAGAAAAGACATTCGTCCGTCATAAGTCGGATCACACAGATCTTGGATCGTGGTAAAAATTCTTCCGTCGTCAAAGATCCCTCCGAGGAAACGATTTATTTGGATTATGAACCTGAGCAAATAACACCGAAGAATATAAATGACCTACCTGAAGGTATTTTGCAGAAAATTTTCTTCTACATCAGTCAGCAAGAGAGGGTTTGGAACTTATCCAGAGTATGCAGGTTGGCAAGTACGCGATAACAATCTCAGACGTGAGAGTTGATGTTTTGTTATCACAGGATTTCCTTTCCAGATTGTGGTACTTTATACTGAAAGATCCGATGTTTTGGCTCAAGTTGGAGTTTACCGGAAATAAGGTACCCACAAGTGAGATAATTAAATTAATTAAGAACTACACCTCGTTGGAAACCCTTCATCTAACCTCGGTACCGGACATTGTTGAGATTCTGCAGGAACTCTGTCGGTGGGTTGTGTTCTTAAGACTACAACACCAACACCATCCTTAATTGCTAAACCTTCTCCTGAAGGTATTATAACTCTTTTCAGGTGCAACAACGTGATCAAAGAATTAGCAATCAAGTATTGCAACGTAAACAGTCAGGATTTCTCCCGAATAATCCTCCACGTCGTGTCCTGTTGTATAAATCTTGAAGTTCTAGACATCAAAGGGATGGAATTTCAGTCTGAAAGGTAATTGTCCTTAACGTCCTTCAGGTTTAGGTTTGCTAATACTGCTTACAAGCAGAATTTTTCAGGTTCTACTTAGAATTAGGACGATTGAAGCATTTACGAAGGCTCACTCTGTCGGGGAACAGACTTCTAAAAAACACAAACTTGATAACGATTTCCATCAACTGCAGAGCTCTTCAAGAGCTTAGGATTCAGATATCAATTCAGACAATTCGAGCACCTCTCTCAGAGATGATGACATGGTTTTTATCATTTCACACCTGCAGCAAAATTTAAAGACACTTAAAATGGACATGCAGCAACTAGGAAACATCTCCTTTCAGGTAGTGTCTTGATGGATGGGTTGGGTTCTATGGGGGAGAGTTAATAGTTTTGATGATTTCACTTCCAGGCGATAGTCACATGTTCAAATTTAAAGAACCTGGGCTTGGAAAACTGCTTACACCTAACCGGAGATGTATTTCGTGGGTTCACCGCGCTCAAAAAGCTTAAAAAACTCAAACTAACACGAGCCATCAATCTCAAACCAGAAGACTTCCAATTCGTCTTCAGCAACGACTCCATGCAAACAATCGAAAAGCTCGACATAAACGGTTGCTGGGGCGTCGGCGATATCGGAGTCCAGGCCATAACCAAACGGCTCAAATCCCTCAGATCCCTTTCTCTCAAGAACTGTAAATCCATAACCGGCAAATCCATACTCCTCCTATCCGACTGTTCGAATCTCGTTAGTCTCAACGTGGCTCACACCAAAATCGACACCAGCCACTTACTCCAATTACCACAACACGCGAGAGGACTAAGAGAGCTGGTGATCGATTCGAGCATGTCTAAGAAACCCAAAGTTCAAAAACTGAGGAAATCATATCCGTTCATGAAGATCCGGTTAAGTTTATCCGAATACCGAAGCGAAGAGAAACTTTTACCACAACTCTAAATATAATTAACCTAATTAGGATCGATGAACTAAATAAAATACACAAAATTGTTTTTTCATCCATTTTTTGACCGTTAATGTATTTTTAAAGTTTTGACATAATACGATTACAATCATACCAATCACTGACAACAAATCAATAGCAGGTTAGAAAAAAAAGAGAAAAAGATTGCAGAAATATTGTTTGAGGGGAAAGGCGGAAGGGGGCCTTCAGAACCATTTTTAAATTTAATTTACAAAATATAAATAATTATAATAAAAAACCGCAAAAAAATAAGAAAAGAAAAATCACAAAAAGTATATTTGATACCTTCTTTATAAAACCATACAGAAATTAAAAATTCTTCCACTTCCAACAAAGGAAGACACACCAAAGAGTTAAGCCTAAACACCTCCATATCCAAAAAACTAAAATTAATTTTGTGCGCCTTAAAAATAAAATTCTTTTGTACGTAAAACTTTCAAAAAAAAATTCAAAACAACAGTAATCAAACCCATAAGTAGCAACCATAACCCCCAAAAATCAAATTTTAGTAGTTCATAACCCAGACGAGAAAAGGAACAAAAAAAATGCGGTGCACTGCCAGTCTGTGACCTTGATTTGATTACTACTCTCAACAGAAATTGAATGATCCTTTGAGAAACAGGAACGACAGCGCTACTTCTCCCAATCCTAAGCATTCACCCATCCCTCAGCGAAAAACTAATATTATAATAAGTCATGGATATATTATATCTATTATAAAGAAGGTAACGTGTATATACTATCCGTATAATCCAGCTCTTGGTTGAAACTTGCAAAGTTTAGACTTTGAATCGAAATTTCAGTCGAAACAACCGCCATCTTTTATATTATATATATATATATAAATAAAAAGTTGCTGTTTAAGCCTAAAAAAAAGGTTTAAAGCCAGTCTTCCGGCCCCGGGAATAATTATTCGTTGATTTTTTTTTTAATATTTTTTTATTTTATCTTTACTGCCGATCGGTGGCACGCAGCTTCTCTTCAACAGCTTCCTGAGATGCTTCAGACAGATCTGTAGCCTATAAAAAAAGAAGTAAAACCATTAAAACAAAGCATTCCAACTAAACGACAACAAACAACCCCCTTCGGTGACATTGTTACAAAGAATCTCCCTGACTACAGGGAGTTTCAAAAACATTTTCGTTTTGGTTTTGTGGGCGAAAAATGACGTCATCACTACTCCAGAGAAATCCCGCAGCTACTTACTTGAATATACTTCTGAACCCCAACTAATGATTTCTTCAGGGCGTCGAAGGATGAAGAGTATAACATCTTCTTCTTAACTTTGGCAGTGTCAGGGCACCAGGAAATCAAAAATAGCTTCTGCTTCTTGGAGGCCTGAAAACAATAAATTTTCCAAAAATTAATCAACTGTATCCTATGACGCACTCGGGGGGCCGATTAGTCACTAAGAAAAAAGCCATAAAAATTGTTATCCTTCTCCACCACCCCTATCCCTCCTCCTCACTTGCAATTTTGCGTCAGAGCGACTCCATCACACTCACTAACAATATATAGTACTAAGGGATGTAATCAAAGTATAACCCCCAACAGCAATGGCGGGTATGACTCAGAAAACCACTAACAAAACTTGGTAGTTATTCGGTAAACCATACCTCCCCATCCACCCAAAACAACTCAACCCCCCATCTCCCGCCAAAATTCTAATAACCCAGAGTCCAAACCACGAAAAAGGTTCGAATGATTAGCACTGATATCAAATATCGACAAATTGACATTTAAAACGGGCCCAAATAAATCAGCTACGTGACAGTAAATGTGTGTCTGAAAGAGAGAGAGAGAGATAGTCTCGATCAACCGATCAAATACGAAGAAGTTGAAAGGCGACGCGCGTGAAATTTAATATACCAACAAAAAATTTCTTTCTTCTTTTCGAACAGAGAGAGAGAGAGAGACCCCTTCAAGACACGAAGTAGACACTTTAGAAAAATATGGAAGCCGCCCACTAAACATGTGCTGTCACACTCGATGGGAATCACACAAAAATAGAACAACCTAAAAACAAACATCACCAGCTTTTGAACGCAGTCAGAGATGTATACACACTACACATCTACTCGGCTCGACTCGAAACCGAACAATCTTTCTCTTCTCCTCTCTTTTAACATTTTCGAATCCTTTTACGTTTCTATTTTGAGATCAAAAGACCCACACTGACTCTTCGAAACTCTTCTCACATCCACCATCCGAAGAAATTCGAACCCAATTTAAATCCGATCGAAAACGAGATCCCATATTCTTAAAGCCGATTGGAAATCGTTTTTTTAGGCGCGCGTATCGTGGGTCATTCGCATCATTCTTCCCCCGAATCACAAGAAAAGGGTGGGCTAGACACAACCTTCAAATTCCTCGCAAGAAACATCTGGACTTCCTTTCTTCGGGTTCAACCGTTAATCCCCAAAATGTCTACATCACCACGTTCCAGATGTTTCTACTTTGTCCCACGTTGAAAAAAATGAACCAAATTGGGCGACAAAGGAACTCAAAAAATCCAATAAAAACCAATCGACTGACTTCTAAGACCCCAATTTTATTTCATAAAAAACCGACGATTCAAAAAGCTCGATTTCCCAACGAGTCATCGGCTTTTATTGCATGATCCGGTGAAATTATACTGCAAATAAAAAAAATCAAAATTTCCCAGCAGCAACAGCGTTGACGAATCTCCCCCTTCCCACCCAGCATCCTCCCTCTTGACGCAAAAGCTTATTGACTCACCTCTGATGTTCCCTGGCATTGATGAGTGTATTCGAAATCGAAAAGTCCGTAACGGCATTCGCCAGTTCCTCCTTTCTGCAAATCTTCTAAAAATTGATCATAAGCCGCATTTCTGTCTCCTATAAATAAATAAATAAATAAAATTAATTGACAGCGAACGCCTTCCGACTCCTTCATTCATTTTTTAATAAAATTTATGACGGGTCCTAGCTTTTTATTTATTTATTTTTCCCCACCAACCCCCTCCAACCCACCACCTACCCCTTGGAATACTCAAAACATTTCTCTATTAACCACCGATACTATTAATTAATATATTTCAATACTAACTATAATAATTTTGGTTATAATGTGTACATGGTACTATGGTAATGGTCATGTGGTATAATGTATAATTTTGGTATTGAATGGTATATAATATTATATACCAATACACTATTCCTTAATAATTATTTTTAAATATATTTCCGATCATCCAACATAGGCGTCGACAACATGCAGCACTTTGCAACTTTTTGTGCGGCCCACCAAAGCGTCAATATAATTATATTTATATTAATACATATATAATTCGAATTGTGTTTTCTTTAGAATCGCAAAATTTTTGTTCTCTGTCATTATAGCATGCCATTCATAGAATACATTTTTTTAAATATTTATTTTTAATAATACTTATACCCGTATATGATATAAAAAGCATTATTTAAGTTACAAACGAATGTGCAGACCGCGTAAAAATTTATTCTGAAAATGGCCCGCCGTCCGAAAGAGGTTACCGACCCCTACAAGTACTTTCTCCTTATGTATACAAAACCCTGCGGAATCACCTTCAAAACATTGCCTCGAAAAAAAATGAGTCCCAAAACAAAGTCTAAAATTTATAAAAAGTATAAAACAAAGACATAAAATCAGAAAACAATAGTATATTGTTTGTACTAATAATATAATTGGCGCAGCTAACACAATACAGTAATTTAAATATTTTCGCACATAATTTTTGGACAAAATTCTCCAAAGAAACATGGCAACTGGTAGAGAGAGTAGTACTGATATATGGATACTATATATTGGAGAAGGGACTCCAAAAAAGGACTCAAAACCCCAAAATTTTGTGACGCGAAATGGTGTAACCACAAACAATTTTGACTGTATACAGATCCTCCCTCCTCCTCCAAGGAAGGGCTTCATGTCACTTGCTTATACCTCCTTCTATACATCCTCCCGAAGACCATTTTTAAAGTTCATCAGGTAACTCGTACTCACTTGCACCAAGGCCAAAAACTAGTATTTTATACCCAACTAAGGTTATCGATATGCAACATTGCGATCCCGTTAGATTCTCTCTCTCTCTCTCTTTCTCTTCAGGTTTTGCTTCAAACTCTAATCTCGCTTTGACGTTTGAATTATGCAAAAACACTTCATTTTTAATGACCGCAAAAAACTAAACTTATCTCTACATGCTTGATTGACGTTCCCGATTTCGAGGAACCGACACCAAACTCCGGGAGATTTTTAACGACAGGATTATGACTAACTATCGAAACCGACTCCTCTCACCCCCCGCCCCACAGCTTTCCTCACGCCGATTGTTTTTACTGCTTAAATAAAATAAATAAATAAAACAAAATAAAAGGAAAAAGCAAATCCGTTTCTTGAGAAACCGCCAAGAGATGTATCTCGTGTTATTCAGTCGAATCTCTATCTTCGAGACTGTCTTAACAGATGGTTTCTGTATCTCCGAGAGAGAGAGAAACGATATTTGCTATGCGTGAGGTAATGAAAAGCCCGGATTCTTTTCAAGGCGCGTTGCAAATTCCAGGGACAAACCTTTCAAAGGTTTCTCAGGTTTTCTTAACAACCCATCGTCGTGTCATTTCGTCAAACCTTTGATTCGGTTCGGTGATTGAACATCAACTTCACGACTAACCATAGAAATCATTTACACATGAAACGATCTTTCCCAGGTCAGGAAGGAGAATCAAGAAAGTCGTCGACGAGTCCGATCGAAATCGGAAGGAACCATTGTTTCGGATCATGGACCCGTACGTAGGCAGAATAGCCCCGTCACGATGATGATTCAACTCACATTGCATCTACCTATGCAAAAACCCCTTGCCCACCATCCTCCACAATTTTCGTAGCTTCTTAGTCACGCCAGATGAAAACATCGCTCTCGTTTCATTTATTACCCGCATTTGCGGTTTACAAAACCAAAACAAAAGGAAAAAAAAAAATTTCTTCCACCATACCAAAGTCAACCTGCCACGAACGTGAACAGACATTTCTCCGTCGAATCGTTAAACCTTGGCATCATAGAAATACAACAACAAAAAAAATCCTCACAAAGACTAGCTGCTACTACAACCCGATGACGTTTTCCACCAAAACAGGTTTCATTATGTCTAATCATTTCTGCCTTAGTCATCACTATAACGTGAGTAATTCGAAGGATTTCTAATAATACCAATGATACATTTATATCTATGTGAGATTTTCATTTCTTGTAACGCAATTCCATGTTTTGCGATACGGTTTTCCTCGAGCCTAGTCTATAAAAACCTCAACACGATTCCCAGCTGGGAAAACAATCTCCCATAAACACACAACCATCCTTCCCACAAAAAGCATAAAAATAAATAAATAAACATCCAGGAAAACCATTCTGGGACTGATAATTCTAAAACGGGAAACCACAACCTACAATTTCACTCCTCAATCACGGTCACTTTCCATTTAACCATTTTCATAAACCCAGCCAGAGAGAGAGAGAGAATATCTAAAAACTGACTTCAACCTTGAAACCTCGGCCTAAATTCAATTCCTGATAAAAGCGATAACTTTTTTAAATTGAGACGCGACTCGTTGAACACAGAAAAACACTTTTTTATAAACATTTATTGCACGTCTTGCAGAAGACGAAGACGAAGAAGAAAAAAAAAATCTCTCATGTCTATGCCCTCTGTCCACCTGTCTGCTTCGTTTTAGCCACGAGGCCGTTGACCGAATTTAAAATACGAAAACATTTATGGTGTTCAAAAAACTCATCGTCTGGGTGTTAATTAAGAACAGGGATGATTGCTCTCCTTTATCTATTATCTGCTCAATCCAAATATATTTTTCATCCCAATATGACTAACTTTATCGCTGCAGCCAAAAAAAAATTGCGTACAAACTGACTTATAAACGCCACTGACAATTTATTCATTTACAGTATGACCAAAATTTTTTAGTATAACAATTTCTTTATCACAACCCAGTCACACCACTACAATCAACTTTCCGAGATACAAATGTATAGATAAATATATTTTTGAGAAACGGGCGTTTAGTAACAAACATCACATAACCTTCAGGATTAAGCTAAAGGACTTACCCTACTACCTAACTACCCCTTATGTTCAATTTCTAAACAAATGTTCCATAATAGACAGCTATATTTGTATAAACTGTAACTCGGGAGATATTGACAATGACATCATAAACTATTTGACTATAACAACTGGAGTGTGTTACGATAGAGGTGCCAAATTGCTGAAAGTTTTTACAATCCGCCCCTGAAAAGTTATAATGGTTAGAACAACATTCCAGCCTTTCTTTCAAGTGTTATGAATCTTAACTATAAATATTGATATTAATATTAAAGGAGGAAATGCTGTTCGTGTGACATTTTACAAAACCAACACATCTATAAGTAGAATTTTGTCTTAGTTGTATAAATCATTTTGTTGTTTTGTCAATTTCCAAACTATAACATCTACCTTCATTACATAATATATATCAAATATATTTATAAGGGCGCATTGATACACAAAAGCTTTTTTGTTAATTTTTTATACAACCAAATTTTCTTGATTTGTAAGCAAATATGCCACCTAAACTTGGGCCAATTATTACCAAATTCGACACAATAATTAGACAACAACCAAATAATATATCTAAAGTGCTTCCCATGCTAAGCTTTCATCAATTCACGAAACGATTCCCACATGTTTAGCTTCGAACGACCACAATAAGAGACTTGACTACGTTCTTTATATCAGTGCTGATTCCTCTTCCATCAATCCCCTTGTTAAATATTGACTCCATCAATTATTTACAGTATGACCACCTTAATCTAACTATATATAGACCAAGATTTTACTTCAACACGAGACACTGTTGTTTATTTAGAACGGATCATTTTAAAAACATTTGAGGCGTGTCGCGAATCATCTCCGCCACTTCATTATCAAACATATCACTGATAATAAATAATAACGAGAAGATGGGAAAAAAATTTTCCAAGACTGTCTAAGATTTCGGATTCCGTTCTTTCTCTGATAACTCAAATCCAAACAAAAATTGCATTCGCGATGAACCAGCCTCTAACCGTCTCTACCCCCTTCCGCCCACTTTTCACGATTTCGCAATAACACGCAACACGTGTGACTCGAAGGTATTTCCCCAGAACAAATTTTTTCCCTGCGATTCCTTATACAACAATTTAGACCCACCGATTTTCGGCACCCCCACCCACTCTATAAGGGCCTTGTTTTCGGTATAACAAACATGATTCCCTAAGCAAAATTTATTTTTCGTCATGAACATAACAATTGTGAAACATGTCAATTAGGTAACGGTTTTCATTGTTTTAGATCGAGTCCGTTGGACTTTGTCATCACAGGGAGAGAGAGAGAGAACAAAGAACAAAACAAATAACCTGGGAAAAAATAGGTGTAGCAACTCATAAACCAGGGTAACTTCTCGACTTCTTTCCGAATCAAAAAATATCTTCGATTGCTTGATGAGAAACGGAAGAAACAAACCACCAAACTCAACTCGGTTCCCTCAAATCAATCCTGTTTCTACCCCTATGAACTCAAAGAATCGAATCCTGACGGCAATTTTATTCTCATTTCCTTTTCCATTTTTTTATACAAAGGATTTCATCCCCTAACATTGGGGGATGACAACAAAGAATTAATTTATTTCGACGAATAAAAAAAATAAAATCGAATATAACGAGCATTTCCACTTTGATATTGTTTACTTGGTTTCTCTTTGTTACGTTATTGGCAAAATTTGAAATCCGGCGCTGTATGCTGCCTCGGGTCTTGGACAATTTCCCCAAATTTTTTTTTTAGTTTAGTTTATATAGAAGACAATGCCTCCTTCAAAAACCCTCCCTTCACCTCGCATTCAATCTATTCGTTTCCCCAAAGCAATTGTCTGATCAGGAGGAGCACCAAAACCTAACGGTTCTGAAACAAGCCCAAAAACCAGACAAACAAACCAGCAACCCTAAAACTCGGAAACGAACCAGTCAGAGGCGATAAACTCGAGTTCAAACATCGTCTTTAAAAAAAAAAAATTCGTTTCAAAAAGTTGCAAAACTGGAAACACTTCATAGGTCTTCAAACTTGGCAAAAAAATATTTTATTCTGCCATCCCAGCACAAATTGAATTTCAATTTGCTCGAAACTTCGTGACCACCTTTTAACGTCCATTGTCTTCTCTAATTAAATACTTTTTAATTAATTTCAACAAAAAGAAAGAAGAGGTGGAGGGAAGGCGGGGGGGAAACCCTCAGACGACTACTCAAAAACATTTTTTTTTCTCTCTTCCTAATAATTTTATTTATGAGAAATGACATTTCATCCGTGATACCAAATTTCCTGCCTTAGCAGTCCTAATTCGATTGCGTTCAACGTCATCAACAACAAAACCATGACTCATGCACTTATTTAAAAAGAATTTTTCTCTCAAAAGAATTAAATACCCACAAATTAGGTCTATAGACCTATTTACCGAACAAAGGATTTTTTTAAAAACTGGTTATGCCTCCTCCTACCCCCTAAAAAGTTTTTACAAAAAAATTTCAACAACAAAAAGAAGAAAAAGAACCATGACTAGAAGAATGCTTGTTAATTGAGATATTAATAAAAGAGCTTTAAATAACAATTCTATAAATAGAAACAAGAGAGAGAAAGCTCATCGATAAAAAAAACGACTCCAACTTTGCTCTGATGAGATCCATTAAAGGTAATAAAAATAAATAAATAAATAAATGATAGTTATGAAGAATTTTTGTGGAATTAATTTTTTTTTATTTCTCTCTCTCTCTCTGCTTCTTTCTCACTCTTCGAGTCAGTTCCCAAAAATAAAGTCTTTTCAAAGCCAACGGAGGAATCCCAATTTAATGAATTTGTGTTTACCGAGACGAAAATAATATCGAAAAAGTGAAAATTAGGTCTGGGAAGCCAAAGTTTTTTCCTCCCTCCTCCTCCTCCCAGCTCGCTTTGATTTTTTTGACATTCAAAATCGAAACGCTACTACCATTCAAACTTAAGACAGGAAAATATTTTTGGGTGTTGATTGTCTGGAATATAGAAATTTGAAATAAGCAAGGGGGTGAAGGAAACCTTCTACTCTCCTAAACTAAAATCGTTCAGCCAGTCAAATAAAGGCAAAATACAACTGGAAAAACCAGAAACATCCCTCCTCTATCTTCATTTAAACACCCCCAGACAGAATCTAGTTGCTCTTTTACAAGCTCAAACACCCAACATACCCAACCAAGCTGCTGTCTCATGACTTTTGACTATATCATTACATTTCCATTCTCACTTACAAACTGTGTTTCTTCTCTAAACATGTTTCAGAAAAGGAAATTGATCACTCACTCTAAATTAAAATTTTTAATGTCCATTGTCAAGCTTCTTCTACTACCAATAAAAATATATCAGTTCGAGTAGCAAAGAATAAAAATAATAATCTACTTTTCTCGAGGAGTTTTAAGCTAAACAAAAGGACTACAAAAAAAACTTAATTTTGTTAATTAAAACAAAACAGTCAACAAATTAAAATAATTGGAATGCCAATGCACACTATCTAAACTCATCAAATCTTTTTAAAATTCTTCACTTCAAATACTGCATTTTTTTTTATTCGTCTATCTTTCTTTTGTTGTTTTATCACATAACTGATAAAATGTGGTTGTTAAAAAAGATGAGTCTGACCGTAAATAACATATAAATGTCATTCCGTTTCTCTTATAAACTAAATTCTTACACTCAAGGGTTTTGACTTTTCTCAAGGTTGTTTCAACATAAATGTCAAGTGCATGCAAAATGAAAAGCTGAAAACAAATTTTTAATCAGAAATTAATTAAGATGGAACTTACCTATTACTTCTACATCGATCTGTTTTTCATCTCGAATAAAAAAAACAACATATCGATATTTTTTATCTTTCTTAATCTCTTCATATGTTGTTTTACATATGTCAGACACTGTGACTCCAGATGCCTGAAAAGTAAAAAGAATTAATAGAAATAACCAGTTATTATTTCCTTTTAAGAGGCATACGAGCCTATTCAACATATTACAGGCTGCCTATACAAGTGTAAACTAGTAAACTTGTTAAGCAATTTTTCAAAGTAATTTCTTAATCAAATAGACAAAATGGAGTATACATT
Source organism: Columbicola columbae (assembly GCA_016920875.1). Lineage (NCBI taxonomy): Eukaryota > Metazoa > Arthropoda > Insecta > Psocodea > Philopteridae > Columbicola > Columbicola columbae. The sequence goes on along the minus strand of JADMLL010000005.1, from coordinate 4,775,349 downwards.
TTTAATGCATTTCTTTAAAATTAGTATAGAAATAAATATTTGATTCATTCAAAACCCAAATATGCTGGTATAAGGGCCAAAAGTTAGATTATCATATTTAATACTTTATTTCTGTCCTTCAACCATTAAACTTCAGCAATATAATCTAAAAATATTAAACAAATCACATTTTATCTTGCCAACTTTTTTCAGTTCATTTTGCAATTGGTATTCACATTATGTTGGTTTTGAAAACACGATTTTTAAAACATTTTCATAGCCATCATTCAGAGAAGGGAAAAAAAATCTTTTATAAAGGGGATATGAGGGAGGGGGGACTGGGGAAAATTTTTTTACGTATTGCGGATGCTTCATGTGCAATTTGTCAAGGAAGAGTTTTCAACCACACCTAATTTACTTAAATGCATTTGTATCGTTTGAAATTAATTCACAGGATTTAACGGGTGAGCAAAATATTGAGGTCACAGCCTGGAGGATTTCTGGAATGGGTACAGCGAAAAAGAAAATTCGTTTGCATCATAAGATGACAATTTATGATGAAATATTAACTAACTTTTATTAAAATCTGATAGAGTGAAATTATTTGGAGTAATTTCTACTATTAAAATTTAGACTAACATGATTTTACATGATATATTTGGATGGTTTTGTCTGGATGGGATATTGTGGAGTCGGCAGAAAATGGCGGAACCGGCAAATAGGCTGCGATACACAAGGAGCACTTAGAAATGTTCATGAGGGAAATTAAATCCTCTCACACCAGTAAAATATTAAAAATTATTTAAAACCGATGAAAAGAAAAAAAATGATTTTGCACAACTTACCATACTGAGAATACGAAATCCAATAAATTAAAAAAAATCCCAACACAATCCAACTAAGATCTGTATTACGACCACAGAAAAGGAAAGGGAGTTCACTGGCAGTGATTCACTGCCAACTAAATTTATTTACTCTATGGGTTTTTATGTATTCATACATCCAACACACGAAGTTTATCGTTTGAAATTTTTAAAAATTTACACTGCGGTGACTAATTTAACACTTTGAATCACAAACTAAAGTTCTTTTTATTAAATTCGAAATCAACTTCACGCACGGAACGTCCACTGGGATCTGACTCAGATTTGGCACTACATTAATGACGTACTCAGCGATCTACTTTTTGTGTGTTACAAGGTCTCCTTGTAAGGATGTTCCGAGAACTTTTTATTCCGTGTATTCCCCGTAAAAGCCAAATCGTTCCCTTCTAATCAGAATCAATAACTGATACCTTATCTAGGGTCTCTGACATTTTCCGTTTCATCAAAATTTTCAAACTACCATCCCGTATGAAATATTTCGACGGTCAGCCAATCACAATAATGAACGTCGAAGTATTACCAAATAAGGCAATGACCGTAAATTCATTCAGTCGTGTACTATGATTCATTGTCAGTGTTACTAATTATGATAATAGGTAAAGAAATATCCGCTACCCTGATATCAGGCATAAATAAAATGCGATTACCTTATTATTTTGAAAATAAATTTTATATTTGTTGCTCCAATTTCGTTATAATGACAAATCATATTATCGATCTACAGATTGAATTTCCAATGATTAACAAACCAAGATTGTTAATTTATGAACTAAAGAAAAAATTGTCCTAATCACTTGTCAGTGGTAAAGGAAGTTACTAATTTTAATTTACAACATATATATAACTATGTATACGTATAGATATACAGTGTTGAGTCTTAGTATAGAAGAACACAGAATTTCATTTTGTTAAGGTTCAGATGGAGGTGATTTTGTTTTATTTTTTAAGAAATTAAATTTCACAAATTCTCAACAATTTTTATCCAAAAACAAAATATAATTCAGGAGTTGAAATGAATTTCTTTATTTACATCATCATCATCTTGAAAACAATTGTTTCAAATTAAAAGAAGGAAATCATACAAATATTATCATTGACAAAACGTATATAACTACCTTGAATAAAAACAAAAATACACATTTTCAACAAAAATAATTTAAAAATATTAAACCACAAAACTGAGGTGAAGTTTAATAAATGGATATAAAAGAGCGTTTTTCTCCTCACCAAATTCAGAAACTGTTTTTACACATTAAGGAGATCGAACAGTAATCGATAAATGGTCTAAAAAGTACACTTTTAATCATTTTTATTCGGTTTTAAGTCAAACGCTATCGATTTATAATTATAGAAATTATACAATCATTAAATGAGTCCCCTCTTTTTCTTATAATCTTCCAGATTTAAAGATCTCTTGGGCCCTGAGTCACGTACGAAGTTTATTGGTTTTGCTGATACGTCGATTGGGTTATCTGAAAATAAAAAATAAAAATTAAGAAGTGACCAAGACTCATGAATCTGTTTGTGCTTCTACCTGCACGTTGGATTATGAAATCGAGTCATAAATAACTTCCGATTAGGTAGAATGAAGAATTCACTAATTTTAACAAGACATTTATTAACATGTCTTCATTCTCTCCTCTAATATTTTTAACTTAATTAATAAATTATTAAAAGTAAACCTAATAATTTATACCAATGAGTATTAATATATATTCATAGAACTATTTATAAATTTATAAACGAATTCTGAGTAAATGAGACTCCAATTCATGAAAATTTCCTTTGAACCACAAATGAACCACAATTGTGCAACATTTGCCAACACATTTGTAGAATAGGTTCATTTCATTAATAATGCACACTTAATTATTAAAAATTAAACTATTTTTGGAGAGTTACGTTATTTTTATTTTGTTTTCAGCCATGTTGATTTTAAAAATCAGTTACTTCGTGGCTCAAGAATCTAAGAGAATGGTTCGGCATGACATCCGCCGCCCTATTCCAAGCGGCAGCATCCAAGGCTGCCATTGCCAACCTTCGAGATGGCACATGATGATGGAATGTTACTTACATAAACCACATCCCAAGAATTTATTTAAGAAAAGAAAAGTTTACAATTAAAAATAATAAATTAGAAGACAGCATCAAAACATCTGCTGATTAAAAGCTTCACCGGTGTGCATTATTTATGAAATGAATTCTTCCTACATAGGAAATGAATAATAAGTAATATTGCGTTATTTATAATATGGCATCATATAAGGATGCACCACTTATAAAATGAGATCTCCACGAAAGTGTGCGGTACTTATGAAATGAATTCTTTGCTGAAGAGTTTTAACTGATAGAAAGACGAAAGTTCAGTACAACTCGACCTCTTATTTTACTTTAGGAGTAGTAAAACAATCCCCCAAAGCTGGTTGGGTTCCTTTTGACCTTTTTGTTTTCAAAATTGTACTTGTAGTTAGTTTTAATCCCGTATTTTATCCTTTTTTGGGTATAACGGGTTCCTAGAGGAGGATTTGAACTCGTGACTATAATTTCTTAGTCTGGCACTTTAACAACTATACCACAGACCTCCCTTTTTGTTTTCAAAATAAGTTTGTACATTCTTTCCACGAGACATTTACTCACAACTATAAAATTTAACGATGAACAAATTTTATAAGACTGAGTATTCGAGTTGACCTCAAAGCCAGACACTTATGTCACTCAATTTTAGTGTAAGAAGGCTACTAGCTAAGTAAAGACCTCGACGGTTATGGATTTTATATTACAGAGACTTAAAAGGAGATGACTGGACTGTTTGAATAACAAAGAGAAAATACAAGGTTAAGGTCATTTTTCGCTCTATTTTATGGAGGAAAAAAATTTCGTTTTTAGTTAGTCGCTTGGATTAGATAATTTTTAGTGATCAAGAATGCGTTCAATGTTTCAACGAGTCACATTCTCGACTTTCTCAGAAAATATGTTAATCATGTAACTCGATCACTTACTGGGTATTGGAACATCAAGGTCGATTGTGATATCGAAATTATGAGCTGAAAAAAGGTCTTCCGTGTTTCCAGTTTTAATTTCTTTTTTCTTCTCCGGTTCTCTGTGGCTACTAATGGCCGGAGTTGCCATCATTGCTGACATTGCGTCGAGATCACTTTGGGCTTGTTTTTCCAAAGCTTCAGCCTAGAACACACAACGAAAACAACAATGTCTACCAACCGTTGTTTTCTTTTCTTTTCATTTCACTTCCTTTCAACTGCTTGTCTTACTTTGCTTGCCGCGCTCATTCCATCCAGTTGATCCTGAGCTTTGAATACCATTCGGGGTTTGGTGCTTCTCCTCGTGAAAGGATCGTCCACTTTTTTCCCTTTGTTCGCTTTAAGTTCTTCCATTATTGCTTTCTCTGCTTCTTCCACGTTCTTTTTCCGATTCCTGTCGTTTATGTAGCTTATACTGGATATCGTTGAGGTTCTCATTTTGTCTAATTCCTCTGCTCGCTCCTCCAACTCGGCAAGTTTTTGCTTTATTTCGGCCACTTTTTCGTCGTCACCACTAAATAAAACAGAAAACATGTATTTCGCGAAATATTTTTTTTCAAATTGTGGACATAACAGGAAAAGAACTTACTTAGCAGCAGCCATGTCTCTTTCTTTCAACAAGAAAGTTTTCTTCATCGCGTAGTTATACGGACTCGCTTTGAACCTTTCTTTCTCCTTCACCATTCTCTCGACGTCTTCTTCTTTGAATTCGTAAATCAACGCTTCTTTAATATCCTTTAGTTTCTTTTCTAGGTCGTCGAAGGTGGGTAGAGAAATACCTTGAAGAGCGCACGTTTCCTTCCATTTGAAGAATTCACTTTCGGTAAACTCTTGATTGCTAACGAATTCTAACCTGAATACTCGCTCCTGTGCCCCATGCCTGCAAACAAAAAGAAAACCGTTCGGACCTACAAACCAACATGAATTCACGTTCGAAAACAACTCTCCAACGATATTTACCTTTCCTTACACACACACATAAGTATAAAAACTGACCCGATCGGGGAACATAATATGCTTGAAACATTTTTAAAATCTTGTGAAGAGGAACGAGATTTTCAAAGCTCTGTTTCCAAAGAGTTGTGAAGAATAAATCAAAGGTCATCCAGGTTACACACCATCACTGCTAAATTTTAATTTCGAATTTTCTATTAGTGCAGGTAGACAAAACCTATCTCTTTTGCGTTTTTGTTTGGGGTGGCGCTGCTATATAGTCTGGTAGAACTTGATGTTGTTTTCCAGTGCGAGACTGCTTCGAACGTGATTAAATAAAACGATCGACCAACCCACCTTAATCTTAATCCTACATTTGTCCTCGTTGAACCTAGTTGATAGACTTTTCCGGTTTCGCAAACGCCGCTCACTTCAGCTACTCGGTACACCGGTTTACCGCTTCCGTTGTTATTTCCTATGCCGATCCGAACGAAACACCCAGTGACGACTCTGTTGAAAAATGGTAAATGGACGAATTTCTCCATTTTGTGCCTCGACAGTCGAATTTTATTTAAATCTTCTCTTTTATTCACGAATTCTACTTTTTTTGGTTTTGAACTAGAAACAGACCTAAAATAAGAAACCAAACAATTAATCCAGCCTCTTGTAATAAGATTAAAAAAATAATTATCACACTCATGATAGCTTTTCTAAAGCTTTTCTTAATTAAACCATGATATGAACGGCCATTAGGGCAACAGAAATCAGAAAAGAATTAATCTTGGCATAATACAAAAAATATTTCACTGAGAAAGAAATTAATATTTCCAAACAAATTTGAATTAAAGACCTCTCCTCATTTATTTGGTTAACAATTTTCTTTCAAAGCTCAAAAAGTCGACCAATAATTCTGTTCAACCCAAAAGTAAATTAACAATCTGTTGTTCTCAATTAACAATCTTTTAAGATATCAATTAAGACAGCAAACACTCATTTCCTCTAAAAATTGACAAAACAAAAATCATATTTACAAACCTTCTATCTGAGTCTGAATCGCTGCTACTCCTGGAACTGCTACTACTACTACGGGCTCTCTGGGCAGATTTCTTGTCAAATTTTTCAAAATCTGAACCACTATCATCTGAGTATATGTCAGAAGCTTTAAGTTTAGTTTTATTGGCAGTCTTTTCTTCAACATCATTCACATCCTCCATGTCTTTATCCTGATCCTCTTTCCTCTTCTCATCTTCGATTCTCTGTTTTTCTTTTTCCTCTATAATTCAAAAAGAAGAAGAAAATGTAGACAGGAAATTTTTTCCTTTCCAACTATAACTAATCAGTTTGTCATTGATTGAAATGCCTACCTCTCTCTTTCCTTTCTTCTCTTCTTGCTTTTAACAAATTCATGGCATGAGCTTTCTTATCCACTTTCCCTCGATTTTCTTCCACAGTCTTTTTACGTTCTTTACTCCTTTCCTTGGGATCCATTTTAAGAGTCGAGTCATATTTCTTTCCTTTGCTGTGTTTCTTTTTCATTTCCTGTTTCTTTGCCATTCTTAGTTTCTTTTCTATCTCAAACCTGTAGATAGATACAAACCATCTTCATGTAAATACAAGACTTTCAGGAAATATAACAATTTACCTCAGTTCAAAGTGAAAACAAGAGATGATTAATAGATTTTAACATCTCAAATCCCTGACACATGCAAATTTGTAAAATAAATTTCATTACCTAGTTTTCATAACTTCTCTCTGCTCAATTCTTTTGTAGATTTCCTGTTCTCTTCAACTTCTGTCATCTGGGCAAGCCTTTTCCTGTCTTCTTCATCCCCCATAAGCTGATCGTCATATCCATCATTAAATTCTTCTTGACTGTCACTTGAATCTGAGCCACTTTCATCATCTGAGTCAGAGACTTCACCTTCTTCCAACTCTGAGGATTTCTTTTCTTCTTTTTTTGCTGCAGGTTCTTCATTTTCACTTTCAGATGAAGACCTTGTCATAGTTCTTTTTCCACTTCTCTTGCCTGGTTTACCACTTTTTTTCTTCTTTTTATCCTTATTTTTGTCCCAGTCATCATCAGAATCATCTGAATCTGATGTAAATGTTGGCTTCTTCTTTTGTCCATCTTCTGAATCATTGTCATTTCCCTTTTTCTTCCGCTTCGTCAAAGAAAGTAAACCCTAAAACAATTAAAGACCCATGTCAAGTACCATTTTTTGATTAAAAAATTGATAAATTTGAAGTGTTTAGAAACATTCTTCAGATAAAACTCCAAAAATATTCTACTCTAATGACATTTGAAATTTACAAACTGAATCATTGACAAACGGATGTGTATATCGAAACCTTGTAGTAAGAGATTAACCAAAATAGGGAAATAACTCTGCCATTTTAGAAAATGAGACATGCAAAAGAATTAACCCCTGAAATTTCGTAGAAGTTCAACGTTTCGAAATTTTTAGAATAAAAATTAAACTCATAGCATAACGTGGTAAGCCTGAAAGCTTGGTTGGCTTCAATTTTGATTTTCGTCTTCGAAAAACCACAAGTACGACGTTTTAAAAAATATTATTTTGGCAAACAATATTTCGGTTACTTACAGATTCTAAATCAGAAGCAGAGTCATCGCTATCACCTTCGGAGGAATCTATAAGAGCTTGAGATTTTCTTTTCACCATCCTTAATGTGTTTACAAGATCGACTGTTCTGAAAAGTCACCGCCTTCTCATTGACACTTCTTTATGTTGCAAAAATGATCCCGCCATTTTATTCACGCAATGCCAATTTTATGCGTGTTTAATTTTTGCCTTATTCTACGAATTACTTCAAACCAAATTTTAGAGATATTCCGTTTCACAAGATATAACAGTAACGAAACTATTTCCCCCACGAAAAAAATGTTTAAAAATATTGCCATGGAAATTGTGTTGGTAACCTTGAGGAAGGAATGGTTTGGCTTGTTTGGTAAATTGTGTATTGTTGTGCCAAGAGCTAACACCGGCAACATAAATTTATGTTTGACTAAAGAAAGACATGGTATTTAATTAGAAACGTGCTTTAGGAATATTCTTTTGAAGTCGAGGGATTGGATGTAATAGTTTGATTTGTTATGTTCTTGTTGGCGCCATTTTAGTTACCTGGAAGCAGTCTGAATGCACGACTTGTTTATAAATGGACCAACGATTATTACTCTCATATATGTAGTCTTGAATAGTTTTATATTTTTAGAATGTAAGTTATACTTCTTTAAGTGTAGTATTAGTTGGAAAAAATTAATTTCTGTTTCCTGTTTAAAGTGAGAAGTTATTTTTATCACAAATCGTTAATACATTTCTAATATTTTTTTGTCATGACTGAGTCACATTCTTTTAAATGTCATCATTCTCCTGTATTTATGTTTTAGATGCAGCTGAGAACAATTTTGTTAAATGGCGGAATGTCACGTAATTGGTCAGCTATTAGGAGCCAGTGATTTTCCAGGGAAATCATTATTTTGCAAGTGGGATATTCATTTTGGAGAGAGTTGGAAAGTCATATCAGGTCTAAAAGAAGGACAAACACAAATCGATTCACCAGAGTTTGATGGTAAAACATATTGGTGTCACCCTATAGATGTCCACTTTGCAACTAAAGGAGTTCAAGGATGGCCAAAATTTCATTTAGAAGTTTACTTTCAAGATGAATTTGGAAGAAATGAGCTGTATGGATATGGTTTCTTGTATTTACCAACATCACCAGGCACCCATAATTTGACTTGTGTTACTTGGAGACCTACTGGCTCTATGAGAGATGAAGTAACAAGATTTTTTTTAGGTGGTGGGTTGGAACTTAAGAAACCAGATGTTGTTTTCACTGGATCTGATCGCTATCAATTACAAACAGAAACAATGGGAAAAGTTTATTTTGAACTGGGTGTTATCTTAAGAAATTTTCATAAGTATGGAGTTGAATGGTAAAAGTTTAAAAGGAACCTTAAGAATGAATTGTATTGTATTTTTGCTGATAACTTTGCTGAACTCAGTAATTTCTGAAGAAGTAGATCTCACAACACCATTTGATGGTTTGGAAATCTGTTCTAACAGTACTTGTTTAGGAAGCAATGATACTGACATTGCGAACAGTAAAAATTTTACTTCTAATCAGTCAACCACTGAAAATCTGTTTCAAGGAATAAATTATACCTTTTCTGATAATTTCATTGATAAAGGGACTGTTCATGAAGGCTCTGGTTTTGAGAGATCAAAGAAAGAATTAATACAACTCAATGATGAAAAGCCTGGTAATGAAAGCTCTGAAAGTTATGATGAATCAGATGATGCAGCTCATACATTTACTAGTCATTTAGATGAGTTCCATACTTTGGAAGTGTTACTGGAAAGCAGTGAAAATGAAACTGAACTTTCCACAACAACTGCAACTGGCACAGTAACAGCCAATGTTACAGAAAAAACTGTGATGACAACGAGTGTTCCAAAAGTGCCCACTAAATCAGAATCATTTTACTTTAGTAACTACCAAAATGACTCACTTATATGCCTTTGTGACTTGACAGTAAATCAGTGTGATATAAATTGTTGCTGTGATAAAGAATGCAGCATGTTACATTGGAAAGTGTTTACAAAATGCAATGATGCAGATCCTCAATATGACTCAAACTACTGTTTTAAAAATAATTTCGTTTTCACAAACAATACCAATCATAAAGTAATTCAAAATGAAGGAGGTTTGTTTTGTATTGTGAGGGATAATGCTCAACTTGCTTTTCATTATAAGACAAAAGAAATAATGACGACTTTAGAGTCTTTTAACAGAAGTTTACCCAAAAGTTATTACTCATTTTCAAAAGAAGCCACAATTTCACCCAAGTTCGAAACCAAGAGCTATAAGGCAGAACATTTGATTTGGATTATCGAGAATGGACAAATAAAACCTTTTGGTAAGGCTTGGAGAGAATTATTATTTTCTATTCCTCTAAAATCAAAAATCTGAATTAAATTAATTTTATTCTTGACAGGAGTTCCTGCTGCAACTGTTGGAGTTTTATGTAGTTCTCAGTCGCATATCAAGTATTTGGTGGATCAGACAACAGTGTGCTCTCACGAACGCCCTCAATATGAATTCAAATGTGGGAATTCAAAACCAGAAATGTTTTAAATTATCTCAGAGATATAAAAATCATTTCAAATCCTAGTTTTATTAATAAGTCTCAGAAATTTGACATTGCAAAGGTTTGTATAATTCTCTAAAATTACATCAGAGCTGTTTTTGCTGTGGGCTCAAAATCATAACGCAAAGATTCATCTTTTGTAGATATGTCAGGGGAAAACATGTCTAAAAATAACTCCTTACATATGCAAACCGTACGAAACTTTCGAGGATTGTGGTAAAGCTCCAGTAAAAGGAAACATCCTCACCGAAGTCATATGCTGGTATACAGTGCCTAGAATCCATTACCGGATTTGGCATAACGGTACAGAAGGAATCACAAAATTCGAGGCTTTCATATGGCTGCGAAACGTATCATTCGAGTCCGGGAAGAGCCTCTTGCAGATGACCGAAGTCAAGTTTTACTGGGCAGGAGGTTCCGCTAAAATATTCGAAAGAAGCGGAAATCCGGGCTACCTCACGGGAAAACCACTTTTAGCGGGGAGGAAGGTTTTCCACGTCATCAACGAAACCGGTAGCAAGAAGGAAGCCATTGAAATGTCGATGAATTCAGATAACTGGTTAAATGTTTTGGGTTCGGAGAAGGGGATTTGTTCTTCCAGAAAAAGAATTCCAATTAATTTTAGGGAAAACGGTCAGTTTAAGTGTTCATTAGGGTTAACCAAAGATAATTTCGACAAGAACGAATGCATCCAGTTGCAAAATAATGTTTTTAAACTTCTTATCGGAGACGATATAATGAACGTGACCAATGATAATTTGTATAATAAATTCGTCGCGACTTTTGGCAATTCCAAAGTTGAGGAAACTGGGGATTGGGTCCAAGTCCTCATCGATTCATTCCCACTGGTCTCTAGTCAAGTTGGCTTTAAATCTAATCATGATAATTTAATATGTAAGAATATGATTACTGATCTCATCGTAGATATAGCTTATTCGAATATCGGATCATTTTGAATCCTCAATCGAAAGTCTTGGGAGTTTCGTTTCGTTTTGGAAGGCATCGAGACTTGACATTTTATTGCGATACCCGAGGTTGCGAGCTCACGACCTCTGTACAGTACTTTAAATTGTCAACAAGCGTTCATTTCATCGACTTGAGCGAACCTGCTCTTGAGGCCTTTGCCAAACCTCTCGGTTTAGAAGTGAAATTACCTCACGACTTTTTTTATCCATTTTTTTCTAAAAGTTCCACATGTCGGTTCTTGAACACTTATGTTTTTGTGTTACCCCTACTTGCACTGTTGTGATTTATGTAAACAGTAGTGTCACTCTCAAAAGTACAAAATATCACTATTTATTTATTTATTTTTTTAGCACCAAGGTATGGTTGAGATTGTTGCACAAAGCAATAAATTGTGATAAGTGCCTAATACTAAAGTTGAATAAATTATTTTTGTGGATTGTGTTATTTTACTTTATTTAAATGATTTCTTTTTGCCCTGAAAGGGAGATAAATGGGATGAGCTCTCAACCTTACCTTAGTAACTGGTTTGAATTATTTGAAAAAGTTGTTTATAATAAAAGTATGTGAGTATCTAGAATTTTCGGAGCAACAGAAAACTTCAAAATTCGTAAACAATGGCGTTAAGAGATAATATTTATGTTAGTCATAAGCTTGGAAAGTAAAATTTTAAGGCAGTAAAATAACAATGCCATCTTTCCTTGTTTTTCTTTGTTTCTCTGTTATGTTAGCAAAGATAAAACAAAAAAATTTATGACAGTAGAAACTTTTACTTCTATTTGTTTGGAAAGGTATCCTCTCTGATTTCAGTTTCGAAAACCCCTGTAAAAAAAATCAAGCATATTTTGTATTGCACAACATGGGATGCTTTACGCGCGAAAATTTAAAATCAAAGTTATGCCAAATCCCACCGCTTGTTTAAAAATCTATTTACTCTGTGAAATTAAACACCTACTAATGTATTCATACGCACATTCCTTAATTTTCTAAAAATAGTAATAATAACAATTCAAAAGAACTGACTCGTAAATTGTTCTACCAAAACATTATTTTTTATTAAGAGCATTTAATCAATCTTATTTGAGCTTTATTTATGAAATAAATGTTTCATGTTTAAAAGATCTACTTTATGGTCGAGGAGAGGGAAAAAAGTTTTCACTCCTTCAGTATCAATATGGCGGACACTTGTTGGTTGTTGTTTTTAAAGTGATTAATCTTTTGTCGCGTTTAGTGCCTTTTTTTGATGACTTATACAGTGTCTTTTTTATATAATTTTTCCCCGGTTTTTATACCGTATTAAATTCTCTACCGTGTTGATTCTTAGCGGCTATGATAATCAGTTTATCTATAATTCGCGTAGGCCTGAGATTTTCTATTGTGCCCTACCTGCTGTGCCAAATGTTGTCGTAGTTGTTTCTATGAAAAAATCATAAGTTGTAATGTTTTATGGATGTCGTAGTTGACCATTATGGATAACATGCCTCCAGGACTGGCAGATAAGTAAGTATTTTCCGCCTGTTACAAGTAAATTTCTTAGGTTTTCTTAGGCTTGCCTTGGATGCTGTCATTCTATGATGTCACCTCCATTATGGCTTTAACAGGGCTTGCCTACCACCTGTATTTTGATCTTGCACATATTACTTCCTCCTGTCATAATGTTGAATTAAGTGTTCATTAAGATTTTAAGTGAAATGATGATAGTGCATGAAGTTCTAAGATGATGCTGGAGGTTTTATATCAAATGTGAGATACTAAGTATCATACTTGTTTGTATTTTGTTTACAAAACTTTGGCAATTTATTTATAAAATTTAAATTACTACTGTAGTCAAAATAAAGTGCTGATGGTCACTTTATTGTTAATTTTTTTTGTATTTTGATAAAGAATTTTAAACGTCTTTTAAGTGATAAATCAGATAGTTGATATTCCCAAAATTTTTTTGGAATTTAATTTATTGTTATTAGTCTAATCACATTTTTATTATTGTTAAAATAGTTAAATACTTATTCTAGTTAAAATTATGTTTTTATTTTAACACTTGACTGATAAACGAGCCAAGGATGTAATATTTTTTTGTTATTTGTTCTTCAAATAATTACTAGTTTCAAACATCAAACAAAAAAAATCATAAATTTGATTGATACATTAATTATTATTATTTTATTATTCATTCAATCATTTTTAATTGACTAAGGTTAGCAGAAATGAAATAAGGTTCTTTAATTTACACTTGGCTGACAATGAAAACAAAAGGGAGATTTATATGCCACACCTTCAGCACACCTTTTTCCTTGTTTCCATAAAATATTCATTCGAGTAATTTTTTCCCAAAACAAATATTTGATCCAGTTTCAGAGTTGTTTTAAGGAAAGAAAAAATTCTTTTTAGGTCTCTCTCTCCCTAAATGAGACTTTAACTGAGGTTTTATTTTCTTTTTCTTTAAGGAGTCAGAATGGAGGAGGGATCACCAATGGATCCTCTTTCAGACGCACATCAATACGTCCAATGTCAACCAACAGCGCCTTAGATGGGTCAATACCCATCAGTCCGACATCAAATTTTCATACAGTTGTAGTTGTAGTGCATAAAGATGAACATGGATATGGAATGAATGTTTCAGGCGATAATCCTGTCTATGTTCAGTCTGTCAAAGAAGGTAATTGAATTGTTTTATTCATAATATATAATTTTTGGTTGATAGTGGTAGTGAGAGGGTTGAAAGTATAACTGAATTTGGTTTTGGGTGTGTTAGATTTGATTTGCCAAAATTTTTGTTTTCAACACCCTTCCTTGAGAACCAATCTAGTAGGACTTTATCAATAACCGAAAACTGTAAAACAAATTTCTTCATAGTGAAGAACAACAATCAAAATTCTCGGCTTGGAAGTTCATAAATTAAATAAAACAAATGAGACAACCAAGGTTAAAAATTAGGCTGTACCAGAACTTAGTTATAACATTAAAAGTTGTTTCTATAATGGTATAAGCAAAGAGAATTATTTATCTTTAATTGTTTGGAATAAAAAACAAAAATTAAATTTTTGTCTCTTATACACTTCATTTCATACAAATGCGAGGTAACAAAATCGTTTTGGTTCACATAAACAATTCCACAATTCATACAAGTTTCTGGGAATCGTATCGATAAAAATTTCACTAGATGGATTGTTAAACAAAATAAAATTCATTTTCATTGGAAGACAAAAAAAAAATTAAGAAGGACGTGTGATGCGTTGAGGATTTATTTATTTATTTGTTTGAGGAGTTATCAACCGATTTCGAAGATAAATTCGGGTGAGTCCCGTCGACTAATCGAGAAGACTATTTCGGAGAAGAGATAAATTTCGTGTTTTGGTTGTGATACGGAATCAGGTTCTAAGCAAGGGTCTCTGTCCTTAGGAACAAATTTTTTTTTTGGGATCTAAATTATTTTGTTTAACGCCTAACTGGGTCAGACATAAAAGGAATATGATTTTGTAGGGTTTTTGTGTTAAAATTTATAACCCAACTCAAATGTCGCCTTTTTTTTATACTGTTTCCATTTGAACATGGTATTTGTTACAAAGCTGGAAATCACCCAGGCAGAGAAATCAAACGCCCATTCTCTCTCTCTCTCTCACTTGAGGGTTTTCATAAAAGGTATGCATTATCAGTTTCTTAAAAAGAAAACCCGTAGGTGTTGGGGGCCCACTTTCTCATCGATGGAATAATTTAGGGTATAACTTTATCTATTAATTAATTTTCTTTTCTTTTGGAGCGGGGGTGGAGGGGAAAGGTGTGCTGTGGAGGAGGATGTTCTTTATCTAAAGAGAGTTTCTTTTAAAAGATTCACTTACTCGCTCGAGCTCTGATAAGAGCACTTAATTTTCCAGATGCCGACAATTCAATCGAGTGTTAGATCTTATCATAATTAGTGAAGTAAAATCCACCTGCGTGTTTATGGATGAATTAATCGTGAAACAATAAATTTTTGTTTTATTCCTTCGTCTTCTTCTCTTTCTCTTAACCATCGTTTCTGAATGGGCTTTTTAACTTTGTTGTTTTGAAGTAATCCAACACATCCGCCTTTCGCACCTGTATATGGAAGTTTTCTTTAAATCAGAGTTAGCAGCGTTTTCACTATCTCCTAGATGTTTTGAGAGGAGTGAAATGAGTAGATATGGAGTTTTGGGTTACATTCTGATAGGTTTTTTGGAGTTTTTTCTTTGTGAAGTTTGGACCAGGTTTGAATAGCCTTTTGTCTTTTGTTTTTGGTACGGTATCTCTTTTGCCTTTTGTGGGAGGCTTGTGAGTTGGTGAGAAGTTGGATTAAAAGTCGAACTCTTTGGGGTCTTGTTCTGTTTCTTGTTCCTGTGTTTGAACGTTAAACCGCTTTCGAGGTTTGGTTTTTGTGTTTTTTTTCTATAAACCGAGAAGTATAAGGTTTGAAAAGAATTAGTTACACAAGTAACCCGAGTTTATATAAATGTGGTTTTATTTAAAAGTGGTCTAAATCCATAATCATATTATTTTTGAAGGTAGTGAAGTTTTATGTGGAATGTATATATTTTATATTAATACTTACTGGAGAATAGTTATGTGTTACTCATTTTTGTGTTTAGTTTTATAGTTTTTCAGTTAGCTCAATTTTTTGTTCTTATCGGGCTTCTAAGGATTACGGATGGTTCAGTGCTTTCAGTTTTTAGTTCTCAATTCTTCCTCTTTTCGCCTCCTTCCAGTAATCCCCAATTTTTCCTGTGGGTTCTTTTTCTTTTGTCGGACCACACTGTACCTGTTTTTAGCTTTGTTTTGGGCAGAATTTTTGCTGTTGTAATTTCTTTTTTACTGCATCGCGCTGCTTTAAGACTTGTTGCTTGATTTCTAGTTCCTTCAGGTCTTTTTACGACTCCATGAACCACGCTGGTTTTGTCTTTTTCTTCAACTCGATTTTTGTTTTGTTTATTCTTTTAATCAGACCATCTTCGGTTTATAGTTTTAACCCTATAGTGTTTTCTTTTCGCCTTCTCTTCTACCAACATTCTCTCATTTTCTAGATATGTTCTGTTTTTTCTATTCCGTCCATTTTGTCTCTGTTTTCAGCTTTGGTTTGGCTTAGAAACTCGTGTTTTCTACTTTTTCTCTGTTGTGACTTTTGCTTCTCTCAGGTCTTTTTCAGTTTTCACAAACAATACCGGTTTGGTTTTTCTGTTGAGGAAGTGGTTGAAAACCTGGCTGGTCAGTGTTACAGAGTCCATTCTCGCCAGGTGTTCATAGAAGGCGGTACTTCTCTTCGAAATTTTGGTTTTTGTTACTATAAGCCCTCTAGCCTGGATATTGGTTGTGAGAAACCTTCCCTCAAAAGTTAGAAAATTGGTTTTTAGTCCAATTTCAAAGTAAACAAGTCGTTTGTAAGGTTTTGTAATTTTTTTGTTTGGTCTTCTAAACCCATACCGTGACCAGGTACCTTTATGTCTAGACGAAAGACTCGTGGAATCATTGTAGAAATAAATCGCACACTCACATGAGGGGGTAAAGAGGAGAAGGTTTCTGGGTCAAAGAGTACTTTCGAAAAAGTTGTACGGCGCTCACTACACCTCATAGAATTTCAAATGATGATGAAGCAAATCTTTTGGATAATCCTTATCTCGGAGTCTGAAGGAAAGCATTATAGTTTTTTGTCTTGTTAATCCGTGCGCAAAAATCAATTAGGTTTATGAGGTTCTCTGTTCGGGGCCGAGGAGATAAGGGAACGCGTTCCTTCGTGGTATTCGTATGTTTGTTTTATGTTCTCCTCGGAGATGAGTCGAAAATAAAATTTGTGAATGAAGTAATACGTGGAAATTGGTGGCGTTGCCACGCACCAACGACACGAGGAAGAATATGTCTAAGTCAAGGTCTTAACTAAGTTCCAGAAATTTTTATATATTTTAAATTTATATGCGTGAAATTTAATTTTTATTTTATTTTAAAGCTTTGAAATTTTACTTCCTGAAAACGGTCGTGAGATTTTGTTTCTGTCATCTGATCCGTGCGTATCTTTTCTTTTTCTTCTCCCTTTTTTCTACGAACGCCACTGAAATCGACCTACTTATCGGAGTGTGTTCTCTTAAATGGTTAACAGGAGTTCAGCTTTTAATCAAATTTTTGTTTTCCCCGTGATTTTTCTGTTGTTACGTAAAAGAGAATTTGAATTGGTTGAGGATTCCCCAAAAGTTTTTGCGGTTCTGGGTACTTATTCATTGGCTAAGGTTGCAAAGATGAAGGAGACGGTTCGAAGTATTTAAATTTCTAGTAGAAGTGGAGGAAGGAAGTTTTCGTTATTTGCCGTACCTGCCTGGTCGAAGTCACATAAATCAGTATTTCTCATCCAAAACGTGGTTGGTCTAAGAATTTCGCTGCGTGGGATTTATTGTTCTGGATCCGGATTTTTGTGCACATCTTCCTTTGATAATTGTGTTGTTAAAATATTTTTTTTCTTTCCTTTTTGGTTTGTTTACCAATATGTCGTCGAGTGTGACCGGTTATTTTGATGAGGGTATCTCAACGTGTATGTTTCCTCCCAATGTATTACTTTGAGGATATAATAAAAAAATTCACGGAAGTAATCGGATGATAGGATTTGCGTCTATAGAACTTGGTGGTTGTTTGGGTACAGTATGTGGTGGAAAAGAACTGAGTAGCTTGTTGTGTCTGAAAGGTATATTAGATTCTGGGAGTTGAGAGCAGAGCTGCGTTTTTATTTTTGGTGGAAATTTAATTTTTTGAGTGCTTTAACCATTACACCATAGTGTTCCCGATGACTGATGTTTTGCAGCGGCTAAAAGACTCAGTCCGTGTCCTCAAAATAGGACGTTGGGACAATGAAGTATGTTTAGTAGTTTCTAAGGACCCTCAATAGCACGGTTTTACTAAAGAAATCAAAATAACTCAGAATAAGTTGGGACGAAATGGGTCAAAACGGAACTTGAGGGTTGGTGTGTCTGTTGACCTCACACGTTTCATGAAGTTTCTCACCGAAGCCGAGAGTTTGCGAAAAGAAAATGGAAAACACTCAATTTCAAGGATAAAACATAAAACAAAAAGATTGACGTTGAGTCGAGAAAGAGAGAGAGAGAGAGAGAAAAACTTCTCAAGATACGGAACCATGCGTGTCAAAAGTCGTCATTAAAGTCCAAACACCCATCGGGAAGCGACACACTTTTCGAAAAATGAGGTTTTCGAGTTGCTGAGGTTCTCAGATAACCATGTGCTGGGAAAACGCGTCAAAAGGAAAAGAGAAGGAAAGCAAGGATGTAACTTAATTCGTAGTCGTGTTATGTTAGAAACGAGGCTCAATCAATGTTCGCCTTAATTTATTGAATTAAGACTGATGTTAATCATTGAGGGAGCTTTTAATTGTCGACAGCGAGAAAGAGAGAGAGAATTTCGTGTTTGCCAGTGGTTCGATGTTTTCTTTCTTTTTGGGGAGTTTGAAAGTTGCCAGACACAAATTGTTATGATAGTTTAAAGGATAATTACTGTTGATGTTTTTTAGCACCGTTGAAAAATTTGAATAAATTTTCAAGCTCACAACCGAATGTAAAAAGTCTTTACAAAATGGCGCCATTTTTTTGTCTATTTTTTAAATAAAAATGAAAAATGAAATCCTTTTCCGTTTCGTGACATCTGACATCAGGTCTTCCATCCGTTAAAAAACAAAACAAAAATGTCATTCTTCCGATCCTGTGAAGCTGTCACGAGTTAAGTCATGTCGGAGCGCACAACTCCAAAGTTTCCTCCCTCCCCCTCACCCCGTTCTCGAGTCTTGAAATGTCATGGCAAATCATTTTTTAAAAGAATTGTTCGAATAGCTGTAGAGGTCACGCTGTGGCTTAAACATTAATCTTTGGGACCTTCGCTTTAATGAGTTTCAAATAAACGAATGTTTTCATTTTTTTGTTGTTGTCTTTTCGTAATGTTGTCAGTGAAAAATGGAGGCTCCGAGCGCGTAAAACGAGTCGTGGAAACAAAGACGGTAACTCTCCTATAAGGAGACTGCTAATTATTTATTTATTTATTTATTTTTGTTTTTGTTTTATAAGGTGGAGCAGCCGAAAAAGCGGGGCTGCAATGTGGTGATATGATAATCAAGGTCAATGGAGTGAACGTAACTCAATCAACACATACTCAGGTGGTTAGTCTCATAAGAGGTGAGTTACAAACGCCATTTTGGTTGTAATTTTTTTTTTGGCTAGACAGTTTCAAGCACTCCGTCTCTTATTTTCTGTTTTATTAAGTTGTCGAGGATCATTTTCTGAACAAACTGCGAGTGATCGCTTTAAAAATGAAAGACGTCAAGTGTTAAGTACTTTCTCGTGGAAGTCAGCACGAAGAGGAATCAATCGCGTTTGATCGAACGCATACGGTTTCATTGTGTTTTGAAAATTTTCGTTTTTATCTCGAGAGAAAGTTTAGAATCCGGTGAACTGACCCCCTACAGCTGGAGTTTTGGTCCAGTGTCATCAGGATCTGTCAGAAGTGGAGTATGTCTTCTCGGGGTGTTTCGCGGTTTCTTTTTGTCAGACACCAGGGTCTAAAGTCTGATCGAGCTTTCCATAAAGCGCGATTTGTGGGAAAACTTCCGGTAGCCATATTTGGTCAGTCCAAGGGCGCTTTCGTTCTTTTTTTATTTGGACATAGCTTAGTGGGTTCGGGTGTCGAGTAGAATTAGGGTACCAAGATTTTCATTTTTCTTTTGTGTTTCTCGCTCACAAACTGGAAAGCACCGTTCGGAGGGAAAATGTTTTTTTTTCTTTTTAATTAAAATTTCTGTTTTATTGTGTGTGCGCGACGATCCCGGTGACCTTCCTTATGAATTTTAAATCGTGCATTTGGTAAAGACATGTTCGCATAATTTTCTCTTTTACTTTTTTTAACCGTTTGTAGGCGAACGCTTTGTTTCGAGGTTACCGGTGCTTTTTTTTCTTAATATTTATGCGTCAGATTAGTTTTGTAACTTATTTCAGCATAATATGCTAATGTCGGAGCGGTCGGTTTGAAAAAAAGTTAAGAAATATGGGTTTGAAGGATGTGATTTATTTCAAAGTTGGGAGGGAAGGAGGTAAGTCGTTTCTTCTGGGTGGCGTAACCTTTGAAAATGTTGTCAGTTTATCGATATGAAGATTGATTTGAAAGGAAAAGCGGTTGTGTTACGTACTGGTTGAGTACTGTTAAAGTTCCTCATTTGCGGGGGATATGTCCATAAAATTTGCTGCTTATTCGGAAAGCTTGGGTACTCCATTCATAAAAGCTGTTAGCTATACTCAAAGATACCGGGTCAGTTACCGCAATCACCGAATTTTTCCTTTAGATTCAGGGGCGGGGGTATAAGTTAAGGATTTGCATGGTATTTGATAAATTTAAATTAAATTTTACAAGATTTCCTCAAAACGGATGAAGTATTCTTTAAATAAAAGTTGGGTTCATTCAAATCCCTCCGGGGTATGATTTCTGAGTGTACACAATTCATTGGATTAAATGCATCGTAATGGAAATTTCTGTCTTTTTGGCAATCCGCAGCTTCTAATGACGTCGAACTGACAGTCCGCCAAAACTGTAGGAAACAGTTACCGAGGGCGAGTATCGTTAGCATGACGTCATCATCACCCCATTTGAGACCCATCCACAGCCATTCGTCCATCAGGGCCACCGACAGGATAACCGGACCTCAACCTGTAGACGTAAGTTTTTCCTGAAATTTAAGAAATTTTTGGTTCCAAATCGAGTAGAATTAAATTATTTTTATGTTTGTCGTGATTTCAGGTGGATAAATTACGGCAATTAGAATCTCAGCGGGTTCACACATTTCGTTTAATGTTGGAAAAGGAACAGTTGTACGTGGATGCATTGCGTTCGGAATTGGCAAAATGCATCGATCCGCAAAGCGAATCGAAAATTCAGCAGGAATTGAACGGTGCCACTCGAAGAGTAAGCACATTACAGGAACAGTTGAAGAACCTGATCGCGCACAGTGAACACTCGGTAAGATTAATCTTTAACTTTTTCCACCGATTTTATTTTTCTGCTTGCTTCGGTACACGTTTAGAAAAGGTGGTAGGTTCGGTGGTTTTGTCTAATCCGCCATTTAAAAAAAATAACTTACTAGAAGCAATTAACCTTTTCGCACAAAAAAGAACACAACCCCCGATTATTGGTAATGTCAAAGAACTTGAGTTTAAAAGCTCTTCCTTTTCAACACTCTCCTGATTGAAAAATTTTTCAGTTCTTAACATGGTTGAGTCTTGAAATTGTCATAGTCACGCAGATTCGCCATTTTTTTTAAATTTAATTTGGAAGAGATTTTGTGTGTCCTGAATCAAGATCCCGTCTTTGGCGGTTTGTCTTTTAAGATATCCGTCATTAGGAATGCGAGAAAATTTCGTCTCAGGAACTCGACCTGGATTACACGGGAGCATCTTTCATGGGGGTCACCTGAACCGAATATCCTGTTCCTTTGAAATTCCTGGCCAGTCCCATTTTAGGAATTCATTTCGCGCACGACTTTCTTCCACGAAACCAGTCTCTACCGGCGAATTACGGTTACCGATCCGCAAATACCTAAGCACCTGAATAATGTTTGGAGAGTTATTCTTTGACACGAATAATCGGGATGTTCTTTTCTCTAGCAGAATTTCTTGGTAGGGTTTAAAGCCATCGCGCCAAAACGGTGACGGAATAAATGACAAGAATGAATTATTTAAGTCGGATAGTTAAAATTATCCGATTAGAAACTTCGTTGGCATTTTGTTTGGAGGGCTTAATTTCGGATTTTAATTTTTGAGGAGGCAAGGGGAGGGAAGAAGTTGGACCAGCAGCAATATTTTGATCTCTCGCTTTAATTTATGATCTCGTTTTCTTTTTCCTCTTTTTCCATTTTTCACTCAGCCAAACAAATCGGAAGAAATCCAAAGTAGAAGCATTCGAAAGGAATCTAACAACGCGGAGATATATTCCGAAAGTGACATATACTCCCGAGATTGCTGGTCAAGGATAAATTTTTAAATCGAGCAAAATCCTGTCTATTCTTAATCCCCTGTCATAAATATTTGAAACACGCAGAGATTGAGAAAGAAAAGAGAAAGACAGAAGGAAGAAAGAAAGAAAAGAAAATAAAAATTACGCAGAGACGAAAAGATTTATGGGGGATCGGAACGAACGGTTCAGAGTGCTACGGCCAGAACGTGGAAGATACGGGAACCCCCCCGTTTTAATTTTCGGGAACCAGAGCGATGACATTTTAAGTAAGGAAGACGAAAATTGCTGAGTCAGTGCTTTTATGTCACCAATTGATTCCGTTTTAAAACGATTTAATTTGTGATTTTTTTGGCGGGCGGGGGGGAGGAAGGAGAGAGAGAGATTGGGAGGCGGGCTCCTCAGATATACTATATATTTTGTTCGATCGCATTTTTAAAGTCATCAAAGAACAATCGAGAATATTAAGCAACATATCATTTTTTAATTGATAAAATCCCGAGATCTCGGGGTCGATGTTGGCTTTTTTTATTAGAGACAGAAGCGAACGGCATTAATATATATTTGATTAGACGCTTGGTTTACGCTATAAATAACGTTGCATTTAAATTACTTAAACGTATGCAGTATGTGACTGCCAAAGAATTCTGTTCGCAACGTTGTTTTCGTTCGAGTTCCTGCGTGCGACTACGATTTCGGAATTCGACTTAGGTCAAAAGCATATAGGCATTCCGATGAGAATTTGGTTGGCTCTATCGGCTCAAATGGCTCATCTTTGGGTCTAAATTTGAGCCTTTGAGCCTTGAAGGGTGTCTTTCGTTAAGGCTCGATTTTGGGTTTGTGATCTTCTGCAGAAGTCTTGGTCTTGATCAGATTTTTCTATATTTTCCTTTTGATTTTGGTTTCTCCCAAAACATCCATTTCCGTTTCTAGAAACCAGATTCTATCACTCTATGCTCTGAAGTTAAGCTTCTTATATTCGATATTTAAATCAGACAGAAGTTCATAGGTTGGTTCGAGTAACGACCCTCAAATCCCATCGCTCCAAATTTTGAATTTGGAACAAAAAAATTTTTTTGTTTCTTTAACGGTTTATTACTTCACAAAAGACAAAAGAGTGAAGAAGTAACGTTTTGTTACTTATAATTTAGCCAGATACAATTAAGCCGTTTATTTTGAAAGTGGTCTAAGCCTATTGTGTAGAGAAATTGAGCCAGCTGCTCCTAAGATTTCACATGATGACACGATTTAAGCTGTTTGAGGTAGCAGATAATTTATTTACTAGAAACTTGTAGAGATTTACTCGAGCTTGTTTGATATTGTTATGTAAATTCCGTTTATGGATTTATTTACTATACTTGTGTCTTTATTTTATTAATTTTTTGCTGTATCGGTCATCCTTTTGAACCACGACGTCAACAATACTTCCCATTTTTTCTTTTTGCTTCTTCTTCCTTTTTCCTCCTCCAGTTATGATAACTTGTTGTTATGAGCTCGTTTTCTCTCCTCGGTTCACGATTTACTCGTCTCGTTTTATTTTATTTATTTATTTTTTTCATATCGCTCATCTAAGGACAACAGCGTTTTATTGATTCTTCCTCTTCGCCATCCAATAATTTCGCATTTTTTTTGCTGTAGGTTCTTTTCCTTTCCTCGGACTACGCTTTACCCGTTATAACCTTAGTTTTAGTCAGGAAGCCTTGTTCTAGTTTCTTCATCCCGCCATGGTGTTTTAGGTCTTACAACCCCCAAATTCATTTCATGAATACTGTATGATTTTATGGTGAAACAATTTCAAAAGTATTGCACACTTTGGTGTTCGATTCATTTAATAATTAGTGAATAGTATGATGATGAGCTCATTTCAAAAATGTTGCACCCTTTTTTTTTGGTGAAATACTGAACACATATGTCGCATTGAAAGACTTCATTTGTGCAGTAAAATGGACTTTGAGGAGGAGCTTATTTCATAAATAATGCACAGCTGTGTGGAGAAGTAGGCTGGTATCTCATATTATTATGTGAAGACGTCACGTGAAGGTCTTGTTGAGTGATTCTTATTTTCGTAGGATCTTTCTCCGTCTCTTAGAACCAAGCCAGTTTTGACTTTTTCTTCAGGAAGTACTGAAAGATCCTATTTGTCAGCTTTTAGGCCTCTATTTTATTTATTTATTTATTTATTCAGTATTTATTTTTATTGAATTTTGAGTATGAATATAGACCGGAGATTGGGAAAGTACGACTCCCTTACTCCTTGGCTGTGGCTCTTCAACGAAATGTTTAGCGCAGACTAGCAGTATTATTTATCAACTAAATATCATGTTTATAAGTATGATACTAAGTGTTATTTAATGTACTGTTAACTGAAGTAATTTATACAGTATATATTGCTAAGACAAGCTAGAAAATGGAGTTAACCTCAACTATTTTGTTAAAATTGCTTTTTGAATAAATTTCAGTTTTGTATGGTTTTTAATTAAAGAGTTTGCTGACCATTGATATAGACCACTTTTAGAATAAACGAATAAGTGATTTTACAGAATGATGATCGAGAATCTCTATAAGTACAGCTTATAAGGAAAGTTTTTTTTAAAAAAAAGTTTGCTAACATTTTTTTTCGAAAAAGCTCTTTTTAGAATACGAAATAAGTCTAGTTGCCAAATAAAAATTCGTTCAGGGTCTTTAGAAAAATTCTCTCAATCATTTTTTGAATGAGAGCAAAAAACGCGTAGTGGGGGGGATGGGAGTGGAGACTTTTTGAGTTTATTATTGAGGTAGGTGTTAAAAATTTTTACCAGGTGAAAACAAATCCAATAAATCACTTCCTTAATTTTTTTTCCCGAGCGGGCAAGGTCTTTTTATTAGTGTGTGTGTGCGATACAACTTTCAATATGGAGAAGTCGTTTTTGGCAAAAAGCTGGCTACCGATCGTCAGGAAACGTTTTCCGAAAACCGTTTTTCCCGAAATGAATCAAAAAATAATTTTATTTTTGGATCCGAATTGTTTTTCTTTTTTTTTTCTCTTCATCAATAAATTTTTACGGTCTTTCCCACCATTTGTTTAGACAGGAGCTTTTTTTTTTCTTTTTATTTATTTACATTTTGCTTATTACGATATATCGACGTAGGGTTTTTATCTTTTGCGTTGGTCTTCGCCCGGTTTCGCATCTTCTCTTAACCTTAGATGTTTTTGTTCGGAACAGATCACGTAACGTTTAATTCGAATTCGGGCCTTCTCCCCGGTCGTTACGCTTTTTTGGATTTTTTTTGTGAAGGCACTAACGGATTTTAGAGAAAGCTGTCGTGAGTCAATAAGTCGATGGTTGGTTTTTTAATTTTTGCACAAGCTGTCGTGATTTGTTTTTGTGTGTTCCTGTCGGTTATTCAGTCGCCATGAATTTCTTTCGGTTTATTTTGTGATTTATGTTTTGTGGGGTGTTGGATTTAGAGTTTTGGTGGTGGTTTAAGTCTGTCGCGTAGATATTAAAGACAGAAATTATGTTTCGATCTGGAAGTGGGAATCTTTTTGGTGGAAATAGCGAAAGGAGTTTTCGATTTGTAAGTCTGTGTGTTAAATTTGGCTAATTTTGTGATGTTTTTGTTTTTTTGGTGTTTGATTTTGAGAATTTTTTGATAGGAGGGAGTACTAATGAAATCAATACTTGCCCCAAATGTGTGAGTCGGGTTGTTTCAACCGTTTTTGGTTTCCTTTTTCTTGTGCCTTTTGTCCAGTTTTGGTTTTAGTGTTTTTGGGAATTGAGAGAAGATCTGGAGCAGTGATTCTTGTTTTGGTTATGTTTTTCTTTCCTTCATTTTGTTTTTCGGATTAATCGACCTTCCCTCCTTCTTGATCTAGCATGTCTTCATTGGTTTACCCAGTCGTCTTGTCTTTCATCTACCTTCCTCTCGTTAGTTTTGGTTTTTCTTGAAATTCAAGGTTACCTCCTTCCTTTTTAGATTATCTCGTTTTGTACGTCTTGGTGTGTTGTTCCCAGTTCCTATTAGTTTTATTTGTAGTTGATTTATGTAGTGTCACCAGGTAGAGAGCTTCGCAACTTTTTTTTTCTCCAAAGCTATAATCTCTCTGATCTAACTTCTCTTCATTCTTTCTTAGCTCAAACCTCATTGGTCCTTTCTCCAAAAATTCTATTTTCCTATTGGTTATTCACTTATCCGGCTATCTATTGTATTTTCTTCTTGATGAGGTTATACGAAGATTTCTGATTAAGAACGCCTTGTGATTTTTGGAGTAACATCCTACATATGTTTAGAATGTAGTTATATATATACGATTCGACAGATTGATGACTCTTTCGACTGTTCCTCTATTTTTTATTTATTGTGAATATTAATAAACTCATTTTTTTGATCGATAATAGATTTTATCCTTCCCAGCGAAATAATATTTTGGGAGTTAGAACTCCGTCCCACATCCTACTATACCCTAGATCAGGGCTGGGCACTTTTATTTTTCTTTATAATCAACGGGCACGTTTTATATTAAAATTTTTGCTGGGCCTCCCATAAAGTAGGAACTAAAGTAGGAGGGCCGCAATTTGCAACAAATGAACTACTCGGCTAGTTTAGCTTCTTCTGTAGAGTATGCATCTATTATTCTACAAAGTAAAATTCACTTTAAACTTCTCGATCGTTGGCCCGTGGGCCGTGCTTTGTCCATCACTACTCTAGATTGAAAAATAATATTGAAACTCATTTGTATGTTTAGTATATTTATTCAAAATCCTTGTAGACAAGAGATGCCTAAATATTTAATTCGGTTGGGGAAGAACTAATATAAACGAAGGTAATGAGTCTGCGGTCATGTTAATCCAGATAAATCGATTTTGGTTTTGTTTAATTAAAAAATAAATCGTTACAATCGGTGATAGATGCACGTCGTAAAATCTAAAGTCTAACAAATGGCATCCACAGAAACGAACAATAAAAAATTTTGATGTTTTGGACGAGGAAACAGTCGTTTTGTTTTGTTTTTAACCGTTATAACTCCATAAGAAAGGAAAGTTGGGCTATTGTAACACCAAAACAGAGAAAACTAATTGAAATAAAAAAGCAAATTTGGATCTGATTCAAAGTTCGTTAATTACTAAATCTGCCACGAGCCTCTTCCGACTTGGAGAAAACATTTATTTTATTTATTATTTTCGAACGCCCGCGGAAATTAGTCGAGTAAAGGGAAAAACGTGAAAGAGAGGAACCTTAAGGAAATTTATCTCTCCATCTCGTTTTAAATCTTCACAGTCTGATAGCAGTTGAAGTTAGTCACGGCTTCGTTTCTGTAAGAAGTTATTGTTAAGCTTATAATAATGAATCGATTTATTTGTTTATTTATTTATTTATTTTGTTGTCGGTGGGTTTTTTTTTATTTTTCGATTCGAAATCGAGGAGGATGTTTAATTTCCCGATTGTAAGCAAAGATTGTTAAATTTAATTTTCGTCTTCGAGAATTTTTGGTAAATTAATTAACGAAAGAATGAATAGCCTCTCCTCTCCCCGTGACAGAATGACGGTTGAATGAAGGTGTTTACTTTTGTCTTGTTTTTTGTAATTACCGACTTTATTAACTATGAATAAGAGGACTTTGGCAAGAAGAGAGAAGGAAGGAGGAAAGATAGAGAGAGCGAGAGAGAAGGAGATAAAATTCTGAAGGTAAATGCATTGTTTGTTGTATTAATATTTATCATGGAATTGACTTTGAGGAAGGCAGGCTGGCGAAAAATTGAAAAAGTTTTGTCAAGACTTGCGCAGAGGAAGATCACATTTAATCGCAAGTAGTTCGCGTTTTATTATCGCGGGATAAATTTCCTATAAAAGAAGGAAAACATTTTTAATGTCTTTTAAGAGTCCATAGATGGAATATCGTGTGATTTCGGTGGTGTGAATTTGAGCTTTTTCACCGGTTTTTATTTGACTTTTTTAAAAATTTCGTCGGAAGGGCGAATCAAGAAAACGGATCGTGTCTCCGAAACCGATTTTGGTTTTAATTCGGTTTTGAAAATCAGTTTTCGAAAAGACAAAAAGTTTCAAATCCCAGCCGAGGTTTGATTGCTTAGTTTTTGTAGTCGTTAGTGGTTTCGTAGTCGACATAGGATGGAGAAAGGTATTGTGGCCAAAGATCAGATGGATTGTGTTTGTGTTATCATGTTAAAGTGTTGTTTGTTTAAGGGTCTTGCGCATAACTTCCGGAGAAGCTGGAAGTGTTTCATAAATAGTGCACAGTTTTGTGATGAATCTGTTTCATAAATAATGCACAGTTCGGGTTAAATTGACAACGTGTGAAATAAGATTTTAGTCTGGGAAAAGAAAATACGAATTTGAGTTTGTGAGATTAAATTGTTTGCTAGATATAGTAAAGGGAACTGTTAATAATACTTAAAAATGTGTGCATTACTTTTGAAATGGATTCTTCATACAATTTTGCAACATTTTTGAAGTGATCTGTGCATTAATTGAGGTGAACTTTGCGTTTAATCGTTCTAAAGAAAGAGAGATAGATATCTGACAAAGAGCGGAAGTTAGTTATGAGTCGACCTAAATATCTTCGCACTTTATGCTCTTTAACTAAACAGTTAATAGAAATTTTACTTTTGCACGATTATAAAATGAGATTATTATTATTATTTTTTCAAAAACAAAAAAGCAGCGAGTTATACACATTCTTCAGAACTCTGTGGATTTATTTTTTTGGCACAAATTCAAAAATGGAATTTGGTTGTATAATGTTTTAAGTATATCGTAGAGTTGTATTATTCGATTCAAAGAAAAACGACCAAATCTGTTTCGGCGTAAATCGTTGAAAGATTTTTTTATCAGCCGCGAGTATCTCAATTCTTCCGGTTCCTTCTTCATGACGCTCTTTGCTATTAATTATAACGACGAGGTTTTGGGTTGGTGACGGAGGTATTCAAATACCCTCTCCCATAATGGCTCGAAGTATTTCTGAAGTCCAGAGGTTTGTTAAGTAGTGGGTGGATTGGACAATCATTTCGGTTCCATGCTTGAGTAGGTTTCGGTGAAATTGATAAATCAGCAAATATAGGCGATTGTGATTTCCGGTGATTATTCATAATCACAAACTACGGTTGGTAAACACGGTAAATTAACTAATATTTATCACATTTACCGGCTCCTTTCTATAGTCTCCCACTTGCGATGAGTTTAATTAAAGTTGGCTCAGATGTTTGACTTCTGTCGTTTTTCATGTATTCCCCGCTTCTTGTTGGGAGGTTCGTTCACTCTTACGGGCGAGCACAGGTGGTTGGATTCCTTACTTTTAATCAGAAAAGTGAAAAAAGTCAAGTATGTGAGCAAGCTTTTAATAAATTTCCCGTTATTAGTTGGAGATTTTATAAACTATCCGGTAAATGTGATAAATATTTAGTAATTTATCACATTAACCAAGCTTAGTTGGGTTATTATGAATAATCGCCGTGAATTGTATATAATATTTGCTCGATTTATCACTTTCTAACCCATTTTCCAGTTTAAACACATTTGAAACGATATCAACTTTCCTAAACTTGAATCGAACACCAAAGTGTGCAATACTATTTCACCACAAAATCGTACAGTATTCTGTGCATTTATATATTCGATAATGTACATATTCCATTACATATAATCACATACATATTTTACTTTGCACAAATAACTTTCAAAGCTCAACCGCACAAATGAATTCTTTCAGTGTGAAATATTTTATATTTTCAGTATTTCACCAAAGAAATTGTGCAACATTTTTGAAACGATACTGTTTGATACTGTTCATTTCTAATCACTTGAATCGAACACCAAAGTGTGCAATACATTTGAAATCATTTCACCCCAAAATCGTGCAGTATTCATGAAATGAATTTGGTGGTGATTATGAATAATCGCCGGGAATTATTTTCCGGTCCACATCATATTTCTAGGTCGATTCGGTCAAGGAGCTTATCTTTATAAAAATTCAGAAAGCTGGGAATAGTCGCTGAAATCTTAAAAACTCAACGAACGGTTAGCTTACAGCTGATAGATTAAAATGAGTCACGATTAGTATGACACAAGTATGTCTAGGCTCTGATATTGTGGTCACAACAAACAAATCCAGGTTCTAATTTGTCCGTTGGCTTATTACGACGAAATTTTTCGGGGCCAAAAGCTCTGTTATCTAAAAACAATTTTTGAAAAGTAAATAAATTAAAAAGCAATTTTGCATTTTCTGGCTTGTTATTATCATTTCCTTGGTTAAGTTTAATAATAGCTAACATGTTCCGGAAAGCTTTTTGAAGTGTCCGTCTGTGGCAGAAAAGAACGCAGACTAAAAGAAATTTATTTATTTATTTATTCATCCTCGGGCGCTTTTTTAAAATAATTTTCCAATTCCATATGGACTTATGTTGTGTATCTCAAATTTTGAGTTGCACTTCAACCCTATAATTAAACTAATGTTAAAATTATTTTTAATTTCTAGTCCCGAATTTGAGATAAATTTATTTGAAGTTTTTATATTTGCTTCCTCGAATTTATTACCGGGGATTATTATAATTGTTGTTGTGAAATGGGCTTTAAGTGCACAGGAGTCGGACTTCGATCTGTTGTGGGGATTCTTTTATTTATTTATTTATTTATATGTATTTATTGGGATCTTCCATGAGCCTGGGGTCTTGATTTCTTCAAGTCTTGTGGAAGATTTTTGGGATTGGGTGTTAGGTTTTTGAATTTTTTAAATTTCGTTGCGTTCGTTTATTTATTTATTTATTATTAAAAAAATAAATTGACCTAATTTCCACTCAATACATTTCGATGACCTATTTAGTGAGTTCTGTTAATTTTCTAATTTTCGTTTTTGTTGATTTCTTTCTTTGTTGTGGCGCAAGGAGTTGTGAGGAATTCGGTGAATGTCGTAAAGTTTCTGTCCTCATTCCTCGACGTTTGGGTTGTGTTAGTTTACTGGATTGAAGAGGTGAAGCAGAAGAAGAAACGAAGGAAAGAATTTTCGATGTTATAAATCGGTTTGCGGTTTTGGTTGAACTCTAAATTTTGTTATATACTGTGGATTATATTAATATATATATTAAAACTCCCGCCATTTTTAAACCCGATTTTTTTTCAAACGTAAATTTGTATTGTCACCTCTAGTCTGACATGCTAGTGCAAAGGGTTATTGACTACCGACGTTTCGTCAAATTCAACGGTTGGCTTTATGTCTAGGGGCCATACCAGTGTATCAACCCCAGGGATGGGTAAATAGGATGTGACTGTAAGAGCAGTCGAAATGCTGGGATGAGAGAAAGACAGAAAGTCGGAAAGAAAGAGGATAAGAACATAGTAAAAGAGTAACGGTAGTAATAATGATGATGATAATGTGGAGGAAAGGGATGATATAGAAGAAAGACGAAATTTGAAAAAGTAGACATAGGTTTGAAAGTAGAATGGAAAAAAGAAGTAGAGACATGTAAAAGGGAAAGGGCTAGTATCTACATCAAAGGAAATTTTAGAAGTAGTTCCGTCATTCCCAACGTGGGGCGTGACAGTATTTTGGTGGGTCATGGGCAGGACGTGCACTCTTCAACTGACTATACCAAAGAGTATAGGGTAATTCGAGAAAGAGTTATTAACTGTGAATTTGGAAAGCTAAAGACGTGGAATATATTATTATCTTTATTTATTTATATATCAATACAACTCAG
The DNA here is from genome assembly GCA_016920875.1 of Columbicola columbae. Classification (NCBI taxonomy): domain Eukaryota; kingdom Metazoa; phylum Arthropoda; class Insecta; order Psocodea; family Philopteridae; genus Columbicola; species Columbicola columbae. The sequence continues at coordinate 4,743,704 of JADMLL010000005.1, read as the reverse complement.
CAGTTATGTAAGCTTTTGAACAACAAAATTTAAATATCACGAGGGACAGTATCAGAATTTTAAAAAATGCCTTGGTGAGGAAGGCCAAAATGGTTGGGAATGACTTCCAGTTCAATATAATTATAAAATATATGGTGTAATATATATATGATTGAAATAATAATACTATTGTGCTATAGGACAGTGCTTGTATGTGGAGAACAAACTCGCGCGTTTAGGTTTAATCAGCAATAAGCTTTTTCTGGGTTTCTTTGTTTCGTTGCATCAGTGATTTATCATAAGTTGTTGGCTAATTTCCGTTTTGACCATAAGCTTACGCCCAATCTCTCTCTCTTTCAAAGTCACGCGTGAGTTCTATCAATTCAAAATCTCGCATTCAATTAATCATAACTGTAAAAATTGAAAAGAGTTTTTCTGGGAAGTCAGCATTTACGCAAAACAAAAAAAGGGAAACGATTGACAAAATCCATCTTTAATAAAAACCGGTCAATTAGTTCGACCGCGTAAAATAAGCCTCTTCAGTTAACCTCATTTCCGTTTTTTTTTCTGCTTATTTTGGCGGTGCACTCTGAATCATCTGCGTTGTGTATGCCTTGAACTTAATCCTTTTTGTTTTGAAATTTAATGGGTTTGGGTGTGCTGTTGGCAACGGGCGAAGACATAGTTGGGATTTTGTTTGGGTAATACGTCGCGTAGCATCAGTGCGAAATATGTTCAATTGGCAATAGGGCCATTAATTTGCAATGTGGATGCTCCGGTTCGCCGTAAAGAAATTTATTTGACAGTCAGTTCATAAATGATACGAAGGTCTTGACTTTTAGGTTAAGGGAACAAAACTTTGCCGCATTCATAAAGCGATCTCATTTTATTGCCTTTAATTTTTTTTTGAATTGTTGTGGCGATGTCCCGAAAGTTTTCGTCTAATCTGGTTTTGTCTTTGTTGTGTTTTCCTTTCTTTCTTGAAGTTGCTAATGGTCCATCCTCACCTCTTCAAAAATATTTTTAAACGTGTGGTCTAAAATAAATAATTTTGATGTTGTTTTTGTTATTTATATATTTATTTTTGGCTTGTTTAACACAAATTTGTGGTTTTTTTATGTTTGTTTTTGCAGCATGCCTTGTCTCAACCCACTTCTCCCGTTAATTCCTTTCCAATTCATACCATAGTCGAGGGGCAAAGCGTAGACGAAACCCCGCCGCCTTTGCCGACGAGAAACCGTTCCTTTCATTCCCTTAGTTACCCCCGGGTTTCCACAGGTGCAGGTCCTCCACTACCTCCAAGAAGCAATAATTTGCAAGTGCCTTCTAATAACGGTGCTGCTTCTATCTCTAATCAATCTGACGGTGGACAGGGAGATGATAGTGTTAGTAATGAAGCGGTAAGTACGGTTGGAATTTGTAACATTTGCTCCTTCAAAAGACGAAGTTATTAAGGTCAGAAGGATTAAAGCGGGGAAGAGAAACAAACATGTCAGGTTTTGAGATGGAGGAAAGCTTTCGCGCTGAGTGTACTCCCTGACAAATCTCGTGAAGGTCTCTGTAATAAAGATTCATTCTCACGTTTTATACTAATTTCGTTTCATTGGTAACAGGTTGAAAGAGCGGTGAAGGTTTTTTAATCGGAATCATTTTTCCCTTCAAGTTACACGCATATTAAAACAAAAGGGAGCTTTCACCCATGGTTGATTCTCGCTCACACGCTACCTGGCTCACGATTTTTGGGAAGGGTTAACGTGCACTCAGTTTCTCTTTTGGTTGGCTTTGTTTGTTTTGAACTCTTTTCATGTTTCGACCACGCTTTTGTGTTTGTTTTGTGAGAGGTTAATTATACTTGGACATATTTAGTACAAAAAGAAATTTTGGGGCAGGACGACTTACTGTAAAGTCTGTTCTTCTGTCTAAAATATAAGTAATAGTATGTCAGAGACGTAGGAAAAATATTTAAGTTAGGCTTCTTCAAGATGTAACGCTGTTGTACTTTTAAAAACGGATATAGTCAGGTTTCGTTTTACGCGGAAGGTAGAGATCATAATAAACTTATATACGAATTAATAATTATATAATATAATTCGGAAGGTCTGTGATTTAGTGGTTAAATCCCAGACTAAGAAGTTATAGTCGCTTGAAATCCTCCTCCCGTATTCTGTTATACCCAAAAAGGGTGAAAACGGGATTAAAACCCAGCTAAAACTATATTATAATATAATATAATAATTTAGTGTCTTTATAACACCTATAGCCATCTAAGACTAAAGCATATTGTTTAAGGATTTCAAAAATATTTTCAAGAGAGTAAGATCGAGTATAATTCAAGCTCTAAAAGGAAATAAATAAATTTTATAAAATATTACAATAAATACAAAATACAGATACAACAGTTGTATTTATTTTTTATTTCAATCGAAACAGACATATTAACTGTTCTAATATAGTCTAATTCAGAGGTTCCCAAACTTTTTTTGTCGTAGATCCCTCGCCATTTTTTTCAGCTTTGGATAGACCCCCTATTTGCCTGATAATTATTTTTGTAAATTTCTTACTGTAGTGATGTAAATTTTTTTCTTCATAGGTGCTTTTATAAATAATGTATATATCTTTATATTATAAGATATTATAATGTAAGTAAATAGGTAGTATCAGTGTATGTTGAGATCCGCTATAGTGGACCCCCATTTTCATTTCATGGACCTCAAATATTTTTTTTTCGTTGACGTAGATCCTGGAGGTCGATATAGACCATTTTGGGAATCACTGGTCTAATTAAAGATTATACCATTAATTTTATTTATTTATTTATTTACATTACCGGTTATGTAAGGTCAATTTTATGTGAAGATGCAAAGTTAGGACTGATATATGGGCAGAGGGTAAAGAAATTTGTAAAGAATATTGTGTAAATTTTTTGAAAGCCGTAAATGCGACAAATATATATTTATACTAATACTACAGATACAAAAATGTAAAAATAAGACAGTACAAAATAAAGTACTAGGTTAAAAACTCGTAGAAGTGAGAAAAATAAAGAACTGTATAAAGGTACAAGAAAGTATTTGAATAAATTATAGAAGAACAATAAATAAATAAATATACATAAAATAAAATTTGTAGAAATGAAAAATAAATAAATAGAATAGAATAGAATAATATAATATATTGAACAAATTTGTCACATTTCGGCTTACAAAAAAATTACAAAGTTACTTAATTAATTATTAATACAAATTATAACCTTTATACAAGACTATGGCTTCTTCCCGTTTGCGTTTTCCTTTTTATACTTTTTCCAGTCTTTCAAATACACAGGGATTCCCAACTTCATTTTATTTTTATACTCTGGCTTGTACCTGGATTCCATTATTCTATTTTATTCTATCTGTAGTTGAACTTATTTCCTGGACAGTTACAATTACTATTAATACATCATTCCCGTCCTCTGCTAATCTTTTCACTTCTCTTACTGACAGGCCATCGCTTCATGAAACTTTCTTTTTTGTATTTCCCACTTTGTATGCTTTTCTTTTAGGCATTAAATAAGTATAAAAATGTGATAAATAAATAAATTTATAAAATGCTTACGAATTAATAAAAACGACTCTCTGAAGAAGCGGATGAAATTTTTTATTATTATATTTTACAGACATCACGTTTAAAAACGCATAAAACGAAACCTGATTTGGTACAAGTCGAAATTTAGTAACAGGATCGCCGATAAAAAGTTTCGCACAATTTTTTCTCTTCCTTTTGTTTTTGGTTTTTACGACCCAAAACCGTTGGTTTTCTTTTTCCTACACGAAAAATTTTTGCTTTCTGGCATTCATCAAGCGAAAAGTTTATCGTCGAAATATATTTTGCAAATGAGAACAAAGCGGTAGGGTAGTGGTTATTGAAGACTTATTTACAACCGCCCGGACATATTGTAAATATTCTTTCCACGAAATATTTACGTAACGTTTACGAGGAGGTGTACATAGTTCGTGGACATGTATGCATAAAATGGAAATTTGAGAGTCCGATGGGTGTCACTATCGTTTTGTTGGCATCTTTGACCCATTTTCGAGATTGGGGTTGGTCCGGTTGAGGTATTTCGGTGGTTAAGGCTTGGTCTTTGCCGGAGGATGTTGTGGGAATCGGTGATGACCCTCCTTCGGGTCATGTTTTATTGGCCATTTTTATGGGGAAAGCTAATAACAGTTTGTTGTTGTTGTTACCTTTCACATTTGTTTGTGAGAGTACCGTGTATGAGATGTGATTTACGCAGGTATTCTTGTAGTGTGTAATTTTACGATTTGGTTTTTGAAAAGTGATACCAAAACGGTTTGTTGGTTGGTGTTGTAGTTTTTTTGTTTTAGAGTTAGACTTCTTCAGGCTGTTGAGCTTTTTCGGGGCTGAATGACGTGTGATCAGAGTACAAACCCACAGACGGTGGAAATGAGTGTCGAGCTAGCAAAACCCTCAACCTTTCGTGAAAGACGCCTTCTAGGCGCCATAGCTGACAGGGTTCGATTTTGAAAATTGTGAACCTCGAACCAGAGCCCCATTAAATGACTTTAATCAATTTTTTTTCTTCTCCTTTGAGACATAACTCGGCACTTGGACTCTGGGTCCATTGTACGTTTCTCGAGTTCGCGGCGTATTTGAATCAAGGTCAAAATCATAGACGTTATCATTCTCTAGTTTAATATTCACCGCTCAAAATTTCGACCAGGTTTCTTTCATTTTTATCAACGGAAAGTTATCCTTTGTCCTGTCCATTTCTGATAATGCCTTCGGCTCAATCATCCTTTCCACAGTCACCCAGAAAAAGGAAAGTTTTCTCTGCCACAAATCAAATCGTTTATCTGATGTTCGGAGGATTGTCGATGGATATTTAAAACATTACTGCAGGAGGTGACATACGTGATTTACCTCGTGTTATGCCGATTTGTGTTATCGCCTCCATTTTTGTTTTGTTATGGTTGTGTGAAAGAAGCCATGCGAACGGAAATCCATTGAGAAATAAAATTTAAGATGTTTTCATTTCTCTTTGTTTAGAGACATTTAGTAGTTGTCATCGTTATGTACATAATTAAAATGAAAACGGTTTGTTTTGGAAATTCCCAATTGAGTCACTTTTGAGCGTAAATGTCAGGTCTCCGTGTCGGTTTGGCTAATATAATTTTTCATATTTGGACGCTGGAAACTTGAAACTGGTGAGGTTAAATCAGGGTGGAGCTGGAGAACGGTTGACTAGAATTTTTTTCTCTCTCTCCTAGAGGTTTGGATTACTCAGGTCGTGGAATTCATTTCCGTTTTGAGTGTCTTATCTTTAGAAGGTCAGATGATTCTCGAAGTTTAGGTGATACTAATCAGGGTGCCCATAATTGCGCCAGACTTAGTCTTAGTGTCTCTCATCAATTATTTCGCTAATAACTCTGTTTATTGTTATTTCGAGACTTGAAGTCTTCTTTTTATTTCATAAATAATGCACACTGTATTGATTTCCTGAAATTGCACAATACGATGAAAAGCTGACGTCATTAACTACGTACACATATGCGGGGGTTTTCTCTTTTAATTATAGAAAATTTTTTTCCCACAAATAATACAGACTGGCTTACCATTCGTTTCATAAATAATGCACACTGTCATGAGGGAATCAAGGAGTAGTTTTGTAGGAATTCTGTTCATAAATATTCTGCCAGGTTTTCAGAGGATTTATTCCATAAATATCGCACACGTTTTGGAAAAACTTGTTTAATAATTAAACATACCATACTTTAACAATAACTCATTTCATAATTAATGCACATTTATATCTGTTTTCAAATTTAAGCCTGTGCAATCACGTTCTCATTTCATTGAAATTATTTCGAAGAAATGTCTCATCATTTTTCTGAAGCTTGACTCATTTTTATGAAATCTAAGAAGAGCTGACACTACTGTGTGTTTACATAGTTTTGTGTTATTTAGGCAAAAATCGTTTGACGAGAACACTCTAAATCTAGACAGTATGTCTTGAATTGTTTTATGTACAAAGTTTTCTCGAAATAGATTCCTGCTGTCTGGTGTTATACTTTGGCATACACAAAATACAAATACATTCACGCATCCTTTTTACTTCGTGTGTAGGTACCGATTACGTCGTTTCTTACAATTTTATAATCGTAATTATGGCATTTAATTGCAATCAATTTTTTAAACCTGATAGCGACGTCATTAACATGATGTAATCATTTTCACCTTCGATGTTTTATTTAATTAAGAAAAATTTTTCTTCTCTGCGTGGGTTTCTCGCATTCTTGAATGAAGGCGATTTTTCATTTCCTGTATATTTGGACAATCATGGGTCCATCTTCCATAAGTCAGGATTAAGCGAATGGATTCCACGACGATTTTTTTCTTAAATCCTAATCACCTCACTCGTAATCTCGGATTGACGGTGAAAAATCATCGGGCTTATTTTGTAAACTCGAAGTTCATCCCCAAAAGCTCTTTTCGTAGTTGGAATTAATTAATTTTTCCTTGGATCTGTTTGTTTTATCGGTTTATCAGTTTTAATAGCTTCCTGCTTGATGAGTCTTCGGAATTTTGTAACCGTCATCTACTCAAATACACATGAGATGAGTGTTTTAAAAAGGAGAAGAATGGTAGGAATGGTTGAATGATGAAAGGTGAAAGACGTAACCGCGGATGGGAATAAGTGTGACGATGTATCGAATCCGATCGGATACAATTGAAAAAGAACTATTAGACTGCGAATTTGAATAATGTTGATTACCTTGATATTGGCATTCAATGACATTTTGTTTAGCTGTTTTAGTTTTAGCATTTAATTGGGTAGATTTCTACTGTTAATTAATAATCCCGTAAGTCATTAATGAGGTAGTCGTTAAAGCGTCCTAAAAAAAAAAATTCTCGCACCAATTTTAATTTTTTTTTATTTTTGGCTTGAGCATGCTAAATGAATTTAAATTAAAACAAAATTGTTGTTGGGATATTGACTAATTTGAAATTTTGTGTTGGTAGGTACCGCCTCACGTGGCTTCTTTAGGTCACCATAGGACCAAATCGAATCCTGATCCGTTGGGACCACAAACACAAACGCACAACATGACGCCGGCCGAGGCTTGTAAAAGGCTAATCGCTTCCGAATCGCTTCAGGATATATACAAGAGATCGAAGAGTCATCCGGGTTCCTGCGATGTGGATTCACCACACGAATCACCATCGGGAACACCTCCGCCCCCGTACAGAGGATTAACTGGTGAGAGTTGTGTGCGGGATGACAGTCTTTCAAAATGGGGAGAAAGTGTTAAAGGAATCGAGAAAAGTTGAAGAGAAGCTGTTTTGAGTCCTAAGCGGGCCTAATTTTTATCATTGGGGATGATGTGTATCATAGGTTTAGTTTCACTGCCTTCTAAATTTTTTATTTTTATTTTAGATGAGGGCGGAACGGAAGACGAAGTCCAAACGAGATCTCACGGGGACCAAACACCTGACGTTTCGCCACTACGTGGAAGCGTTGGCTCACAAACGAGCACTCCAGTCGGTCAAAATATAATGTCAATGGAGGATGACGACACGTCCGACCAAGAACTTGTACGTTTGGTTTTGTTTTTAAATTTTGGGTTTTGTGGTCGTACCATCAATGCCAGGAGACGTATACCGCAAGAGAAGGTCCCAACTAAGTGATAATTTCTGAAATAAAATTCGATAAGAAAATTTTGTAAATTTTTTCTGATTATCATATATACATGAGAGAGGATCTAGTTTGTGATGTAATTATGAAAATTTTTCGACTTAATTGTTTCGTGGCAGAAGCAAAATCGTGTTAAGTATTCAGTTAACAGCTCAAGTTTTTTTTGGCTAAATTTTAATTCCCTTTTCTCAAAGTTTTTTTCTTGCTTTTTAATTTCCAGAGTCATTTAGAAGATCATGGGCCTTTTAAAAGTCTTAAATGCCTTTGGCAACACCACGCACATTTAGCTGTATTCATGAATTATGTATTATCTAACAGTGATCCTTCCAGTTTGGTGAGAACTATTTTTTTTTTGGCTTGCTTGCTTTGGATGAGAGTTATAATTTGGATTTATTTTTAAAGTTTATAAAATTTACTGGTCGTTTGAAATTTTATCCTGTTCTCTTTGTTCCAGTTGTTTTATTTAGTAACTGATTTGTATAAAGAAGGAAACGCTAAAGAAATGAAAAAGTGGGCTTACGAAATTCACTCTAGTTTTCTAGTGCCTGGCGCTCCTCTTCGTCTTAATAACGTTGATGAGAATTTCGCTCGCGAAATCGATGATGTTCTGCTAAAAGAATCCGACAAGGAGGAGATATTGAGAATGGTGAGTGTTGTACATGGGTTCTAAGACTAGAGTCTAACCCAGTGGTCGGTAAAATCGTCATCCAAAAAAGCCAAATGTAAATCAAAAATAATTAAAATTTGTTTAAAAAGCCATTTTATACTTATATATATATATACTTTCATAGCATAATTAAGAGCCTTTTTTGAGCTTTGGTTTAGTATAATCATCTTTAACGAAGTATTTAGGGTTAAAAGTTCACTCTCGAGCTTTTCCTATACTGTATATCTTACTTCAACTAACAGTACATTAAATGAAACTTAGAATCATACTTATATAAAGATAATATGTAGTTAATAAAAGATAATTTGGGCTTGCGCTAAATATTTTGAGGAAGGGCCACAGCCAAGGTGTAAAAGACCGGCACTCCTCCCTCCCCCCGGTCTATATCCATACTCAAAATTCAATAAAAATAAATACTGAAATAATTAACTAACTAACTAAATAAATAAATAAAATGAATCTAGAAACGCTGACGAATTGGATCTTTAGTAATTCGTAAGGAAAAAGATAAAACTGGCATGGTTCTTAGAGACGGAGAAAGATTTTAAGACACTAAGAATCATGTAAGAAGACCTAAACAGTATGACTAGATATAAGAGAAACTGACTAAAACTTAGCTTAATTACTAAATTAATACTATAAATAATATCTCGAGCTTGCACTTAACATTTCACGGAGGAACTTTACCCAAAAAGTAAAAGAGTCGCATTCGGCTTCAGAATCGCACTTTGCTGACTTCTGGTCTAATCCATTGCCAACTAATCTCAAACTATGTTTGTCACCTTCCTGATGTTGTGGGTTCTTTGGTTTTTGTCTATCGATTCACTTCGTTTAGCTATAATTTTAATTTTCTGATTTGTTCTTGTAGATATTTTGGAAAGCACGGAATAGAGCGCGGGAAGAATTAAACGAACAGCTAGCCGATTTCCAACAGAAAAGAACAGCAGGTTTGGGAACTTTGTTCGGGCCTAGCGATGCTTCCCTAGACGAAAGCATTCACGATAAAAACAAAGAAATGAAAATAATAGAAAACATACTAATACCAAAGATAGAAACGTACATGTGAGTATTCCTCACGAATGTCTCATTTTCCTTATTAATAAATAAATCTTTTTGTGGGTCATTTTGTTAATTAATCTAATTAAAAATATTATTAATAAAATTTTTTAGGGAAGACATAGAAAAAGACAACGTAGACATACGAAGGTTTACAACGGCTGCGGCTCTCGGCACGATCATGGGAAAAGTTTTCGGTTTGCGTGGCCCCCCATGCCAGTTCCGTTCTCGATCGGTGTCCCACCTTCGTGTCGAAGGATAAAAGCTTAAAAGCAAAGCTTTTGATCGGAAAATCTCGGAAATTATTGGTTCGGGGTCATCATTTCGTCGCTCATCATTATTACACCGTTACGTATTGTAATCACTGTCAGTTGATCATTTGGGGCATCGGTCCGCAAGGTTACCAATGTTCGAGTGAGTATCATAAAACCAATTTTGATGGGAAAACTCTTCTCACCGGAAGGAGGAAAATTGTGTCTGTGACACAGAAACACTGATATAACTTTTCTTGTGTTAGTACAATGTGACAGTTAGGTTTTCAACCTTCCTCGTAAATTTTTTTTCTACATATTGACTCTCTTATTTTATTAGTGTCGTAAATAAAACGCACAAGGGCTTCGGAGACTTTTTCCGGGAATTTATTAGCATTCCCAGAGGTCATCGGAGACTTTTTTTTTAAAAGCTGTCACGGGAAAAAATTGTTATAAATTTATCGATGACAAGAAACTTTTTACGACGGCGGATTAACACTTGAAACGTTAAGCGCCACCGGGTTTGAGAGAGAGGATAAAGAAACACGGAGTCAAATATCTCAAGCACGCGGTTTTTATCATAAATAATTGGATATATTATTTTTAGTATCTATTTATTTATTTTTTGATTTGTATTATTAATTCGATGTGTATTTTTGAGTGATGTCTCTTTAGTTCTGGTATGACATATGACACTTCCGACGTTAATTGGGTTTTCAGATTTTGAGTTTCTTTCGAGTCATGAGAGTTCATTGTTGGGCCTTTTGACAAGGTCATTGAAAGTTTTTTTTTGGTTTAGTTATTTCCGGTTGGGTTTGGTGTGAAAATTTGTGGTGAAGAGTTCTTTCTGGGTTGGGGGTTTTTGGGTTTGTTTAGTGGGATTTCGAATTTATAAATGAAACCGGTTGTATATATCACAGTGTCGGGTGAAAGGTTTGTTCTAAAGAGCTGTAGTAGCTCTAACCCATAATGTGAAATGTTGGGTTGAAATATTTGATGTTAAGACCTCTCTAAAGATGACTTTTAACATAATTAAGCTCTAAGATGTAATACAGGCTGATTGATTTGTTGGTTTACTGTTAAGTCTCGTTTTATGCGATAGATACGTTCCAAGACAGCAGCCTAGATAATTATTGGCATCATAAAGACGTGACTTCACACTAAAACAATTAGAATGCGTTTTGTTACATAACTTTACATTAGAGTGAATATTTCAAACCGCATAAAAAAAGCCCAAAAACATAAATCTGATAGGTTAGACCAGTGATGCGCAAACTTTTTCCGACTTCAACAGAGGGAAAAATTTTGGCGACCCCTTAAGATATATGTTCACAAATACCACCTATAGTTCGCGCGTTTCTTTCATTTCATCAAATAAAAACGTCATCAAATCTGACACATATTAATTTTATTTATGATTTTAAGAAAATATTTTTAAATAAAATTTATACGATTTTATACAACATAAAGCATGCAGACATAATGCAGTTTATAAAAATTTGGCGACCCCTAGTTTGCTCATTTCTGGGTTAGGCTATTATTAGTAATAGGTTAGGTTATTTTTTATGTTAGTTGTAGAACAGACTTATGGATCAAATAATTGAGGTATGGATGAAGGATTAAGGTCTTTTGTTAGCTGTCCTTCACATCGATAAGTGCTGTGCGTGAAACAATTGAATCGAGCTTTGAGCTTTGGTATTCAAAGTATGCTTTAGGCGTGATCTTCCTAAACAAACATCAACTTTGTCTATTTAAATTTACAAAATACGCCAAACATGAGAAATTTTTATTGGATAGTTTTGATTGAGTGGTGATGTTTCTTTTAACATTTGGCTTGCGGGTACACAGTGCCGCCAACTTCGTTTTTATCAACGAAACTTTTTTTATTTTACTATTAAATATATGCTAAACGATTATTTCAACAAAGGAATTGATATTTTTACGAAGTCGCGAAAATAGATACCCGTTATCCACAACAAATTTACTAAATACGTATTTTTACGTGACCCGCTGTATTTCTAGTGACAGTCTCCAAAAAACGTAAAAATACGTTGCCCGCAATTCAATTGTTAAAACAGAAAACTCGCGTAAAACGAGACCTATTAATTTGTTTCTGTATTCAGATAATTGATAAACTTTGTATATTCATTTCAGATTGCAATTTCAATGTTCATCGCTATAATTGCGTGCGTTTCGTCGAGGAAAATTGCCCCGGTCCGATTTGTAAGAAGGACAAAGGAGATAACCGAATCAGCAAGTTGATGGAAAAGATCCGTTCGGAAAGGGACGCGAGGCGGAAACCGAGTTCTCTCAATCTGACACAAAGTAAGGATACCAGAAAAGGAATCGTTTTGTTTGTATTAATAGATATAATGGTAGAGAGAGAGATGATTTGGTAATATGATCGTTAATCAGAACAGGAGCGTTAAAAGGATATTAAAGTAAAATTCTCGGAGGATGTCTGCGGGGAAGGAAAAAATGTTTAACCCAGACACAAGAGCCACGTCGATTTTATTATCGGTTTGCAATTAACATTGAAGCCAGACACACACGCGGATTACTGCCCCGTAACTTGTTTTTATGAATGAAGGAAAATCCATAAAAGATTTTCTGATCAGACGAGGATATTGGTTTATATTAAATAAATAAATAAATAAAATTTTATATTAATTAGGTTCTTGATTGAGAATCACTTCGAATGTTCAAACTTCCACAAACTTTCTTTTAACTTTTGTCCCTCTCTCTCTAGATAGGATGGACACTTTTCGAACGTTGACACTGGACACTAAAAATTTTTGTTTTAGGTGATCGCGCCAAAAAACATTCGGAAGAACGAGATGACGGAATCGGAATCGGAGATGGCGATGTGACCATGGGTAAGTTTTTTTTTCTTTAGATCTTTTTAATTGATCACCTCCGACGATTCCTCCGGGTTTTATTTTTGGTTCGACGCCCCCCCCTCCTTCCGCGAAAACAATCGCCGAGTAATAAATAAATAAATACGAGAAGAAATGATTCAATCAAGGACGTCCATTTTGAATGTTTTATCTTATATTTATAACGGGAAGAACGTAAAACCAGAGTTAATGGTTTGCTTTGAATGTTCTTCAAATATTTTTGTTTTTTGAGAGGAGTTTTGGGGAGGAAAGGGTGGTTGGGGGGGAGGTAGTTAAGGAAAAGAAGAACAAAGTGGAATCATCAAACCATCTCACAAGTTTTTCTTCTTCTTTTATTTTTATTTTTATTTTCTTTTAACGATTTTGTAAATCAAATGACGTAGCTTGGGAAGTTAAACAAACCGGGAAAAATTTTTCTTTCTCGACTTTGTATTCCGTCGTTTTCCTTCTGATTTGTTGGTCCCGTTCCCTTCATCAAAGTCGTAAACGTGTCAATAATTTACTCGGAGAGGAGTTGCGCGGAGATGAGAGGGAATAGGGAAGAGGAAGATACGTGTACCTTTGATATTTCGCATATTTTTCGGGAAAAATATTTTTTTCCCTTCAAAAACGGGAGTTTTAGACATTTGAATGATTTTCCTTGTTTTTCGTTACTTTTTAATTTAAAATAAAAGCTATTGATATTTCATTTCGGTCTTGTCTACCGTGACGGGTCAATTGACTGGTCTTTCTTAAACTGGGAAGGATATTCTTCATTCAAGCCATCTTCAGACCACGTTAGTCTCAACTCTTTCTCTTCCTTTCAATGTTATGTTTTACTCTATTTAAGCAGGAATTTTTGCTGTTGTAAGTTATTTTTCATGCTGCTTTAGGACTTGTTGCTTGATTTCTAGTTCCTTCAGGTGTTTCTACGTCTCCATGAACTACGCTGGTTTTTCTTTTTCTTCAACTCAGTTTTTGTTTTGTTTATTCTTCAATCAGATCATCTTTGGTTTATAGTTTTAATCCTTTTTTTAGTGTTCTCTTTCCACCTTCTCTTCTATCAACATTCTCTCATTTTCTGGCTATGTCTTGTTTTTCTTTCTCCCTTCAGTCCATTTCGTCTCCGTTTTTAGCTTTTCAGCTAGAAATTCGTATTTTCTACTTTCTTCTTTAGGGTGTTTCGTCTTAAATGTTCTCTGTTGTGAGTTCTCCTTTTCTCAGGTCTTTCTCAGTTTCTACTAACCATGGTGACTTTGTTTTGCCGTTGAGAAAGTGTTTGAGGACCTCATTGGTCAGTGTTTAAGTCCATTCTCTCCAGGTGTTCGTAGGAGGCGATTCTTCTCTTCGGATCACATCCGTTGTCTTTGGTATATTTTCTTGTAGTTCAAGGATTATTACGACTGTTTTTACAAATCTCAATTACTCATTTCCTAAACTGGTACTGTACTTTGTTTATTTTAGACAGAATTTTGTCTTGTAGTCTTTACAGTATCTTATCTGACCATTTTTTCTCTGAAACTACTTTCCCATTGTTTGTTGAAAACTTATTACAAATCTCAGTCTCTTTGTCTTGTGTGTTAAAACTTCTTTTGGTCACTTGAGGTCGCAGTCGTTTTTATACTGTATAATCCAGTAATAGATTGCAGTTCTTTTTATTATTTTCACAGCTATACTGAAATTTTTTGGCTCTAGATAATTGATGTTAGAGTAGAAGTGTCGATGAAAACGGCCCCAAATTAGTAAATTGCGACTATATTATAACCCAAGTTTTCGAGAGTATTCTATAAATCATATATCAGGTCCGGTATATTTAGTGCTAAATTTATAATTAATGTGAGGTTTCATGAACGTTTCAAAGGTCTTGCTTCTTGCACGCTGAGAAAATGATTTTATTTGCTAGGTAGCGTTTTTTGTGTTAGTATTCGTTTAAGAAAGTGATTAAGTATCGGTTTTGTTGACCTTTCTATATCGAGATTTGTTTCCTTTCAATTGGGTATTAAAAATGTCTTGGGTTAGATTTATCGAATAAGTTTTGATTTATCGATGTCATTTTTTGGGAGGATTGTGGGAGGAAATGGATTTTCACGGGCAAGTCACGTTTTATCGGTCATGGTGGTCATGAGGTGTTGAGTGTAACTTTTTTTGAGGGGGTTTTGGGTGAGTGATGGTTATAGTTTTCAGAAGTGTTGTTGAATTTGAATTTTCTGGGGTTTATGTGTTATATTTGATACCCTTGTTGGGTTATCCAAAGGAACAGAAACTAGGAGGCCTGTTAGTGCTTCTTACTCTCTCTCTCTGTATATGACTAGTATTATATAGGGTGAGATGTGGTGAGAATATGTTAATCTAAAGAACTATTCAAGCCAGTTTCCTTCACTTTCTTATAGATTGAACTCGGGGGTATAGTCTGATTAGGCTCTCCTTCCCCCGCTTTAAATCTAAAAGGATTATTGGCTTTAAGGGAAGTGTTTTACCCGACTTCATCTAAAGAACTGGGATGTTTCCTTTCTTTTCTCTTTCCCTTCTCGCCTAGTTCAAAATTAGCCCAGTTTCTTCAAAGGCCGTTTATCTTTCACCCTCAAGGGTTTGTTATCGTTTCTGGGGATGTTTTAGCTAGAGTCGGTGACCTTTTTAGGCGATAGATCGCATAGAAGACCTTCCTTCTTGCCAAATTTTGAAGTTGGGATGGGATGACCAAACTTTTAGGAAGGAAGAAGTTTAGTAATTAGTCGGTATAATTGGTTTAAACATCCTAATTTAATTTATAGTGGATAGGAAGATGTGCTGGGCTAAGGTTTGAGTGTATGGTTTACTTATACAGACTTTTCGGTGTTCTACATTGCACGGTAGATAAACTTATGAGTCCACAAAGTCCAGAGACACTGAAATTATAAAAATATCTGTCTACCATTACCTCTGCCAAATTTATTCTTTTTTGGTATATAGTAAGTAATTCGGATGGTGAAGACCGCAAAAGCTTTGACGAGGTAAGAGCCAATGAAAAGGCAACCTTCAACGTTCTAAATTTTACACGAATCGCACACATTAGCGGAATAATTATTGTTTACAAATCTAAAAACGTTCTTCCGTTTAATGATTTCATCAAAATGCATCGTCAGAGGAGAGAATTAAGAGGAGGAGGAGAGAGGTGGTAGGAAGTTATTTACGACTTATTTCGTTAATTTTAATTTTTAAAAATTTGGCTGCTTGTATATTTTTTTTTCGTTCATCATCAAATCTTGTCTTGTAAGCAGAAAGGAGTTAGCAAGGAAGTTAAAGTCTTGCCCATGATCGAAATGATAACAGTTTTGTATTCATGTCGGCGTTTGTCTTTCCTCGGGTTATGGACAGAGACAAATGTTTCGACGAAACGTGCCGAGCCCTTCGTTCCCATTTCCCTCTTCCGGGAAATTTCTCACAAATTTACTTTTCCAGGTGTCGGATATCTCTTTCGGGATTCGCCTTTCCCTAAGTCGTTTTTTATTGTTTCAATTAGTTTGTCTGTTTGAGTTTTTTTGTTTCGTTTTTCTTTTGCTGGTGTGGGTTGTGGAAATATTTTTAAGTAGGACGGTTGTGTCGTGCTATGCTGTCGAATGATCGATTGGAGTTTGTTGTTGAATTTTTAAAAAAAGTTAGGATGACGGGGTTGTAGGGGGTTGGAAAAGTTGTTTGAATTTTTTTAATATTTGTAATGGAGGAAAATTGTCGAACAAATTTTAAACGGTTTTCAATCACGTTTCGAAGGGCGAAAAGAAGGAGAAAGAAAATTGATTTTGTCAAGAGGAGTAAAGACGTTGGGTTAGAAGGGCAGGAGGAAGGGAAGTGGTTAGCACAGAACCTTCTCCTCGTCACCCAGCTTAGACTGTGTCAGAGTATATACTAACGAAATTGATTTTTCATCTCATTTAAAAAATAGAAAATGTTGTTAGCTGGAGTTAAAACTAAGCGGTTTCTCTTCAAAGATAGATTAATTCCTAATTAACATTTAGCGCGTATTGTTGATTTTCGACGGAGTAAAATCTGGGACGAAAACGCGTGCGTGGTTTCTATTTTAAAGTCTTGAAGAGTTGTAGAGCTTCTTAGTGAAACCCGAAGCCCTTTTAGGGTTTTCCCTTGTTTGCTGACTTGAAGCCTGTTTTGTATATTTTTAACTAACGGAAACTGTTTCAGATGGTCGTCATCGCTGATTTCGTTGTGTTGAGAGGGTCGTGGAGAAGACTTAGAGATTTTTAAGGGCTGTTTTGGGTTTTTATTGTGTTTGGAGATTAATATCATCCCCGTAGAATATTATTAACGCCCTTTGTTAACTACCATCTGTCTCCAAGCATGAGACTCCATGTTTTTCGAATTAGTTTTGAGGGGTTATGTCTGGGAAGCTGGTCTGCTTTCCAAAGTATGGTTTGGGTGAAGCCTAAAGCTATAAGAGAAGAGGTGGGATAGAGAAAAGGGAAAGCAGGAGAGCGTGTTAGTGAGTCAAGTAGTCTATGTCTTTTAAGACCTCTCAGAGTTCGATAAGGAGTGAGGTCGCAGGATTAGAATGGTTCGCCAGTCTGAAGGAGTATTTGAGTGTTAACCCATCGATTTCCCTCTTCAACAGGATGGAATTGCTTCACACAAAAATTGAAAATTTCTTTTCTCATCCCACCAGCACGGTCTTCTTATAATAAAAACACAAAGGCGCCAGAATGTTGAACGCCTCATTAATAAAAACCAACCCTAAGAAGTGAGGAAGAGGAGGAGAGGGATGAGAGATAAATAGCACAAACACGGGTCGAATGAAATTTATAATGATAGTTTATTTAAATAAATAAATAAGTAATGAAATGAAAACACAAAATTTTGAGGGGAAAAAATGGTTTCTGGCAGTTGGCGTAACGTTTCGTCGATTTTTCAATCTTCGCGTCCGATTAAATCGTGTAATAATTATTTATTGATATCGGTTATGCGGTTTTTTCTTTCTTCCTTTCTTTCTTTTTTATTATTGACATAAATTCCTTGCAGTCTGGTCATTTTGGAATTGCATAGTTTTGCAAGAATTCAGTCGCTGCTGATCCGCCAAATATATTTCGCGTGATAAATGATGCTCCTACTCTCCGCGGTATTTTCGTCCGGAGTTATTTTGTCAAAAAAAAATGTTTGACAAATGACATTTTTGTTCGTTATAAATTAGCATGAGAGCAAATAAATATTTTTATTATTATGGTCGTCGGTTTTTGATTTATTAAGTCGCCCTTCGCGTTAGTTTTGTAAAATAGGATTCGAAAAATTCGAAAAATTTTTCTAGATGCAAGTAGTAAAGAAAATTGTTATTATTTTTTTATTAATTTGTTATTTTATAACTTCCGGTTTGTGGTGCCATGGTTATGTATTTATTTATTTATTTATTTTATTATTGGTTATTAAATGCCACGGCCGAGAGTTTCCTGGGAGAGTCTTTAGATTTTTTTTTCGGGTTCGAGTTTTAAAAGACGCCGCCATCTCACGGCTGTCGGTTTACGGTTTGGTTGGTGTCATGTCGAAGGTCGGTCCTCCATCTTCTGCCAATGGGTCACGCCCAATTTTCCAAAGGGTGTGGTGGGTTCTTTCATTGTTGTCCGGTTTCGTCCTTGAGCCCCCCAGAGCTTTGTTGTGGTTTCCTTTTTTATTTTGGGGAGGGTGTGGGAAATGAGTTTGGTAGTGAGATGAAGGTTGGTAGCAATGTCTGATTACTTTAGTGGGAGTTAATTAAACTACTTCTTTGGGTTGAGCCAGTATTAGTTTAGCTATGTGTTCATGTTGAAACCTGAACCCTAATCATTGATATAGAATGGGTGGTCCATTCAGGTATAAAAGCACCTTCGGCACGTGCCAGAAGTACTCACACTAACGCCAAATGTATTTAGTATATTGAGTGGACCCGGGAGTAGTGAAAACGATGGGGAACTTTTATGGGTAGGAGTAGTACCCCAAATAGTGGAAAAGGCCCAATTACCTCCAGTATAGTAATCACGTTTCCTACTGGTAACGCTAACCTCCTCGGACTTTGTATCTCATTTCCGGATTGGTTTTTGGCCCGGGTCGAATGTTCAAGAACTCACACCAAGGATAAGGGATCGTTTTAAAAAAAGAAAGATGGCGGGGGAGCTGTTTATTTGTATTGATCGTCGAAGGAACAATGGACCACATAGACAAAGTGTTTGCCATGTTTATTATTGGGTTTTTCTTAGGAATGTCGGAGGTTGTTGTTATTGTTGTTGTTTGACCGTTTCAGCGTTGAATCAGCGTTCGTGTGCAGATTTAATTATTAAAAAATAAATTTTGCTCGTAAAAAAAAATCAAGGAGGAACAAAAAGAATTTTTTTTTTGTCGAAACGCTCTTTTGTTTTAAATTATGCTCTCGCGCGCCTTCCTCTGTCTCACTGTCTGTCTTGAATACATTAGAAAAGTGATATCACGTCCGAAAAATCGTTTTCAGGTGACTCAGACCATTTGGGAAAGTGAAGGAAATTTATACTTTCAAAATGGCTGGTGAAGATTTTTAGACTAGATAATCTAAATTGTGTGACAGTGCGTAGAGTGTATGTTGTGTCTTGCTGTGTTGTGGCTCTGCTCTTTATTGAGAAAATTTTTTTTTGTTTCTGATGCGGTTTGGGAAACTGGGATCGTGGATGGACCATTCAGTCATCCCTGAATGAGGTTTAGGAGTTATGGTTTATCTTTTGGGAGGAGGTGGTTGTATATTAGGGACAGTCCAGGTTTGAATTTAACTGCTGTTTGTTCTATCCCTGCCTTAATGGGTGGAGGGGAGGTTGTAAAATTAACAGGCTCCTGTTTTCGGTCCTGTTGATTATCTTCTTAAACCTTTTTGCAATTTCGCCAGCGAGTATTCACACTTAAAATTATCTTTGGGAAATTTTCTCAGGTCAATAACACCATACGAACTCTTGGATATCTAAAACTCATCCTCAGTTAATGTCTCAATAACAGAAGACCTTCAAGTTCAAATTTTCTTTACAACCTTTTTTTTTACAGCAAACAGAAGACATTTTAGAAAATTAGCAGAGAGAATCCGTGGGTCGGTAAGGGTAAATTGAAACAAAACCTCAGAACTCATTTTAGAAAATCGGGAGACAGGGGGGGTGAAGGGAATGATTCGAAACCGGAATCATACTAGCAAGTTGTTGGTGTTTTAAAGGCTGGGTGAACGCACTCTGGATGACTTCCTCTCTACGTCTTTTCAAATTTTATTCCCTTTTGTGGTGAAACCGTTGTCTCGGCTACGGTAAATCCCTTTTAGAAATCGGAGAAAGTTTTCCCACAAATGGGAAGATTCGAAACGACAAAGGAGACCGAGGACGGTGGATGACAGGTTTCACTTTGCTCTAGTTTTTCTAGTTTAGGAATCAGGTTTCGCGGATTGTCAGGATATGAAGCATCACATTCATAACTTTTTTTTTGTTTGTTTTAATAGTAGGACTTGCGAAAATATTAAGGTTGATTCGAAACGGGGGAAATTAAAGATATTAAGTAACCTCGGTGGCGCCATTAACGTTTTTCGTGTATCAAGTTAATGCGTTTCGCGGAATAACTTATCATTTCTGTTTTAGAGGAAATGGAAATCGGAGGTTTTATTCTTTTCTTTTAAACTTGATTCTACTGTCTTTGAACTGGCTGACGCCGTCTGAGAGAAAGAAGGAAGAACATAAAGAAAGAAAAAAAAACAACGATTTCTTGCGGATAAAAATGGGAGTATGGGGGTCCTGGTGTTGTTATAAATGGCACTTTCCCAAATATTTGAAAATGGGATTAAGTTTTTGGGGTTTCTTTTTGGGTGGCTATATTGTATTGGAGTACTAGAGGGTGGGCTCGACAAACTGGGAGAGAGAGATTGGCAATGGAAATAGGGAAACGGAACGGAGTAGTGTCTCATTAAAGTTAGTTTCGAGTTTTTAGGCGCCCCGGATTCACTCAGACCGGGGGATTTGGGTTCGTTATTCAGTGGCCGAGTCAAAACATGTTCGTGTGAGACCAGTTTTAACGACCTCGGAAAATGTTTAAAAAAGTTTTAACGATTTCGTTTTATTTGGTACTTTTTTTCGTCGCCAAATTTGCTCGAATGGTGAGTCTTCTTTCTCTTCAAGCTAGGAATTTATGAATCGTTGAAGAGAGTGTGGGAGGGGCTGATAGGTTTTACTTAAATCCTTAAATAAAGTTATCAAATTGATGGTTGCAAAAGTTTCGAGGAACCGTTTTCTAGGTCTAAAGCCAAGTAAGGGATTTGAGAAGTGCGTTTTCGTAATCGCGCGCCTAAAATGTTAGCAAGTCAAGGGAGTGCCCTTGTCCTCTACTATAAACTAAAAGAATTGATGAAAGCTTCTTCCGTACCTGTATGCATAGTTTACAATGATCAGTGTATAGTGAGGAAAACAGGTGAAGTGTCTCTTCTGGTCTTCTTCCTTCCAATCGAAAGCTTTTTTTAATGGCGTCGGAGTGGAGGAAGGACGGAGAGAAGAAACGTTAAAAAAATTTTTTCTAACTTGTAAAACGAGATTTTTTTGTAATTAATTAATAAATTCTGTAATGAAGAAGTTGTAGATAATTAACATCAGAAGTAGATAAAATGAAAAGTAGTCGACGGGGAGGGAAAGGTAGAGGAAATTTATTTACAGTCTTGCCAAACGAAGAAATTATCGTTTATCCATAATGATAACATTATCCTGGGTGGGCGAACGGATATTCAAATTTCGATTTTAGTCGAACGTATCTGGTGTTTGATTATTTATTCCTAACAAACTTCCTCAGAGTTTATTGTCATTTTCTCGTATTTGTAGTACCGGATTTCTTGCACCGTAAACGGGGACTGTGTAATGATAGAAGAAAAGAATTATAAAGGAGAGAAAAAGCTCTAGGGTAATGTGGCACGCTGTGAGCGTCAGAAGCTTTCGGGGAGGATTCTCAACAAGAGAACGGAAGAGATAGGGAAGGCAAAGAAGAGAAGACAGGCGGCGGAGTGCGGCGGCGTGGAGGAGTTTTGAGGGTCCTGTCGCTTGCTTGCATATCTCCGATGCATTCTCTCTCTCGTTTCAGTCTCGCAGCGGTGCGTGTTGACGGATTCACGTGTCGACGTTGTTTTCCTTATGTTTGTGCTTTCATAATTTTTTTTTAATACTCATTCGGGTTATAGTAAAAGATTTTCTCTACATTTTGTCTGCAGTTTGATTTTTAACATGAATTTTCGCGAGTAAGTGCTGTGAAACTGGACCAAACGTCAGTGGTACGGTGATTTGAGTTCTGTTTTTACGCGGGAGTTGGAAACTGGTTTCTGTTGGTCTGTGAAAGTGTTATAAAAGAAGTAGAAGTGATTTTATGGTTAGATGTTTTCCTTAGTTTTGTATTTATTTATTTGTGTTTGAGGAGATGTGGAGGGTTAAAAGGTCGAACAAACCATTGCATCGAAATGGGTGGTTAATCCATATTGTTGGACCTTGATTTCTGGTAGCATAATAATCCTGAATTTCAGCTAATGTTTGGAACGGTTATTAAAATTGGATTACAGTTTTTTTATTTTGGTAGATTAGTGTTCTTCAACCTACTCACGTCTTTGGGTTTATATTCAGATCGGAAGGAAACATCAAATTTTTGTTTACTTAAACTGACTATATCGGAGTGATTAAGTTGATGTTATGTTTAGAGTATGAGATTGTGTATATTTATGTAGTCATAGATTGTATTATATAAATTTTTTCTAGAGCTTTTAGGAGCTCAAAACACCACTTTTCAGTATAACTCTCTGAGATCCTTGATTGTCATCGTTTTCTGTCAGGTTTCTGTTTATCGGGAGCTTCAAAACTTTCGATGCCATTAAATATGATCAAATTCTTGTTAGTTGTCGTCATATAGTTTCTTACAGGTCGGTCTATGATCTGGGCTTGGTGTCCGGCTCCCTGATTCAAGGTTGAAGAACACTTATCACACGACTTGTTAAAGTATAACGTCACGAACCCATCCCACGAAGGTTCGTGAGCCTTCCATTTGGAACCCAGCTGCTATAATCATTATTACACACCCTAAAGGTTTTGAAAATCGTGCAGTATTTTCCTTTCAAACCCTAGAACGTTTTATTGCCAAAAAGTTCAAGGTGTGTGTGGAAAATGTGAATGCCAAAAAAGTCATATTTTATTTCTGTGGAAAAATTTTCTTTTCAAGGATTTTTGGTTTTGATTGGTTTATTGGCGGGCTGGAGAAGGGTTGGTCGGGATTTGGTTTTATGAATGGCGTCATCTCGAACACATATGTTTAAAATGGTTATTTCTCGACGGGACGTTTAGAATTTTTACCATTGTACCTTTGGGAATGAGCTCTCAGTGACGAAAAATTTTCCGATAATTGCGAATTGCTCAAACTTTTGTGTAGTGAGATGTGTGAGGTCGGATGGCAAGGAAGCAAACAATAAAAAATGTCGTCAGAAGGCAGCAGTTCTCGTTTTTTTAATTATTCATGACAACTTCTTTCCTCTTTTCCATCTACGGGAAAGGATTTTCGTCATCCAAGTCTCTGACGTTTTTGGTTTTCTTTTATTTATAAATAAATTTATATCCGGTACATGAATATTTACTCGTGAGCACAACCGGTGGGATGAAAGCTTTCTCTCTCTCTCTCTGACTCTCGTATTTAATTAAAAATTTGTAATGAAAAAAAGTTTTCCTTTCACCTTTGTACGGAGAACGGTTCGTGATCTCGGTTAGGTTTCTGCGAGGAGTTCTTTTGTTGTTCTAATTTAACCCTCAGATGAGATAAAATGAGTTTCTGGTTCGAGAGTCATCGGAGGTTTTTTTTTTGTCTTTGGTGGGAACTGTGATAAGAACTCTGTTTATTCTAGGAAATCGTAAAGTGTGATTCTAAATGGAAAAGGAAAGCTTTCGCGAGATAAACTCGAGTGTTTGATTTGATTGAAAAAGGTGGGAGTGGAGGAGAAGGAGGAGGAGGAATGGATGGAGGCTGGAAGGAAGGGAATAGAAAAGGTGTGGGAGATGGGAACAAGTTTACAACACATGGGATGTGGCGAAAAACAAGAAACAAACAAAAAGTCGAGCTTTTGGGAAAGAAAATAATTTTTAATTTTAAAAACATCGTTATCCCCAGACCTTGAACTTGAAAATTCTAAATAACACGCGAAATGTATTTTCGGTTTTCTTTCTTTTTTTTAATGCTCTCGTTTGGTCGAAGAGGAAGAAGAAGAAGAAGAAAAAGAATAAAATCTATTGAGAAAGCTGTTCTCTCTTTCTCTCTTTTAATGATAAGCAATAGCTTATAACGTGGCATCCGGTGCCAAAAAATTTTTTTTGTCTAGAGCATAATGAGGTTCGTTACAAACGAACGGATGGATTATAATAGCGGAGAGAATGGGAATAGCGGCGTAGGTGGCGTTAGTGTCGCGGTACAGTGTCGTGGAAGAAATTTAAATTTTCATTTCCAAAACGTTTAACTATCGAAGCAGTGAACACCCTTAAAAGTGAAAGGAAGAATGAAGGGTACACGAGAGAGAGACACGTTAACATGTTTCCTTTGTATTTTTATTATGATTACGCCTAATCACTTTACGTTTTGAGTCGAAATTGCTGACGAGGTGAAATCTGAATTTTAAGCGACTTGAACTCGTCTTTCGAGATATCAGTTCGGTGTTGCACCTGGTGTGTGATTCGTGTTTTGACTTTTTTTTTTTAATTTGGGTTTTAAGGTTTCTGCCTCGTTTTCGGTTTGTTGTTCGGGTATGTTTGTGATAAAGTTGTAGTGCTGAGCGGAAATAGACGGAAGTGAATTTTTAGTTGTATGTTTGGTTGTTGACGTAGGTATTAAACTAAGGCGATGGTTTTTAGAGGTGGTGGCCGTAATCGCGAAATGAAATCGTCGCCACTCCTGTCTGGTCTGAGTCAGCGCTACTCAGTCATAAGTCATCTCTCAATAACTCGCGTTATTGTTCTCCCATCTACTCTCAGGTTTTTCCGATTACCTTTATAAGCGTGCAGTAAATGGTAGCAAACCCAATCACTTAGTCATCGACTTTGCCACTTTGGAAAATATCGAGCCTATTAGCCTAACTATTATTAAGCTAACCTAAGTAAATGTCAGTCGGAGCGAAATTTTGCTGACGTCGGCATTTTTCAACAAATATTCGGTGGGTTTTGAGTGAGTTGGGTGGATGATAGCAATGACATTCGTTCGTGTTCTCAATCCACCGCGAACGACCTTACCACCAACCACTTGAGTCCATCTTCTTTTGACTCCTTTTATTAGCCTTTAAGGCGGTTTGTAATCACGTGACCAATTAACGCAGTTTTCGGGGGGCAATAGATTTTGCCTAGAAACGACTCTTTCAGTGTGCCAATACCATCGGATTTCGAGTGAGAGGGAGAGGAAAAAAAATTCTTTTAATCTTGTTTTTGGCACAAATCCGTGCAAAGTTATAACGAGTTCGTGTCGGAGCAATTAAAAGTCATTTAACAAAGAAATGATTCGTTCAGGTTTTGAGACTCTGAATCCTGACATTATCCTGGGTTTTGGGGTTTTTAACGGTTTTCTCTGCGAAAAAGGTTTTTTTTATTTTCATTTTTTTGAAAACAATAAAACACGAGTTTCCGTGGGAAAAGAGGAAGACACAAAACAAGGTGAATAAATAAAATTATAAATAAATTTACAGTCGATCTCGTGAATTCTTAATTAAAGCGTGAATTTTTCGTTTTATTTTAATAAACCGGATGTGGCTGTTTTGAAAAAGAGAGAAACCGTTAGCGAAGTCAGCAATGCCATGGCTTTTCGTTGGGATGAATTTTTACTTACTGTAGTGGGTTCGAAGCCGTTTTGTAGTCATGACGAAAAAGAGAGAGAAATGAGATCAGAGATATCATCAGAAATATTTTATAAGACATAATTTATTGATATTAAATTGATAAATAGTTAATCCGTTGCAAATGGTTGTTGAGATTTAATGCATCAGTCGCCGACTGTTCTTGTAATCGGCCGTTCTTTCGGGATAATTGGCTTAATTTTAACCCGAACGGGATTCGATTAGGTTAAAAAAAATTTCACAATTTTGTGTCAGCGGGTCAGCACGTTCTCACCCACATCTCTGCTTAATCGAAGATGGTTGGGGTGGTGGTGGGGGTTGTTGAAAAATTTGACTGTCTCCTAAGAAAGTTGTTGCGAGTTTGAGTTGTTTTCTAGCGCCTGCTGCTGTGTTTTGAAACGTGATGATGGATGGTGTGAGGGAAGGAAATAGTCTGAGTTAGCATGAAGGCAGATGTTAGGGAAGTGGGATTGATAGGTGACTGATTAAAGACACGCGCGGAGGATGGAAAAGGGTCGCGACGGATTGTTTTGGTTGTCGAGTAGAACTGTTATGAGTCTTCGTATTAATTCAGTCAGGCTTGTCTGTTAGTTTTGATAAATTTTTTAGGCTCCGTCTTGTAGTTAAAGGACTTCTCAAAACCGGAAGCTTTGGAGGGATTAAAATATTCTCAAAACAGAATCGATCCCACGACCTTTCGACCGACTACCAAACCACCCATCAGCTTTCGTTGGAAGATTAACTCGAACAAAAGTTTGGAGAGTAACGTCAGTCGTCAAATCCAAAAAGAAACAAAGCGGAAGAGAGGATTTGAAAAGTTGTTAGACCCACTGTCCCTGTTTTTAATATTTTGACGTGTCCTTATCCATGTTCGCGATGAACCAGGTGGATCTTCTTAAGAAGTCTCAAGTCTTGTTTGAAGAGGCAACAAGAGACCAGATGAAGACAACCACCACACGGTAGTCGTAATTTTTCGTTGGTCTGTATAAAACGTATAGCGCACTCCAAGGAAGAAAAATTTTCGTTGGGTTTATCGATTCGTGGGCTTATTTTTAAAAAACACTCGAAAAAGTTTACAGATTCCATCGCGTTGTTTTTCTTTTTTAATTTTCCACGTGACCTTTTCTCATTACGACACGAGTTTTCCTCATTAAAGAAGGTTAGATGAGAAATTTTGGGGGCTTGGAATTTTTCGTCCGTGTGGACCATCATTCGCGAATTTAGAATGTCATCTCCGCCTGTTTCGAAACTAGTTAACGACATATCAAAGCAACGTTTATTATCCATCACATATTTGGGGGGGTTTATGTTTGTTTATTCCTCGAGGAATCTGTTTTCTCTCTTTTAGAAAAATGTGATTTTGTCGAATTTTCCTCAAATTTGAACGTCGGCGTGGCACAACCAAGTGTTAAGACTTTGAAAATAGTTATCGAGTTTTAACTTAACCTCTCGTTTGTGTTTTGAATGGAAGATTGTGAGGTGGCGGTGGCTAAGAGTCTTCAACTAAACTCATTCACGTGTACGACTTTTTCTTTTCTCTCTGTTCTCATTACTCGAAATCAGTGCCTTTGAAATGAAGAGCTCACGGTTTAATATGTTTTCTTCTTCGGGTTATTTATATGACACACGTGAGGCGTCATAAATTTTCGATATTTGCGCCATCCCTTGTGAAATATAAGTCGTCATGGTCGGTGTGAGAAGGTTTCATTTTTTTCTCTCTCCTCTTTTCTTCATATTCCTTCTTGTTGAGGATAAAATTTTTTTTTTTAAATGTCCATTGAAGTCATCTGGGTATCGTAAATTTCTTTTTTTTCTTTTTGTTTGTGTGTTGACCGCTTTATTAAGAGGGATTATTCAAATTTTGATTCATTTAAGCTTTCACTAGAAGAGTGTGACTCTTTCCCTCTTCCCTCTTTCCTCATTTTTGGACTACTTATTAAAGTAATTTTTGTATGGGTCACTCCTTGTAAGAGTGTGTACGAAATGTTTGGTAGAAGTGTACAGGGAAATCGTCAGCTGTTGGCTGAATGTCCGTTTCCGGTTTTCTCTAATTCTGTTAGCATGAAATGTTAAACTAACAATTATTATCATTTGGATCCAACCTTCGAATTCCCACCTGAGTAAAGCTACCCAGACTCTTTTCTGAGCCATAGTATTTACCTTCAATTCGGATTGAGTTGTCTTACCCACAAAACAAAATACCCTTCAGAGTTCAATGTTGGTAGTATAACTAGTCAGAAGTATAAAGTTACTGACTCACACTAAGTTATACAGATGTGTGATACATTGAACAAAGCGTCACAGACAATGTCAGACTATCCAATTAATCGTCAAGAACGTCGACTCTTGGATTCTGTGCAACCTTCTCAAAAAAGCTCCAAATTTCTTTGGGGACCAGTAAAATTATTACGTAAACCGGAAATTAATGTCGGGTTTTGTGTGTTACACCTAATATGTGTTGCAGTAGAAGTGATAAATCAGGCTAATGTATGTATAATTTCCGGTAATTATTCAACCACCGACTAAGCTTGGTAAATGTGACAAATTGTCGAGTATTTATCACATTTACCGGCTAGTTTATAGGATATATAACTTTTAATGACAATCTAATCGACTTCTGTCACTTTTCATGGACTTACTGTTTCTTGTTGGGGCAGTTCGTCGTTCACTGTTATTTGCGAGCACAGGTACTTGCCTTGTCAGGAAAATGGCACAAGCCAAGCAAATTCTGATGAAACTCCTCAAGAAGAGTTGGTAGTTTTATAAATTATCCGGTAAATGTGATAAATATTCATTAATTTCCTCACGTTTTATTGGCGATTGTGAATAACAGCCAGGTTTGTATCTATACCCTTGATTTATCACTTCTGCCGTTGAATACGTTCGATTGTCTTTTACTACCTCCTGACTCTGGACGCGACAGATTGAATGAGAGGGTGTAGAAAGAAAGATAAAATGATCTCGAATCAGAAAGCAACATCCTAAGAGGTTGTCGTGGGAAAGTGTTCGATGGGTTCCCACATACATCATCAAAGAAATTTTTTTCATTCATTCCATCCTACGAATTATCTATCATTCAAAGAATTAACTAGTTCCACGTTTAAAAAAAATATTTTCGGTAGAAATTATAGTCGTGAATTATTTAGAACGCGAAAAAGGGGCTTTTGTTCGGTTGTTAGATAATTACTCGTATGAGGTTTTCTAATTTTGTCCTCCATTGTCTTCCTCCTGATGGAAACGGGTTCGAGTCCTTTGTTCTGTGAATTTTTTAAACCGATATGAAAGCTTTTCCTTCGGTCTTTATTAGGAAGGTAATACATAATTACGCGGAGTAATTAAAGTTTTAAAGGATGCTTAAACCGTTTTTCAGCAAGTCTGACAAAGGCTTTAAGTGAAATTTTCAAAAATAAGCTTTCTACGTATAAATTAGAAATTGGGTCGAGTTCGATAAGTCGAAACGGTGTTTAAGTCTTTTTAGAAAGCAATTAATTTGTAAGTCGAGCTTTGGCAAATGTTGGAAGTGGAATCTTCGGTCGAATAAAAAGTTTTGGCTATTAATCACGAAAGCTCCCATTATTCGGGATTCAAGGTTTTGTTTAGTTTAGGAAATTTTTTCTCACCGAAATAGAATGAATGGGAAGTTAATTTAGAAAAATGTTTTTATCTGTTCGAATAGATAAAATCGTTTGGTCTTGAGCTAGGTAATGGGGAAAATTCGGATTTGGTTTCTAGATGGATAGGTCTCAGGATGAGTTGGAAATGGGTCACGTGGTATTCTTGTTGGGTTTATTTATTTATTTTATCTTCTGATTTTGTTTGTTATCTTTTGAAACCTGGATTTTGTTCTCTTATGTAAACGTTCGCAGATTCTGTAGCTGACATTCCTCTCTCCAGACGTGGTAAACGAACAGTTGTCAATTTTTAAACATGGCTGAGCACAAAATTTGCGAATGATGAACAAGATTTTTGGGAGTTTGGTTTTGTTTTAATCTTTTATGAATACTTACAGATTTATAAATTAGTTAAGGAAATATTCATTTCAAAAATAATGCACACCTTTGACTTATTAAAATTTAAAGAGATTTTCTGCGGTATTTATACGTTCAGGTCTTGTTTAATGCATTTCTTTGTACAATCGTAGAGAATTAAAGGCTGTTCAAAGAATCGTATATTTATTTCATAAATAATGCACACTCTCAGTGATTATAAGTTTAAAAAATATTGCAAACAGTTGGAAAGACCTCATTTCATAAATACTGCACACTTTAGGCAATTAATCATTTCATAAGTACTAGACACTTCTTGAGCGAAATTTAAGAATTCATTCCCAAATTCTTTAACATTTGGGTCAAAGTGTTAATCGAGGATTCATTTCATAAATAATGCACATCTGTGGACTTCTGCCAAAGTTATACAGGAGTTCCGCGGCAGTTATGCAATCAAGTTTCGTTTTACGCTTTTCTTTGTGCATTCATAAAAATTAGAGACGCGTTCAAACGAATTTATATTTATTTCATAAATAATGCACAATTTTTGTGATAGTAAATTTCAAAAATTTTTCAAATTTTTGGGAAGACTTTATTTCATAAATATTGCACAGTTTAGGCAATCAATCGCTTTCTAAGTAAGGAACCTTTTTATTAAGATTGCACTTGGAATGATGCGTTCACCGGGAATTCATTTCATAAATAATGCACACTATTTACAAGATTTCATTTTAACAATTATGCATCGTTTTACGCGCTTTTCTTTATACTATAGTCAAAGTTTTTTTAAAACTCCCCAAATTCCTAATAAAACGAAGTTCTACTCTGTGTCTATAATTTTCTGGCTACGTCCTATCACAAGTTTAGATTGTCAGGTTTGCGTAGTCAGTGTTTTCATTCGCAAAATTTTTTATTCAGCACAAGAACAGAAGCTGCATCTTCGTTGGTAATTGAATAACTTCGTTCATCTTCTTTAGCGCCATCGGAATTTAATTACGTTTTATTTATTTAATAATTTTTTTTTGGAATTTTAGAAGATGGAATAGTAATAGAGTGTGTCGTTCCACGTTTCGTAACCTGAAAGCTTTCAACACGGAGCTTGCTGTAGGGAAATCTTGTGCAAGAGCTTTTGAATATTTCTCATATTCCATGATTAAATAGAAATGGGAATATGGTTTCTCCCAAAAGATTCTCGGAGAGTTTTCGATTTCTGTTTGCTTTTGCTTTTTACTTCAAAAACACGAAGGGAAAAAGGCTAAAAATAGAAGTTCAAGGAAGCGAAACAGGAAGGAAGGAAAGATTTGAAAAGCTTAACATTCGAAATTTATTGAATTATAATCTCTCCTACGTATCTGAAGATGGGAAAAAAGCGAAAATCGCGGAAGGTAGATTCTTTCACCAAAAAGGAAATGTGAAAAAAAAATTTTTTTTGACAAGTGGAAACAGAAATGAAAAGAGTGAATGGAATGGTAGAACCCTTTACAAAATCGTTGAATCCTGAACAGCAGAAGAAGAATGAGTGAGGGAAGGAGTGGGCTGTAGGAATGAGGAGGCTTGGAAAGAACAAAGTTAGGAAAAAAAAAAGAAAATTTATTTTTTAATTAAAAACAAGAGAAAGACTTTCCGCCGGAAGAGTTATGTATTTATTAAAACGAAATTTGTGTCGCGTAAGAAGGAAAAATTTATTTGGATTGTTTCGTTTTTAAATTAAACTCGGATGGCGAGATTTTTTGTGTTTTGCTGTTGCTGTTGCCTTTTTAAATTTTCAAAACCGAAGGTTTAATTTTTGTATCAGCTTTTTGGTTTATGTATCGATCGATAAATCGATTTTTGTTGAGGTTTCTAACAGAGCTTTTGTTTTCTGTTTCCGTTTTTATTTTTTAAGATGACGTAATTAACCGGATATGAAGTGTTTTGAGTTGGGAAATGAGCTTTCTTTTTCCCTTTTGTCTTTCGTCGTTTTTCCATTTTCCGAGTTTGTGTTTTGTCTCTTGTCTTCACCTCTCATTCTTTATTTTGTTTGTTTTGGTTTTTCCTTGTTTTGCAATTTTTTGTTTGTCCTCTGTACGTGGAGAGATAGAGTTTGTTCCAAAAGTCTCCGTAACATCTCGTAGTTTGCAATACTGACTTTCGGGGAGGAGAATGTCTTTGATGATTCAATGTAGCGTTGAGAGAGATGCACTAAGGCAGAAGATGGTAAATTGGTATTGAATTAGTCATCTTAAATAATCATTCAGAGAACTTTTGGGCCAGGCCTTGTAGAGTGTACGAATCCTCGTTAGCAAAAATGGCTGAGGATGATGGTTTTCGTTTACCGTTGGGTGTCGAAGACGTTTTGGTGGGAACTCGACGTTTTGTTTGTTCGATCACGTTTAATTATAACAATTAGGAAGTATGAAAGCAATAAACGTTACACCTGATTCTATTAATGAGAGGGCGGGTTGAGTGATGGCAGGTGTTCTCGGTTACGAGTTAATTCGGTGTGTTTGAGAGAACTCTGTGTTTTGCCGTTTACTTGCTCTTATTGGTAAACCGGTTTTGTTGTTGTTGTCTGATTCTGTTTTCACTTCCAATTTTTGTGCTGGAAGACTGTGAGGTGTCATCCATCTTAGTTACGTGATATGACTCACACAAATCTTGTCGTAGGTTTGGTGGCAAATCGTTCTGTGTTAACCTCTCTTTGATTGTTTACGAGTGTTGGCACCGGTTAGTTCTCTCTCTTTCCCATCCATCGGCGTCAATTGAATCTCCATCCAAATTATGAGCTTATTATCATTATTAGTTGATGGTTGAAAAAATAGTTTTTCTAAAATGAAAATCTCGATGACGCAGAACGGTGTTTGCGTCGCACGCGTTCCCCATTTTCATTACGCCAATCGTACTAAAATTGAACCGTTTGGCTATTATTGCGCCTCATCGCGGACCACATTTAAACGTTAATAGCACCTTGAAAAACACACAAAAATATAAATACACACACTCACACATTCCCCCCGCCCTCTTTCTCACACACTCTCATACACACACACGGAAAATTTCGTTTTGATTGAAGTCAGCAGTGGGATCGGAACGTAAAATCTTTCAATTTATGTAACTCGAGTTGTTAACCAGGGAAAAGAAAACATTTTCTTTTTCTTTCTTGATCAGAGAGGAGGAGGAGGATAAGCGGGTAATGTTTATTGACTTTAGAAGAAATTAGAAGAGCGAGGAATGTCGACTGAAAATCTCAATGTGAAGAATAATTATGATTTTTGTCAGATTTCGTTTCGATGAAGGTTGCGTGGAAAATTGGCGAAGGTTGGGGAAGAAGAGGCGGGAGGGGTGTGTACGGGAAAGGATGGGAAACTGTTATATACCTCTTTTATAAGACGAAGAAAAGTCAAAGTGGGAGATGAAAGGAATGCGTGAATGGTTTTCGTTAGTTGCTGATGGCCTCAAAAGAAGAGAAAAATTGTTTCTCAGTCCTCTCATTCCCTCTCCTATTCCTCTTTGTCTCGTCGTGTCGTGAATGCCATTGAATCGAATTGATTGAAATTCCTGTATCAAGGTTTCTTTCTTGTTTTTCGATAAATTTCCCCCGACCGTTTCTCGTGTCTTGTAAACTGTTTTGATTATTTTCTTGGCCGGCGATTTTTTTCTTTGACTTTCCACTTGGCCACGTTTTACGCTGAATTCTTTTCCCGATGTTAAAATTAAGCGATTAGCTTGAGTCAGTAGAAAGTGAAAATGACAAAAGATGTGGAAGGGAAATTGTTGAGAGAATGAATCATACAGTAACCTGCTGATTTAATGAACACAATAAATTAGTGCTTGTGCCATAGGTGTGCTCAACGCGTGTTCTCAAATTTGAGGAAGACGTTCCGAGAGGAACAGGAAACAGCTGCGGGCTTCCTTTGTCACTCCATCGAAGTGTTCGTTTTTGTTTAGGGTCGATCCGTCTTTTTGTTGATAAACACCACCTTCTATTCTACGTGATAAGGGATGATTTCCTTTTCATTATAACCCATCACGTCTGGAATGTTATTGTGTTTCAGAAAATCTAGAGTTCAGTAACCTTCGTCTTTCTCAAAGGAAAAAAGGATTTTTGCTCAGGGGCTTTGAAAACGGGATAAAGTTTATCGAAATCTGCATCCGGTCGGTTTTGTCTTTTCCGGGTGGTTTAGCCATATTGAATAACGAGGGATAATTGTCCTAGGAATACAATTGTGACCTGAGTAATATCGAAATCCTTTCATGCCCCAGAGGCTGCTTTATTTTAAGGGTTGTTTCCTATTCCCGGTTCTCGAATTAAATAAAAAAAATTTTTTTTTCTCCCTCCTCATCCCTTCCTCGGAGATTCCGACGATGTTAATGCCTTCAAAGAAATTCTGGATAAAAAATTCATTTTTAAGAGTCTTTCCTTTTTCCTTTGTAAAAATTTTTCTGTAATTCTCAAACGTTCGGACGAGTGTTCTTTTGAAAATCTCGATCCTGAGTTAAATTTTTTGAATTTTTGTCTTTTCGTTAAAAAAGAGTTTTCCAGTTGTGATTCGATGCCACTTGTATAACTATCTCATTCCCACCTACACTTAAATGCATGTCATTCCCAAAGGTCCGTCACTTACATATTTTCCTTTGTTCCTTTTTTTTGCCGCACCGGCCTTCTTTTTTGACTATGACGTCAACACTTTCATTTTTTTTCGCCTCCTACGTACATTCCCACCTTAAGGCTGTGCTGTCTTTCCTCCTCGATCCATATTTTACCCGTCTTCAACCTGTTTTTTGGCAGGTAGTTCTCTGACTCCAGTTTGTTCTTCATCCTGTTTAGGGTCTTTTTGCATGATTCCCAGTTTTTTAAGATCTGTCTGTAGGATCCAAGCTGGTGTTTTTTAAGTACTGGAGGATTTTATTGGTCAGTCTTCCTGGGTCCTTTAGTATTTTTTTAAGAGCCCTGATCTTGTTCCAAGACTGATCTTGTTTGAGAATGTAATTATTGCTAGGTTCTAGTGATTAATCATCCTTAGGTCATTAGTGTGGTCCAGTTGATATAGTTTAGGTGAGGTCATTTGTGTTAGTGGAAGAGTGTTTGTTGTTATTATTATTGCTATAGTCGTATGGATCCTAGATACAACTTTGGTCGAGCTTGTCTTCTGTAAACGAATCAGAACTGATTTTTGACGAATTGTAGAAGGCAAAGCCATTACAGCTGATTCTCAGTATCATCATCGATTTAAATGATTTGTATAAATTGGAAGGAGTAATTAATATTCAGTATCGAGGACCAGTAGTTCACGATAGATTTCGTTTGAAAAAATTTTAAAGTCAAACTATTTTGTTACCTAGATCTTGTCAGATCGTGGTAGCTATTCCGATTATTTAAATAACTTTGACAACGTTGAAGAAAAGTTAGCTGATTAAGAATGAAATATACAACAGACGGCTCGTTCTTCAGACTACTACTGAAAATTTATATCGAAAGAAAGAACTTATTCATACTCATTACAGATTTGTTGTATGTTCTTGACTTGACTAGTCTATCTTAGCCTTGAGAAAGGAAGCTTATTAGCTTTGTTGGAATAATATTGTAGAAAAAGTAAAAAGAAAAAGGAATTTAAAATTCTAGTGGAAGAATAGAATCAGACAGGAGGAGAGGTGGAATCGATATTTTATATACGATACGTTCAGTTGACAACAAGTCACTGGGGGAACAGAGGAAAGAAGAGATGAGAAGAGGAAAGAGAGGTTAGAAGAATTTAACAAGATCTCATTAGGAGGATGGAAAGTTGTAAATATCGAACGTCGTATGAGAAGAAGAGGGTCGAGAAGAAGACGGTAGTTGCCTTGTTTGCTATTTAAATGGTTTAAGGGTGCAAATGCGAGGATGAATACATTCGGTTTAGAAAATCTTTCTTTCTAGAATTCTGTATTCGCTGATAATTTCGAAGTCTCAAAAGTTGATCACGTTATTAGAGTACAAAGAAAGTTTGAATGAAAGGTGAGAAAGGATAATGTCAGGACTCATGGGAGTGGCGACAAATTTTCTAAGACGTGAACTCTGGTATCTTAAAAAGTTTCTAAATGGCCTAGTTGATAATTCCTTAGTTATGGTAATGGCCGAGGGAAAATAGCGCTATAAAAAAGTTTCATTTGTTAGCTGGGAGATAAGGAAGGGAAAAGAAGAAATGTCAGCGCCGGATAAAATATTTCCAATCAGGGCCAAGTAGGCCAAATTTCATTTGCCGAAGAAAATTAGAAAAAAAGAAATGTTACTAGACAAAGACAAGACGGGTCGTCGATTTTGTCACTCTCCCCCAGCGGATGTGTGACATGGAAAGAAATTTATTTCTTCTGGCGATTTTTAATTTGGTAATCCTGCAATACGTTTGGCGACCGTTAATCGAGTTTTTAACCATCCGCAAAGTCAATAAGCATGAAAATGGGAAAGTCATAGTTTGATTTATAATTACACTGGGTCTTTCCTCTTTCTCAGCATCGAGGGATTCGACTAACCCTTCGCGGTTAACACGCGCCCATTGAACCACGTGATGTTGAATGTGATTCACACGTGGTGTTGTAGTTTATGGCACGCGGAGACGGAAACCTCATCTCAAAGTGAACTACTTAATATTTGATTGGAAAGGTTGTTTGTTTTTTGGTGAATAGAAACCCAAAACTGCTGGAGAAGTGAGTGAGTGTTTAGAGAGTTCTCCTCCGGTTGGTGGATAGTCGATTGCTTATTAAACGCATCCTCTGTTCGGGATGATGATAGGAACTCACCCGTAACTTTCAGTCGAGTGGGAAAGTATACTTTCGATACCTTGAGCTTTCGTCTAATTTTTCGTATATCTCAAATCCGGAACTTGTTACACATACTGGAGGAGAAAGACAAGTACAGAAATGTGGTATTGAGAGTAGATAACTTTGTAAGAGCATCTATGGTCGGTAGAATCACGAAAAAGAAAGTCAGCGAAAAACAAATGAATCATTCTGGGGTCAAGGTCTGGAACGAAATTTATGTTGGAGAAACTTATTAAAAAGAATTTTCCAGCTCATCTGGAAACTCATTTCCGGGGATTTTCAGAGTGAGAAATGTCTCCTTTTCCGGACTAGAAAAAAAGGATGAATCTAACGATCAGGAGAACCTGGGGAGATACGATATTAAAAGACAAAGCTCGGGAAAATTGAATGGAAGCTTTTAAAGGGGAAAGATGGACGATATTAAAGGAGGCTTTTATGTCAAGGGTTGGAGGGCTGCGGGGTGGGGGTGGTTGGTCAATTTGAAAACCGGGGAAAAAATTAAGTTTTGCTTTGACTTGCTGATGAGAGAGGGAAAAGTGTAAAGGATGTGGGAAAGGGTTTGTAAAACATTATACTGCGGGGTTTTCCCAGTGTTGGAACAATCCTCTTCACACCGCTACTTGCTGTCGGTTAATTTTTGGTTTCTTTTGTTTTATAAGAAATTTTAAAGCTCTAAAAGCTCCATTTTTAAATTTGAATCAGAACAAAAATTAAAAAGAAACGCGAATTTAAGAACATGGATTTATCTTAATAAACACTCGGAACGTAGTGAGAATGAGAAATATCAGTCGCAGTCGGGTGAAAGCATCTTAAGAACATGTGTCGTGTTGTTGATGAAACATTCTGGTCGTCGGCGAGATGCTCGGAGCTTCTCGCTCGTCGGTAAATGAGACCAAGACTCCGAGAAAGGTTTTTTGCAAATCCGCGCCCAGCGTCTACAGATTAAGTAAAACCGGGAAACTCCGTCACATGTATGGATATCTACTTCTATATGGACCACAATGATCCCAATCTTAGGACTGGTTCTCTGAAACGCAGCAGCAGTTTCAAAAAACTGCTCAAACTTCCCCTATGGGGTTCAGGTAAGGAATTTGTTCTACGAATTGCAGGTTACAACACTTTTAAAGATGGCGGAAAAGTTTTCGAATATTCCCAGTTTAATTTTCGATTTCGTATCGTTTCCGGTTTTATTTATTTTTCCCAAAGTCAGAAGTCATTTTCTCCGTCTTATTAAAGAGGAAATTAAAAACGTCTTGACCTATAAAACGATTTTCTTTTTTCCTCCTGTTTTCCGTTTTTCTCTTGGGGTAAGGATCTCTCTGGAGGAACTTTAATTACGAAAGTTCAGGTCGTCTTTTCATCAAATTACGGCCTTCGAAGCCTTTCACTTAATGGAAGCTCATCTTTAACTCTTATCTTAGGTTTTCACATAGAGGAGGACACAGAAAGATTTTCTTTTTTGATTTTATGTTTTTAGAAATAATTTGCGATGGGATTAGAACATAGAACGGGGGCGGGGAGTTCGAATTCGATTTCGAAGTTCAAATGTGCCGATTTTCTAATCCCTTTGCGAAGGTTTAGAGTAATTTAAAATCGACCTTTTCTTCCTCAGTTTTTTTTGTGGTTTCTCTCCTATTTTCTTTCTCGCTATCGATTTTCGGTAGAGTGATGTAGGAGGATAACGGGGGTTGGTTTCAAAGGTCAAGTGTTGAGAGTAGTTGTTTGCTGAGTGGTCTTGAACTTTTTAGTAGGTATTAGGTCAAACGGTGAGGATGAAATGGTTTGAGGCGTTTTAGTTTTGTGTTCTTTTCTCCTTCTTCATCTATTTGTTACCAGCGATGTTCAAAAAGTTGACATTTTTTACTGGTAAGTGTTTATGGGAGGTAACTGGTACAGGAGAGCTTGAGACAGAATAAAATGGAAGGGGTTAGGGAAGGGTATTTCTTAGAATGATGGGTCTGACACCTTCTTGTACAACACCACAGCAGAGATCATCTTGCGAGGTGTCAGGAACTTTGCTGTCAATTTCGGGTGGTAGGATCTACATTCTGTACCACTGTTAGGCATTGTATATAGCGCCGGATTTCAAACATTGGCGGTAACATATGTCGTCTTGTTTAGTAGATACGGTTTAGTGAACGATCGTTGGATTTAATTTTAAACTTTGTACTGCGTCTTTAGTGACATTTTATGGTTCGTTTCTTTCCAGCTTTTGGGAAACAAAATTGGACTTTCTCAGCGCAAAGCCGAGGGGAAATAAAAATAAAAGAAAAATAAAGAAAGAAAGAGAAGGAGAGAGAGAGAGAGAGTTACATAATTACTTGTTATTAAGGAAAGAATCTAAATTG
This sequence comes from Columbicola columbae, assembly GCA_016920875.1. NCBI lineage: Eukaryota > Metazoa > Arthropoda > Insecta > Psocodea > Philopteridae > Columbicola > Columbicola columbae. The sequence continues at coordinate 4,705,239 of JADMLL010000005.1, read as the reverse complement.
TTTTCTTTCAGAGCTTTTTCTTTTAAAGTGGGAGGGGTTTGTGGGGTTGGGAGTTAGTCTGCAACATTGCTTAGTTTTTTAAATCCGCCAGCGATTTTTGTACAGTCACTTCTGAATAAATAGAAAGTTTAGGATGTTTTGTTAGGACACAGTATAGTGTTTTGGAAGCTTTGGGGAAAGGACAGAGCGATTAAACCAAAGTTCAGTTTGTGTGAGGTCTTTTTAATGAGGACTCAGCGGAAAATATGAAATTAACACTGTCGTCTAGGAGTTCTACCCTCCAAATTATTGTTAGTGGTTCTGGTCACGGTGCTGTCTTGGGGTCATCCTCTGTTGTTTGGGTCTGTTACAGTCTCAGTCGAAAGAATGATTAAGTTCTTAAGTTTTTACCCTTGGGTGTCTTAATCACTGTTAGTCCTGTCATCATTACGATTTGGGTTTCTTAATTACGAGACTGTGGACTAAATTCTCTTATTGTGCGTCTCTCTCTCTAAATTGGGGTTGGAAATTTAGACTCAAAATGGACTGTTTTTTAGGTCAAGAAGAAAGCAATCTCCTCCGGATATTGGAACCACAATCGGGTTGCCTAAGGTCAAATAGGTAAAAGACAAATTGTAGTTGAGGGCCTTTTGTTATTAATCGGGGAAAGTTGTCAGACCGTGGGTATTCCGTGCTTTCCTTCCGGACACCCTTGATACTTTGTAATGTCTTTGTAACTTGCTTAATCGTCTTTTGTGGTTTCGAATTCGGATGGTGTAACTCCGATAATGCGATATAGTGTTAAATGAGTTTGTTCTCCAGTTAAATCGTATTAGCTCAACCGGTTCTGTGCGATACACTAAATATATGCTACAGTAAAATTAATAAATCAGGCGGACACATAATTGCCAGCGATTATTCGTAATCATCAACTCAACTTGACTTATGACACAAACTACTGAGTATTTATCACATTCACCGGCTAGTTTGTAAAATATTCAATTCGTAATCCGAGCAAACTTTTATTAAACTTTCCATTACAAGTTGGAGATTTTATAAATTAGATGGTAGATGTGATAAAATATTCAGCTATTTTGCTATAATATAATTATATTATCATATGTTAGTCTTATTAAAAGAATTCATTCAATTCTATTATGAACTTACTTGTAGCTACTTAAATTAGTTGAATAGATATTATTTCCGTCCATTATTTATAATCACCAACCAAGTTGGTGAATGTGATAAATTACAAGAATTAATCACATTTACCGGGTAGTTTATGAAATATCCAACTTGTAGTGGGGAAGTTTGCTTAGATAACGGGTTTAATATTTGACAAATTAGCCGGTGAATTTGATAAATACTCAGTGTCATTAATCAAGTTGAATTGGTGATTTTGAATAATTGCCACGAATTATATATATATTTGTTGGATTTATCACTTTTACCGTAACATATATTTGATGTCGCTTTCCTATCTACTTAGTATTTGTTTGTGTTTAATAAAAGCTATTCAAATTTGGTTATTTAATGTACTTCCGGTTTGTACAATTTTGATATGATGTGTTGTTACTGTACAGTCTCACTTTTCATAGGTGTGAGGAGGTAGGATAATCTTACACAACAGTGTCCTCACAGTCTGCATATACAGTATGTCGAATAGCATGCAAACCATTTTTTTGCTGTTTAAGTGACGATCGTAAATCATGATGATTAGTATAGTCAGTCTTCTTGTTGCGTGTCTCTCTCTCTCTCATTTTCCCTCCTTTTCTTTGTTTAAATGAGGATTAATTAAGTATCGCTGAATGGAAGACGAGCTTAGGGCTTTTATTTGGACAAGAATTACTGCAGTCATTTTGACGGTTGCAGTTTTTTTTTGTTTACAAGAGTTAAGCTTTTTTTGGCTGACCTACTTTCAGAATGGTCATAATTTCAGGACTGGAAATTGGCTGGAGTTGGATTTTTCAACAAATAAATTTCATTTCTTCAACTTTTTTTTTATGATTATGTTTATGGAGCAAGAAATGGATTTTTTTTTGTCCGCTGGAGCGAATGGGAGGAGGATGTTCGATGGGGTTACGCGTAGGCAGTGGAAATGTTATTCTTTGTGCTCTGCACGGTTGAAGGGATGCATGTGGGTTTGTTTGTTTGTGTGTGGGAGAATGACCCTAAAACGCATGGACGGACATCAATCCAACTTCAACATGAATTTAAATCAATTTGAAGGAAGGAGCACGGGTGTTGATGAAAGTGTGCATTGTTTTTGAAATATGAGAAAGCGAATCCGAGGATTGTATAGTTAATTAGGAAATAACTATAGATGGTGTGGTGACCTTGTTAAGTGTGGCGAGTTGTGATTTATATTTGTATACAAACGAAAGGTTGTATGAGATGGTGGTATGCTCTAGTTAATTGGATTTAGTGTGAGATAGTTACTGATGTATTCATTCTAATAATTATTGTTGTTGTTGTTATGCATTTTGGGTCATTAGGGCTGTGTTTAACTTGAATGTCCCATGATTAACGCTTTTGTCCCACTTTTGTCTCTTCCCAGGATCTCTTTATACTGCGTTCCTCTGTTCCGTTTAAATTTTGCCTGTTTTCTTCTGTTGTTTGGCCCTTTCATTTATGTTTTCACTTCTGATTCCTACTTGTTTTATTTAAGTCTTCTTCTATTTCACCTGTTGGTTTTGTTGACTGAGTTATTTACTAAAGCTATTATATATTTACTAATACGATACATTTGTTCTTCTTTCTTTCATCCATATGCCCAACTAAGGAGTGCGGTGGAACTCATTTAGTCGACGCCAGTGCTTTCTTTTCCTCCCAGAACCTCTTCATCCTGTCGCTGTGTCTTTTCTTGCGATTTTCTCACCAGTTTTGTTGCTGGTAGTTTTTGAATGGTCTGGAAAGTGGTAGTAATACTAAACACTTCTCTTCTTCTCCTTTTCTTGTTTCATTTGGAATCGGGCCTTGTAATTTTCTTTCTGGACGCCATATCCTGGGGCATCACAGTGAGTGTGATATAGTCATACTCATATTCCTAATAGATCGGTTGTAAATATATGAATGGGATCATGCATTACTACCCAACTGTCGGGGCAAGTCGACAATATTTATATGACGGAGTATATAAATATAATATTAATATCTAAATCCTTAATATAGGTTAGGGTGACGCACCTGTCTTTGTTATGACCCCAAGACAGTCTTTCGGTTCAAGAACATCGAAGCTAAATTGACCTACATCGGCCGGATGTTGGACTCATCGTAAGGCCAAAACGGTCGCATGTCACCTAGATCGTCGTGGTGAAATCCCTTCCAGATTAGTGAGGAGGACCTTCGAACGTGCCATCGAGGTCATTTCTAATTCATATTTGGTAAAAAGCCGTGCCGCCCTTTTGTCCGTTCCTTACGTCCCACGTAATAATGACTCCGGTTTTTATGTCTTTCATTTATCGAGTCGACTCCTTTCGAGGTCTCGTTTTGTTTACACTGACTCTCATAAATAATTTTTCCGATGGCTTTGGATTATGGTTCTTTTTTTTTCCTCTTCTTTCAAATATTATTCAAAGACATCAATAGAAATTATTATTTCTTTGTTTATTTATGGCCTTTCGGAATTGGTTTTTGGTTTTAGACTTGACATGGTAGCTACTGGGGGGTTGAGTTCATCCCTCGCGTGTTGGATTCGTGTTGAGCTCCAAGTGCTTACAGAGGATTTTTTTGCCGTTTTTGAGTTTCCCGTTTTAAAAGTGAGGAGATGTAATTAAACTCTGGATTTCCCGAGGTTTTATTTTTCCATTAGAAAGCTTTTCGAGCTTTTTTTCCTCGTTGGCTTTATCCGAGATAAAATTTCCAAATTAATTTTCCTCGTTTTGGTAATTTTGTTAAATTAAAAATTTTTTGAAGTGCTGAACAGAAAGGATTTGAAATTTTTTTTCTTCCTTTTTGTGATTTGTTGGTTTCAAAATGAAGGAAAGATGATGAGAGTTTGGGGTCTTGAAGAATACGAATCCAAAAAATGAGAGGAGAAGTAGAAGGAGGAATGAGAAATGGGTTGAAAGTGCTTTTAAGAACTTACTTAGCTTTCTGTTTTCCAAACTATTGTTTTGCTCTTGAGAAATTTTTGATTCTCTCTCTCTCTCTCTCTTCCTCTTTCCACTTTTCTTTCTATTTCCGGATTCACTGTTGTTGAGAAATTGATTTCTTTCTTTTTATATCCTTATTTCAATTAATTTGCCGAATGCTTTTCCGTTTTCCTTCTTTTTGTTTATGTTTGTCGTGATGTGGTTTCGGATCGTTGAAGGAAAATGTAAATTTGGAGAAGAATGTATTCATCTCTGCGTAGATGTGTGTTTTGGTTTTTGCGTAACTTTGATTTTGTGTTTTCTCCTTTGCGGATCAAATCGCGGGAAATGAAGTTGAAAGAGGAACTTGGGAAGCTTCAACCGAACGCCTAGCTTGGGGTTAGAAGGATTATGTTATGACGTCATATAAGATAAAAGGAAAGGTATACATTGGGAAAAGATGAAAGACGTTAATCCTCCAGCTAGCTGAGAATTTCAAAAGCTCTGCTTTCAGTAAGAACTTACGTCAAAATTCGAAAACCTCGAATTTCTCTCTCTTTTATTTTGTAAGGTTGTAGTCATTGTTTTAAAAATATTAGCCTTCTTCGTTTTTGTGTCTCTTCTCGTGTGGTCTTATTTTTCTCTTCTCATTATCTTTTTTGGTCTTTTTCCTCTCTCAACTTGTTAGTGTTTTGGAGAAGTTCATTTCTTCTGTCTTTTCTCATTTTGAAAGCTATGACGGCTCGATGGCAACTCTCAGATTTCATTTCGCTCGACTTCTTTTTAAAAATATTCGATTCTCTTCCGGAGTGTTCACTTTGAATCGACCTCCTCCCGGTAGAAGGAAAAACATGGGTAGAAAGGAGACAAGGAGCCGATTCAATGAAGTTTAATCGCTGGCTTTTATGAAGACCAATTAAAAGATAAGATGTAGATAAGGGTGAAGGTAAAGCTTGGATGTTTGCATTAGGGCACGAACGATTAGGATAAGTCCTCACATCGATAGAGCTTGTTGGTATTAGATAAACCATATCATCCAAGTGCCGGTCGGAGGAGTGATTGAGAGTGGTAGAGAGGAAGGTCGATGATGAGGAAAAGAAGAAGACAGTGAAGAGAAGGATTAAAAATTTATCGCGAAATTCGTCCGGAAGTTATACCGAATTTATTTTGATACATCTGTAATCCTCTTCGCTGTCGTGAGTCGGGGGGATGACTGTTATTACAAAGGCGCCAGAAGAGGGTAGTTCGTCCGAGGGTTTCAACCCTCTTAAAGTCGTGATCAATAAAATCTGGAACTTTTTGTTTCATTTGACCGACTTTATTTATTTATTTATTCATTCTCTCTCTCCTTCTCGGTTTTTGTTTATTTGATTATGTATTTAAAATGGGTTTTTGTAGCCGTCCGTCGAGAGATCGAATCGTGACGTCACGCGCACTGAACGGAAGGCAATTTAAAACGTAGAGAAAGGACGGGGGTGGGGTGGAGAAATGGAAGAGAGGTAGGACGAAGAAGAATTTTGCAAATTATGACTTTTTTCCTCGTTTTTCTCAATGTCAAATTAATTAGTCTCGAGTCGGAAAATGAAATTGAGTTTTGGGAGTCGGTTCCATCTTGAATTATTCCGAGGAACGAACCGCCCACTAACGAAGGCATTTAATTTTCTCTAATGGCCTCGGCTTAGAAATTTTCGACGAACATCGGCTTAGGAAGTAGGATCGGCCTAGATTTTCTTCGTTTCGAACGAGTTGAGATGTTGCTCGGATGCTGGTGTGGGGTGATTTTGTTAAAAATAGATTTTTGAGAAAAAGACGAGATGGAAAAGAGAGTGTTTAGGTATTGATTTTGTTTTGAATTTCGGTTTCGAGTTTGATTCAAAAGTTACATCCCAAATACTTTGTTTCCTACAAAGTCGAACGAAAGTTTTGGTAGTCGGCGTTTGCTGTTGTTATTCGAGAACAATTCCCTGAATTTAAATTTCCATATTTGTGAATTCTATCGAAATGACTGGTTTCTGATTTATGGTTTTCAAATAAATATGAATGGCCGGTGATATTTTATTGGTGAAACATAGGTCAAAGGTTCAAAATATTGGAATCGGGGGGTGGGGGGGATGTGGAAAAGATGAGAAATGAAAATTGGAAGTGACAAAGGAAAGAGGTTGCCATTGTATCTAACCGATTCCATTTTCTAAAACGTAATAAATGTTTCTCCCATTTTTGATTCGAATACTATAATCCAATTGCTTACCTTTCCCGACAAGAATTCGATTCCTTTTCCTTCCTGTCAGCTACACGAAAGTTTTCTGAGTCGGACAATTTTCCGATCTAACAAATTCTCTTTCGTGGAAACAAAAACCCTTATTTTCGGGAAAGCGTCGCCTCTCACTTTCAAAACCGGAGAAAATTCTCAAAAATCTGACTAACTCAGAAATGGGAAAAGTTTTTGTGGGCCAAAAAGCCCAAAGTTCATTTTTTATGAGGGTGAAAAATGTTCAAGTGTCTTCTTTTCCGGTGTCCGAAAACGACAGTTTTATTTCTGGGCAAAGAGAAGAAGAGGTTTGGGGGTAGAAGTAGATTAAGAAATTCTAGAAAACAAAAATTCTTTTCTTTAAAGATGAGAAATTCTCGTCTCGGTTCTCTCCCGCCAAATTAATTAATGACGACAGAAATTTGATTTATGGATTAATTTTGAAACGACGAAATATGTAATTAATAATATTGGCGCCCGATATTGTCAAATTTTAATGTTGTTCTAATAAAAACGTCATCAAGGCTCGACTATCTATTTATTTATTTATAAATTTTGGAGTTGAGGGGAACGGTTTATAAGAAATCGGAAGTCAAATTTATTTTATTTATTAAACAATTTCTTTTTATTGTTATGGTTGTTTCTTTTATTTTTTATTGAGATAATGAACTTTCGGGGTTGATGGTTTCTAAAGTGTCTGTCGAAGGTCGTGGCCAGTGTAGATGTTTGAGGATAATTTGGAGTGTGGAGGTTTGTGACTGTGCCTTGGGTGGCAGTGGAGTTGGGTTTAATGGTTGATGATGGCACGGAGTGTAAGTTGAAGGTTCTTTGCCTTAGTCGCTTAGATTTAACTGCCATCATTCTATATAGAGGCACTAAACAGGTTTTTGGTTGTGTTAGAGGATTTTATCTGGTAGCAGAATAGAGGAAGAGCAGATAAGAGAATAGCATGTCGTTTTAGTCATTTGTGGTAGTGAAGCTCATCGAGGAGGAAGGAAGTGGTAGTATTGGTGCAATCCCTTGGTACTCAAGCTTTTTCCTTCCCGGACCAAATTTCTATTGTGATTGGACACAACTTACCAAAAAAAAGCTTTTACAAGTCTAGCTTTCGACGGTACAGTCCACCCTAAGGGGATCATCTGTATGTGCATCTATCAGTCCTTTTCTGTATGTATTTTCTGTATATTGCCCTACAAAGATATGTTAAGTGTGTTGAGGCAAACAATGTAAGCAGTTCTTGGCACAGGCTCCAACATTTTCGGACTTGTCAGACTTAACAATGAGCAATCGAACTTTCACAAACTTTCACTTGGGTCACTCAGTAGAGCTTGGTGGGCCGAATGTGGCCCGCGAGCCGTAGTTTGAGTTCAAAGGGTATAATCGATCAGTCTGAAGGTAGACTCTACCGGTTTTCTCCTCTACGGTGGGAGTCAACAAATCCTTTAGTAGGATGTAGTGAGTTGAAAGTAGTGACAACAGAATGACAATAACGAATCGAGCTTTCTAACAAAACCGAAAGGCCTTCTGACATCAGACCCGAGCTTTTTTTTGTTAAAGTTTATTCGATGATAAATAATTCAGGGTAACCAAGGGAAAGACATTTTATTTTTTTTATTTTTAGGTTCTCATTTCCAAGTCCCACAGGGAAAAGGGAAGAAAAAAATCGGTCGATAGTCATTTCTGACGTTAAAGGAGAAACTAACAAGACAAAAGAACAGAAAATTCACTTTTTTTGAGAAGGTCGAAAGAAAATAAAAAAATTTTTTTTGGTAAAAGAAGGAAGAAGGGGTGGATCGGAGGGGGGTTTAAAAACAGATGCTTGTCTCTCAATTTGGGTAGCGCGTGCAACATCCATCTGGTATGATTGATGGCACATCTTCAACTTCTTCTTCCGCCTCATTCAAGTTATTTCTTATTTAGGGCAGAAAACATTAATGGTTCTCAATTAGTCTCCGGAAAAATTATAAGAGGTGCTTGAATTTTTTAGGCGCGTGTGGAAATATTTTTTGAGGTAACCGAGTGATTCTTTCTCTTGAAAATTTCGAATTTTTTGTCTTAATTAGGGTAGAAATGAAGAGTTTTGGAGTTGAAAGCTCTTTAGAAACGTGTATGAACCGTATATGAGCCACTTTGGAACTTGATTTTGTTAGTGGTTTTAGGAGTTTTGAGTTGTTACTTGATGAAGTCGTTGAGTTTTAACGGTTACCATTGCGAAAATTATTGTCCGCCATTTTTCCCAGTGGGTTTTTGAGAACTGGGATTTGTTTCTGTGGAAATCATTTGGTTTTCCTTGTTGAGTCTACTCCTCTCCTTTCTCTGACGTCACTAAGCAAGGCTCTTGGACTCAATTGGGATTCCCGATCGAATGTGGGTTGTAAGCTTGGAGACCAAAGCTCATATCTAAGCCTGAGAGTTTCTTTAAAAGAAAAGTTTTTCTGACATTCTAACTTCACGATTCCTCCAGCGTAAAACCATTTTGTTTAAAAGTTTTATCCAAATTACTCTTTTATTGGCTAGAAGCTTTGGAAAATGGCTGTTGGATTTCCTGATAGTTAGCTCGTTTACCCTTAGGATCTGTTTCTTGTGGGATGAAAGCTCAAAGCTTTCGGTAGAAAAAAATTGTGTATTCAGAAGACTGTTAGCTTTTTCGTTCTTTCACTCATTCCTCTTGGACGAGATGAAAAATATCGATTCCTTATCAGAATCCGAGTCATAAATCCTGGTCGCTTCTAAGCTGAATCGTTTTCAGCGGTTATAATTAATTCTAACGAGAAATCGTGCGGGAAATTCAAAACGGAGCAAAAGTCAAAAAGAGGAAAATTTATTGGGGCATTGGTTAGGGGTGGTTTCACCAAAAGGGGTTGAAAAACATTTTAGCCAGGAGGTTAGGGTCGAAACCTTTTCAGTTTTTTTTCTTGTTTGGTTTGAGGGCAGAGGGGTCGTTTGACACGTTCTCGGCAAATTACGAAGAAAGATTGACTTCGTTAAGGCCATTGTTTGGTTTTTGGAAAATGCCGACAGAAATATTAAATTTTTTGTTTTTCTTTTTTTGTTTTAGGTAAGTCAGTTTCTGTATTTCGTGGAAGGGTAAAAGAATTCGATGAACGGGGTAAGTAAGTTGATTGAAGTAATGACGCTCGTAGGAATTCATTTGTTGCATCATTTGGAAGCGTAGAACACAGTTCCTGGAATGTGACGTAAGCAATCGAGAAGAGGGATGGGCGAGCTTTTGTTGTTAAAGCTTTCGATTACAAAAGCGAAACAATATTTTGCTCGAATGTTTTATTCGCTGTTAATTTCCTTGTCGTATGAGTTGGTTTCCACACGTTTTTTAAATTTACACTTCCGTCATTGGAAAGGTAAACACAAGGCAACGTCTCACGTGTCTGAGTCAGAATTAAATTCCGGTTCCGAGGCGTCTTTTGCAAAATTTTGCCAAACTGAGACACGAGTCCGCCATCTGGTTTTCGTTTCTTTCTCTTTTTCTTGTGTTTTTGCTCTTTTTTTGGCCTCACCCGTATAACGCGCAGGTCTCGACTTATAACTTGGATGTGATGAACGCTTTTCCCGTCAGGTGGGTCTGGTCTCGCGAAATCTTCTCGAAATGGGATCTCGAGCAACATTTTTATTCTTTTAACGAAGAAGAGAAAAGTTTCCACTCTTATTGTCAAAGGTTCCACTTTGGGTCTTGCCTTTGGGCAACTCCGTGAGGTCCAGCATTGTCACAATAATGGGAATTAAATTCGGCTGGGTTTTTGGGCGTCACGTTCGGTGAGAACACGTCTCTTGTGTGTTTTCCTCGGGGTGTACAAATTAAAGATCCAGAACACGAGCCATAATATGTAAATTACCGGAGTTTTGTCTTGACGATGAGATGGGCAGAGAAGAAGATAGTGGTGGTGACGGGAGGGTGGTGGAAGAAGGACAAAGTTTTTAATTATGGATGAGGAGTGTTCGCCAAGTTGAAAACCACAAGAAATAATATTTAATTAAGGTGTTTGAGGCTTTCGCACACGTGATAGGACTTTCATCCTTCCCTGAAAGCTGTTCTCAAGGTTTTCGGAGGAAAAAAAAATTTTTTTTGTTCGTGCTTGAAAATCTCTTCTGTTGGGTGACCTGTAAAGAAGGAATTTTCTCTTCGTTCCATCTCCTTCAGTTTGATTTTATTTGTTTGAGTATCTTCGATATTAATTGTATCCTGGAGGGCCCAATTTATAACGGGGCGATGGTATGGGGAAAAAGCGATTGGATTGAGGAAGGTTCATTGACCCATCCCCGTAATCAGCAACTGATTGATCGCTCGAATTTCGAATCAGTGCCTCCCTTTCGAAAATTTTCCTTTTTTCCCTCCTCACTTAAGGCGAAGTTTTCCGGATTCTCGACAAAAGGTCACCGGGAGTTCATTCGAGTTCCTATTGAGACCCAAGTCGACAATTCGGCCACATGGGATGGTCTAGACGTAGGATTTTCTTTCAAAATTACTTTTTTATGGATTAACGTAATTTTTCTTTGTCGAATTTCCCGGAGGTTTTGAAAATATCTCTCCACCGATCGGGAGTTTATGTTTGAAATTTCCGGTCTCGAATTCCCTGGAGAGGAATTTAATTTTAAATTTATTCAAATTATTGGAATCGGTTTGTCTTAGAATTTCGTCTTCGAAATTCCTTTGTTTATCTCAGTGATGGAGGTTTTTCAAAAGCTCTCACGTTTTCTGGAAAGTCTTTTGTAGTTTTGCATCAAGTTTCTTGACACTTTGGAGGGTGTTCACCGCTTTGACTCTCGAGGAATTATTTTCGGAATAAAAGGAGACAACGTTGAGATATTGTTTTGAAAAGGGAGGAGGGGGTTGTGAGGGTTGTTTTTTTTTTACGGGTTTTTGGAAGTGTTTTTGACATTGGTATGGGTTTGAAGATGACATGCTTTGAACGGGGTCGGAATTGCGCCTGGTTGTTACTGTTTAGGCAACCGATGAGTTTTTTAGCGTTATGAAAGTATAACTTGAAGGTCCTGAATTTCTCTCATGATTTTGGACTTGTTTGTTGTTGTTTGAACATTGTCTTCTTACTCTCTTCCCTCCTCCATCTTGTTTTTAAAACTATAGTCGATTTAAAGCTCTCTGGTTTAATTATTTTGAAAGAACTTACTGTCTCTATTTTTGTTTTTGACAACAGCTGAAATATTTTACGGAAACACAACTGTATATACGAATGACATAACTGCTCCTGGTGTTGTGTTTATGGAACAGATACTTAGTTTCAGTGGACTCTGTAAGGGCCTATCTCACTTCCCAGTTCCTTTGTGAAAACGAGATTCAAGATTGAGTCATAACCGATTGCGGGATCTTTGGAAGGATTTCTGGTCTTTAACTTCACGTCTGATTGTGTTGTTTGTGCAGAAACGGAAGAAATAGTTCCAGTGATAAGAGAAAAGAGTGAGGGAGGAAGAAGGCGAGCTAAAGGTGGAGGAGGGAGCCTAGGGAAGAGTTTTTTTAAATGAAATGTGAGCTTTTTCAGGACCGACTGGCGCCCAATATCTGCGGTGATAGCGATAAACTCAGTTTTCATTCTTCTTTTTCGGAATTAGAGACATCGGTCACGGCAAATCTATTGATTTTTGATCTCATTGATGACTTACCGTTAGATAAAAAAATTTTGTTTTCCTTCTTCCGGTCAGTTTACGTAAGTCTCCGTTTTTAACGACTCTACTATATTGATTCTGTCATCTTTGGGTTTTCGTGGTGGGCGTTTTGCTTTTCTGTCGGGAACCGGAATGCATCCACTCACACACACACTCGCTCAAGGGATTTGTTTTATTTATGTGTCGCCCCCGAGGTTCGGGTTTCGTCTTTGACTTCCGGAAATTAAAAATTGAAAAATGAAAAGAACCACTTACATTGTCAGAAGTCCTCCGGGTGTCTATCCCTTTTGCCTTCCTTATTACTTTTACTTCCATCTCGTCGGATCCACTTTTCGACTCAGCGAGGCTCACGAAGATTTGTTTTTAGTGTTACTATTCTGAGAAAAACAACTTTTCATTGTTATTAACGAAACGTAAAATTGTTTTGGCGCCATTGCTTAAACAATCATGTGTGCAGACGCCAGCTTTGAAAGAGAGAGATTAAGAAGAATAAATGTTGTTTTAAGTTTTTTCGTCCTTGATCGCATGAGAAGACTCAATGCGTGACATGAGGGGATGAATCATGACATGGCGGCGCACTTTCCTTGGAACCTCGACCCGTTTGTCGTTTTTCCCAGGGATTTTGGAGTTTTCTTTCAATAGAGAAGAATAAGCAAAGAACATTTGGAGAGGTTGTGAAGAGACAGGCAGAGGGGAAAGAAGTTGATCATTGAACTTTTAAAGATTCTTGGGTTCGTTTCCGTTTTGGTTTATTACTTTGTGAGTTTGTTAGAAGAAGCTAGAAAGCACTAGAGAGTAAACAGGTTACATAATTCCCTTCATTCTTCTCTGTTAGACTCATCGTTAGACGAGTAGTAGATGACCGAAACAGTCACAGGTCACGGTGAGGTTAGAACCGATGGTGAGAATCGCTACTTCTTCAGTGGGAATGTTAAATTGTCTGACCTGTCTGGGAAGTAACTTAGTCACAACTAAGTACTCAAGAATCCTGACTCACAAGAACATTTCGTCGCCGCTCCTATCTTCCTAGTACCTGCTCTCTCTAGTCACCCGTTACTTCCATAAGCTACAACTCCTTTGATATAACCTTCTCCTCCCTCTCTCGAAGTCCTATATTCAGCTAACTTAATCACTGCAATTTTAGACCTCACGTAGCTACCTTCAGTATTATTAGTGAAGTTAGAAAGTTGATGACATGGGAATAAGAGATAAAAGTAGATATAAACAATAGAACATGAGAGATGGAGGCTAGAGATAAAACTAGGAGTTCCAAAAAATAGAGAGAACTAGTAAGAGATGAGGATCGTGCTGGAGAGAAGGATGTCGAAGAGAGAGAGGGAGGAACGCCCAGCTTCTGGGTGGCATTGATACGGAAGCAAGATTATGCGAATGAATCAAATAAAAGAAAACAAATTACGAATCCGCTAATTTTCAATTTCGAAACGGATTTCCCGAAAATAAAGTTTTCGATAAAAGCATGATTAACTAACTAAATAAATAAAAAATCAAAATGGTGGAAAAGAGACAAAGTATACTAATTAAAACATGTGTCGAAGTCATTTTCAATTGGTTCGTAGGGTGACGAGCCCGCAACAATTAATTTTTATGGACCTTAATAGAGATTAATGAAAAGATGGGAAGAAGGTTTTCGGTCGGGTATCACTCGTAATCCCTTTTGGCGGGAATCCGTTATCCACAGCAGCAGGGATTAATAAGTCACGTGAGTCATTTAGAAGGCCGTGCACTTTGCGGAGGAACGGTCGCGAGCGTGCACAACGTGTTATTATTGTACGCGGCCACAATAATGAGTCACTCTTAGTTCACAACGAGTTTTTGTCGCAGTTCTTCGTTTCGTCGTTCTCCGAGTCGAAGAACCAAAGTTTCGGGAGTTTTTTTGGTGTTTTGAAGTTTTTTAATTTTATTTTTTGAGTGCGTGCGTGCGTTTGGTAGTTCGCGTGTAACATCCGGGAAATTTGGTGGTGGGTCACTAGGTGAATTTTCGGTTTTTGATGCGGTTTCGATTTTTGGTATTTTTTATTTATTTCCTTCTTTTGTGGTAAAGCTCGATATCCGACATTTCTAGTCTTCGATATGATTGATGAGTTTTAATGTTTGTTTCCGCCATTTTTCTTCCCTCGTCTTATTCTCCTTTCGGAGACTTTATTTTCGTCTTCAGGAGGAGGAAGGAGAGGATGGACTACAGAGGTCACGTTCGGGAAGGGTTTCGTTTGAACAAACCGAAATTGGTTGTCGGGTTTTAAATTTTCTATTTTTGATTCGTTTGGTTTTGTTTAGTTCTCTCTATCACTATTGACTTAGAAGAAAACAAAACACAAGGTCACGTGACACCGAGGCCTAATTGTGTTTCAACTCGCAAACATTCCCTAATTTTTTGGTGAGCAAGTAAATACGTGGTTATCAACGAAAACGGTCGCGCCATATGGAATCGTGAACAGGAACCGAGAGAAACAAAATGGTTGACAGGAACAGGTGGGCTTCACGGACGCACCCGTCAACCTGGGATACCTGAATAAGAAAGCCGTGGTCGTGTATCAAATCACGTGGGCGTACTTTGAATCAAAGAGAAAACCTTTTTTATCGAAAAGGCACTTAAACTGGAGGTGTTTCGATTAGGTTCAGGTTCTGCTTATGTGTCTTTTTTCCTTTTGAGTTGGTACGAATGTGTTAAAGCGTGTTTACGTTATTTTTCGGTGTTTATTCGTTCCAATTAGGCACAGGCTGAAGTTGGAACGCCGTCTATCGTCAGGAACTTAGATATCCTTTAAGGATTTTTCGTAAGGTTTTGGTAAAAGGGGACGAGGCTTGGATTCCGATGTTGAGAAAGTCGAGAAAGACACACGAACGGTTCATTGACAAAGCGTTATTCTGTTATCGGAGAAGTGATTAGACGAGAAAGACCGGAAGTTGAGGTTTTGTATTTGTAATTTGAAACAACGTCGAAGTGAGATCATCCAATGATGAATGGTAGACAGAGGTGGTCTGAGGAAGGGAGACCTTGGAGTGAGGCGATGACGAACGTGATTCGCGAGATGAAAATGTTTTCCTCGAGGAAGTCGGTGGCTTTGACTTTCAGAAGAAGAAGAAGACGAAGGGAGAAACGAGAAGAATCTTTTATATTAATTAAAGAGACGATGAGGGAACGGGGTTCCTGTCGTCTATTTCTGTCTGTTCTCAACCCTTCTTTGACGCTGGCAGCCATTGTCGTTGTGTTTTTTTTTATTCTCGTCGTATGTGGGTGGATTCGAACGTTTTTGTCTTCCTTCCTGCTTCCTCAGATATTTCGACTTTGGCTTCGTTTTTTGTTATGTTTGGCTGGTAAGGGATTCAATGAAGGGTTTGGCTCGACGGTATCACAGAAGAAGAAATAAAAAGTTTTTCGCGCGGACTTCCTAGAAAACGCAATCGACCGAGACAGAAAGGAGATGAATGGAAAAAGTCGAAGATGTGGTTTCGAATTGCCTAATGGGGTGTTATGGAGGAGGAAAGAAGACGGCGGAGTGTCTGAAGGTGGTAGGAGAAGCGTTTTTAATTTCGTTGGTGCAAAACGGCAAAGAAAGACTAGAGAGTCGGGTTTTATTATTATTATTCCCTTGTCCCTTCAACACACAGACAGTGCCAGACGTCGTAAAAACAAAACCGGAGTCAAAGTAAAAAATGATTCCGTGCTTGAGCGCGGTGACCTTCGGTTCTGGGTGAGCGCGGGTGTCGATGAAAAACCGTTAAAAGACGTTTTAGCCACAGTTTGCTTTCGCGTTAACCGGGAGACATGGGCTGGAGGTGGTGGAGTAGAAAGGATTTTCTATACCAGTCGAGTTTTTGTTTGTTTCCAGAAGACGTGCTCTTTGTTTACATTCTGACGTTTCCTCATTTCGTTCACCGTCTTCTGCTTCCTGATCGAAACCCTGCTTTCTTTACCTTCAAACCGACTTATCACCCAAAAATCTGATAATTGTGTGTCATGGATTTAATATTTTTTCACTTAGAAGGGAAAGATGAGGAAGCACAAAAATTTTTGGTTCTATTCGTTGGCGTGGCACGACAGATTTAATACAAACACACGGAGTCACAGAGACATGTGTCAACGCATCCAAGGGGCGGGAGACAGAGGTAACGAGAAGCGGATGGAAGAGACCAACATGTTATGACGTATTCGGAGGAGGTGAATTGTTTTCTAACACATGTGTTGTAAGATTTCATTCATTATCTCGGGAGTAATTAGTGAAATATGACAGTTGTAGTTGTTTTTCGCATAAGGAAAACCACCCAGAATCGGTAGGGGGTTGAAGGGGGTTGGAGAACTATATCCGGTGCCGTAAAACGTGTTTTTGGTTTCGCAAGGGAGTATAAATAGAGATGCACTTTATCACTCGTGATTATGAAATCGTTTTTTAGGCCTTCCTTTTGTGTTACATAATCGTCGACATTTTTAAAGGAAAATAAAATAATTTTTTTAGAGATTAGGACTAAATGGCAATTCAGGGGCGATTCTAGGTCGCTGAGAATGTTTCAAAATATCGCAATGCGGGCTATAAACACAATGGCGAATATTATCCCAAAAATGTGAGGACTGAATATATCCAGGACGGTAATTAGGTGCATAATTAGAAACTGTATAGGCAGATGATATGTCATGTGGGTTTAGGTTAACGATTGTATCTTAAAATTGACGCAAAATTTGAATTTTCCACCATTTTTGCAGTTGGCAAACCTGAAAAAAGAATAACTTGACAGCTGAGAGTTTAGGATTACTAAAAATGGAGTGTTATACTAAATAATATTTCAGTATCAAGGAAAGTTTGTTCTTTTTTAGGGTTGCCAACTAAAATCTTGTGTTAATTTTGGGACATCCTATAGTTAAGATTTGAGATGGGGTTTGTTGGAGACATTATCACTTTCCCCACACAACACCAAACGGATCTGATCGAAGAACAGTTGGAACGTTCCTCTGGGAGAACAGTTGGGTTTGAGTCGCGTGTAGGGACGAGGAGAGGTCACGTGGCGACATCTTTTAAACACAATCAAGATGAATCTAAGGACTGGGAATAGTCGTATTACTTAGGAGCAAGACACTCCCAAAACTATATAATTAGGAGAAAGACAGTTGAAGATTGTTTTCGTCTTTCCCCCTGGTTGATGGTCACGATGCACGCGAATGAATCTCTCAGTGTCTCTCTCCTCCATCTCTCTCTCGTCCACCTGGATGTCAGTTGCAGACACTGTGTTCATCGATTTCGTTTCCTTTTTCTTTCTCTCAACGCTGATTCTGATTTTTTTTCTTTTTTTTATTTAATCAGAGGAACGAGGACCGCGATTCATTGAGCGAAAAGACGATAAACTCTTTCGTAGAAATCGGAATAAGTCTTCTAATGTGTTGATAAAAAATGAAACGCTATCGTAATAAACTGTTTCCTCATCCGGTTGCAGTTAATTTCATCATTCGAATCTTCGTCGAGCTTTCTTCTCTCTCTCTCTCTCTCAAGTTACATTTTTAATGTCGAGGAAAACCTTGGACGAACACAACTTTTTCGTCTTCTTTCTCCCGATGACGACCTTGAATTGTAAATAAAAAGGGAGAGAAATATTGTCGGGAAGTAAACAAATTTGACCGCGAAATAGAAAGCTTTCCTCTCTCTCGTCTGCTTTCCGTCAAAAAAGTTTTTCACTGATTCGCTTTGAAAGTTTCGCCAAAAATCGTGGAAAAACAACAGCGAATTTTCTTTCTTTTTACTTTCTGAAATTTGAAACAAGCTGACTGAGAATGGTAGTGGTGAGTTTGATGAAGAAGTAGGAGGAGGGATGGCTGCTTTATTCAGTTGAAGCTTTCACCCCGTTCGTGTGGAGCTTTTTTATCTTGATACTCGTAAAAAGCTCGTCACCTGGGAATTGGATATCAAATACACGGAATGAATGGTCCCAAAACTGTACGCATGCGTGATTTTGTAGTCCATATTGTAGTGATGATGAGATTTGTTTTTTTGATTCGTTGAAAGCTCGTCAATAAGAAACTGGTCTATTGCTCGAGAGTTTATTTTTCCTTTTTTGAAGGTTTCAGGAAACTAAAATAGACGTTTGGGTTTTTGTCCTTGATAACTTGACTAACTTTTGTAACATTTTTATGACGGATAGTTTGAATTCGAAATGAGAAAAGTCGTAGGTTAGAGAAGAGTGAACGAAAAATCATTCTCAGGTATTGGAGGTGGAAGAGAAGACTCGAAGTATCGACAAGGCAGTCAAACTCTGCTGAAAGCTTTTAGTTTGAAAGCGTGACCTAGAAAAAAAAGGTTTCACTAGATTAAATGAAAGCTTTTAGGATATATCTCGTTTCCCTTTCCGCTGTAGATTTTCAGAAACGGTGACCGACCATCATGTTCTCTTTATGCTGATATTTTAATATAATTTTGATGCTGTGCGAGTTTCCTTTCGAAGCTTTCAGTTGTAGTTTCAATAAAGTTTTTTATCCTTAGATGTAATATGATGTGGGGAGGGCTGGATCTCACTACCATAACTTCTCTAGTCAGGCGCTTTGAGTAGTACATAACTGGCATACCGGTTCGGAGCTTTTTGTCTGGAAATTCTGCTGTCGGAAATTGGTTTATTGAATTAGATAAACTTCCTTAGCAAATCTTTGTCCTACATTTGTCTCTCCAACTAATATTGCTGGGTCTTTATTAATGCGAATTATTTAAATATATTTTGAAGTTGTGCGGTGTTTATTTATTAATATAATAGTCTAGGAAGGCTTTTATAGACATTTTGTGTCTAATTCTATTTAGATCTTACAAAAAAAGAGACCAACTTGTATCAAATTCATTTTAGAAGTATAAAAAGAATGCCGTACAATTGAAATCACATGAGTAACTTAATCATCTTGGAATAAAAATAAAAAATTTATTCCGGGATTGAAATTAGTTCAATAACCGTAAGAAGACATGTCTTTTGGGAAACCCTCTTGACTGTGAAACGTGTGCATGACCTAAAATTGTGTTTAAAGTTTCTCTTTGTTAAAGAAGTGGAGGAGGAGGAGGAAGAATGGGAGAGAATAGTTACTAAAAAGGTGTATACAGCTAGCGATAACAGTAGTTAAGATAGCGAACAATTTCCATTCGAGTGTGAGAATTTAGTTGACTGGAAAATTGTATCCTAGATTTTAAGTTTTGATGAGATAAATGTTAAGGTCGCCATTTTGTCTGTGTTTTTTTTTCTTACCTGAAACATTCCGTTGCGTAATCCGCGTTAACTCTATTTACGCTAGAATTATCTTGGACAATGATCTCGCGTTAGTCGTTTTTAAGTACGGCGTAATTTGGATTTATCTTTTTGGGAGAGTAAACGGTTCCTTAACCTGTCTCATCATCGTCCTCCTCTCATTAAATCCTAGTTGTTGCTTATAATATACTTCCGTTCTATTAGGTTTCTTTTTATGCGATTGTTTTAGTGAGGTTTTGGAGTTGTGGAATCGGCATTTTTAAATATTCGGTATGAATAACGTGAAGAGTTTGGTCATCTAAAGCAGTGGTTTTCGAAATAGGCGCTTCAGCGGTTTAGGAGGGCGGTGATAGTATATTTGGGAAGCGGCGATAGTATAAAAGAAGGGAGAAAAGGTTTGGAAAAGTTAATTTAGGTATTGTTCGCTATGCTTCCATGTTTGCAGGAGGTGAGACCATAGGAATTGGTTTCCAAACTTCATTTTTCCACGGTTCCCTTAAAAATATTTGATCATACGGTACCTCTTTTCTATTCTGTAAAATACTATAAACACAACAAAATTTATTAAGATAAACTGTCACACACAAGTGCACGTGCCCTTTTCTGTCAGTCCTGGTTAGTATTCGCACCTCCTCTTAGACTATTTCATGCCGTGCTTTCCAGTTTGGAGAACACTACCATAAGGCTTGAACATTTTTATTGTTAGTTTATACTTTTCTATATTATATTTTACGAAAATGGTAGAGAAATTAACACATAATATACTTCCTATAAATTGCTACTAAAATTTTAAAAATTTTCAGGAGGCGCCACTCAATATTCTTTGCGGAAAGGGGTAGTGAGACAAAAAAGTTTGGCAACCACTGATCCTAACCAACCACTGTCTTGTTTAAAACCAGTTGTCGTTCTTCTGATCTTTGTATATCTTCAATATACTCATTTCCGGTTTATCTTCTTAAGACTTTTGATCGTAGGATTTTGGTTTCTTTAGTATATGATCGCTCACAAGATGATTTTGGAGTCGGTACGAGATTTGTAATCATTTATGATTTTAGTTAGACTTCCTTAAATGAAAATTCAAACCGGATATGGATTTGTGCGTAACCTTTTGGATTGTTTTTTAATTAAAAATTTTTTTCTGTTGGACTGTTTGTTTACTTTTCACTTGATTCCCTTTCCCGTTCGCTTCAACGCGAACGAGGTGGAGTGAGAGAGAGATCATCATGTAACGCAATTCTCGACATTCGAGAGAAAAAAAAATTTTTTTTGAAACGAAACGCACCGGAAATAAACATTAAAAAAATGAAAGGAAAACCCTTTTTACGACTTACCAACATGATATAGATATAGATATAGATAAATAGTTTCTTTTGTGTCGTGTGAAGGTTAGCATGACTGCGTTCGTTGATTGGTTTTCATTCTCATTTGACGGGTGAGCTTTCGATTGAGCAAATCACTCGAAATGAAAGAACGGCCTTGGAGCGGAGGTGTATGGGGCATTGGGGGTCCGGCCGTTTTGATTTTCATGAGACCGGAAGTTTCTCCGCAAAAGAGTTTTCATTTAGGGAAAATGTGTTTTTCCTTTTTATTTTATGGAATCGCGTGTCCGTGGTCTGGAAGCCATTTTCGCGTTAGTGCCGGGTCAATATTTCACTCGTCTTTTCCGCTTTTCTTTTTCTGAAACCCGGAACCTCCCCTTGGAGCTTTTCTTTTTTCAGTCTGACTTCTCTGATGAAATTTTCTACTCCGTACACTCTCCTTCTTTTGTGTTCGTTTGTTTGCTGTTGTTATGTTAGTTTGTTTAGGATTTTTATGCGGTTCGGTTGGTTTTTTATTTTTAGTTAGGGTATACACTTACTGTCTTGTTCGTCTTCCCTTCATCGGACATGGCCGTTTCAATTATCAAAATGAAAACTTCGAAGTTTGGTGAACAGTGAATAGAGAGATGGGTGGATGGGAGAAGGAGGAAAGAGGACAGTGATACCAATGCGAAAGTTAAAACCTGTTTCAAAAGATAAAAATTTCACAAAGTTGAATAGGATTTCATGGTTTGAGCTCTCAAGGGAACAATGTTTACAAGAATTTCATTTTATTGCGTTAATGAATGCGAATGAAATAATTTTTCGTGAGAACCTAGAGCTCCCGAGTTTACACCTGGTAGAGGAGATGGAAGAGAAGTGAGAGGAGATAACGAGAGAGAGAGAGAGGTAGATAAAAAGTCATGGAGAATCTCGCTCGATCACAAGGGAGACACTTCAATCAAATTGATAAATTGTTTATTTTTAATTAATTCCATTAAATAAAAATCTGTTTTATTTTTGGCGAAGGCCACCGAACAGTTTTCCGAGAGGGCGGCCATGGAAAGGTGGAGGAAAAAAATTGATTTCCGCAATCGAACGAAATCCCGGTAAAGTTGTCGATTCCATTAATTGATGAATGGGGTCAATGGTTGTTGTTGACCCGAGGGCATCGTGAAGCTTTTCGAAATTCGGTGGAAAACCGCGGTTTTGTAGTTTTTGTTGTGTATCTCAAATTTTGTAGGTAGCGGTAGAAATTTCAGACATTCCAGTTTGGATAAGGGAAAACCTCGTCTTTTCATAGTCTTTTGCTTAAGCTTGAACCCCTTTGTCTTCTCTTTGAAATAATCCGAAAGCAAAAGATCGTTTTATCGTGTTACTGCTTCCAAACCTTTTCTCTTCTCCGACACAAAAGCTGTGGAATTTTTGTGGTGAATTTACTCGTCGTGAACCTTTTCATTTACCTCCTTTCCCTCCAAAGTTTGGTTTTTCCTTTTGTCAGTTTTGATACGGGGTTTGGCGAAGGCGGCGGGGTGAAAGTGACTTTTAATTGACGCGAAGACAATCTAGTTTTCCTAAAAGCGAAAAGCTCACGGATTTGGGAAGGATATTCGTTTACCACACAATTTAAGGTCCTGTTTGGAATCCTTTCGACTTCTGTATACCCAAACTTTGTCTAGAAATTTTGGTTTTTTAATAAAAGTTTACTTTGTGGATTGTTAGTGTGCAACAAGACACAGACATACAGAGAGACAGAAAAACAGTTTATATTTACTACAAAAATTTCTTTCACTGAATTTTATTAATAAAGTAGTTTCAGTGACAGGCCACAACAGGAAGCTTTTTAGAGGATATGTTGCTGACAAAGTTTAAAATCTGTTACTCTGTAGAATGCCTAGGCATTATTGAAGATTTCTCGTGATAAATCAGGCGAATATAGGCTATCACTCCCGGCAATTATTCATGGTAACCAACTAAGCTTGGTTAATGTGACAAATTACTCGATATTTATCACATTTACCGGTTAGTTTGCAAAATTTCCAACTCGTAATTTAAACAAACTTTTATTACATTTTCCGTTAAAAGTTGTAAATTTTATAAAACAACCGGTAAATGTGATGATTTGTCAAATTTATTACAGTTAGTTCAGTGGTGCTCAAACTTTTCCGACTGCGAACCCTTCAGTAGAAAGAAAAATTTTGGCGACCTCTTGAGATACATGTTCACAAATACGATCGCGAATAAAAATGTAATCAAAACTGACACATTAATTTTATTTATAATTTTAAGAAAATACTTTTCATACAAAATTTATACAATTTTATACAACATTAAGCATGCAGACATAATCCAATTTATAAAAATTGGCGACCCCCACAGGAGTCTGAGAACTGCATGATGAACCGATTGAATGTGAAGTCCTGGGAGGGAGTGCAAATAGACATAGTTTCATCTTTAAGTTGGGAAAACTGCCTAAAACTTGAGGCAGGAATTTATAAAATTCCTAGGCATTATTTAAAATGCCGTGTTTCAAAGTTTGCCGGTAGCATTTATATTAATTAAATTATCAATTCACAACTTAATAGAAACTTTCCCTGACTCGATATAATTCCTTTTAGTTAAAAGTCAAAACAATCAGGTTGTCTTACGCCACTTTCAAAATAAACGGTTCAAATTACTCGTTTTTGAAATAATATTCAGCCCGCGTTAAGTGAGTTAAGTAGACACGAAGCGAGCGTGGAAAACTGATGCTTAAATGGAGTCATAACCGAGGGAAAAGGAAAACAGAGGAAAAGTTGAAAATCTTATTTTAGGCAAGGGCGTCAGTTTCAGGAAGTCGAAACCGTTCGTTCAATTTCTATTTGTGAAAATCACCGCGCTTTCACCGCTGAGGTGCTGTTGGGAGGGTGACCTTGAAAACACCGATGGGAAAAAAAAGGAAAATGGGCGGCGGTGGGACGGTAGGAGTTTTCTTTTCCTAAATGGAAGAGTCGATGTGAAAGTAGGTCGTCGATGATTTGAAGAATTCGTTAAAAGTGGAATCGTGTTATTTTGTGAAGAGAAGGGCGGTCGAGGGAGGAAAGTTCGATGAGGGTGTAGCAGGAATAAAATATGTCGAATTCGATATTTGGCGTCCTTGAGAGGGTTGTAGAGGTCATAGAGGTGATATCGCTGTTGTCTTTAGGTCTTGCTGTGTTAGCGGCTAAGTATTTGCACTCTTTTCTTAAATCTAAAGCTGAAATCAAGTGATGTAGACAGAAATATACTTACTGGTACTCATATTTTTATATTATTCAGTTGGTCATCATTTTCAGCTGACCGTAGAGTTTCTCACTGATGTCTTCGGCGGTTCTTTATTCGAACAAAAAATTTCAGTTAATTTGAACACTGAAAACTGTTTTTGAATTAAAAGTTCAACGCTTTTCAGTTAACCTATCAAATTCTAACACAAATTTTGATAGAAAGAGGATTGGCCCCACTAATTTGTCAGATTATGGGTCGAAAATTTCTACTCCTGGAACTACTACTACTAGAGATATACTGGATAACTGTGCCTAAATAGAATTTTTGGGCTCGTGAGCAAACATAATCGGAGGGCCGTTTTTACTATAAATATAAAATTAATTGGAGTATAAAACCAATTCGCTATAAATTCCTGGCTTTCTGACCAGAGGTCCACCAAACCCGTGGGCCCTTATTCATTGCTTACACTTGCTGTGCGATAACTACGCCTCTGCTCGATAGAGAGATAGAATAGGACTACAGCAGAGGTTCCCAAACTTTTTTATGTCACAGACCCGTTGCCATGTTTTTCGGTTTTGGGTAGACCTCCTACTTACCTGATATCGATTTTTGTAAATTTTTCACTGTAGTCAAGTAAATTTTTATTACATTGGTACTTTTGTAAATAATTTATATGTCTTTATATTATAAAATAGTATAATGTAAGTAAATAGGTGCTACCAGTGCATGTTGAGATTCCCCATTTTCATTTCATGGACCCCTAAATTTTTCTTCGCTGACGTAAACCCATTTTGGGTTGTCATAGTACCCTGCGGGTCGACATAGACCACTTTGGGAATCACTGGACTTGAAGTATTGGGAATAGTATAAGAAATAAGGACTATTGGGCACTATCAGAGGAGGGTACGGATATTTTTATAGGATTGGAGGGAGGAAAGCCTTATAACAAGCATCAGTTTCTGGTCATTTTTAACTTAATTAGAAAATCGTCTTCTTGGTTTTGATCTTATCTTCTTCGGTTTTTTGGTTTTCTTATCCTTCTTGCCTTCAAACATTGTATAATGTAAATTTTGACGTCACTGTTAGACATTAGGACTGTCACCTAGGCGGGAAATTGTTTGCTTCTGTTGGAACAAAACCTTAACTAGAGGATAAGAAGGCGAAAATAATTTCTCTTCTGTTTCGGACTCGTCTTTAACTCCAATCGGCGTCTGAGAATATATTTAAATAATGAGCATGACCAGAGCACGGACGAGGAAATAAGCTAACAGTGAATAAACTCCATAACTAATTCCGATATTATTTCGAGCAAATTTTACAAGTGAATAATTTTTGACAGGGAAAACAAAAAAATAAATTTTTTTTGCTCTTCTTTCAATGTCACAGAGGCCTTCGAAAAATTCAAGCTCAAGACTCGACATTTTCGTCACGGCGTTAAAAATTGTTTCAAAATATTTGCAATAAATAAATCAATAGCTCACGGTAATAATATAAATTAATTTTTTTGAAGAAAATACGCGTGTATAAGTCATAACACCTACTCAGGCGTCATCGGGGGGGACCGATTTGAAACAAATTTCTTCGAACATTTAGTGTCTCCGAAATTTTTGTTCATGTCGGTCGGTCGGTGTTTTGTGGTGTGTTGTCCGAAGTGGTGGTGGTCATCGTCTCTCACGGGCAATGGATTTTCAAGTCGAGTGTTTGGACATCAGACTGTGAACCTGAGGTTTTTATTGAAGTTTCAAGGTTCTAACGGTTGTAAAAGAAGTTTCGATTTTATGGGTTCGAGACGTTTGTGTTATGGATGATTTAAAGCTTTTTTTGTGCGTGTATCCTTCTTGGACGGGTTCTTTTGTTCGATCGGTGAGCTTTTGTAAAATGCCGGCTGTGTTGAAAAGGGGAAAACAAATTGGTTGTTGAGGTTCTTAATGATTAGCAGTTTGAAGGTGATACCTGGTTTTGGAAATTTGATTTTTGTATCCGACGCCAAATTCTCATTGAGTTAGTCCAAACCTTGGTGCTCTGTGATTCCACAAGAATCTTAGTTTCTTAATAAATTTGTTTTTATATTTAGCTCATGATTATTCATATTTTTAAATCAAAATATGACACCCTGAGGGAATTTTAATACTCAAAAGGCGCCACAACTCGAAAAAATTTGAAAACCCCTCGATTTTTCAGAATTTGTCTGTCAACATTCTTGTCCCTGTTTTTAAATAACGTCCTTAAATCATCAATCAAACAAGTTCAACAATTTTCGAAAAATTTTAGTTTAAAAAAAATTTTTTTTACGCGGTTAAGTTTAATTGAAGGTTGAAGTTGTGTTTCGACCAACATTTTTAAAAGAGCCTAAGAAGATATTCTTACCTGTTTCATTTACATATGAAGCACGGCAGGAATTGTTTGGGTAACTTTTTTTGGGAATTTATTCACCGCATAAAACGAGTCTGTAATTTTTTGAAATTGGATTGTGGGTTGAAAGAGATACGGGTATATTGTTTTTGAAGTCATGCTGTGAGGTGAACGCGTCACAGTTTTATGTGTAACGATTTTTATTTTCTTTTTGAAAAGCGATTTGAAAAATTTCTGTCGAGCTTTACCACTTATCGGAAGTTTGATTTGTAATTTTCTGTGTGAGTAAAAATTGTAAATTTTTTTGTTCGTTTCTGATTGGAGAAGTGGAGTTTGGGAAATCGTAAGCGGGCCGTCTTACATTCCGGTACATATGAAGGAATTTAAATGTGGTTTACGGCGCCGGATCATCCTTTCAAAATAGCAAATCTGAAGACTAAAATAAAACGTCGGAAAAACGAGTGCGATTACGAGAGTCAATCGGAGTCACCGAACGGTCGAAAATGGGGGTCCGACGGCAAGAAGGCCAACTGGGAATTCATGAACTTCAATCCCGGGTTGTTCGGTTCCGGGAGAAGGTGCAGTTCCGTTCAGAACTTGGACGTTCACACGGACGGGAGAAAAGACGGGTTTCGAAGGTGCAGTTCCGCTCTCGCTGATCTAGAACCGGACGGAGATGGAATGTACGAGATTCCACCGAAAGAAGTTCGCGGAAGAACTTTTCCCAACATGCGGGGAATGGACCCGAGTTCGATCATGTGTTCAGAACAACCGTTTCTCCTCGGATTGTACCGAGGAAATGAGTTGAGGTCGTCGGAATGCATGAGGAGGAATTCTTCAGAGAGGAATCTTCGTTCGCTGGTCGAGGGAAAGTTCGACTTCTGCAATCGGGGGTCTCAGAAATTCAAATCGGAACTGAATCTGTCGCTAGGACCGCAGAAAGTTCGACGCTCGTCCTTCTTCCATAGGTCAAACCAAAACTCGAAGAAGAGAAGCTCGCTTCGGGAACAAGATGAAGAAGACGAACTGAAGAAATCAACAGAGGCGGAAAAGGAGAGCTCGGGAAATGTTTCGCACGAACCCAAACCAAATCAAAATGCGAAGGCGGAGGGGAAATCAAAAAGCGGAAAACGGAACAAGAGGAACAAAAAGGAAGAGAAGAAGAAGGCATCGACCGAGAGAAACATGAAATTGTTAAATTCAAAAAAGAATTGTTCGGTCGATGAAAGTCCCGAGAAATCTCGCGTCAGTCGCATGTTCGGGAAGCTAGAACCCTTGACCGAGAATTCTCGTCGACAGAGGAACAGAGGTAATAGAGTAATTGGTTTTGGCGGGGCGGGGGGTGGTGGTGGTGATATAGGGAAAGAGAGAAAGGAAGGTTCCGGGTTCGACGAACTCAACAAGCCTGACTTGTTTTCATGGTTCATTAGTCTTCGCTAGTATCTCACTTGACTGCTAGGTTTTTTAAGGAGGAAAAGGATCTATCCGAAGAGAAATGTCAGCAGTTGACTTCTAGCTTTTTACTCCAAACTTTTCCTCGCTGTTTGTCCACCGTGTGTTTATTTCTTCTTTTACGATTTTGTTTGTTATTCAATTTCCGGTGCTTTCTTTCCTTGGATTTATCTTCATCTTGATTTTTTATTTGCTTGGGACGGATTGGGGGACTGGACAAAGAAGAGAGATAAAGAATTTTGGGAGAAGAATTTTTTTTATTTTCTGCAAAACTGAGTTTGAAATCTCGGGAGTCTTTTTTGACGAAGGTCACGAACATGAATGTGACATGGGGAACTTTTTAACATGTCAGCACTGCCATTTTGCATGTCTAGTAACATTACTAACGGAGTGAGGAAATTTTTTAAAGGTTACGGTAGGAGTAGAAACGGGAGAAGGAACTCAAAATGAATTCTTGTAATTTTTTTTGCAAAATTTCGGAGATGGGGGAAGATAAGAATGGAAAGAGAAAGAGGAAGAGGAAGAAAGTAAATGAAAAGGAAGAGAAATGAAACGAAACGCAAAAGGAATCCGGACTCCGCCTTCTGCGTGAGATTTTTCCAAGTGAAATGATGGAAAAGTTGTTTAATAACTTGCGTCAGCAGTTAGGCTTCGCCTACGCTCGCCAAACAAAAAAAAATTTTTTTTTGGTTGGTTATTTTGAATTTGCGATGTTTGATCTTCAAGCATTCCAAAAATCGCATTCTTTTGTTAATCGAAACGGAAGGGGGATGAAAATTCTCTGTCGTATCTTCCGGGTAGAGAATAAGAGTCGTTAAGGAAAGGGGTTTTTTGCTGAGGTGTAGCATTCAACGTTTTGCTGACGTGGAGGGAAACGCGAGAGGTTGTTTACCTTTCAGGAGAAGTTGGCATAGTGAGCTTTGCTACTGTCAAGAAGTTTTTGAGTTTTTAATTCTCGCCTCGTGCAAACAGGGCTTTGATGGGGAAAGGGTAGCCCTTTAAATTTCCTGACGGAAGATTTGGTATTCTTCCCCGCTTTTTAATACTCTTCGTGGTGTTGCTTTAATTTTACCATCTTCCTGCTTAGTCCTAATATGGAATTCTAACCTTTTCTGTTGTATTATCAAAATACAATTTCTGGAAATCCGGGAAACTACCTCAAGTATTCGCATAAACTCATTGAAACGGTCAGCAGTTCTAAAATGTTTGAATAGCTGGAAGCCTATAAACCTATACAATCCGGAGATGTGGTTGAGCTTTCTTCCTCTCATTCTCCTCCAGCCCTCCGGTTTTGAAAATTTTTCTTGGAAAGGGCAACACCCATTCATTCGGTGGCCATATTGTATAACTTTATTGTGGATATTGTCCGGTACATTCTTCTCCAACTGGGTTCTCCGATTTTCTTTTCCAAAACCCAGAGGCTAAATTAATGAAGAAAAGGCTTGGCGTTGGGGGTGGGGAATTAGTCGTCTTGAGAGGAAACAGATCAAAGGGAATGGAGGAGAAGTTTTACAAAAGTTTCGCCTTGGGTTTGGCTGTTCATTTATTCCCTCTGGAATGGGTTTCAAAAGAGGTTTCCTGCGCGTCTTTTCTTCGTGTTATCCATTTAAACAGTTTTGAGGACAGTTTTCCTCCCAGTTCTGTCTTATTTTTCTTCGATACTTACCTCAAGAATTTGACCTTCTTACAAGAAGTAATGAATAGTGTGTCCGTCAAAGAAACCAAACTTGCGATTATGAGAAACCTGGGTCATGTGACAGTGAAGAAGACGTTTGGAGTGGTCACAGGTCGAGAGGGTGTTTGATGGATTTTTTAAGGATTTAGGTCTCTCTATCTGTTTCTCCTTAATCGGTTTCTTTGCTCTTGAAATGTTTACACTCGCTTTTCAATCTTCGACAGGGTTCAAGAGTGTATTTGCAGATGGGAAAACCAATTTTGATTTTTAGTTTTATAACAATGTTGGTACTGTTATTATGTTGCCTATCCTGGAGGAGGTAGAAGAAAGTTCTGTTCACCGGAAAATTCGTTATGACATCGCCAACATTGGCCAAATGCTTTGGTTGTTCTTTACTCCTCCCGTCCCATCTTCTTTCAATTTCTTTACGTTTTTATAATTTGTGAGCCCTGATACTGGGAAAAAGTCTCTGACGATGAAAATTTAGTTGGACTAAAACCGCTGCTGATTTGACCCCTGACAATTAAGCTTAAATTAAATTTTGGTTTTCAGAGTTGAGGGAAGAGAGAGAAGTAGGATGGCAGGGAAAGGGATGAGAGCATTCGTGATATCTAAACGAGGGATCAATTATGTCGTGTATTTTTAGGTTAATTAATTTAAAAATACGGAAGCCATTAAAGAGAGCGGGGAGGAACCACCTATTTGGATGCTCATCCACTCTTTGAGTGAGGAGAGGAGAGAAGAGACGGGAAAGGCAATTGCGGAGTGAATCATGTTTAAGGTCTTTTATCCTTCAACCTTTTTACATCCCTGTCCCTCATGTTTGTATTTAGTTTGGAGGATGCCGGAAGTTAAATTTGGATCTTAAAATTGGCTTTTAAAGTTTGGGAATAAATTTTTAGAAAGCTCTCTCAATTGACAGTAGTAACGTAGGTCTTGCTTTCTTTTGCAGGAGATCGACCGGGGTCTGGCCTTCGAGGCACTGAAAAAACGACCGGACACAGTCCGAGAAAGCGAGGAGAGACCTCATAATGATGACGAAGCTGGCGCCGACGAGCACCTCAAGGGTGACGTGTAAGTAAATTTTCAAATTCTTTATAAAAAAGAGTTTTAACTTTGCGATGTTGGCAGCAATTCGTATCTTGTCACGATTGTCAAAATTTAACCGGAAGCTAACGATTTTTTAAGACCCGATGATGGTTACAAAACAAACTAAGAAGAAATGCGAATGATTTTCTTGATGAGCGGAATTGCCCAAACTGAGGGTCTTAAGATAAATCGATTCCTAACTACGGTACTGATTATCCTCAGAAATAAATGAAATTAATGGTTAAGAGGGAAAAAGAGAAAGAAGATTCTGGGTTGGGGAGGTTGGAAACCAAATACCTTCACGTGCCCCACATACCGGAAACCGAAAGATCAATTTTTAGGTTGATGTGTACAAAAAAAAAGTGGAAGCAGAAGAAGGTCCGGAGAAAACGTGTCACAGTTGAAATGTTTAACACATGTTTGTCGTTCGAAATTTGATTCTGAGTCGTTCGTCGCAGGAGTTTGGACTCGGCGAACGTACTGAATTTCCAGTCGTTCGAATACCGGCGTTAAGACAGGACGTCCTTTCGCTTCGGTTTTCATTTCGTCGCTAATTTTCCAACCTTTTTTTCTTCTTTCTTTTCTGTATTTTTATACAGACGTTTGAACAGCTCTGTCTTTCTGCGATCGATTTGTTTTTTCGACTTTCTGTCGTTTCGAATCATTTTCGTTTCGCGTCTCTCGTTTTAAATGTGATTTTTGACAGTCGTGAGATTATGTAACAAGTTTTTGATGGTAGTAATTAATTTACGCTTGTGTTTAGCTTTTGTAAGAGTGATGGTGATTTTGTTTTTGTAATAACAACAGCGAGTATTTGATGAGTTTAATCGACTTAAAATTAATTTCGGGAGTTTTGGAAGTTTTTGGAAGGAAGGGGGGATGGTTTGTGAATAGAAAAAATTTGTTTTTAATTATTTAATAACACCCCCGTATAGTGGAATAATGGGGTGTTAGATTAAAATTTTTTGCTGTAGTATAATTTCAAACTTTTTTATTTGGTCACTATTCAAAGACACATTTCACAAACATGGAGAAAGAAAGAGGAGAGAGGAGGGTGGTGGGAAGAAGAGGTCACCTTCACCTTGTCGTTCGTTTTAATGGCGACACAAAAGAAATTGGAAGATGACGTCACGAGAAATTTGGTTACAAAGAACCGTTCATAAGGAAATTTTTATTTTTCCCCGCACAAATTGATTTTCCGGTTTTTTCTTTTTTTTTATTTTGAAATAAATTTCGTTTTTACCCTTAAGGTCATCCTGTCAGTTTGTCTTTATCATCAGTTTCATTCTGGGAGTCGAGTTTTCTACGACATAATTAATGGAAATCGATTAATTAATTTTTGTGCTGTTGGTGCTGTTGTTTTGTTTTTCTTTTCTCCTTGAAAATCGATCGACTTCTTCTTTTTATTGATTTTGATTTCGATTTCGTTTTTCGTCAGTTGGGGAAATTTGTTGATAATCAATTCGAATTCTAGAAAACAGATGGGAGGAATCGTAACAATTTTTAATTTTTGAATGAATCTCTTGCGTTTGTCCGAACGCGTAAAAAGAAGATGGAAGGAGTGAAAAATGGAATCGTTTATTGGTGAAGAATGGGCGGGATGCCAAATGATTTAGAATCATTCCCACTCCTGTCCTCCTTCCTCACGTTCGGGCTTTAGGTCCGTTCGCAAGGATGAAGAAAACTGACCTCTGTCTTTTGTCCATGCGTTCGGTTATAGTCATGCTGGTGGACTCATGTTTATTGTCAGCCATCACGGCTTTGGATTTGTTTTCTTTGGGGGAGGAGGAGGTTGTTTGAACTCGTTTTAACTAGATTCTAGAATTTTCTAGTTCTGTCAGTGTCTTTGAGCGGTGATTTCGGTTTCGATTTGTTTCTCGGAGTTTTTGTGAGCATTTTGATTTTTTTCCCCCAAACTTTTAATAAAATTTGTGAACGTCTTGAAACCGTTCGGTTTAGTTTCGTTTAATTATTATTACGGTTGTGATGTTCGGTAGAAGTTCCAAGTCATAGTTTGGTGTTGTTTTGAAAACTATAGTCCAAACACCATCTGTAATAATAACAATTTTATAAATGATATCATAAAGGCGTTCAGTTTTTCACACGTTCGGCTGTTTTGTTTTGTTTTTTAAAATCGGTGGCGTTCAACTTGTGACCTAAAGCAGGTGTCATTGTGCCTACGAAAATAAAATGGAACAAACAAAATGAATAACTAATCCCAATGATTTATTTCACGCTCGCATGTTTAAAAGGTTTTAGATAGACATGTTACGTGTTACGAATGTATAAAAATGCAAATATTTATATTCAGTATATACAGTAAATATATTTTCCTTATTTTGAAGTCGATATGACAGCTAAAACTGTTCCCACGTTTTGATAAATACGAGTCCTTCTCTCCCATTTTTTTGTCCAGTCATTTTAAATAAATCGAGTTTATATATATTAATTACTATAATGAGCAATTAGTATAATTAATATATTGTCGTTAATTATAATTTTTAGAAACGCGGAGGCGTCTGTTAATGATAATCGGATTTATGAATTTGCTTTTGAGATGATTTAGAGTGACATGATGGAGTTGGTCGTTAGGATTTCGGGAAGAGATAATAAGGGTTTATCACTTCCGGTTTTGATTCCAGTCCTCTCTGTCGATATGTGGGCTGAGTTTGATTTGTAAGAATCGAAATTGGATTCGTTTGAGGATTTTACTTCCGGTTTTTATTACGAACGTTGTCTTTGTAATTGATTTTAGGACTTTTGGAAAGTGATAGGGATTATTCGTTTTCGATTTTGATTTCTGTAATTTGAACTGATGGTTTTTAAATACCGGAAGTTGATTTGATTCAACCATTACTTCCGGTTTTATGATGGTATTGGTTGATCAAAAGGTGACTAACTACACCGAGATATATTTAGTGTGCTAGCATACATTTTAACGATTTTTGAGGAGAGTGAAACTATATTATTTCTTATATTATGTGAGCCGTGTGTAGTGGTTTTGTTTTCTGTATAAGTTGGGTTAGGTTTGGTTTCAAATAACCGGAAATGGGTGAATTCAAATTATTATTTCTGGTCTAATGGCTGTAATATTAGGTCCAAACCCGATGGCTACACACATTCATTTATTCAGAGTGCTGTGTAGGTCTTTGAGAGTTTTCTTTTTAATCGAATTATAGTGAGGCTACATGATTTTGAATAATATAAACCGGAAGTGGATTTTATAAAACGATTACGTTTTGGGTTTCGTGAACTTAAAACTTTTTGACTAGCTCAAATATTCCCAAAATTATAAACAAAAGGGAGATATTATATTTTTTTAGTTGCTCATTGCGTCATATTATACATAATATATTTATTATATATATTACTATTTTGCGAGAGGTCTATGGTGTAGCGGTTTATTGCCGGACTAAGAAGTTGTAGTTGGGAGTTCAAATCTTCCTCCCATATCCTGGTAAACCCAAAAAGGGTGAAAAACGGGATTTAAATTCAACTATAACTGATAGTATATCTATATTATTTTATTAAATAAGAATATATATATTTAAATATGACTGAGAATTTGAATTATTAACGTTTTTAGTAGATGTTATTCGATTTTATAAGTTCGTGACATGTCTATCTTCTCAATATATATTAGAATTCGTTGTCATTGTATAAAAGCCATGTACTTGTGGTTGGAAAGGGCCGATAGATTGGACAGCCCTCACCATAATGAAAAGCCACAGGCGCGAAGAGTAAAGAAAACGAGGCCAGCGTCGGCCTAAGTCGTCATTAGTTCTCAGGAAAATTTCCTTCACAAATGAGCTTAACGAGTTGAAAAAACATTGTTTTGACGTCTAATTTTCCTTCCCGACTTTCGAGAATTTTCTATTAATTTCCGTTAGAAATGTTACTGATTGGGAATCCGCGGTCGAAAGACAGTGGACCGGGGGGGGAATCATCGAAATTATCTTCGCGAGAGTTTGTCATCTTATTTTATTATGTTTTTAATTTTCTTGTCATCGTTTTATATATTTTGTTCTTGGAAAAGTGTTTCGAGGAGAAGAGAGACCCGGGTGTTGGAAAAGTTTTGTAGTAATTTTCTTTTTAGAGGTGGGGGTGGTTGGGGGTTACTCAGTTTGATATATAGGCTGTCGTAAATTTTTGTGCGTTTTGAAGTCACTGTTTTTATTTTTGGAGTTATTAGTTTTGTGTTTTGTTTGGAGGAGAGTATGGGCAAGAGAGGGTAGGTGGTTGGTGAGGAAACGTGAAAACACCTGTTTGTGTTCCTGTTGGTTTTGTTTTGCCTCGATCCACAGCCATTTGGGAGTAAAAAAAAATTCGTGAAGGATTTGTGATTGACGTTTCCTACGTCAGACGGAAGACGGATATTGAACTTGAGATGGGGACATAACTTTCGGGGCCCCTAGAGTAACGTGGAGGGAAGATGGGGCTATAAAAAGAAGCCCCGAAAGGGTAGAAAGATGATTGACTTGAGATTCTCTCGAGATTTAATCAGGATTTAATCAATTTCCATGGAAAGGACATTTAAAAAATGATTTCGGGGAGAAAATTCTTTTTTTCCGGAGTGAATGAACCTATTCAGAAGCCATTGCCCCCGCTTACCCCTTCTTCTGTTACCTCACCGCCTTACCAATATCGTTAAAATAAATTTCATTATGAGTGATTTCCTTTCGCGGTGAATCCAGTGGGGAGATCAAAGCTCAGCTTTTTTGCTTTTCATTTTAATAAAAAAAAATTCGAGATTGGTTCGAAATTTTAATTTCCCTCTTTCTCCGGAACTGGAAAAACTGGAGAAAAAAATCGGAGCGAGATAGGCAGAACAGGAGGAAAAGGACCAAGATACCGCTCGTGCTTACGCAAACCGTTTCGATTACCGGAATATTTTAGTGGTTACGGAAAAGGCGTCGTGTCATAAAGCTATGCGGGGGTGGCGGGCGAACGGTTGGAAATGAACGGCGGCGTTGGAGAAAATGCGAATTGCGTTTCGATTATTCGTGGGCGTTTGGCCTTTTTCTTCATGGCTTCTTGTTTAAGGAAACGCTTTTTGCTTTAATGAGTTGGTTTTCGAAGCGGGAAATTTTTTTTGGGGGGTTTTTTTGGTTTTCCCGGATAATTTAAATTTGAGTATGGAAGAGAAGGGGAGGTTGGGTACGATTTGAAAATGTCGTATACATCCGAATATTTCGGTTTTTGAAATTTTCTGCGGGATTGACGTAGGCGTGCTTCGAAGGTTAAACCGGGAAAAGAAAAATTTTTTGTATATATTATATATTATCTTTATGTTCTTTAAACCGGAAATTTTTTCAGAGGTATTTCCATTTTTATCTTTTTTCGTATTTTTAGATTTTGACAAAAAAAAAGGTTTTCGAATTTTATAAGTGAATAACGAAACAGTAACGAACATTCTTCGAGTTTGCTTACACCTGTTAGCTTTTGCAGTGTTCTTTGAACGGTTTTGGTGGTAGGAAAACTTTTCCTTGTGTCTAAGTTACTCATCCGTGTATTAAACATTACACTTAGTTTGTAAAACGTGCTGGTGATTATCCAAAAAACGGAAAGAAGCATAAAAACGTGGAATTAGACAGTGTTTTGTGAATTTTTTTGCAAGGACACGATAACTTGAACTCCATGGTGGATGATGTCGTGAGGGACATCGAGGAGAAAAATGCAAACGAGATGTTTCAACGCAAGAGCAGCCTTCCTGGCGCTCTGCCACCCGACATGTAAGTTCCAGAACGGGGAAAAAGAAACTTTCACCTTCGGCCATGTTGATTATCTCCCAATTTGATTCTTCAACACTTGGATGTTGGGCTTTCTGCCAAATGTGTGGATTTTTTTCTTTTTAGGCGCGCGTCTAGGTTTCGTAGTGATTTGTATCGGTGATGTCTTCATTGTTAAGTTGATAATCCAGGCTTTTGATGTTCCACTTGAGGTTTTTGTCCTTTTGGAGTAGTTTAAAGTTTTTTCGTGCTGTTGTTTCTTTGATCGTATTTTTTTGATCATCGTTTAGCGTCTCCCATTTTTGTTTTCCTGTTTTTATTAGCATGTCTTTGGCAAGAATCTTTTTCGGTTTTATTAACATCACGTGGGATATTATTTAAATACTTTCTCTCTTTCTTCATTTTCCTGGTTTTGAGTTTTTCTTTCTTGCAATCTATTTCTCGAATTCTTTTCCTGCTGTTTGGCTTACTCAAAACTCTCGCTTGTAAGCTGTTATTAAAATTTTTGATAGCGAGTGTCGTGTGGGTGCGTCAAATTCGATAGAGTTTTGGGAGCGGAGGATGTGAGTAATAGATTCTGGGTTTTCCTGATGACACCCAGACATCTGTTAGTTGTTGTTGTTGTTGTTGTTGTTCGAATGACGTGAACTTTATTTTAAAACTGAAGAAAAAGAACTTTCACTGTTTTGACTTTTTCATCAAATCACTTTCGAAAACCTTGACGATACGTCTTTGTTTTTAAACGCTTGCGTAGTTCTTATCGGTTTCCTTTATTTAAATAAAAAATTTTTTTGTTAAAAAGGAAATTAAATCGTAAAAAAATTACAAAAATTTAATTGTTCGCATAAAACCTGAAACCTCGTCCAACGCAAAAATTTACCAGCGGATAGAAAAAAAAATTAATTATTCAGCTAATTGTTTAATTAGTTTTGGACTAAAAAGTAGATCAATTAATTAGCGGCTTGTAAGTAGGCGGATTCGCCTTCTTTTTGGTTTGGTTTGGGGGTGGGGGCAGACAAGAGGACAATTCCTCTGTTTTAACCGGCGTTGGCAATTATTGCTCGCAAATCGCAAGATCATGCGTTTTTGCGCCTTCTTCCTTTATAAAGAGGAAAAGGCCGAGCGAAGCAAGTCCGTCACCGGTTTCTCGTGAGTGTGTGTTTGTGTCTGTTGTGAGTGGGTGTTCAACTGTTTCCGGTGTTTTTGGTTTTTTTTGTTTGTAATTAAGACTCCTTATCAACGAGGATTTCCCCTCGCTCCTTCCGCCAATGATCATCTTTAAAGTTAGCCGGATCAAAAAGAAAGGATATCACCTGTGGTCCAAGTTTTGGAAAATCAAAAGCCTGGTGAAAAGGTCAGGTATCTTTGCTGATGTTGGAGGGTGGAGGCTTGAAGGGTGGCTTTTCTTTTTGGTGGAGGAGAGGGAAGAATTGAATATGTTGATGTTGTTTCTATCTGGTTTTGCAACATGGCCGTTAAATTCTCACAGAAGAAATATGTTTCAAATGAAAATAAGCGATTTTTCAAAATCTTTCGCAACTGTATAAATATTATTTTTATACAGAATCTTTAAGCGGTTTTATTAACGTAACGTCGTAACTATGGTATTTAATTCTAATTATATTATACAGTATACTTTGCAATTTTAAGCGTAACACACAGTTGTTGCTGGATGGGTTTATACTAGTTGCAGTTAGGTCTTGTTATACTCAAAAACTGGAGATGAAAATCGTGAACACACTATAATCAGGAATTATAAAATATAATATTAGTATAAACCAATTATAAATTATTATTTACATTGCTTCTGGGGTGACCAAAGTAAATGTGGGAGTATGAGACCATTAATTAGCTAACAGTAATTACCGCCTAATTTTTTTTACGCGAAGGATAAGATTAAAAATAACATATTTATAACAAAATCGCGTATAAAAAAACTGCACTATATAAATTGGAACAGATTTTGTATTCCTCAATGCCCTCGGACGACATAAGGCCAAATTATTATATCAGCGCTGTCCAACTTATAGCCCGCGGGCCATATTTTCATCACCAAACATTTTGGGACCCAACCACCATCGTTAAACGGGTTGCTGCTGTATTCAGCCAGGTTTACGCAAACTAAAGAGTACCTACTTTAAATTCAAATTAAATTTAAATTTTCACAAAATATTTTAATATTAATAATAAAAATTTAGTAACATAGTAAAATGTATTCTCGAACCGTATAGGAGGCGCTGGCCGCCAGTTGGGCAGCCCTGTTTTATATTATATATTAAATTGGAACAGATTTTTTATATTCTAAGCCAACAC
Organism: Columbicola columbae; assembly: GCA_016920875.1. Taxonomy (NCBI): domain Eukaryota; kingdom Metazoa; phylum Arthropoda; class Insecta; order Psocodea; family Philopteridae; genus Columbicola; species Columbicola columbae. Next base: position 4,666,924 of record JADMLL010000005.1, on the reverse strand, counting down.
TTAAGTATATACATGATGCTCTAACTAAATAATTTCTAATTGTGATTCAAAAATTAATTAATAAAAATTTATTGTTTTATTTTCAGCAGTCACCATGCTGCGAAAACCAAAAATTCAGCGACTAACATTAATCGATCCGAGAGTTATCGAGAAAGGATTCCGCAAAAGGTAAATTTTTGTTTATTTATTTATTTATTTGTAGATACGATAGATGTTTCTTATTTGCGTGGGATGTGCTTCATCGAATACAGAAACCGCGGCTGTGGGATGGGTAGTATATTCAGCTACTCTCTTTATAAATATAACAGTCAGCAGTAGTCAGAGAATGTTTGGTGGACTGGAAATAATGTCGGTTTTGTGCGTTATACCTAAGATATTTTAAGGTAAAAATGATAAATCAAGCGATTATATATAATTACGAACTAAGTTTTACTAATGTGACTAATTTATGAATATTTATCACCTTTACCGGTTAGTTTATAAAATTCGTAAGGTGGAATTCAATTAAATTTTGCTCAGATGCTGCTTGACTTCTGTCACGTCCTCTTCTCCTCTTGTATTCGCCGCTTCTTGTTGGAAGATTAGTGGTGACATAGCTGCTTGGATTGCTTGCCTGTAATCAGAAAAGTGACAGATACCAAGGATGTGAGCCAAATTTGGAGAGATTTGAAGATTTTACAAACTAGCCGGTAAATGTGATAAGTATTCGTAAATTAGTCACATTTCTCAAATTTATTTGGTGATTATGAGTAATGGTTGGGAATTATGTATAATCACCGAATTTATCACTTTCACCGGTTTATATAATACAATCAAGACAACACCAAACTGTTTTAATATACCGATTTGAGAGAAACTGTATCGCCAGTTTTTAACCCGCTTGAACGTCGCTATCTTTGTTTCGTGAGTAAAATTATCTAAGGCAAAAAATTATTTTGCTGACATTTTTGAATTTAACCCCCCTCCCCCAAATTAGAAAACGTAAAACAGGTCAATCGAAGGCAAAGTATAGGCTTCTCGAATCGTACTTTAACCTCAGGAAACGTTTAACGAAAGCTCTGAGTCGGAGATGGTTCTGGATGACATTTCCCATTCTGATTTGGTTAGATTCGAGAAATTTCGAATTCTTATAAGAAACGGAAGGTGAAGGGAGGATGTGATTGGTGGGGGTGGGGGTGGAATCTACCTTCTTTCAACAAAAGAAAATATTTTTTTTCATTTTCGGTGGGAAAAAGAGGGAAATAGTTGTTTTTTATCATTATTATATATAATATTATTGATTTTGCTTTCCTTTGCAAAAAGGTCACTGCGCCATTTATAAAAAGCCTTTAGGGTGAAATAGGATCTTGAAAGGATTCTCTAAGATTTTCCTTCGGCTGACGACAAAAGGACAAATTTTCTTCCGTGAGAATTTTTTTTTATTTTTGGGACGGTGCTGGAAGGTTTTCCTTTTTTTTTTTGGGACGACAGAAATTTTGCTAACTGGTTCGTGAGCGGAGGGAAAAAAGTAAAAAGTTCGGTTTTGAGTTTGTGTTTCTTCTCCAGTTTTCCTCCTCTTCTCCTGTCTATTTATCTATCTCTGTCTTGTCTTCACCAAACTCTGATGTAAGAAAAAGTTTTTTCTCTAGACTTGACCTAAAATTTGTTTTCCATCGTTTTAGTAATGCAAACATTTCCAAGAGAATTTAAGCAACTTACAATCTCTGCTCTTTTTTTTTAGGCGCGTTTTGCGGTTTTAGGTTTTTGTAATAGAGGTCAATGAATCCCCTACTTTTCTCAAATATTGTTTCCAGGCAGGAGGCGTAGTGTAGTGGTTACAGTTCCTGACTTGGATGTTATGGTCGTAGTTCGAATCCTCCTCCCGCATCCTGTATACCCCCAAAAAAGGGTGGAAATCGGGTTTGAAACCACCACCAAATTTTGTTTCGAGTCATTTTATTTGAATTTTGAAAATCCGATGAGATTTAGCAATTAATTTATTTATACTGTTAGCTATTAACAGTAATTGTTTACAAATATTGTTTTGTCTATAAATAAAACAATTATTTATTTATTTAAAGGATGGGATATCCTTCATAAACTCAAATCATGTAAAAGGTTTTTGTCTATGTATATTTGTTTTGAGTTATTTATTTTTGAAAATTTGGTTGTTGTTGTTGTCATTATTTTGGACATCCCCGTTGTTGTTAGTAATTACGTCGAGCGATTAAATTTTTAATTAAAATAATTCGTACAGGATATACACGATGATTAATTGTTGACCGAATGTTTTGCTGTATCATTTGGGAATAAGACAGTGAGTGATTATTAAAAACCGTCACCGCCTTCTTCGGGAACAGAAACTGTCACGCGTGCGCCCCGCCTGTGCGAAACAGACAAGGAAGAAAAATCTCTTAATTAAAATTATTAATCTTTTTTAATAATCGGTGATAGTATAATATAAAAAATATTTTGATTAAGATTTCTGTCGATGATTTGGCTTTTCTTTAATTTTTTATGGGCTTGTAGAGGGCTACGGGGAAGGTTATGGGGGTGAAAGGGAGTTGGTGGTGACTTTGCGTCAACTAAAAAGTAATAATATTGCGGTAACAGTAATAAATCGGGTATATATATGATATCCCTGCGATTGTTTATAATCACCAATCAAGCGTAGAATATGTGACGAATTACTCAACATTTATCACATTTTCCGGCTATTGTATAAAATATTTTACTCTTGATCTCAGCAATCTTTACAGAAATTGCATATTACATATTAGAAATTTTATAATCTGGTCAGTATAGATCTCATGAATTAAATATACGATACGTTAAAAGTGATGAATCGGGCTAATATATAAATAATTCCTGGTGATTATTCATAGTCACCAATTAGTCTTGGTAAATGTGACAAATTACTGAATAATTATCACATTTATCTACTAATCTGAGGAAACTTTTATTAGATTTCCCATTACGAGTTGGATATTTTATAAATTACCCGGTAAATGTGATGAATATTTGAAATTGGTCACAATTATCAAGCTTACTTGGTGATTTTAAACAATAGCCGGAAATGATATCTAGTCAACTGATTTAAGTAGTTGAAAAGTAGTTTTGTAATAGAATGAAATATATTTTTTTTTCTTAAATTAATTATATATGATAATATTGGTATAAACATTTTATAATATCATAAAATAATATTTGTGACATTTTCCGGCCATTGTATAATATATTTCACTCGTAATCTGAGCAAACTTTTATTAAATTCCACAAATTTGAGGGTTGGTAAATTAGTCAGTAAATATATTAAGTATATGTTAAGGAAAAATGATAAAACAGGTGATTGTATATATATAATTTCCTGCAATTATTTATAATCACCAACTAAGCTTGATAAATGTTTACTAAGTTTACTGGCTAGTTTATAAAATCTCCAATTTGTAGAATATAATAAACGTTTCCATGGACTACGAGTTAGATATTTTATAAATTACCCGGTAAATGTGATAAATATTCAGTAATTTGATACATTTACCGAGCTTAGTTGGTGATTATAAATAATTGCCGCGAATTAAATACCTATTCGCCCGATTTATAGTATATATTAACATATATATACTAGGTGTAGTGCCTATAAGTATATACTTAATCTATATTTTATTAATATTATAGTTGTCGATCGTAAAAGGGTGAAAATATTGATTGTTGGGGCTGAGTGAGTGGTGATGGGACAAAGAAAACAGCAACTTTATAGCGGGGAAAAAACTTTTTTGTTGGAAAGTAGGCCTATTAGGTTTATTTCCGGTAGGACTGTTTCCGGGGAACAATAAGAAAGTCGTAATAAGGGAAGGAGATTTGGGGGTGGGGTGGAGGGAATGGTTGACGCGGGTTTGTGTTAAAAAGTTTTGAAATTTCAGTCTTTATTCAAAGTTTTTGAGGAAACTTTTTTTTAGAACTTCCTCCACACCACCCCCGGTCCCTCTTACCCAGAAAGTTACTGCTGAAGTTCATTTTAAAATCGAAATCGAAGGAAGAATAAATTTGGAATTTTTTTTTAGAAAACCGAAAAGTTTCTTTTACGGGGGGGTCTTTTCAGTTAAATTTGAATAAGAAAATTTTTTACTTTTGGCGGGAGAGGGTAGGCAACCTGAAATTGAGTCGGAGGAGCTTTTTCTTTTCTTTTTGAATCTATTTGGTTTTTAGAAATAGTTGGTGGTTGATACCTTTGGTTGTAGATCTTCATTTTCGTTTTGTAGTGTAACAAGCTGGGGTCTTTATTGTTTGGGAGGATTTCAAAATATAGAGACTGCCGATAGTAACAAAACTTTTCTCCAGTTTCGGGCAATCAAATTCAGATGAAGGGGTAAAGTCCGACAGAAATCTTCTCTGATGGCATCGCCACGACACTAATCTCGCATAAGATAAGAAACATGAAGATCGATAAGACTAAAAGGAGATAACGTTATCCACGTGACGCCATAAATGAAGGAGAAAAAAAATTTTTTTTTCATTTGTTGGGAGATTTAGTTTTGTTATTGCTCTAATCGGACAGAAAGCAATTTTTCCGCGAATTCGGTTGGTGATAGCGTTTCCATTTGGAATTTGTTCTTTCGGTTTTGTTTTTAAACGAGAAGGCAGTGGTTCGTGAGTGAAATGGATCCGTATCTGTTGTCGAGGATTTTGTCGAGCGTCGAAAATCTAGATAGAATCTCCCGAAAGAAACTAAGCAGTTTGGAAAGGAGTAGATCTCATAGTGGATTTTCCAGCCGGGCGGGAAGACCTTGGAGCCTTCGACGAGCTACAAGCGAGGTAGTTTTCCCGGGAAATCCCGTCAAGCTGTCGCTTGTTTTTGTCACTATTAGCAGTTAGTGTGGTTCGTCTCCTCTCCTTAACTATCTGGTTATCAGTTTGTCGTAACAGCTTGGAGTGAGATAGCTTTTATTATTATCTATAGGTCTTTCACGTTCAACGACAGCATTATTAAAAGCTTTCGAAAAAAGTCTCTAAAACAAAAATGAAGACAGTAAACCGTCACAAGGACGTGGGACATTAAGAGCAACATCTGTTGGAAATATAAAAATTTTTTTTTTATTTTATTTTACGATTTTCCTTCTGCTTTCAAAGAATCTACTGCTGACAAAACATTTCTCGTCGTTTTTCTTTCTCTAACGTTTTTCCATTAAATAATAATAAAAGATGAAAATCGTGTTTCTGGTTCAAATTTTCAATAACATCTTTCGAAAGGTCCTAGTCGACCCGAAAAGAAAGCTCGTCCTTGGAAACGGTTTTTTTGTTTTTGGATTGCTGTCGGAAGTTTCGTTTTGCTTAATAAGCTAACGGAGAGAGCGAAAGGTGGACGTTTTCGGGGCGTGGGTGTAAGGAGAGGGAGGTGCTTAGACTTACATTCTGTTGGTTTTTATTTTGTTTGAAAAGTTTGCTGTCGATTTTTCTAAAAGTTTGTGAACCCCCCTGTGGTTGCGGTTAATTGGATTTTCTCCTGTGGGTTCCGCTGCTGTCTTTCTTTGACCTTTCGATGGTTCTTAGTTTTTCTCTTAATGATTCCACCCTAACGAAGCGACCTTGACCTTAATTGATTGACTTTCTCCGAATCCTCCCACGCCTTGTAAGATTTTGTTTTAACCTCTCCCTTCCTTCTGTTGGCGATTGATCGATTTGAGTTTGAATGAGATTCTTTCTTGGAAATTTCTGACGAAAGAGTAAAACGGGGATGAAAATATAGAAGACGGTGGTAAAAATGATACATCGTTTGATGAATGAAAGCGGATAACCGAAAACAAAGGAAACGGGATTAAAAGGTTGAATACACGTGGGAAATTAAAGCTGGGTACAAAGAACTTATTTTTGACACGTGGATTAGAATCAGAACATAATTTTGCCCACGTGGAGATTTTTATGAGATACACTAAATGTAAACTCAATTTATTTAACAGAGCTTTATTCCTGTCTTTTCACCCTTGGGATGCGGGAGAGGGTTCGAGCTCAGAGCTATAGTCGGGACCTCTTGCTATAACCTCAATTTTATACTTTGGGATATCGGTTACGCTTCGTATAGCGTCACCTGTCCACTCCATTTCATCTTTTTTCTGTCATTTTCTTACTGTATTCCTATCACTCTCTCCTACTTCTCTCATCATTACAGCTGTTCTCCTTTTCATTCGTTCTCCTCTGTTTTCACTGTTTCTCTTCTGTCCTATCCTATTTCTCATTAATTTTGTCTTCTTTTTACTATATTTTTCTTCACTCCCTCTCTTATCCCATCCTTTAGACTGCTCTTCCAGTCCCATCCTTTTATCCTATTCCTGGGGTTTGGTCTGCTCCCTACATAAAGCTCCTTTAAGCCAGACCAACTACAAAATGTCTTGCTTAGAGACAGATGGCAGTTGACATGGGGCTCAAAAACAAGACGAAGTCGGTTTCTTATAGTCGGGACTACAAAGAAATGACAACAATGGCGGTTGTTGTCAGTCATCGACAGGAAGATGATTTTTTTTTTCATTACATAATTTATTTTTATTATTTATTTATTTATCTATTTAAGATAATTTAAAATTTGGCTTTCGACGTGTCAGAGTTTGCACAGTATATCGCACGGACTTGTGTGAATATGGTACCGTTCGTGAGTTAAACATGAGTGCGTAATTGATTATTATTAGCACTCGCTATGGCCTCTCTAACTTGTTTATGTTGAAGTGTTAATTAATTTGATGTTGATGATGATGATGATGATGATTGATTGTCATCAAAATTTCCCGCAGCAATTTTATAGCTTCTATGATTTTTTTGTTGTCTATCCATATTAAAGCTTAAAATTTTTCTTTTTAGAAAATACGAGAGAAGCGGAAGACGAGCGACCCGAATCTTTCGAAAACAAAGTAAGTACTTGGTGTTAATTATTAGGCCTATTTATTTATTAACAGTGAGGTCTTTTTTTATGCGATTAGTGAAAATCGTATGAAATAAAAGTGTTCGTGTCAATATTACTTTTTGGAAAAACTTTGTTGGTTTGATACAGTTAGCGAATTTAAACAGCATGCTGATGAAAGTAATGAGAATCAGTCTCCTTTTACGCGAAATTCGGCACCGAATATGACAGTTATTAAACACCATTGCACTAGATGACCCAATTTTACAATATATTAATGATTTCATTGAAACGCGAATAATATAATAAGTGTGCATTATTTATGAAATGAATTTTTAGTAACAGTGTGCATTACTTATGAAATAACTATCAAAAGAACTGCGAGATATTAATGGAGTTATTTAGAATTGTATAGATCTATGAGTATTTATTATTACTTGTCAATAATTATTTATTTATACTCGAATTTCTGGATTTAGAGAATAGAGTGCTAACCATTACACTATGGAACCTCTCTGGACTGTATCTCATCTTCTTTCCCTTCTTCCAGTTTAGCTAAAGCCGGGCCTTCTTGTACAGTTTCTGCAGGACAATGTGCCCTGAATTTTCATTGCGGGGGTAGTTTGTTTAGGTCTTGCTGGTTCTTTCCCCATCATGTATCGGGTAGCCTTCCTCTCGTGTATATATTTATAATTTATACTGAAACCTTAATAGTGATTATTAATAATTATTCAAGGAATAATTGCACAAATATTATAATACGTCTCCTGCCGGAGTTTTTGTATAAACGGTTTTTCCATAATGGGGCGTATTCGTCCCACACAGCAGAGAACGTGTTAATGAGTGATTGTCAAAAACAGTCTTTCTGTATTAGTTGATGGAATTAAATTTTTATTAATGAAATGGTGTAAGTGACAAACTCGAATGCGAAACCTTTAAGTATATCAATAGATAAATCTGACCTTGTTTTACGCGAAAGGATGAGACCGCAAAATTTGACCTAATTAATTAATTATCGCGTTAAAGAAAAACGTTGCGTTTTATTTAATCGGTGGAAATACGTTATGTAATTTTCTCTTATACGCGTAAAAAGAGACCTGATTCTGTTTATTTGAGAGTTGTGAGCAATCGTGAGTTCTGTTGAGACTATTTCTTTGTTCGTTCTAAATTTGGATTATAGTTTCCTTTTCGAAAATTTTCCTTTTCTCTTTAGTCCCAGGTTCGCTCTCGAAAAAATTTCCACACAGCAATTATTCGAAAGCAGAAAGAACATAATTTAGCTGAAAAAGGAAAAAAAGTTTTTCTTCCAACCCCCGCACTCTCCGCCCTTGTTAGGAACAAGCTTTGAATTAATATTTATAACCCTCTCCTCCTCCTCGTCTTCTTCTTCTTCTTCTCTGGTTTTCATTCCGCGTAGAAAGCTCATCGCTTCAAATTAAACTTTTTTTTCTTTTGTGTTGAATAGGAACAAAATTGTAGGACAGATCCAAGCTTCTAACGAATCTACCCTTAAAATTATTTTAGGCGCCATCTTGTGTGTCGGTGTCGGAAGTGTCCGCCTCGTCGCAATTCTACGAATTCAATTAGTCGAACGGGATTTATTAAGTCGTCCCACCCGTTCGGGGTAAAGTTAGATGAAACGTTTTTCCCTTTTTTGCTGTTGAGCTTTTCTCCCGTTCGGAAAATGGAAAAGTCGAATGGAATGTTGGTGATGATGACGACGACAGCGATTAATCACGGTCTGATTCCGGTTTGCGCTTTTTCTTCTCTTCCTTGTCGTTGCATGTTTAATTACCGTGAACTTGATCCTGGTTCGTGTTTGATCATCAATCAAAGTGATTTTAACGAGGGTAAGGAAAAAAAATCGAAGAGCTTTGAGCTTTGAGCTTTTCCGTGAAGAATGTCGTGATGACAGTTTGAGAGAAGATGACTATGCGAACCTGTTGTGTCGGGTTGTTGTTTGTGACCTTTGTCACGATAGCGAACGAAATTATTAATAACCAGGAGGATCAATAAATAAGAACGAACGTGAGGCGTTCGTACCGGAGTTAGGTGAATTCCCTTTGGCCAACCTTTCGTTAAAAATTCAACCCCTAAGTCCGAATTTGTGCAAATTTAATTGTGCGCCATTCTGTGATGCATTTCCGGTTACAAACATTTCCTTCCGAACCGAACGTCACGTTCAAGTCGTAACAGAGGTTAATTTACGAATTACGTCACGTTGGATAATCTTCCCTTCGTTTTCAACCCTGTCACGTGACATTGACAGCTGAATGAATTCGCCGTTTCTGGGTCGGTCAGCTTTTTTCTTTCTCTTGGGTAGGTTCGACCGGTTTTGCTGCCGTTCGCTTTTTTTTCCCTTCGTCCTGTTTGAGAGGGGATTTACTATAATAAGTCTATTGAATGTTTTATGAATGATCACAAAGCACGAGGATAATGGTGAAGAAGATCTGCGGGTTCGGGATTCGCATCTGCGCGGCAGACGTTCGCCTCCCGCTCCCGTATTTCTCACCTCCGGTGGCGCATTCTCGGTTGCCATCTCCGCGCACGGTCGTCCTCGAACCCAGTGACCGTAGTCCCAAGACCCCGTTCAGAACGCCTCGTGGTTTCTTTTTATTTATTTTATTTTATTTTTATTTTTATTATTTAAACGAATTGTTTCTTTTGTTCGATTAACAAAGTGACATTTTACGTAAAATCCGTAGGGTTTGTCGAATCGGACGCCATTATCGTCTTCTCTTTCTTCTACTTCTTCCTTTCTTTCTTTTTTTGTTTTGTTTTTCTTTTCCAAAATGCGAAAACAAGTCATATCAGTGGATTATTATCTAGAGTTTGTTTATTAATGGTAAGTCTGTCTTTCTGATTCTTAATCCACTTGCTGATCATTACTGTGGAGATAGACTTTGTTCCACTTTCTCAGCTCCTCTTTTGCATTATCATGAATAACCGTTTGTGACAATCCCAAGCTTCCTTGTTCTAAAGCTTAACACTCAACGACTTAACCTTCCACTCATTACGTTTGAGATTTTTGCAGGTGTTACTGTTAACCTTAGTAGTGTTATTGTTTTGACTATTTGGCTAGTCATCTTTTCAAGTCATGTTAACAGTTACCTTTATATGATTAGTTTTTGATTAATGTTAATCTTTTGGCTGATTAACTAACACGGAACTTCTTCTCCTGGCGACGCCTGTAGCTTTCGATATATCCTAAATGAGATGGAGAAAATTCTGATATTCTTGTAGATAATTAATTTAAACGGTGTTATAGCCATAAGAATAACGTTACTACCATTCCTAGCTCATTATTTATTAATTAGATAATTTGATTGATTGAATCCAAAGTAATTTAGTCACTCATAAGAAGCTTATTTCATAAGTAATGCACACTCTTAGCGAGAATTCACTTCATTGGTAAGAAACACATTTGTAAACAATCTATATTTCATTATCTAAAGAGAGAAGAGATTTCTATGTAATTATCTAAACATCAAATAATTTATTTGGTTGAATTAAAAGTATTTTGTCACTCATGACAAAGCTTTCATAAATAATGCACACTCTTGAAGAGAACTCAATTTGTAGGTAAGAAAAGAAACACATTTACAAACATTTTATGTTTCATTATCTATAGAGAAAAGATATTTCTGAGAAAGGAGATTGATCGAACCCAAAGTAATTTAGTCACTCGTACAAAGCTTATTTCATAAATATTGCACACTCTTAGCGATAATTCACTTCATAGGTAAGAAACACAATTATATAGAATCTGTGCTTCATTATCTAAATATTAGATAATTTATTTGGTCGAGTTAAAAGTAATTTACTCTCTCATGACAAAGCTTATTTCATAAATATTGCACACTATTGGCGAAAACTCACTTTTTAAGCAATAAACACCTATATAAATGAGTTATGAATGCTCTTATGAGCATTTCGTTTCAAAAATAGTGCACACTTTTACGTTGAACTCGTTTCATAAATAATGCACACTCACTTGTAACAAAATTCAAGATTTGAAGTTGTTTTAGAGAATAACACTAAACGTAAAATATTTATTTTTTTATTGTTTATGTAAATGTAATTGTTAACAGTGTATTTTGAAAGTGGTCTAAGTACACAGTAGCAATGATTAGAATCGCATAAATGGGTTTGGGGTCAGAATGTTCAAGTTGATTTGGCTTTTTAGATGAGAGGGATGAGGAGTTCGAAACGGATTTGTGCCACTTTCAAATTAAACTGTTTATTTATTGAAAATTTTGATATTTTGAGTAGATTATCTGGAAGTAGCGTTTTAACTACCTTTTTTTTAAAGTGAATTATCTGAATTTGGGGGTTTTCGGTTTTTAATTAATCGTAACGCTTAAGTGATTTTGTTTTATTATTATTATTATTATTAGCAGCAATATTTTTCGTCAAACGATAAGTCACTAAACCGTTCATAAATTACTTAAAGTCGCATTAAAACGTTAAATCCTGGCGTATATACACCACAATTTTTATAGTATGAGTCAGTAATTTTTATCGGAAACCATAAAAGTCACCACCCGGCGTGTGATTGGCCGGTTTTTCCTTTTTTTCTTTTTTTTATAGAAAGACTAAAGATAAAAAGAACAAAATGGCCTTCGAGAACTTGACCCACTATTTCCGACCGACGGCTTTGACAATTTTTTTTTTTAATTTCGAAAAGAAAATTAAAACGAAAGTAGGACGGGCCCTAAAGAAGGGGGCCACGGTAGTAGAAATAAATTTTTGAATTTTTGTTTGGGTGAAGGAGAGTGGATAGGAAGAGGTAGAATGGTTAGAAGTAGGGAAAAAGGGCTTATTTCAAAAATAATGCACACTCTAAGCAAGATGTCACTTTGTTAGTTGGGCAGAGTTTTGTTTTTATAAATTATTTCGTGTGTGATGAAAATATTATCACGAGGGATTTGAACGAGCTATTCGTTTCATAAATAATGCACACTTTTTTGAATATCTTATTTCATAAATAGTGCACGCTTAGTTGTTATTGTTAGTACATTGGTTTTTGAAGGAGATTTTTATTATTTATGAAATGGGTGTTTGCTCTGAGTGTGCAGTACTTATGAAATGAGTTGTTCGTTTGAGTGTGCGATATTTATGAAAAACCTTAAACTACTGAACTCTAATTTCTGTCTTTTCTCTTGCTGAGGCGGAAGTTTTCCAAAATATTTGTTACACATGAATTGTACTGCTGAGTGTGCAATACTTTTGAAATGAAGTATTCTTCTGAGTGTACAATTTTTTAAAAATTTGTTCTCGCTTAAAGATCTCAAACGTAATGCCTAATCCGACAGAAAATGACCGAGTAGGCCCGACTTTATAAACTTTGTCATTTCTATTGAGGCAGGAAATGAGGCTTCCGTTTCATAAATAATGCACACCTTCGTGGACGATATCTTCAGGAGAAATTCATTTTGTAATTGTCACGTGATTTTATAAATTGTTTATTTCATAAATAATGCACACTCGTAGAAAAGTCCTTTTGAACATACACTTTCTTGGAGTGTTCTGACTTTACAATATGCTCATTTCATAAATATTGCACACTTTTATAAGGGATTCAGCTCAGGAACAACGAGTGATTCACAAGAGATTAATTTCACAAGCAATGCATAATCTCATGTGGTATTCATTTCAAAAATAATGCACGCTTTCTTGAAGATCTCATTTCGTAAATTATGCACACTGTTGCTTATATAAACTTTAAAGGAACAAAGTGTGCATTATTTATGAAATGAATACCACATCAGATTGTGCATTGCTTGTGAAATTAATTCTTTTCTAAATCGCGCGTTGTTTTTAAGCTAAATTCCTTATAAAAGTGTGCAGTATTTTTGGAATGAATTATGTATCCGAATGTGCCGTTTCTTAAATTTGTTTCTGGCCTAAAGTTTTTTTGGCACGGGGTGGGGTGGGGGGTAGGAGGGTGTTACGAGTGCGGTTAAGGGAGCAGATGGAGTTGTCTTGTCTCTTTCATCCATTGTAAGATGGAGTCAGCGATCGGGCGAGGAAGCGTTTCTTCGTTTTTATTTTATTTTTGTCGTTGGGACGTGTTTAAATGCTAATGTCATAAATCAAAAAATGAATGCTGACATTTTCATCCTTAACCTTTTGCCGAGCTATGTGAAGTCCAATAATTCGAAATTTTCGGGGGAGGTTCGTCGCGTCGCTTAATAAAATGGAAAATTCCGAAAAAAGGGAAGGAAAACCTAGGATTGATGGTTTTGAATTTTTGGAGGAAGAAGGCGGTGGGAATGAATATTTAACTACTAGATAATTTATCATGAATGCATTCGAGAAGGGGTCATTTCAAAAATGATGCACACTTTTAAAGAGAAGTCACTTTGTTGGTAAGACAGAATTTTATTTAAAAATATTTTACGTGGGGTGAATGTTATTATGAGGAGTTTGAATAAGCTACTCGTTCCATAAATAATGCACACTCTCATGAAAGTCTCATTTCATAAATAATGCACACTTAGTTCTATAAAATGTATATTTTGAAGTAGATTCGTCCTATGATTTTTATTATTTGTGAAATGAGTTACCCCTTTGATTGTGCAATATTTATGAAATGATGTTCCTCCAAGTGTGCAGTATGTATGAAATGGGTTATTCCTCCGAGTGTGCAGTATTTTTAAAATGAACTCTCCAAGACAATGCGCAGTATTACTTAAAGGAATCTCCAAGGTGCAATATTATGGAATGGGTTACTCCTCCGAGTGTGCAATATTTATGAAACAACTAAAAATTGAATTCTAGTTTCTGTCGTTTCTTTGGCTGTGGCAGAAGTTTTCCAAACGTTAAAATGTGATGTGAAACGAGTCTCAACTTAAACAACGACAGCGCTGTCTGACACACAGTGCCAGACTGTTTGACAATTCACTTTATCTACCCGAGAGAATAGAAATGGATTTAGACAAAACAGAGACAGGATGGGGATGACACTTCAAACCGGATACAGTTTTTCAGTTTAGAAGTTACAATGAGGATTTGTCGCAAGACATAACTGATTCTCTCAAACTCAGGAAACAATTCGAAACTGCCGGAAACTGATGAGTTTTCCAGAACGGAAAGAGAAGGACAAGATGGAAGTGGTGTTTTCGAAAGTTTTAGAATTTTTTGTGTTTTTGTTCCTTTTAAGATGAGAGCGGCCATCTTCGATGGGGTTGGTTGTAATTTCGAATTTTTCGGTTTTCTGGGAGTGGCAACAACTTATTTCGAAATTGGTTGTTGTTGATGTTGCCATTTTGTTTATTTTGACAACAGAATGTAACGATTACAATAAAAGTTAATCGCCAACGTCGTAAATTTTTGGCCTTCCTCCTTCCCATGTCTCGAGTAACATTGGTGCGAAGGTAATAAATGATACTAATTAAACGAAAATCACGTTTACGGCCCTGAAAGTTTCTTTTCTTTCTTCAATGCCGCCATTTTTATCCCGTCGGCTCGGACTTTTTTTCTTGTTCTCAGTTTTTATTGTTTAATTTTTTCGTTAATACGTCTCGGATGAAGAGAGGTGTGTTTCCTTGGTGATGGAGGTGGAGGTGAGGGAAAAGGGAGAGTTTCATATACTAGTGGAACGAGTAGTGAGGCTACAGCGTGACTTAAGAAGGAGTTTGATGCGGTGAGATTCCTGTTGGAGGGAAATTAATTTTATAATATAAGTGGCGCAAAATTGTAGTAAGGAATCATTTTGTAGCAAACGCACGGTTTAGTGCAAAATTTATTAAAGGTAATCCACACTTTGTAGTGAAGTCATTTCAGAAGTGATGCACACTTTGGTAGAAAAAAATCACCTCTAAAGTTTCCCCAAATTTTATGGAAAATTTGAAGGGCAGTTCAAAAGTTTTGCACAAATTTAAGAAAAAATTAATTTCAAAAAATTTTTGCACAGTTTTAGGTTAACTTATTGCAATTTTGTCGTTGCTCACTTTTAAAGTTTTGCACAATTTCATGGAGAATTCATTTCAAAATTTGTGCACAATTTGAATGGTATTTCATTGCCAAAATCTGTGTAATTTGAAGAATTTATTTCAAGCATTTTGCACGATTTGAAGGTCAGCTCATTTTTAAAAGTTTTGACAAAATTAGGAAGAATCCATTTCAAAAGTTTTGCACAGTTGTAGGAATAATTCATCCCAAAAGTTTTGCACAAATTTAAGGAGAATTTATTTCAAAAGTTTTACACAGTTTTTAGGACAATTCATTTCAAAAGTTTGACCCAATTGTAAAGCATATTGGTTTCAAAAGTTTTGCACAATTTGAAGGACAAATAATTCCAAAAGTTTTGCACGGTTTTGGGGAATGTTCATTACAAATGTTTTGCCAGAGTTTTATAGAGAATTCGATTCAAAGGTAATGCACACTCCTGCACTACTTATTACTGCGTAGTAATTACATTCAGAGGAGAGAGCAGGGGAATCGGATTGTTACAGAAGTCGGAGGAAAGACTTTGGAAGCACGGGTTCATCACTCACGTGGATTCCATAATTTCATTTTCACAGTCATTGTGTTCGGTAATACGGCGAGTTAAGTGACGTTCGTCAGTTGAAGGACAGGGGACCGGGACCGGGGATGGGGGTCCGGAATTTTTCGATTACCTTCCTCCGAGTTAACTAACGTGAAATAAATTGTTTGTTTTGCTGTTGTGGGTTAATTTCCCATTTACGTGGAGTTTGAATAATTTCGAATAAAATTTGATTAATGAGAAGAAGTGGCGAGGGCCAGTATGGTCAAGGTGAAGAAGGGGATCCAAGTGAATTATTGAGATCGATGCACTCGTGCGAACAGTTGTTCAAGCATTTTTAAATTAATTTTCGGGAAACACGGTTCGCCACGTTGGGATTAAACTTGAGCTCTAGATTGTACTTACTTCGTATTCGAATCAATTAATTAATTTCGATTTGTTTTGATTGATTTTCGAAGAGTCTTCTGTCCCATTTGGCTTTCGTGCCGACTCTCCACTTCTACTTAGTTTCTGTTGAACATTTCTTTTTGTCCTTCACGGTTTTGGAAATTAGAAATAATTTTGCTCACTGGGCTTTTCGCTTTCTCTTCTACTTTAAAGCTTAACTGTTATTTTTACTTGTTAACAGTTATTTTCTTGTCCCACAAAAATGGCGGTACACAAAAAGAATTCAGAGTTTTCGTTTGTTTGTTTGCCAAATTTTTGAGATTTTTATTTCTCCCCCCAAGAGACCCAAAAGTTTTTCAAACCGGTTTTTCAAATCGATTGTCATTATTTGTTGAAGTTGTAAGCACTTCTGCATCGGACGTGGTAATTTAAACAGATTGAGTCTTAACAGGTCTCGAGGGAAACCACTCAGCGACACGTTTGATGTGAGCTTTATCTAATCCTTTAGAGTCCCGTTATGCATTTTGAAAATGTGTCGCGAACGGGCGGGCTGTTGCATGTGCAAGCTCTCTTGGCTTTGTTTCGTTTTGGTCACGGTTGCAGAATTTTTGATTTATAGTTTCATCATAAAATGCAGTCTTATTATCATTATTATTTCTATCAGCATGTTGTTGATGTTTACACGTTATTTATATCAGGAAGGAGAATGTGTTGGAGTTTATTTTAGACGTGGTCGATGTGAAATTCTCATATGGGACCTGTCATATCTTCCTTCGGTCCTTGTATAGCTCAAAGACTTTTTGGGGCTTCGGGTCTTCTTCTTTTGTTATCGGTTTCTTTCTTTTTCTTTTGTTCTCATTTTTGTCTCTTTTGTGAGTGATACTAAAATGGTTTTCCTTTTCCTCCTTTCTGTTTTACCTTATTCTTCTTCCACTTTTTATTACTCATTATTCATTATCTTTCTTTGTACTTCTTTGTTTTATTTTGTTTTTCTCTATTTCCTTCCTATTCTAAACTTTTTTTTCTTAATTCTTTTATTTATCTCTCCTTTTTGGTTCTTTTTGTTTTTCTGCTTTCTAGTCTTTTTTTTTTTATTCTCTATTTGTTGTGGTTCCGTTATTATCGTCTCATTTTATGTCTCGTTTCTGTCTCTTTTGGTGTTGATTTTATATTTTTTTTCTTTATTCTTCATTCTACTTTCTTCTCAGTCATTCTTCACCTTTTTCTTTTTATTTTTCTCCTTTATTGTCCTGTTCTTTATTGATTTTCCTTTTCTTTGCCTTTTTTTACTTCTACATTTAGTTCTATTTTCAAGTTTTTGTCTTTTTCTTTTTCTTTTGAGTGTTGTTCCTTATTATCTTTCTATTCTGTCTCATTTTTTGTTTCTTTATCTATTTATTTAACTCTCCTTTTTGTTCTATTTTCTAGTCTTTTTCTTCGTCCTTATTCACTAGTTATTGTTCCCTATTAATTTGTCTCATTTTCTATCTCCTTTCTTCCTCTATTGCTAGTGATTCTATATTCTTCTTTATTCCTTTTAGTATTTCATTCTACTTTCTTCTGTTTTAGTCATTCTCAATTTTTCCATGTTTGTACCTCTTTCTTTTTTTTTCTTCTTTCTTTTCTGATTTTTTTGATATTTTCCTCTTCTGTCTTTTTCTCTTTTTCTACTTAACTCTTATTTGTGGCTCCTACTGTCTGATTTTTTTTATTTCTTTTTCACTTGTTTCTTCCTTCGGTGTTGTTCCTCATTATCTTCCTTCATTCTTTATCATTTCTGTTTCTTTACTTATTCTAAATTTCTTCTGCATTAATTTGCCTTTTTTGGCTTTATTTTTCGGCGTTCGTCTTTCCTATCCTACCTTTCCTGCTATTCGTTTATTTTTTTCTTGTCCCTCTTTCAATCTTATAAATATAATTTTTACTTTCTGCTTTATCTATCAGGCTTGTTTCTACTTCTTTGTGCTTCTCTTTCTCTCTCTTCTACATTCTACCTTGACCCTACTTCTAAATTTTTCATAATATCCACGATTCCAATTTTCTAATTTCAAGTTCTAGGACCAATTCTAAATTTATTTTTAGGACTTTGAAAGTTAGTTGTTGCATTTTGCGTGACAATTATTGTTGTTATAAATAAATCATCAAATAATTGACAATTGTCGGATCGAATAATGAACAGTGTTAGTGGTCATCAATTAACAATCATCAAATTTTTTTTTTGTTCAATTTCGCTTTTTTGCAAAACATGCAAAATGACAAAAACCTGAAGCAAATATTTTTAGGCTTTTCTGTCATTTTTTCGATAAAAATCGGATGATTCTTTGCTTTGACAGCAAAATTTTTTAAGAGAGAGGGAGGAGGGGCAAAGAGTTCATAATCAGCTATAATGAAAAATAAAAGGAATTCAAAAGGAGATTAAGATGAATGGCAAGGATCAGAGGTGGACTTGAGATAGAGAGAGAGAGTGGCAGAAGGGAGGAAAGAGAAAACAATTTCGGGTAAATTGCCAAAAACCTCAGTTTCGGATTTGTTGAATTAAAATGACGTCACAGAGTCTTCAACGTCGAGATGAGAAGACAAGAAGAAATCATTTCGATTGCCAAGAAAATTAATTCATCGGACGTTGAGCAATTGATGCCTGCAGACTGCGTTGATTTTGACAAAGGTGGAGGCGGAGGGAGTGGTAGGAGGAAGATGTGGTTTTTTGATAGTAGACCCCCCTCGGGTTGTAAAAATCGAATTAAATTTTTGGAAGTGGTGGTGGTGGTAGGTGGGTGGTAGTCGGAAAACTTTTTTTTCTTCAATTTTTTAATTTTGATTTGGCTCAAATCTCTTCATGACGAATCTATTAAAAATGCTTTATGGCGGCGCTTGGTTTCTCCTCTTCCTCCTTTGTCTACCACTTCTTGAGTTTTGTGTGCGCGTGGTTCCCAGAAGAATTTCTGTTTCGTTTAGGTCCGTGTGGGTTGAAGTTTGCCAATTGGACGGAGGAGAAATTAAATTTAATTAAAAGCAATAAGGATTTTTAGTTATTAAATTTATTTTTTAAAAGATTAATTATGGTTGGGCCTAAATCGGAGAGAACAATGTCCTAAAGTCGGACTGTACACGTGTTAATCTCTCCCTTTTGTTACAAGGTGTAGATTATCACGATTTGGTTTTGGAGATGATTTCTGTCAGCGAAACAATCCCCTATGTGCTAAGAAGAACATTGATCCTAGTGGTGACACAATTGCTTATATTCGTAACACCTTTTCGCACTACCAAACCGACAAAGTATTCCTCCGGTTAGTGACACAATGTTAATCCGAATCCGAAAATGAAATTTTGCATAGACCAGCGCAATTTTTGTTTCGGTTCAGGCTTGGAGTCATTCATTAGCCCAGCTGTCTTGGGCGTTTGCTAGCCTAATCGAAAGACTTATGCTTAGTTGGTTGATTTTTGTAACCGAACTTTGCCCGTTTTTGTTTTCTTTCTTCAATCGGGGTTTTCAAAAGAAATGGGGATTTGGGGTTGTAATAGCCTGTCGGCCATTTTTGATTAATCAAATTTTTGTTTTTGTTTACAGTGATGTCAATCTGGACACTCAGGGCCTTTCTTACAACACAAATTCAGGGAGCTCCTCCAACTCCAGCCTATCAGCAAGGTAAATCATCATTGTTAAGACGGGGTGATTTGTTGTATACTGACCCATGGCCCGATTCTCTGGCAAGTGTAATGATGAAATCGGGGGCGTAGCAGCCGGGGGCGATGAGTCTGCGCCATAAAAAATGGAGCCACCATTTGAGTGGCCAAGGTGTTTTCACAAACATTGACTCATTTGTTTTTAATTAAGCTTCGGGAAGGACTTTCCTGTGAAAATTTCTCTTTTTTACAACGGATCCTCTGCCAAACTAATTTTTATTAGTCGCGTGGTTCGTGAATGAATCTGTTTTAAAGAGTAATCCTTACTCACCCCCTTACTTCAACCGTGGTTACATAAATATTTATTTTTAGGCTCGTGACATCTGATTTTCTCGGATGCTGACTCTTAAATTCGAAAGTGTGTTGAACCTTGTGAATGTTAATAAGGAAGTTATCAATATCGAGGATTCGCGGTTGTTTAGCAGTTTTTGTGATCTCGTTTGAAAGCTGGTGAAACAGTTTTTGGAGTGTGTATATCACGGTTTTGTTATAATCCATCGAAAGGATAAGTGGGAGAGGGATAACTATTTATAGGAAGCCGAATTTATTTCTTGTGCTAAGTCGCAAGTATGGGAGTGGATGATAAAGGTATTTAAAAATTATATAATGACGTGAATCGACTTATCTTTCAATCTGTTTTTTTATTTAATCTTTGCCCTTGAGAAGTTTCCTGCAAAAATTTTTCTTTGTCGTTGAAGTCGGAAGGGAGGGGGTGAAGGAGAGTATACAAAAATTACGAGGCCCATGAAATTGCCACGGTTCTCAGTTATTAATAGGTTATTTAACATGAAATGACCAGGTGATAACACACTTTCGAAGAGAATTTGGCCGAGGTTTCGCTTAAAAAGATTCCCTGCCTGTTCCTCCTCCTCCTCCTCTTTCTGCTCTTATCGTTCATTTATCGATGCGAAAACAGTTTTTTGTGTGGTTGTTGTTTTCCTAAACATCTTCGAGTTGTTTGCCTTTTATAGAGGAAAGGTTTCGGATAAGCGAACCAAACAGGAAGATGGGTGTTAGATAAAGAAGTAGATTGTTGAGTAAGGAAGAGAGTTAAAGTAAATTTATTTTTGGATTTTGTTTTTTAAGGAGTCTCGATAGTCCGAGCGCTGCATTAGACATGGTGACAGCGACTCAGCAAAGGGCACAGGAGCCAGCGACGGTGACACTCACACCCAGTAACATTCCGCCTTTGTTAGAAGATTCGGACACAGAGGCGGAGCCGGATCCGCCCGATTGGACCAGAAGAGTCGATGAAAACGTGTTGAAGTCGATGACGCCGAGGGAGAAGAAGAGACAGGAAGTCATCAATGGTAACTTTTTGATTTTTCGGGGAGGTGCGGAAGGGGGAGATGAATCAAAATCATTTGACAGATTCTATCACAAAGAAAACAAAGGAAGCGAGACAAATTCGTTTTCTTTATTATAAATTGCAAGAACGGAAGGAAATCCTCATTATCAGAAGAATTATTAATAATAATTAATTGTTCCTTTTCTTATCTGTTCATTTTTGTTTTAGTTAGGCGCGTTTCGTTCGATAAAAGCTCGAGAATTTTTTTGTTTGGTGTATTGTTGTTGCTGACGTGTCAATATTCTCACAGAAATTTTTTTTTCTCCTTCGTCCTTGCTTTCGTTTAAGCAAGTCGATTACAAAAATGAAATAAAATTTATTAATCAGTGACTTATTGACGGGTTTTTTATCTAATTGATTGACAGTCTTTTGACCGTCGGATTGTTTAATATTCTGTCCGTCCGTCCGTCCCTTCGACATGCATTCGCTCTTGAATGAAAAGTAAAAATATTTTATTATTAATTTTAAATTATTTATTTATGTTTCGTTTCATTGAGCAATGAGAAAACCTTTTTTTTTGTTATGTTGGTCATTGAAGTCGGACTTGAAAATTTGTTTTTTAATTAATTAATAAGATTTGGTTTTATCGGTTTGATTATTTATTGATTGGAGGTTGTTGATAATGAGGATGGTGAGGGGGATGGTGGTATTGTTACTGATTTGTGATGTGTTTGGGTAAATGACTTGCACGAATAATATGTTTATAAACACTTAATTATTCTGTTTTGTGTAAAAATGAACCTTAGGTATAGTATAAGACAGAGGTTTCCAACCTTTTTTGTGTCGTACACCCTTCGCCATGTTTTGTGCAGACCTCCCACTTACCTGATATTGATTTTTGTGAATTTCTCACTGTAGTGAAGTAAATTTTTACTTCATAGATACTTCTATAAATAATATTTATATCTTTATATTATAAGATAGTATAACCTATGTAAATAGATACTATCAGTGTGTGTTGAGATCCACTATCTTGGATCTCCATTTTTATTTCATGGATCCCTAAATTTTTTTTCGCTGACGTAGACCTCTTGTGGGTTGTCATAGACCCTGGGGTTCGATATAGACCACTTTGGGAATCACTGGTTTAAGCTATAGTCTATACTTAGCAATAATATACGGTTGCCAAGTTGGTGTTGGGAGACTAGCTGTCTCTTAGCTTAGCTAGTTGGGAGAGCTGTATACCTCTGATGTCAGATGAAGTGATTTCCATTTTGTTTGTTCATTTGTTTAGCCCAGTGGTCAGCAAACTTGTCATCCCACAGAACCATTTTTTAGGCTTTGGTTTAGTGTAATCATTCTTAACGAAGTGATTTGGGTTATAAGCACACTTTCGAGCTTGCTTTGCTAAACATGTCATAGTATAACAAACAAAGCTTGGTATTATACTTACATTAAGATAATATTTAGTTAATAATACTCAGAACTACAGTAAACATTTCATGGAAGAGCTACAACCAAGGAGTAAAAGAGTTGCTCGTTACCGACCTGTAGTCTAACCTAAAGAAGGCAAAACGACCGAAATCGAGAACCAATCGAGTTCCGCGAGGCAGTCGATACAAAGCGAAGACACTTGGGCATCGAAAAGCAATTGGGACAGTTGTGATAGGACCACGGGAGGTTTGGGTTGAGTCTGTGGTTTATATCATTCTCAAGTATACATATACCTAAACCTTTCTTTTATAACTTGGGATTTATAATGTTATCGATACTTTCAGTAATGCCAACATTTAGACAGTATTGAGCGATTTGATACAAACTAACTAACGAAGGAGAAGAGAGGAAAATGAAAAAAATCACTAAAACTGCTGTTATATATTTAATAGGTGGTTATCATTAGCTTGGCAACTGTGTATATTATTGTTAAGTCGGTGTCATGGTGGATATGGTTTGCGAGCTTTATTTGTTTTTATAGTTAAGTGTTTATAAACTTAGTATTCGTACGTGATATTTACTTAAACATATTATAAAAACGGTAAAGATAGTGGTACCGAAGAGACTTAGAGTTATAGATAATCCCGTTTTTTGGGTATAACAGGGTAGTGGGGAGGATTTGAACTCGTAACTATAACTTCTTAGTCTGGTACTTAACCACTACGCTACAGATCTCCGCGGTGAGCTTTAGAATTTTCAAATCGAAAAAACGGAAGTTGATACTAGTTAAACAAACACCTGGGTTAGTGTTAATCGTTTTTCGAAATACCCTAAGGTCTGCAGAGTTTAGTGACGGAGATGGGCTCACAAAGGGTCATAATCAAAATCAGAAAACTTCAAACTAGACAACTCAAAGAAAAACTGATGGATGGTGGATAAAAGCGATTAAGAAAGAAGAGATTTTAATGAACACAAACCGTAGGAAACAGAAGCGGGTGAATAGAAACAAAATCCGAATAAGGACAAAAGGACAGCAGAAGCAATTTTCTCCTTCCTAAAAACCAGTTTCGTCTAATTAGTCCGTTTTGAGTCAGATGTAAACTTTTCACGAGAGGACGTGATGACACGTTTGACTGGGTAGCCTTTCATCACAAAACTTTCAGATAATCATAGAGAATCCATCTTTTCGAATTTAAACGGGTGACTGGGGCGTTGGGGGGGGCCGAAGAGAAAACAAAGAAGACCAAAGCTTAGGTGGAAGTTGTAAATGTCGAAAGCTCGAGCTTTCACAAAGGATCTCCTTTGCGATAAATTTTGTGAGAGTGAATATTTGATGCCATTACTTGACCTTTGAACTTTTTAAAGTTCATCGCCTTGATTCGAAAGCTAGCAAAAAAAATTTTGTTTTCATCGCGGAAGCTTTCACCATGAATAGGCAAAGGGAGGAGAGTGTTTTGGTGTGGAAAGTTGACTTTTTATTCAGGGGCGTGGTAGGGAAGGTGAGAAGCGGTGATGATGTCCTTCACTTTTCTTTTATGTAACGAACAACTAGAAGGAATGATCACCGAAAATAAATCCGAGGTGTTTGGCTATTTCGCATGCATGTTTCTCGTGTGAACACTTCATCAGTTATTGTTGACAAGTTGTTCTGAAAAATTTTTTTTCTTTCTTCATGGAAAGAGAAATCAGTTTCTCATTACTCCGATTCCCTTGAGAAATTTCAAATGACCTCGAGTCCGTAATGAGCGGATTTCTTTTGTTTTTGGGTTTTCGTTTTCACGGGATAAGACTTGGTACGCTCTCCACAACTCACGCTTCTGATTTTTTTTTGTCTTTGTTTTCTTTTACAGAACTTTTCCACACGGAAAAATCGCACGTGCGAAAGCTTAAAGTCCTAGATCAAGTATTCTTAAAACCGATGCAAGAATATCAAATCCTTCCCGCCGATCAATTGCACTTGTTGTTCCAAAACCTGGAAGAGATGCTGGACATCCACGGTCGATTCAACAATGCGATGAAGGCGAAGAAAAAGGAGGATCCCTTGGTGGGAGATATCGGTGATATTCTATTAGCCATGGTAAGTGAGAAAGGAACAGAGTGTAGCATTCAAAAGAAACAGTTCTTATAGATAGCCCATCCTAATAACTCTTGAGAAGGAATGGATGTACACATAAACATGGTTTGGTTAGAACAGTTAAAATTTTGTATTCTTGATAGAAGCTAAACGTAGGAGGGTTTTGTTACTTAAAAAAAATTTTTTTTTTCAGTTCGACGGTCCTGCTGGTGATAATTTTCAAAGAGCTGCTTCAGTATTTTGTGCTAATCAACAAATAGCTTTGGAACAACTCAAAGAACGTAGAAGAAAAGACGCAAAACTAAACAATTTCCTGACGGAAGCGGAGGGTAATCCATTGTGCAGGCGGTTACAGCTGAAAGACATGCTTCCGACTGTTATGCAAAGGTTCGTACCGGAAAGACCGGACCTCTCATTCTACTCTTGAGACCTGATTTCATTTTCAAAACCTCCTGCCCCCTTTTTAGGTCCTTCTCCTTCCGAATCCCTCCCCGTAAAAGATGTTTTTGAAATGCTGACATCTACCTTTGATCTCATTCCTTTCAGGTATACCTTTAACCTTCTAAAGTCACTTGTTTGGTGTTAGCGTAGGATCGAGTTTATTTTTACACGGCTTCTCTGTTTTCAGGTTGACAAAATACCCGCTTTTGTTCGAAAACCTTGCTAAGTATTCGCCTAAAGGTTCTGAGGAAGAAAAATCCGTCCAGCAGGCTGTGGAGAGAAGTAAAGATATTTTAAATTACGTAAACCAAGCCGTGCGTGCGGTGGAAGACCACCAAAGACTCGCCGAAATTCAAAAGAGATTAGACAAGTCTGCTTTCGAGAAGGTAGATCATCCGATGACTAACGAATTTAAGGTACGTAAGGTTTGGTAGATGATTTTAGTTGTAATCATCGTTTATATAGTTTGATTATTAGCTGGGATTGGTTTAACGATCGTTTTGTTGGGTTCTCGTTTCAGAATTTGGATTTGAGGACGCACAAACTAATTTACGAAGGATCGTTGAATTGGAGGATCGGAAACCGTCAGAAATTAATAGACATTCACGTTTTACTCTTGCACGATGTTATTATATTGCTACAGAAGCAAGACGAAAAATATGTGCTCAAATTCTACAATGTAAACACTCCTTCAGGCGGGGCTCCCGCTCTAAGTCCTATTGTTAAGGTTTCATCTGTACTAGTCAGGGATAATGCAGTAGGTGAGTTGAAGGGATTCAGGTCTCGAGTTGGAGTTAATAACCATCCAAACCTAATTCTCAGCAGGAAGGTTTCTTTATCTGATTCTCTGTCCAACGAACTGGAGAATTGAAATGGAAAGATCACCTCTTGGACGAGGAGTGGATGTGAACCACTAACCAAAGAATCTGGTAGAAGAGCCCTCAGTCGTTTTACTTCAGACGACACCAGTTTCTAAGATGGGAGACTCGTTTGTTTGGAATTTTCGAGTCCCGATTTAATTAAGAGAGATACAGTGGAACCTCGCGAAGTTTCGTATAACGTGTGACGTGAATACGTGAATCCCCGAATTGTGCGATGAATAGTTTTGTGTATTGACAAGTCTACTGTTGGGTGATCAAAGCGACTGTATAGCAAACTAATAGTGTAGAGTGGGAGTCCTCTTCCACACCCTGTTGAAAAACGAGAATACAACTCGACTAACTTTCATAACCTATTTCTTCCTAACTACAGTAGCACCTCGCATAACGACTGACTCGGATGGGGTGGAATCCTCGAATTGTGCCATCGGAATTGTTCGTGTCATTGATACATCAGTCTGTTTAGAACTTGTTACACTAACATATTGGTGATTAGTAACAATTTATACTCATTTTTCTATGAATAAATGTTACTCATAAGTTTGTTTAAGTGAAATTTCAAATTTTGGGTATTTTTTCCGGCAAAGAACGCCTAACATGTGTTTCGCATTACGAATAAGTCTCCGCTTTATGCGAGGTTCCACTGATCTGAGTCAATCATTCAAGGTCGCAATTTCGGGATCAAATCTCTGTGAATCACACCCGTATCCAACTTAATAGTTTCGGGAGGTCATCATCGTCATTATTATCAGTCCTTCTATTTTTCGGGCTATTACTTCCCGCCAGAGAAGAAAGTTCTGTTGCAGTTGCTGCAGTTGCCATGAGATTATAAGATAAGAAACCTTCCAAATTGGCCGAGAATAAGGTCAGAAATTAACTCCAACTGTACACTAGGAGATGGTGCTTAATTACGCGAATGATAATTCCTTCGGGAATTATTATTAGCCATCATGATTCAAATGTGTATACTGTTATACTTCCGTTTTTCAAGTATAAGTCCCCGACTATTTTGGTTGTTCGTGTTTTGACTTGAATCTTTTTTTTGTTTTCTTTCAATAGACAAAACGGCCTTGTATTTGGTGAACACATCTCATAACTTGGCACAAATTTATGATCTCGTGGCTTCTTCACCGAACGAAAGGAAAATGTAAGTTATTTATTTATTTATTTTGTTTGTTTGAGTTGTTTTGGGGGCCAGGGGAGGGAGTGAGGACGATTTTTAAGTCGAAATACTAACACCAATTAAGGCCAAACTCTGATCGACAGATTTTGTGTTTGAATAGCTCAGCGAATTCCCATTAGGGGATCATTGTCTTTGTTAATTGGGGTATGCGATCATTGGGTCAGACGTCTTGCTTTCAAGCCTGATTTCATTGTTGCGCAATCAGCCTCGTTTTTAGGTGTTCGGAGGTTGTAGTGCTGGCACCCTGATTGGTATTGTAGTTTGCTATTTGAAATAGTTTCGGAGTGGACGATAAGGGTTAGCTATACACCAAAGTTTTTGACTGACACGAATTTAATTAAACAAAATTTATCTATCAGTTGTCAGACGATTAGGTTGAACTTAAGGATTATCAGATGCTATACTCAGCAAAAGAACGTTATAAAAATGGCGCCTTAAGCAATGAATAATATCAAAGTTCAAGTTGGAGGTGGGAAAGAGGTCAAATCAAGTGTTGTGATGATATCGGCACACATTTTTTATACCAAACTCTGGTTTTAAAAGCGAAATTTTCCGGTGAAAAGATGAGAGATTGGATAGCACCGGAGTGGAGAAAGAGAGAGAAACAGGAGGAGGGGAGAGGCAACAGAGATAATTTATATTTCACAAAATGTCTGCCCCGTTTATCAGATTTTACATTAAATTGGAAACCAATTTTTTCTATTGTTGGAATGAGCTACCCTTAAAACTTTTTATTGAACCTAACAACGAGGGTATAAACGTTTCATTAAATCTGCATAGCTCTTAATTTACACGATTTCTGCTCGAACATCCACAGTGTGTTTCTCTAAGAAAGGAAATAGAAAAGTCACGTTTCAAAAAAAGCTCAAAGTCAATGAAAGATGGACAGAAGAGGTCAAGAAGAAACGAAGCGGAATAAAAATTCGCATAACTTCAAATCGGAACGAAATCATCACATATTCAGCAGATTTGAGTCTCCACATTACTCAACATTTCAACGAATTCGCATAACTCGAGACAATACGACAGCATGAGATACTCATGGAAAAGTTCTGACAGTCGTCTCAACTTTTTTTTTTTATTTACGAAATCGATTCCGGAATGACGGCAAACATCTCGACGCTTTCACTTATGTTTGTTTAATAATTGCGTTTGATAAATGTCGACGGAGTCATTTAAAAAGGAAATTTCAAAATGGCGGAAATGGGTTGGTTTCTACCATAACGATAACCGCTGTTCGCCACATTAAGCATTGAAATGAGATAAGAAAGAAAATTTCGGGGCGCCAAAGCTCTTTCCGCCGCAATTATCGCCGGCATTCAGGGAATGTTTTTTTAATTCGTTTGTTTTTTGGAGAGAATTGTTGAAAAGTTTTATTTTTGATTAAAATTAAAAGAAAATTTTTTGTCGTGGCTTTAGAAATTTTGTTTCTTGTTTTTTAGACGAGTAGCTTTTATGTTTCGTCTTTGACACTGCGAAAATTTTTATTTGAAGACGAGAACTGTAAGAGAAAACCAAAAGGTTGTCGCCATTTTGCTTTTTTCGGGAACGTGATAGATGAAGTTTTGATCATAAGAAGTACATAAAATAGATGAAGGCTGTCTTGCATAAGTTAAGAATTCGTGAGTATGTCAGCAGATTTCCTCGTCGCTGTCTTGACATTCAGTTAATTGGAAAAAAAAATTTTTTTGTAGTTGTGAACTCTAAAACGACTTTCTTCCTAATTTTATATTTCTGCTGTCGGAGTTAAGTAACCCTGTAATATACTTATAAAGATTATCTGGGTCTTACGAATGGTAACGACCCCGATCTCATTCTATGCCTGAGAAGTACCATACGCGATTGGGACGGTCTTCAATTGCTTGGTTTGAACCCGAACACGAACGACAGCGATACCGATACTTAGATATGTCTGTCGAGAGAAAAATGAATAAAACCAAAGCGAAAGAAAGCAAAACAAAAAATGAAGGGAAGCAGGAGAAAAACATTTTCTTTTGGTACATCACAGCACTCCATTTGAATCCTCCATGGCTAATAGTCATGATGACTAAGTCCAACGGAGGTTTCCACCTGGATAGTTATTACTACTGTCGGAGTTAGGTTGACTGGTTAAGCAAAACACACAAATTCCGTGCGAGTATAAAATATATTTAGTTGAAAAGACAATCAGAACTATAAAAATGAGAGCATTCGTTCCGATAGCCGTTCGAGTAATTCGCCGAGTGGTAGTACAGCACTGACTGACCTCAGTCGCGTGCTCCGTTTATATAATCTCTGCAGACTCTTTGTAATATTATTACGTCTTCATGCAAGTCTTTCAATGTTTTGTCTGATACAAGTCGAGGCGAACTCTTTTTCATAAATAGTGCACACTAGTTGATTGTTTATTTAATACAAAATTTTTACTAAGTTACAGTATGTGTTTTGTTACAGTTACAGTTTGATTGAAATTAGTTTAAATATAAGTCAGTTTTATTTCTGTTGGGTAATGTGTTTCTAGTTTTGATCTTGACGACAGCAAAAATAATCGTCGAACGGAATCAAAACGACAGACGAATGAGAGTAGTTAAATAAAGAAAGACAGGATAAT
This sequence comes from Columbicola columbae, assembly GCA_016920875.1. Lineage (NCBI taxonomy): Eukaryota > Metazoa > Arthropoda > Insecta > Psocodea > Philopteridae > Columbicola > Columbicola columbae. The sequence goes on along the minus strand of JADMLL010000005.1, from coordinate 4,637,606 downwards.
GAGTGGAGGGAGTTGAAAGGGAAGAGAACAGTGCGAAAAAGCCTTTCAAACATTATGCAGCATTGATCAGCAAAGATCGTTTTGTGCCGACATCGAGAGCGAGGAAACTTTTTTTGCAGAAAGAGGTCAAAGGAAAAGGATTTGAAGTCGTAGGGATTTAAAACAAGAAAGAAAGAAAAAAACTTCAGCGAGTCGTTAAGCAAAGACAGGAAAAACAAAGAAAAAGGAAGGAAATTTCTGTGACACCAACTTCGGACCATGATTAAAAACGTGACCTAAATACATAGAAGGAGGACCCAAGTGTTAGTTATCTAAGGTCTAAACTTGACCCGTCAGGACGAAAGCAATTTTCTTATGCAACGCATTTTGGCCGACATGGTGGCCAACAGAAAAGAGAGAAGGAAGGGGGGGGAAACAATTTCGATGATAACTATAACTTCGAAAATATTTAACCTCGTTTCTTGGCATCAGCGTTCGAACACTCAAAAGCCATAAAGCTAGAAAATAAATTTGAAGCTCAAAAAATGAAAAATGGCGGGGCAGAGGGGATGGGGGGGAGGTGAAGATATGCTGCTCATCTTTGACTTTGAAGAAACAAAAATGAAACAGTCAGCTGATAGAGGAAAATAGTCGCTTTTGCTGAAGGACCCATACGTGTTGAAGGCTAGAGTTTGACGAACGCCTTTGAACGCCTCACGACTACAAACCGACCCGGGGAGATTTGATTATTCCGTCGGAGTTTCGTAAATAGTTTTCATTTTTATTGCCCGACGATTTGAAATTTTTATTGCTGAATTAATTACAGCTGAAGGTGATTTGAAATGAGTTCAGCGACAAAATGAGCTTTTCCGCTTTTTCAGACTTAAATCCTGTTGGGTCATTTGTCAAGGTTTTTAGGTTGTACGGCTTTTGCGAATAATTCGGTGGTATCAACCTAGACTCTAGTTTTAAGGGGTCGAAGCTCAGACTCTCTTTCTTAAATCGCGCCTAAACCCATCTCAGGCGCACATTCCTCCGTCTCTCATTTCACAAACATTAGTCTTTGGTTATACCCTATACCGATTCTTCGATGACGGATACGACGACGAACTTACAAAATGTGTACACAAAGTTTTGGAAAACATATCACGTTCGTTCATACAATAATTAAAACCCGGGAGGAGGAGGAGGTGGTGGTGGTGGAGGAGAGAGGAAAAGAAAAATGAATCGAACGGAGAAGGGAATGAGGAGTAAGGTGTGGTGGGCCAGAAGGAAAAAGAAAATATCCGCTTGGCAGAGATTCCCGTTCGCGGTTCGCGCGTATCACGTTTTTATAGTTTGTTTATCAACAATAACGGACAAAACCGGGACTGTTCGGGACGGTATAGCCGTTCGTTTTGTGGAAAACGTCGTGAACGAAGAAGAAAAAGTCGTGGGGTTTGAGTTTTATTTTTATTTTTAACCTAACTCAGATGACTAGTTGCTTGTCTCTCATTTTGTTTCGGTTTTCTACCTTCCGGAAATTACTTTTCTCAAATTTCGAACTGATTTCCCTCCCACTCGAACGGGATTGTTGCCTCGAGTGAGTTTTCTGCCATCACGCATGTTCGTTGGTTTAAATTTTTGTTTTTTATAACCTGAGTCTGCGGTTTGAAGAGGAGGAGGAAAACTGTTTAAATTCTTTTTCTAGAAATTCTAAAAGCCTCTAAATAAGTCATCTATTATGTATCTATTTATTTTTAAAACCCGATCTGGGTCCGTTTTCTAAGTCAGTGCTGATGTGTATATATAGAGTCGATGCCTGGGAACATGTGGCGGGTCGCGTTCACTCGAAATCCCTTTGGAATATTTTTCATTTATCGAATCAGTCAGTCAATTCGATTAATCGAATCCTCTATTCAACTGAAATTCGATTTAAAAATGTGTTTGAGGCTGACTAAGTTGTGTGAGCTTTGTCTTGTCTTGTCTTCTCCTGTCGTCTTTGTCCTGATTTCCTTTTTTTAATTTATTTGGATTTTTCTTATAATTTATAATCGTTCCGAATTCGTTTTGTTGTTTATTATGTTGAAACGACAGGAATTCCGACAGAAAAATAATCCGCCCTGAAATTTTCGATTTTTTTTCTCTGAGATCTGTGGGTAATTTTTAAGGGGGTCATCGAAATTTTTATTGGCGACTGGTGACTAGTAAACAGGAATTTTTTTGGGTAGGAATTTTGGGCACGTTTGTTCACACCCATCTCTCTCTCTCTCTTTCTTTCTCTTCTCTGTATATTTCTCTTTCCTATTCTCTCCTTTGTGTTTCTTTTTCTTCTCTGTGTTTCTATCTGGAATCGTAAGAGGACTTTCTAATTTGTTATTACTTTTGTAAGTCTGTCTTCTTGTAGTAATTATTGGGTTAAAATTTGATTCGTTTTATGGAATTGTCGGTTAATAATTTAAACAAATTTTCTGTTGGTTCAAAAGAGGAGAGAGGCAGGAGTCTTATTTCATAAATATTGCACACTGATTGGGTTTTTAGTTCATTAATTTGGTTGGTATCAAGTTGATAGAGATTTTGTCATGATCGGTATTTGATTTTCCTTTTACTCTTTTATGGTGGTACTGTAAGAAGAGTTTGCCATTCTTCCTTGCTCTGTGTTTCTTGTTTCTCTTTCCTGTTTCTCTCTCTCTCCCTTGCATTTCTCTTTCCTTCTCTCTCTCTCTGTTCCTCTTTCGCGCTCTCTGTTTCTCTCTATGTGTCTATTCTCTTCCCTCTCTATTTTTGTGTTTCTTTCTCTTCCTCTCTTCCTATTATTCTGTCTCTTTCCCTTCCTCTCATCTCTCTCTTTCTCTCTTCCTTTCTCTTTGCCCATTCGCTGAGAGTAATTGATAGGAAAAGAAATAATCCGCGATAAAGTCGATAATTCCTCTCGAGGGAGGACAGGGTGGATGGGTGGGCCTTTGGAGGTTTGGGAAAGGAGTTTGAGTGAGAAAACCGTCATCGAGGTTTTGATTTATTGAGCTTTTCATTGAATTTTCTATTTTTATTTATTTATTTATGTATTTATTTATTACCGGAAATTGATCGAATGTTTTGAGTTTTATTTTGCGGATTTTTTTGCGGAAATGACGTGGAAGAGTATATGAGACGTCGTGATGTATAGAAATCATGGATTTGAGTTGTGATAATCGAAATAACGAATTTGTGGAATGGAAGTGAGCGGAAAATTCGGAAAGAGGCTTGGGGAAATGAATTTTCCAAAGACATCCCAAAAAGGTTGGTTTGATGTCAAGGAAGGATGTGAAGGAAATGAGGTGGGGCCGTTGACAGTTAAGTTCATTCGCCGAAACATGTGTCGTGATGACGTGGGCTTGTTCTAATCAGGTTCGTTCGGAAACCTGATTCATTGATAAAAACCGAACGTGATTATCTGCCCCCAGGAGGTTAAGGACTCACCTCTAAACTCGGAAAGAAATCGCTTTTTGACGAGGAGTTAATGACTTCTGAAAAGAATCTGAGAGCGAGGAAAGGAATTCGATAAGAGTTAATTGCGTGCGGTAAAGGAAAAATCTTTGAAAACGGGTTTTCGAACAAAAGCGGAAAAAGTCGAGGAACGAAAGGAAACCTTGAAAAGTTTCGGGAGTACGGTAGCGAATCATTTTTTTTGTTTGCCGAAACGAGAAACAAAGGAGAAAGTACAAAAATGAAAGTTGATGAAAACTCGATAATGATTAAAAGGAGTTTGGATTAAAAAGGAGATAAATGGGAAAGGAGGTGGGGAAATACTCGTAAAACAAAATAAAAACTTAATCCGTCGCTAATTCCAGTTTTGTTAAAAATTGAAAAAGCCTTTCTAATGAACGTTCTTGTTTGCTTCCTTCTTTCCTTTCTAACAAAGGTTTTTATATTTTCCTTTGACGGATTCCCCATTTTAATGAGACGGTAGAGGAGGATACGCCAGCGTTTTTTATTTTTATTTTTTGTTTTATTTATTTTATTTTTTTTATCAAAAAGGATTTTCTCTTTAGCCAGCTTTTTCCCGGAAAATCTGTTGCGAGCGAATTCATAAACTTTGAAAAAGTCGATTGGAGGTGTGTTCATTTTGTGTCTTCTACATTACACTTTGAAATTTTTTGACATTGCTGTTGGAACTGAATCAAGGGAAAATTTTTCTCCTCGTATTACCTTTCAGTGGGAGATTATATATTAATATGCGTATATTTATTTATTTATTTAATACCCTCTTAGAGCTTGTACAGTAGAGGAACTAACGATTAATAATATAAACTCACAAACACAATTTTACATTTCTACGTTTCCTCGGCTGTCTTAAACCATTTACCTTCCCTCCTCACCGGATATGGGAGATTATACAATATATACTATCTTACTTATATTTCTTTCTTTATGTTGTTATGTTTGAATACTGGTTTTGATCCCGTTTTTCACCCTTTTTTGGGATGTAACAAGATGCAAAAGATTTGAACTCAACCATAACGTCCTAATAATTTCTGTGGATAGAGGCTGATTTACTTTACTGCTGAAGTGCTGATTTTTGCACTTAAATCTTTCTCCCGTTAAAGGTAAAATGTATAAGTTATACGGTTTTGCCTTTTTTGTTTTTAAACGGGCTTGGTTGAAAGAAACGGATTCGGTTGATAACAGTATCACGTGATAATAGTATAATCGAGAACGGATTGTGGTACAGGTTCAAAGCCCAAATATAATTAATTTTTAATGAGTGGAAAAAAGACATTCGAGACAGTTTCGGTCCTGAAACATTTCTCCTTCAAAGCGTATTCCGTTTTAGGTTAAAACAAATTTTTGGGACGAGCCGAAAATGGCGGTCAAAAGGCTTTCGAAGCCACATAAAATATTTGTTACCCGGGGAAATTTGGTTTTGTGGCTTAATTTTTAAAGGAACGGTTGTAAGACTTCTCTCTGTCTCTTGCATTTATTTTTAAATTTCGCTTAAATATTTTGAAAATTTTTATAAAGTCGAGAGCGGGGAGGGGATAAAGTATGCGGGAGCTTATGAGAGTTTTGTAACACATGTATAAGTTTTAGAAAACCGATAAAATGAAAATTAACTGGCGGTTGAAGGGAAATAAAATTTTTGTTTTCTGCCAAATTTCCCATCGGGGTTCCCTTTCCCCTTTTTCAAAATTTAATTTTTGTTAGGAACTCGATTTTGAGTTGGAAAGGAAAGGAATGAAAACTTTGGTGTTTGTTTTTGTGCGAAAATTTTGAAAGTAAAAGTCGGCCATGTTTTCTTTCGTATCTTTGTTCGACATCAAAACTTTTTCGAAAAGTCAAGTTGTATCGAAGTCGTTAATTCCGGTCGTATAATGTCTTTCCTTCTTCTTCTTTTCTTTCTTTGACTACCGTTTTGTAAAGTGTTATAAGTTTATAAATACATAAATAAAAGTTTGGAAGTAAATCGATCAATCAATGAGATCAGATCCGAGCAAAACAATAACAAACTTTTCTAAGGTTTCAGCGGTTTTCAAAACAAAGATGGCCGGTCGTAGTCTGCTTTTTTTTTGATTCTCGAAAAGGTTTCGTTTCTTTTGTCACGTGTTGTTCTAACGAGTTTTGATAAATCCCATAAGGGAAAAGAAAAATTGGGCTGGAAGCGGGGGTGGAGGAGGGGTATTACGGTGGATTTTAAAAATTGAATTTGGGAAACATATTTGATTGAGTGTATCGAGCTTATTGTTCTTCTATCTTCTTAATTTCGCTTCTTCTCTTCTGTGTACACCATCTCCGTTTTCCGCCATTATGGATTTCATTGTACTTTGTTTAGTTTGTTCTCTGACAACGATTTCGTTTGGTCTGTTGTTTTGTGTCACTCTCTCGTCCTTATCTTCTTGGTGTAGTTTGGAGGGTAGATAGTAATGAACGTTTGTGTCGTAGTTGGTTTAAACGTCAAAGTTCAGTCCTTTCTCAACACATTTTTCCTGAAGACTTTGTTATGATCTTGGAGGAGGGGGTGATGGGAAGGACAGACAAGTTCAGCAGAGAAGTGGAAAACTTCCTCACTAATAATTGACGAATTGAAGGTTGGAAATGAGGGAAACTTTGTCGTGGACAAAGAGGAAAGTAGAAAAGGAAAATGTTAAGCAAAGAAAGGAAATGGGCGGATAAAGAGGAGAAGATTAAAGGAATAGACAAGGGAAAAAAGTCAGTCGAAAGCTTTCGAAATACCCAGGTCGCGGTCAGCGGTTTCCCTCAAATCGTGGAAAAGGAGTCCGTTTTCTAAAAGCTGGTGCGTGATGAGGGCGCCACGAGGTTTTCTCTCTCTTTAAACTGTGAATTTGAAAACTTTAACGAACGTCCAAACTGGATCAAAGAATCTTCTTTCCTTTCTCTCCCCGTCCCCTCCCCAACTTCTTCCTCTTTTCGAGGTAAACGAGCCACCATTTTCCGCCTCAATCAAATTTGAAGTTTCCCTTTGCCGGACAATCCGTTTTGGGAATATTCAGCTAACCACCCACCCCCCCACATCTTTGAAGAAGGTAAATATTAACCCCCGGGAAATTTGTTTTATTTAAGTTCAATTAGAACGGGTTTCACAGACAAAAAATGAAGACCCCCTCCGAACGTATTTCTTTTTTCGAAAGCGTTTTCAAACGGAAACCGGAAGTTTTATTCGACATTGCCAAAAGAAAAACTATCCGGATATGTACACATCGTTTGACTTTGAGCTTAAAATAAATAAAAGAAAAAAGAAAAGCAAATAAAACGACTTAGTCGAGTTCACGGTCATGTGTGTTCCAATCCATCGATGTGTGAGTATCATATGTGTGATTTTATCATGGGACGCTATCCCCAGCGGAAATATATATAAAATGGCGGGATTAGGTCCAAAATGTTTAGCTGGGCTGTGGAAAAGCGTGAATTTTTGACTCTCTGTCTTTTGATTCATTCGTGAAAGTGTGAAATGAGATCACGGATGAAATAGAAATCAAATTTGAGATCATATTTTGTGGGGGAAATCAAAACCGTAAACTGTCGTCAATATAGCGAAATCGTCTTAAGTAGATGGTTGGGCGGGGGCGGGTTTTGGGGGTAATAATACTCTGAGAATAAAACGTGAAATGAAAGCAGGAGAAGAAAAAGATGATGAAAAAGAAGAGGAGTAGGGCTCCATTTTTCGCCCCCCATCTTGGGAAATTTATCAAAAGCTCTGCTCGAAAATAAATTTCTATTCAAACCTGAAAACCGTTGAAAATTTTTCAAAAGAAATTTTTCTCTCTCTCTCTGCTGTCCGTCTGTCTCGTTTTGAGTAATTGATTTTTGAGGAGGAGAAGACGCGTGAGGAAAGGAGAAGAGAAGTGAGAGGATTGAATGGAATATAACGAAGTAGATTGTGCGCGAAAGAGTTCTAAAACGGTGACTAAACACTTGGTTTAGAGCTTTCAGGCACGTTCCGGGTGTTTTGTACCTGTTTGATAGGAAGTCCGATTTCGGAGGTATTAGAGGAGAGTGAAATGAGTCAGTTTGAGATTGGACTGATTCTTTTGTCTTCCGTCATCGGTTTTGGTTTCTGTCACTCGTGAGTGGTTTTGTGGTGCCGTGTCCGCTTTTCGGTTTTGTGAAATTTTAATTCTTTGGGGGTTTAAATTGGTTTTCTCAATTTTAGTGGCGTTATTGCTTACTTCCCATTCCTCCTAAGCCCTTGTTTTTTGCTGTTTGATTAGTGGTGTTTTGTTTTTCACTCGAATCCAAATTTTGTGTCTACTCTATAATCAGATGGAGTTTTGTTCGCTGGTTAACTGCCACCTCTCTCCTAGTTCAAGACAAGAAGTAGTGGCTCTAGTTTTAGGGGAGGTGTTTCTGCTTGCAAGTTGGTTAGAGGGAATGGATAGAATACTAAAAAGCGTAAAATAAAATTAGTTAAGAGGAAGAAGAAGATAATCAATAAAAATAACAAACTGAAAAGTGGGTTAAATTATAGCGTAGGATTTAGGTTAAGGAAGAAAAGAAAAAGAAAAGTAAAAGAACAGAGAAGAAGGCAGAAGAAAAGTTGAAAAGAAGTAGAAAACTATCAAAGCAACTTTAAAAAAATTTTTTTTTAAATCGTCTCTGGTTCCTCATCAAGCAAAACCCAATCCAAAACCTGAACATCACGTTTCTCAGGACGAATCGTTTCCGGTTGTGTCATAACCCCGAAAGGAAAAAAAATCCCGCGCTTGAAAGATTAGAAAGTATTCCGGTGAGGTTAAAGGAAAATCGAAGAGAGTGAGGCTGGGAAAAGGTGAAACGGGAAGTAGGTCACGGGATGCGGAAAAGCCTCACAAATTAATTTACAAGAAAGAAAAAAGCCAGAAAACAAGCAACAGAACAAAAATTAAAATTTCGGGACAGTCAAGCTTGGTTTTTTAAAAACGGATTTAAAAAAAAAAGTTCCAGGCGTCCAGGGCCTGGGTGAAATGTTGCCGACTCGTTACCAGGCAACGGAAAATTTTCGAATCTCACTCTCTCTCTCTCTGTTTCATTCAGTTTCTTACTCTTCCAGAAGTGTGCCGCGTTTTTTTTGTTTTGTTTTTGTTTTGCCGAAATTTTATGATTTTTCGGTTATAGTGTCGCCCTGTTTTGAATCGCGCGCGCAAAAAACACCGGAAATAGTTTTGATAAAACCATCATGAGTGATGCGATGAAGTTTAAAAATTTGATTTTCCTTCGGAATAATTTTCCCCGACTGGCCAAAATCAAGTCGTAAAAATGACGGGCTAGGGCGTTCATTGTTTTCTTTTTATTTTATTATTTCGCGAACGGTTTTTTGAACGGTTCCCAGAACTCGTTCGCGTTTTATTTATTTATGTATGTATTTATTTATTTATCTGTGATATAAAGTGTTTCTCTTGGATTACGATTTTAGGGAAATCAAATTGCTGTTGTTTTGTTTTTATTCCTTTTTGTTTTTGTTGGGGGGAAGCTTTAAAGTGACCCCCAGGTTTGTGTGGTCTCGGGAAACAGTTCGACACTGAACTGTCGTCGGAAATGATGTGTCGGGTCGACGTTTATGTCCTTTAGCATAATTGGAATCTTACTCCCATCTCATTCGCGTCACATTTTTTTAATTCTGAATTTAGTTGGCGATTTACATTCGGATTCGTCGGTGGCTTGTTGTGTGACCGCGAAACGCGACCCGGGAAATCCGTTTTGCTTTATTTCATTTTTGGAGTTTTTGGAAACTGTTTTTCCGGAAAATCGCTTTATCGGAAATTGGGCCCACGAACTCATCTGGAGTTGACACTAACCAAAATTGGGGGCGGAAAAATTTTTTTCCATTTCGGGTTTGGAGTCGTGACGTCTTTATTAGGTGTTTTCATATGTGGGTGTCTATGTGTCACGTTCGTGGCCGGACTTATTGTTGTCACAATCGACAGTCACCTACACGAAACCTGCCTAACCTCTAATCCCATTATTTAAATTTCGTTAATCTCTCGTTTTTGACTCTATCTACCCAACTGACTCGGGTTTGACTTTTGTTGTCTAATTTTCACGTTCGCTCTCGTTTCCTGTCAAATATTCCCTTCCTTCCTACTCACTTTTGATTTTCTCCATCCGATTTGATTCCTTTTGACGTTTCTTTCTCTTTTTCAAAAATTTTCCAATTGCTTAACGTTTTGTTTGCTTTCACCGTCCGTTGAATTGTATTGTCTTAGTTAAAGTGCTTCTCATTTTATTTGTTTGTCGGTGTGTGTGTTCTCTTCTCTTTTTTTTCTGTTGTTTTGTCGAAAAAGCATACGTCATTCCCTTTTGTGTTTGTTTTCCGGAGTGCTTTATATTTTTTCAAAACGTTTCGAGTGTTCCCTTTTTTTTTGATATTGATTTTAAATCGAATCTTCGTTTCTCTCTTATCTATTTACGGTCGTTAAGCTGCTGTTTTGTGATATAAAAAATGGAACTTTCTCGAATATTCCTCCTTAATTTTTTTTATGTTGGTAGTATTGTTTTAAAACCGTTGAATTGAGTTTTCGAAGGAGATTTATTATTTGTTTATTTCTCTATTTCCGTTTTTTCCGATTCGATTTTTGGCCAGTTTGCTATAAAATTCACGTTTCGACAGTTAACGTTTTTGTAACAAGTGGTTTCGTTCACGATCGACTTTCATTGTTAATGAAAATTGTTAAAAATTAAAAACAAAAAAAAAGTTGAGTCAATTGTTTTGTTGAGACTTTGAACGGGCTTTTGTTAATGAGACTGAGTTTGCAAATTCGCGGAGTCGTCATGATGTGCTGAGATGTGAAAGCTCCTGCCTTTTTATAGACATCTGTAACGAGTAGACTTTGTGCCAACTGATTTCGTTTAGAGTTCGTTTTCCTTTGTTCGAGTTATAGCACGTTCGGGTACTGTTTGGGAAAAGAAATTTTTGTTGATACGTTGACGTGTTTGGATGCTGTGGTCGTTAATCTGGGAGAATGGGAGAGGAATCATAAAGATTTTAATAGACAGTGAAAATGTTGCGAAGGAAGTCGCTTTCACTTGATAAATCACCAGTGAACAGGGTCGAGAGTACAGAAAGACGAAGTTCTGTCGCGGCCGGATTCTTAGCCTCGAAAGAACGTTCGCCCGTTCACATACATTTAGACAAATCGCACGTGGACAAGGTGACGAAACGAGAGCGGAGAGGAAGTTTCAGCGGGACAAGTCCGGAAATAAAAGAAAGAAGAGGAAGCATCGTTCAAAGGTAGGAATTCGATTCCTTGGCCTGACTACCTCCCACCCATATTCTCCTCCTAATTCTCAAATTTGAGATTTTTTTCTCTCGTCGAAAAGGACGAGGAAAGAATGGAAATGAAAAGAAAATGGAGGGCTAGGGGTTTGTATTTCGGATGAACGCTTTTGAAAAGACCGAGGATTTATCTCGTGATGGAAATCAGCGATCGATGGTCGGGATTTTGGGAAACGACCGGCCTGACGATTTGGAGCTTCATCCCGGGGGCGAAGCGGGGGATGAGGTTGTATTTCGAGTGGTTTTTTGGCAACCGGAAGATTTCAAAACTCGGCGCCAGTCAAGTGAATTATACAATTGAACGTAATCGACGCCGTTCAGTACGCGTGTTCATCAGCCTGGTTCAAAAACCTAATAAACTTCCGACTCGAGAGAAGGAAGTCTCGCGGTTACAGAGCCAGATTTCGGGTTTAACCGATCTCATCGGAAATTATTTCGAAAGTTCTCGGAAATCTTGAAGGGAACAAATTTATAACGAATTCACAAGAAATGGGAGAGGGATGAAAGAGTCAAAAACGAAATTTTGAATAAAAAATTCGAGCTTCTCATACCCTAGCCCTCCGCCGCCCGACCGGCCCTCAAACAAAAATTTTGTATTGTCCTCGGAAACTTTCCGGAAAATCGGTACCCCTTTCGAAACGCACACGAGGAATGCTCACGGAATAAAGAATTCATCCAACTGAAATTTTCATCTTTTATTCACAATAATGCGAAGGAATCCTGACGTCATAGGAACAAATTTCTAAATTCGACAAAAATTTTATCGGCCATATTGTCCCCGCTTTTTCCTTTTTTCTTCCAGATTTTTTATTTCCGTTTTTGGGGTTTCTAGTCTAAACAAAAAATTTCCTTTTGGGGGTGGAAGGGGTAAGGTAAAATTTAAATCGAACTTGAATACAATCGCATACACAATCAGAAACGTATTTGTTTGGAGTGTTCTCAGCTTTTTTTTTCATCCCTTTCTTGTGTTTCCGTTTTTCTCCGTTTCTGTCACCTACCCTTCCCTCACTCTGTTTTGTTTTTTGCTTTGTTTCATTTCTCTCTGCATTTCAAAAAAGCTTACAAATTAAATTGTCTTTCGCTGAAGAATTTTCATATGTCAGCTTCTTATTATTCCATCGTGGAAAATCGAGTTTTTCTTTTTATCTTTTATTCAGAAAAGAATTTGCCTTTGAAATATTACGTTGGCTCACGAAATTTATGTAAAAAGAAATTGATTTACTCGTACAACATATATTGAAAATAAACTTTGGCTCGTGTCCAGGGGGCCATGTAAAAAGAAATTTTTTCATAAACACGGAGCGCCTGCGAACCGTGAAGAGAAAAGAGTCAAAAAAAAATGAAAAGATGAGTGAGGACTGCCGCAACATTTTATCATTTTGCCACATGTTCCATTCAATGAGGAGCCTGCCTGGCTAAATGTTTATTGAGGGAAAATTATTGTTTTTTAGGCGCGTTTGATTGACACCGAGTCTGGTTATTTACGTCGCGGTCAAATTTGAAAAGCGAACATCTGAATCGAGAGGATTTAGGTGTTAACTGAGATGCAGAAGAATTTTTCTATACTTTGTGGTTTTAACTTTTCAAGAGCTCAGACTAACATGATTCGATATAACTTTGTGAGTTACTATTTCAAGATGGCGGTCTATTGACCCTCATTTCGTTTTATTTGGATTATAAAATTCTAAATCGATTTTGGTAGTGTTACTTTGATCCGTTATGATAAAGTTAGCTTATTAATAATATTATAAGAAACACGATTTAATTTATTACTATTAACTAGAGTAACAGGGACCAAGGAGGTAACAAGACTGAAGAATGGAGAGGTACAAAGTGAAACTCGAGTTTTACTGTTTTTACTTGACTGTCTGCGGCTGTTGTTGTTACATTTTTAATTTAACTCCCCTGTCCGCCTGTCTCCAAGCATGAGACACTATGCCGTTGTTCGGACTAGATTTGAGAGATTAAGTCTGGGAAGCAAACCAGCGTCTTACCCCAGGAATGGTTTGAAGGATTCCAAAGGAGGGCTGTTGTATATGTGGTTTCAGTAGTTAGTTAGATTGGCACCACTGAAATAAAAACAGTCATATTCATAATTAAAGTATATATTACTGTTGTCTAGCACACTAGGTTGCTGAAAGTTACTATTTCGAGATGGCGGTGAAAACCTAAGGTTGCTTTTTAGACTTTGTTGACTTATTTGAATTATATAATTTTTATACCGCGGTTATGGTTTCTTAAGCACATTTTTATGGAGAAGTTAGGGTATTATTAACACTAAAAAACGCGGACATTTTGTGATTTATTAGTATTAGCTAGAGTAACAGAGGTCGTGGAGTAACTAAATTGAAGAATGGAGTGGTGTTGCAAACTGAAACTTAGCTGCCACTGGTTTTAGTTCTGTTTACGTGAATTTGGCTGTTGTTGTTATATAATATACATCTATGGTTTCAATATTTGCGTTGGTACCACTGAATTAAAAACATTCAAGTTTATAATTACAGTAGCCTAGTGTATTCGGTTACCGAAAGGCTAAGTGAGTTGTTTAATTAACAAAAGCTTTGGAGGTGAGAAGTCGGAATTTTTGATACCCCTGAGGGATTATATTAGAATATACTCTTTCAGTATAAAAGGATGTTCTTTTATACATGCACGGTGTGTAGGGTATTACTCCATAACAACAAGGCATTCCTGTATAAATCTTAGTATATTCTCGCTAAGACAGAAGATACAATGATCACAATTCCACCAAAGTGCAGCGGTATTTATAGTCGACAGGTATGACCCGGATGAATGGGTAGTTATTAGGAAGAAAGGATTTTTGCGAAAGGACCAATGGGGTTTGAGCGAGGAATGAATGGAGTGGTATAAAAGGTTGATGGGAGAAAACGGAGGTGTCTTGTTTTGGAGAAGACAAAGGAAGAGCTGTATAAGTGATTAAGTTGTATAACCAACCGCCAGTAGATCTGATTCGAGGGTTGAAGAAGACTTGAGGAGTTGAGGGAGATTGAACCAGTCGGTTACCACTGTAATCTACTTCACTTATTCTAAACATTACATCGACCTAACTAACATTACAACAGCCATAGTAATTCAGAATCTCAAAAATTTATCCCCGAATCGTGATTTTTTTAATTTGGGACGAGTCCTCAAGAGCTTTCTTTCTTCCTCTCCTTCTCTCACGCTCCTTAAATCATTCTTAATTGTGGTGAAAGGACGTGAAAGAATAAATTTGAGAAATACAAAAACTCTGTTGTGCGATTCATCTTGTTCAAAACGAAGGAAGTTAAAGATGGGAAGATAACGAGAAAAGAAAAATAGCGAGAGGCTTTAAGAAGAAGAGTGAGAGAGAGAAAAAGCTCTAAAACGTATTTCGTTGATTGAGAGCCTCCTCCTCCTCCTCCTTTTAGTCGGAAAAAGAGCTTCGCAGAAAAAAAGGCTTTCGAATTCATCGTACGCGCTCTGCGAACGTCATCTCAATTAAGATCTTGTGGCCGGAGGAATTTTTAGTTTTGACCACGCGAATGAAATTAGGACATGTGAAATACGTAGATGAAGATGAAAAACTTGAGTCATTTTTCTATTCATATCGCGTGTATTGTCTGGTTCTGACAAAGACGACAGGAAAATCGTGGGACGAGGACTCGTGAAAAAAAGAGTGGAATCGGTTCATTTCGTCTTTAAACGACAGCCAGCAACGCCATTTACGTCAACAAATTTGTGTGCGAGTGTTGTGCCCCCTCCCCCAGTATCTCTCTCTCTGTCTGTGAGATGTGTTCATCGATGGCTGATTTTCATTCAACCTTTTCGAAAATATTTAAAATTAAAAAAACTTTGAAGTGACGGTTTCCCGACTGAGAGTAAATCAAAAAGCCAAGTTGGTTTGTTGACGTCTTGACGACGTTATGAAGGGACGTTAAAAAAGGTTATTTTGTGTTGACCTAAGCTGAATTAGGTCTTCGAGTAAGCGATTTCAACCCCTAATCTCTAATCCCTTTGATTTGTGGGGTTGTTTCCCTTTGGTTCGAGTCTGATAAGATTTTTTAAATATTTTTTGTCTCTCTCTCTCTCTATAAAGGTTGTGAAGTGGCTTTAGCATAGAGATTAAGAGATGGTTGGGGAAGGGAGGTGAGCAGTTTGACTTATGACTTCAAATTTGAAATTGGTTAGGTTTGATGTAACACAGATTTATCACGAGTTACTGCTCGATATTTTTGACTTGTATTGTTTATTAGTTCTGTTAGTCTGTCACCTTTTGTTCTCTGTAACTTCTTACTTCCTGTCATTTCACTTGTTACTATATTGTTCTATAGAATTGTGTTCTGTAATCTTTCGTATTCTTTTGTCTTATTGGGAGATCTGCGGTTGAATGG
The DNA here is from genome assembly GCA_016920875.1 of Columbicola columbae. Classification (NCBI taxonomy): domain Eukaryota; kingdom Metazoa; phylum Arthropoda; class Insecta; order Psocodea; family Philopteridae; genus Columbicola; species Columbicola columbae. The sequence continues at coordinate 4,622,528 of JADMLL010000005.1, read as the reverse complement.
TCAAAGCGACTGTATAGCGAAGTGATCACTCTTTCACATCCTGTTGGAATAATGGGAATAAAACTCGACTAACTTTCATCTTCTGTTTCTTCCTAATTACATTCTCTTTATATAATTTTTTGGAACACAGAGAAAGCTCGCATAACGAGTGACGTGGGTAGGGAATTCCCCCAAATTGTACGATGAAACTTTTCATGTCATGGCTATATCAGTCTGTTTAGAAGACGTTGCACTAACATCCTAGTATTTAATAACAGTCATTAACAATTTATAGTATTATCAGATTTTGTAATGTATTGTATCGCTTAACGAGTGTTTCGCATTATTAGCAAGATTCCGATACGAATTATGCTCATTATGCGAAGTCCCACTGTAAACTTTCTTACTTTAATCTCTGATTCAGACTGAGTTCGTTATTACATCCTTTATCCGCTCCTGGGACTAAAAACTGGTTCCTGTCTACTAGACGTATAAACTAATCTCCAAATTTGGATTTTGAAAGGATTTTTAATTTTCCCCCAATTTTGAGAATTTGGGGGGAGGAAAAGTCTTTTAACTCGACTTTTCTCTTCCATCATTTTTGGGCCTTAATAAAGAACTTCCGGCCGGAAATTTGTTTGTCCCGAATTGCCGACAGGGACACCAATAATAATTAAAGAGCCGGAAAATGTTCGGCTTGAGTTTTGAAACTTTAAGTTTTCCCCTGAAGGTAGGAAAGGAAAGGAAGGGAGGAAAATGGGACTCGGGGTGGGGGAGGTTCATTTATTCTACAACAGTGCTTACATAGTGAAGGGAAACTCAGAGAAATCTTCTGAGCTAAGTGAGGTCACCAAGATTTTTTTGTTGCTGACGGATTAAAGGACGGATGCGATTCTGAAGCTGAAGTTTCTTTCACTCAGTTTTTAAATTTAGGGTTTATCGCTGTTCCTCTTTCTCCTGTTGTTCTTTCTGTAGCCCAACAGCGTGATATTTTACTTTCATTCATTCTACCGTTGTAAAGTGTGTACCAAGATACCATGTAGGTGACTTCAGCTTACATAAGTGATAGATGTGATAACATCCAACCTGTCACCTCATCTCGTTTTAATCACGTGACCTAATCACCAGTTTCTCATCCAAACGAGATGAACACACATCATTTTCGCATCACAATTTCGTCCACATTTCATCCCTCTCGTGCGGTTTCTTAAATTTTTCAAAAAGGGGTTGTATTAGTCAACCGTGGCACGCTCTCTCTCTCACACGTGATTATGTTGCTGATGACGGCTTTATATTTAATTCATAAATTCAAATCATTTCCTCTCGCGTTATGTGAAGTTTGTTTTTAGAGGTACAAGGTGATTCAACGTCTGGCCTCTCCTCTCACCTCCTTAAACCCTCTCCTCACACGTACACGTATCCCACCTCCGGTCCCATGTTTTCGAAATAGAGAGTAGGCGAAATCTGTCAGAAATAATTGAAAACACGGGTCCCGAAATTTTCAGTCCGTCGTTAACCGTTTTCATTGTTTTGCGCGTGTCGACGTTTTTTATTTGTGTTGTTCTGTTCCATTGGTTTCAAATTGATTATTAACATAATTTATTAATTTTTAATTATTTTTGTTGTTGTTAAATTTTCCGAATTCGGTTGATTTTGTCTGCTCGCTTGGTGTGGAAAAGGTTTTTGTTTGAAAATGCTCTGGTTTTTCCGCGGGTTTAAATTCCTTTTTGTTTGTCTCTTAACGAGTTTCCGGTTTTCAGGAAACTCGGTGCACGATTCGGAGAAACTCGAAAATTTCAATTTTTAATTGGATCGAATGTTTATTACATAGTCTTTTGAAGTTCTTTCGAAAGAAGAACTCGATGGATACGTTTAATTTAAGAAGAATAAAAAAAAGTTTGTGGGCGGTCGTGAAATGATAAATGCAAAATGGAAAAATTCTGTTTTCCGAAAATTTCGCTCCCTCAAATAAAAACTTATTTTCGGGTGGGCGAACGTGGGAATAAGTCGCTTTACTGTCATTCCGGGAATCGGTTTAGGTTCTTAGAAGCTGATTGCCCGAAAGCTTTCTCAAATTTCGAAGATTATTTTGCTTTCTATTCGTTATTTTCCAATGTAGAACGGTTTTATGGTTCATAAAGCTGTAAGCAATTTGTCCCGATGGCTTAACAGGATACTCTACCACGGCTGGCGGGGTGTATATGCGTATATAATTATAAACGCAGGGTCTGGGCCGATTCTTTTGTCTTTTGTGGACTCAAATAGTGGAAGAAAGTCTGAAAAGTTTATTTAAGGTCTGGGAAAAGGATTCAAAAGCGATTTGGAGGGGCAGTAAAACCCAAAAACTTTGGGAGAGAGTGTTTAGGATTGTTTAGGCTGTGTTAACTGATTATAAGGTGATACAGACCACTCATTCAGGTTCATTTTCATTAGTTTTTAGGTTCTCAGAGGATTTAGGTAATTTTAAAAAAATTTAAGTATAAAAGTCGTACTACGTCACTGATTTTGACTAAATCGTCTGGATACCTTAGTGGAGTGTTTAGACTAGTGTGGGATTTGTACTGTTTTTAAGCTTTCTGGAGATCATTTCTGGGTTTCGTAGAATAGCCCATGGCCCCCTACTAACCCATCTGGATTGTTTCTCTTTGCATCTACCTCAAACCAACTCTACCACGAAGAGTTTTCATAATAGTTAGTCACCCTCGTTGGTCACCTCTTGCCACGAGCCAGTTTGTTTACCTTCTCAGGTTTGTTATCGCCTTCAGCGGAGGAGGTGGTTACTACCAGGTTACTTGTTTGAAATTTTTTTTCGCGATTAAAATCCACAAAATCGGAATTTTTTAGGAGAAGGAGGAGTAGAGGGAGGGAGGGAGGAAAGTAGAAGACAAATATTAGGTTTCTGTGGGAAAAATTCTGATTGATAAACCGTTAAGTTAGTCGTTTGTTGATGGAAACAGAGGCAGAGGATTTGAGAAATGAGAGTCAGCAGTGAAATGAACACGATGAAAATGAGCTTTAACGGTAGGAGATTAACCCTTGGGGTTTCTTCAAGCTGACAACTTTTGATTAATATTCAGAGCTGAGAATTGGGTTTCTACCACTCTTTCGCGTGACCTTGGAAAAGGATTAAGAAGAGAAGAAGTTCAAAAAATGAAGAAATTAAAACACTGTCAGAGAGCTTTCACAAAAGCTTTCTGCAAGAACTGTGTTAATGCCTAATCGGTTTTCTGACTTATAATTGAAAGCCCTTCTCTCCAATTTCCCTTCGTGTCGTTGCTGAGTTTTATTTTTACCGAAAATTGTCGTCCCTCTGTGTTTGGGGGAGGGAGGAGGTTGTTATCTCCGTCAGAAGAACTCTTTAATGACAGGAGTCTTTAGCACTATCCATACTGACGACCTTTCTTCGACCCTGAATTGTTGGATTGTTTGCTTTAGGTAAATGACTTCTCGATTCTCAAATGATATTCCTCGATGAGTCAAGTGTTCCGCAATACTTTAGCGGATGTTTGGGGTTAAATCTTCATAATTAGCGTTAACGACTTTTGCTTGTTTGTCTCTCTCTCTCTCTCTATTTAGTATTTAGTCTCTCTAAGCTGAAAATTATCCAGATCGTTTATTTTGTGTCCTTAACAAACAGTTTATAACGATTCTCTGTCCGGTGCGTTGAAGGGAGCCGTAGGTTGAATCAGTGACTGAAGAAGTTGAGGAGTGTTTGGGTGAAGATTTTCTAAAAGAGGAGGAAAAGGGTCATTAAAATTTTTTTTGGTGATTTTAGAGATGTTTTGGATTCAAAGATGAAATAAATTTACTAGAAAACTAATTAGATTCGTGTCAGACTTGTATCTAGACGTAGATTTGTTCGGTAGATGTTAGTATAAGTTTTGTGAATTTGGGAGTAGTGTGATAAGATGAACTGTTGTGTTGTGCAAATCGATGGAAAGAACTTGAACAAAAGGACCTTAATGAAATCCTAACTACCATGCCTTTGTGAATTTTTATGTGCCTTAAATTCGTGAAGAAGGTGTAGAGAACAGTGTCAGTGTGCAGAAAATGTCAACACCTCTCCCAGACTGACCGTCTCAGAGATTTTTTTTTGTTTTTGTTTTTCTAAAACGAAAAATTTAAATTTCGTAAACGTGTAAAAAAGACTCGAACAAAAATGGGGTCATCTTGCAGAGATGAAATGTCTTCTGCTTCGTCGACTCACAATCCGATTAAAAGCGTCATCAATGGCGTACATTCGCAAGCTTCAAGGTAGGACAATAACCCACCATCCTCCATCCCAATCATTAAATGAGTCCTTATTTCGTTCCTGAACATATTCCCGCCTTTTGGGTTTGATATCTTACCTGTGGTGTATAGTTTCTGGGTTTGTCATACTCCCTCTCCTGGATTCGCTCCTTCCCCACTTCTTTATATATACTATCTTTTATCCACCCCTGGATCTGAGACACGGGTTTGTTTCTTTCTAGAACTGGACCAGGTTTCTGTTGCCTCGAAGGTGGAGGAAGGAGATGAAGGATTTATAGGCAGGTGGTAGTTTGTTACGCGAAGAACAAAATTCGGTTCTGTGACGTCACTGAACTGGTACCTGAAATGGTTTTGGTTGTGTTGCGAAAATTTTGTTTGTCGTTTGTATTACACCGGTCTTGAATTCCAACGGTAGTTTTGGATGATAATATTAAATTATTTCAAAATGTTGGAATGTATATATATTTTTATATACAGTATATAGATTTTTTCGCATGATTGATCTCTCCTCAGTTTCGGAAAAATTTGATTTTTTGTTTTTCGAAACAAGTGGGCGGTCGTTTATCGTTATCCCGTTGGCCCTCTGCCCGAAACTTCCATTTTCATTCCCTTTTTTCATTTCTCGTTATTTATATTTTCACGTGGATTTAGAAATAAAGAGAGAATACAAAAAAAATGGCCTTCAACAGATACACGCATTGAAAATTAAATTTTTCATCGTTTGTCAGCTACGAATATTTGAAATTTCCTGTCGTTTGTCGCACTCCGACTTTTGCCAGTTTCGTAGTCGTCGTCGAGGAGAAAAAGAAAAGAATCGTACATTGGGATATTATCGTCATCATATTATTATATTTTTTCTTATTGTTGTTGCAGATGGTTTCGACATATTTCGGAAGCAGCGGATGCTTACAAACACAAAGACAGCTTCGGAAGAAATCGAAGAGTCGATCCGACAGCGTCTATACCCCAATCTCCGCCTGATACGGAACCGGCGGATGAATCACCGGAAAAAACCAAAGAGTAAGTTTTGGGGTTTTGGGGTGGGGTGGTTGGGAGTTTCCTCTGTCGTGTCATTAGAACCTAACCCCCTGTTGAGTAGACCTAGGCTCCATCATTAGCGGTGATAACGAAAATTGATGACGTTTAGCAAGAAATCTCGTTATCTCTTGAGAGAGCAAAACGCTTGCGTATTTATTTATTTATTTTTCCTTCCTCTCTTGCCTATTTCTATTTATTTATTTATTAATAATTATAAAATGAGATTTGGCAAGTGGAGTCGAGGTAAGAATCCAGGCCAGCTTTGACATTGACGTAAATTACTTGTCATATCCTCTAAATCGGTGAGGATGGAAGGGGGTGTTCGTTGTTTTGTTTTCTCGGGTGGGTTATCGATTTTGCCAAATTTTCGGTAATACAATAGCTGCTCGTCTAATTCCTTAGCGAATTCCCGGTCTCCTTATTCCACCCCCCAATTTCGGTATTTTTGCCTTTTTCGAAATGTGTCTCGTATCTGAGTTTGATACCTTAAAGGGATTAATTCAGGCCGCGGTTTCCTCACTTTTATGTGCATTCAAAGTGATTGTACTATCATAACGGCCGAATGGACACGTGGTTTCCTCTTCTCCCGCTCCCACGAAAAGTGGGACGCATATCTCGGTGATTTGCGTTACCTAAAGTCGCATATCTCGAGTTTTTCGTGCCAATTTTTTAGACTTCTATCTCTGTTCCTTGAGAGTGTTTACCTATATCACTCCTTTTGGTTTGATAATGTCACATACCAGAGAACTTAACGAGGAACTACACAAAGTAACACGCTCCTTGCCATTTTATGAATTTCTAGGTTGAATTGGGGGTTGATTGATAAACCAGAAATTCAAGGATTTCTTGATTTCTTGATTTATAGGGGCTAGTAGCCCAGCTATAAACATATTTTAGCAGTAGTCAACATGATGTTTGGTATTTTGCCCAAACACGTACCATTTTAGGCGTTCTCTCTCGGTGTTGTAACTGTTTTCCAAAAAGAGGAAAAGCCAAGAGGCCCTATTTATGTCCAGTGGAACTGTCTGTATGAATGAATCTGAAATTAGCTCGCAACCACAAACCACGAGCTTGACTATCGATTCGAATACCTGCCATCAAACCAACAGCCACACCAAAAAAAAAACCGAAAGGTGGTTGCACAGTTTCAACTTCAATCGCGCCTACAAATATTAAGTAACTAACAGAACATTTAAAGATGGCTTCCCAAAAGTAAATAAATTTTCAAAAAAATGTTTACATTGAATTTTTGGCAATTTTTATGTTCCCTTCGGTCAACGTGGTCCTTTAGTTTCGTTTCGAATAAAAAGACCCCCAGCGCCTCGGGAAATCCTTAGGACAAGATTTTCCTTGAGAAATCCAACCGGAAAACGGCCGACCAATGACCACAGCCACGGCAGCACGGTATTAATTACTATCAAGTTTAGCTTAATAATCATCAATTTCCGTTTCGTGTGGGAAGATAACCACCGGATGAACGGGTGAGGAGGAGAAGGAGAGGAAACGTTTAAGACGTTCGGATATTTATCAGTGAGACAGTTCTTGGTCACGTTTCTAAAATTCCGAAAGAATCCCTCGGATTCTACGACGAGGACATCCTAAAAACCGAATCAGGGTTTTGAAGGAAATTTTCCGAATTTTTGTATAAATTAATTATGATAATTTGTATCGCGATGAGGATTCAAGGCGAGGACATGATATAACCTCTTCCGCGGGATCCCTCACTCGTGACTTATAATTATAACACTCGAACATATATTTATAAAATTATGACGGTCGCCAAAACAAGCCAAAGAGAGTGTTTGAGTCTCGAGTTTTATTCCTTTTAATAAAAATGATATTTAAGCGTGGAAGCCTGTGCATTATTTATGAAATGAGCTCATGACGAAAGCGTGCATTATTTTTAAAGATATCTGTGATAAAATTGTGCATTACTTTTGAAAGAACTTCTTGATGAGTGTGGAATACATTTAAAAGATGTCTTTGATAAAATTGCATTACTTTTGAAGTGGTTGTAGAGATGATAAAGTGCAATACTTTTGAAAGAACGTCCTGAACTTATTGATGCGAGTGTTCACTATTTGGAAGATATTTTTAATGGAATTTTGCATTACTTTTCCAAGGAGTTCTTGTTGAAAGTGTGCAGTATTTTTGAAAGATTTTCCTGCAAGGATTGCATTACTATTGGAAGAAGTTCTTGTTAAAAGTGTGCAATACTTTTGAAATTGTGTGTCGTATAGTAGTTTGAAGGTGGCGTTTTGTAAACTTTTTTTGAGGGAACCATACGTCGTGATACCAAAGACCCAACTGTTTAAGCTCCAGTCGAAAGAAAGCTTTTGGAGTCGATAAAATCGATTTTAGCTTTTTTAGAAAGATTCGAATTAGACTATTATAGATAATAAATAAATAAATTTGGAGGCTAAAAGCTTTGAGACGAATTATTTGTTAGTGTAAACTCTAAGACAGTCACTCTAAGAACATGAGCCTAAGTCTAACTTGACTGTGAATGAAGTTCCTGTGGAAATTTCTTTTGGGGGCTAAAAGGCAGTGGAAAGAAAAATCTAAAAAGTAAGAAGGGCGGTACCCAAGAAAGCCAAAATGAAAATTTTAGAAAAGCTGTCGGCTCTCAAAATCGAGAGGGAAAAAATTTTTTTAGGTCGCACGAGCGAACACCGTCACGAAAGCCAATGATTGAGGTTCTCGATGGGGATATTAGACCCTCGGGATTAATTGGGACTTTTGCCTTGTTATTCAGAGAGAAGGCCAATAAAAGAAAAGTCGGTGATTCTGTTAAATTAACGTTCCACCAAAAGTTTAATTTGTCTAACCCCCTCTCTCTCTCCTCAGACCTGATGAAACTCACGAAAATGATAGAACAAAAGAGAGCAATGAGTTGGACACGTCGGGCGGGAGTCACGACGGAACCGAATCCAACCAAAGCAACGATAATTCTCATCAGCAATCGACTTTGTCCACATCTCATCCCTCACCGTCGTCTCTAGCCTCACCGGAATCCGCGGAACATGGAAGAAAGTCTGGTAAGTGCTTGAGCCCTCAGGTACCCCACTACCCACTGGGAGTAGAGCTTTTGACTCATGTGGTCTGTGGTCTTTTGTTTCAGTTGATTCTTCTCCGTCTCAGAGGAGAAAAATCGAACCAGTTCGACTGAGCACAGTGCAAAATTCTTTGATTCAACCCTCGGAGGTTGTCGTCTCGTTGAAGCCTGTTCTCACGGCGGAACCTGTTCTAACTCCTTTAGGTAAGACCGGAAGTAGTCTGTGGTGTCTCCAAAGGCCTTAGTTTTTGTAGATATATCAATTTTTTGTTTTCTGTTTTTCCCTTAGAACAAATAAGGGTTAAAGATGAAGAGATTAGAAAGGCACTTCTTGCGAAACAGCAACTCGTAGCCGATGTACTTCATGTTCCAAAAGAAGATTTTGATACGATTGCCGAAATCGCCGGTGAACCTTCCGTCGACAAGGAAGCGGCCGAACTCATTTTAGCTGCCGTTAATCAAGGTGAGTCGAAAAGGGGTGAATCTCCTTCATGGGTGGAAAAAAAAGTGTGCAATACTTTTGAAAGTTTTTTATTAATAAAAGTGTGCACTAGTTTTGAAAGAAATTCTAAAAGAACGGATGGGAAAATTTTGAAAAATGTTGGATCAAAGTGTGCAATTGAAGTTTCTTGTGCAATACTTTTGAAACTCATTCTAAATAGATAATAGTGTGCTTTACCTTTAAAAGTTTTTTAATGAAAGTGTGCACTACTTGTGAAAGAAATTATAGATGAACGTGTGAGAATATTTTGAAAGAAATTCTGGATCAAGGTGTGCAATACTTTTGAAAGCTTTTTGATAAAAGTGTGCAGTATTTTTGAAAGATAATCTGGATGAAAGTGCCCATTACTTTTGACAGAAGTTTTAGATGAAACTGCAGTATTTTTGATAAAAATTCTGGGTGAAAGTGTGCTCTACTTTTGAAAGAGTTTTCGACGGAAGTGTGCATAACTTTTGAAAGAAAGTCTTTATAAAAAGATATAAGCTATTATAGTCAGAAATTTGGTTTCATAATCCCCGGAGTGTGTTGTAGTTATCACTCCTGCGGAGGTTTCAGGTGTTGGAAGGGTTAACAGTCCCAAATTTTGATCTGGTTCTTAGAGTGTTGAATGGTGGTCGTGTCTTGATGGGCTTTCGTTCCGCCAGAGGAGGAAAGAGTTCGGGTTCGCTCTCAAATAACTTCCTTGTGATCTTCTATGAATAATTCATGTCAAAAATTGTGCACACTTGTAGGAAAGATTCTTTAGCATTAAATAAGCTTCTAAACGTAAGTCTAATTTGTGCCATAAAACTTCTTCAGCTAATCAGTTGGCTGCCGCTGTGAACGAAGCTCTCCGAGTTACCGAGGAAGAAGCCGTCACAATCACCTCTGAGGTATTACCCGGATATTCTCCAAGAGGGGGTCGACGAAAGACAAGACTGCCTGGAGTACCTGCACAGAAATTGCAAGGGATTTCAAACTCGTTGAATTTCCAGTTGACGCAGTTGTTGGTAAGCTTCCTCACCCCACCCCTCAACATCCACGACGAAGACGTTTATTCGTGGTCGTATTAATCGGTGTTTTGTTATCATTTCCGGTTTAGAAAATCGTTAAAGAGAGAGACGAAGAGCGAGAAATGTTGAGAAAAGAGCTTCAGCGATCCAGAGAACAAATCCACGTTCTTCACGAAGCTCATCGAAAGACCCGGAAAAGTCCGACGCATTTCAGACTCACAGAAGACGCAGCCGAAGAGTCTGGTAAGTGTGACGTAATGGTGATGTACCATCACTACCAACCGACACCACCATCACCATCACTGTTTGCTTTTCTGGTTTTTTGATTTGATTTTTTTTTGTAAAAATTTGGTTTTTTGGCTTTTGCACTTACTCAAAAATCTAAATGAGATTGTGGAAGGTGGTTTCACCCTTCAGCAATTGGCACTACTGTCGTATTCTGGATAGAAAATTTTTGTAAGAAAAGTGCAATTTAGACTGCAGAATTATTTATTTTGTTCGGTTTGGTTTATTTTATTTAGTTTTTGGTTTGTTGAAATTTGTTTTTGGTTCTTACTAACCACAACCTTCACACATCTCAGGTGATTTATCACGAGACCAAGTTACCGAATCTAATACCACAGTCGATGAGACGGTGACAAGTAACCCGGAACAGAATCAAGACGTTCAGGAGTCGAACCCAGATGCTGGTTCAGAGGTGAGTTTTCCCGGAAAAGTGGAAAATCCTTTCTTTTCTCTCTCGTCTTCTCATTGGAAGATGTGATCTCGATGTTTTGGCAGGTTTGTGCAGGATGACTGCACCCACACTGGTTTGTATTCTTCTGGGTGACTCTCCTCCCTCTCTCCTGTCTCACCTGCACCTAAGCACTTGAGTTGAAGCATGTTTAAGTTTCGTCACTGACTTGAGAAGAGAGGGAGAGAGAGTTGTAGGGTCAGTTCTTCCGAAGAAGTTGTTAAGTGATGCAGATTTTTATGAAGAATTCATTTCATAAATAGTGCACACTTGTAGGGAAAATTTGTTGGCTAAAAAGATTTCTTTTCGGCACGAAACATGATGCTTGAGACTGTGTTGAGATCAGGAATTGGAGATAACCGCGCCGAGGTCAAAGTGTGCATTACTTATGAAAGATATTGTTAGAAATTTGCATTATTTTTGATATAATTTAATTGTAGTGTGCAATAGTTTTGAAATGGACTCTGAAAATTTGCATTACTTTTAAAACGAATTTATTTTGAAAATGTGCATTACTTTTGAAATGAAATCATCTCGAGGGTGTGCATTACTTTTGAAATGGATTCACTGTGAGTGTGTGCAATACTTTTGAAATGAAGTCCTCTCTCGAGTGTGCAATATTTTTGAAATGAGTCTGTGGTGAGATTGTGCATTATTTTTGAAATAAATTCGTTATCAGAGTGTGCATTACTTTTGAAGTAGACTTACTATAAAAGGGAGGGCAAGTCTTTCTCAGAGAAAGATGAATTTTCGAGATTCTTCACAAGGCCAAGAGCCAGGAGAGTAGCCATCGCATAGCAAATGTAAGCAATGTGCAAGGGCCCACCAAAATGGGGTCTCTGGTCCTAGCTATAAAAATATACTAAGAAATAGTATATAAATAATATAACACATTACTACATGGGTAGTATATATGTAATGTAAATAGTAAAAACAAAGGGCCTCCGATCATGTTTACTCACGAGCCCAAAAATTCTAGCTACGCCACTGCCAAAGACTCCCTCTAAAGCTCACCGTCTTGAAGGATTTGCAGTGATGAAACTCACTTCCTCCAAGCACTCACATCTTGCAGTGATGAAACTACTCGAGAAGATTACTCTCACAGTTCGGTACCTGAAATCTAAACCTTTTCCAAGATGGCGGAAATCAAGAAAAAATTTATCAATCAACACACGACAGCGACGTTCAGTCCAAATTCTCATACAGAATGTTTTGTGTAACGTTTCAGGTGTTCGTTGACGCATTGTCGGGGGACATGGAAGCATTGGAAACGCAACCAGAGACATCGGAACCAGAAGAGGAAGAAGATCCTCCGATTTGAATTCAACCATATTTCGTTGTGAAATGTTCGGATTGATTGATTGATTGATTGTTTTATTATTATTTGTTGCGGATTTTGTCGCGGAACGGACACGAAAGAAGAGAGAGAGAGGCGACATTTATCAACTGTTGGGAACGTTCTATTTACTTTTCTCATTAATTTCCATAATTAATATTAAATCCGAGAGAGAAAGATATATATATATATACAGTATATAGGTAGGAATTCAGTACAGTAATAATTTCTTCGTGCGAATTCGGTCTTGACTGTTGGTTTTCTCATCATCATCAGCATCCAGCATCATCATCTTCCTCTCGGTGAGAGAAACGGAGAGGAGACACCCGTGTAACTGTCTTAATATAAATTTATACTAAATATTATCGAGTGACAATTTCCCCGTAGATGAAAATTTATTTTCTTTTTCGTTTTGTAAATAAGAGCAATTTTCTGTTCAGGTATTTGTTCTATCCTCCTTATAAGTGAGAGTTATTCAGTGGCGTATCTATTTTTTCATTTTTTTTTTGTTCATGTAATAATATTTTCGTAGATTGCTAGTCAAGTTAATGTTTTAATATCCGCAATGAAATCGCGTTAGTTTCGCTTCGAGTATTTTCCTCCATTTTTATTAATTGTTTATTAGGTTTTGATACGCCACTGATGGAGTTGTAAAACCTAAAAGTAGGCCCTACTCAGCTATGAGCCTGTGGTATCTATCGATCTGAAAGTCGGTGTAGATAATTTTTGTTTTTGTGTTGGGATGTCTAGCTAAGAGAAAAGTTAATCAGATCATTAAAGGTGTGCATTACTTTTGGAAGGAGTTACACATGTAGGTGTGCAATACTTTTGAAAGAACTTCTTGATGAGTGTACATTATTTTTGGAAGGAGTTCTTTATGAGTGTGTGCATTACTTTTAAAAGATATCTTTGATAAAATTGTGCATTATTTTTGAAAGGAATTCTTAATCAGTGTGTGCATTACTTTTGAAAGGAGTTTTTGAAAGTGTGCATTACTTTTGAAAAATATCTTTGACGAAATTGTGTATTACTTTTGGAAGGAGCTCAGATGTAAGTGTGCAATACTTTTGAAAGAACTCCTTGATGAGTGTGCATTATTTTTGAAAGGAATTCTCGATCAGTGTGTGCATTATTTTTGAAATAGTGTATCATCTTGTGGTTGAAGGTGGAGTTTTGAAAGAGTTTGTCCTGAGGGAACTATCCCGCCCCTTAACCCAAGGCAGTTTAAGGCCCAACTGTTTAACCGCCATAAAGCTCCAGTTGAAAGAAAGCTTTTGGAGTCGATGAAATCAATTTCTAGTTGTCAGAAATATTCAGATCACAAATTATTATCGATAAATAAATAAATTTAAAAGCTTTGAGAAGAGTTATTTGTTAATCAAAACCCTGTCTTAGACACTCAGAACTAGACTCTAAGTCTGAATCTGTTATCCGAATCTAAAGCTCAGCTTGCTTGACTGTTTAACAGTCACAATCAAAACCTTAAAAAATCAAAAACCACCCTATGAGGGGGTGTGTCAAACCCAAACATCAATATTTATTAATTAATAAGATTATTTAAATAAGTTATGTAAGCTGTTCTCTTCTGTCTCTGTTCCTTTTCCGTTCTTCAGTGTTGTGGTACTGTCCATCAGTCACCATCTCCAAACACACATAACTTGATTCGATTCGATCTTACTCTCCAACCCTATCAAAGATCAAACACACACAGCTCATACAGTAGACAGTATACTAAACCAATTTCATCACAAAACCGGAAGTCAGCAACAAATCTGTCTACCAAGGTGACAAAACTCCACCTCCAACTCGGCCTACTTTTAAGGTTTTCTTGTAAGTAACGTGTGTGCCTGTAATCGATGTAGCCGAAGATGTTATACAGTGTTCACCATCATTAAGCGAAAACATAAATTAATAATTATTTTTAACGTTCCTCATTTATATTATTATAATTATAATTATTATTATTATTTTTTAATGTGAAAATCGAAACCGACGAATTTATACCCCAAACAAGCTTCGGTTACAACGCATTAGTTGTATGTGTTATAAATATATAAATAAATAAATAAATACATAACGTTCCTTGGTTTCGATTAATAATATATTTTTTTAGACCAAAAACGTTAGGAAATTTTTTTTCTTTTATATAAATTTTAGTGTTCTATTAAGGCTATTGGTCTAAGTGTTGTGATTCCTCTTCAAGTTGTCGATTTGAGGTTTGAATGTTTGGTCGGCTGCGGGGACAAAGTTGAAGACAAACTTGACCTAATGTACCCTTTGGGAGGTTATACACTTTTGTTTTTCAAAGGTTGGTAGTTGAACGATTGATTGGTTTGGCTAAAGGGATGGAAAGTTAAGTTTTGGGTTGTTTTAGTCATTTTTGATTAGTTTATGGGTTACAAGAGCGGAATGTTGAGTCGAGTTCTGATTTTTGGAATTGATTCGTGGACATTTAATTGGAAAAGTGTGCATTACTTTTGAAAGAAGTTCCTGGTGGAAGCGTGCATTATTTTGGGAAGGAGTTGTCGATGAGAGTTGTCGTGCACTATTTTGGGAGAGTTTCTTGATGAGAGCGTGCACTACTTTGGAAAAAAATTTTCGATGAAATTGTGCATCACTTTTGAAAGGACTTCTTGATAAGGGTGTGCATTACTTTTGGAAGAAATTGTCGTTAAAAGGGTGAACTATTTTTGGAAATAATTCTTGTTGAAAGTGTGCAATACTTTTGATAGAACTTCTTGATAAAAGTGTGCAACACTATTGAAAGAGAATTTTGATAGAATCGTCTATTATGTTTGGAAGAAGTTTATTTTTAAAAGCGTGCACTATTTTTGAAGAAGATCTCGTTAGAAGTGTGCATTACTTTTGGAAGAAGTTCTTGATCAGTGTGTGCTGTACTTTTGAAAAACATTTTGATAGAATCGTCCATTACTTTCGGAAGGATTTGCCCATAAAATGTCCACCACCTTTGGAAGGAATCCTTGACAAAAGTGTGCATTACTTATGAAATAACCCATCTCACCGTACAGTTGAGAAGTTGAGTCCTCGAATATGAATTCATGAGTAAATCGTTTGAACTTTCACAACCACCGATTTGTCTATTCCAACCCTTCAACCCCTAAATCTTAGACCCTGCTCACTTTTCCACTTAACAACCCACCCCAAAGCCACAACTACAACTTACTGTAACATATTGGAACAAATTGTAGTCAACCGGAAAATGAAAATAACAATTATCTACCGCCAGTCACTCTATCTTCTACTTATAATACCACTCATTCATCTTATCTGGTGCTCTGTCCACTTCTAGATATATCTACAGACCATATACCATCTTCAAACTCCAAAGTATAAGACGTCGATCTGTTTCCTGGATAACAAACCCAACTCAAAACCACACAATTTCCGGTTAGGTACAGTATACAGTTAACGAAGGGACTTTTAAAAGATTCTGAACAAATTATCTAGTATGTGATTGTTTCCGGTGTATCTACTCACTTTCGGTGGTAACCTAATTTGATTAGCCCCACCCACAAACCAAAACTCATCTCAGACAGTTTGAAGAACAGAATCCAGCACTTAGACCATATTTATACAAATGAATTTACTAAAATTCGCGCTTTTTTTCTCTGTATAAAACAAGAAAAATCGTTTAACAAAAGCAAAGAAATTGAACACGAAAATCTAGACATACAGTATAAATGTTTTCATTCATTCACTGATTAACTACCAGACGTTTCAGTACAAAAATTTTTCTCTTCGGAAACCAATTCAAGGTACAGTCGGTGCCTAAAAATCTATTCACATTCCGTCTCGTGAATTCAAAAACCCGAATTTATCTACCCCCCAACTACTTTATTTATTTATCTAACACAAAACAGTTTATCTAATCCGTTTTTTTTGCTCTGGTAGATAATCTAGTTGAGTTTCCGAACAAACGAATATGAATTTGTGATCACATAACTGGATTCAAAACGCATTTAAAGGATGTAACAATAAATTAATTGAATTGATTCTGATTCCCTGAGAGAATTATCTTTGAATTGATAGATAAATAAATCAGTTTATGATGTTCGGAGTGGACAAAATCTCTGTATAAATTGATCGATCCAGTGTTTATCAATCGTGTACCAAATTGTATATTGTAATCGTTGAATGAGCGGAAATAAATTTCGATTCGATTCAAAAGAAGAGAAATCAATAATTAGCAGATAAATAATGTGAGGAATAATTTTTATTAAAGATGATATATATACATAGGTGTAAAATAGATAAAAGAAGGTGAGGAAACTGAAGTACTTCCATTTTTTAGCCAATTTCGAGAGGATTTTGCACCTGTTTTAATTTAGGTACCCAACAAATTGTGTATATAGGTTTATTGTACAATGAAGAAGAACAATTTTGTCTTTTGTTTTATGAAGATAAGAGGAAGAAGAAGAAGAAGATAAAAGAGAAAACTGATTTTTATTTTTACTCTTTCTACCAACCCCCCCTGTATGTAAGCTTACGAATAATATGTGTAAATTAGATTTCAGAATATAAGTCTCCAAACTTAGACTGATTGTGTCTTTATTTATCTGATAGACTGTACCTGTGTTAGTTTTATAAACGATTTTGGCTTACCCACACTAATTTTGACGGTTGTTTTGAAAGTGGTCTAAGTCCATCTATCTTGAAGTTTAGATTTTTAAGGTGACAATCCGCGTGTTGAGTATACCCATTTACACTACTGACCTCTGGTGTGCGAACTTTTTGGTTTTATACTCAACGCCATAAGCTAAGTATAATCTCAAAGTGTAGGTAACCATTTGAACAGTCCCAAATTTTCCATAAGTTTATTATGAGGGAAGACTTGTGGTTTCTGGCAGCTCCATGATCGTTTCCGGCTTACCTGCTGAAACCTGCGTTGAGTTTGGTTTTGATTTCCTTGAATGAAGTTTTCAACTGTCAAGGTACAGTGGTTCAAGAAGTTTCTGATTTTTCTCAGCACTCTTTGGATGGTTACTTTTGTCTAAAAACGTTTACAATACAGTGATAATCCCATGGAATGGGAAACACTGGCTGAATATGAAAGATGTATATACAGTAAGCAAACTAGGAATATACTAATCGAAAATAAGGGAGAGGAGGGTAAGAAGCCCCAAAATTGAGTGCACCAAATTTAACTAATTACCCACACTAATCTTGACGGTTATTTTGAAAGTGGCCTAAGTCCATCTACCTTGAAATTTAGATTTTTAACGGTTTGTGTTTCAGTGAGTGTAAAAATGTACAGTGAAAATCCGCGTGTTGAGTAGACTTGTTTACACTGACCTCTGGTGTGCGAAATTTTTGGTTTTATACTCATCGCCATAAGCTAAGTATAATCTCAAAGTGTGTAGGTAACCATTTGAACAGTCCCAAATTTTCCATAAGTTTATTATGAGAAGACTTGTGGTTCCTGGCAGCTCCGTGATGGTTTCCGGCTTACTTGCTGAAACCTGCGTTGAGTTTGGTTTTGATTTCCTTGAATGAAGTTTTCAACTGTCAAGGTACAGTGGTTCAAGAAGTTTCTGGTTTGCTCTTCTCCCAAAAATTTAACCCATCCAAGAGTCCCAGCAGTTTTTCTTGTTAAAATTCTTTTTGTTCTTCTTCTTGAAACTTTTTTTCTCAGCACTCTTTGGATGGTTTCTTTTGTCTAAAAACTTTTCCACTGAAGCAGTTAATTTTGCGCACTCAATTTTGGGGTTTCTTGCTCTCTTTTCCCGTATTTTCAATAAGTGTATTCCTAGTTTGTTTACTGTATACACATCTGTCATCTTCACCCAGTGCTTCCTATTCCATGTTATCATTGCACCCAACACTGTCTTTCGCCTCCTCCAATACTCTACTTTTATACTGTTTTTACTTCCGACCACACTTTCCCTACCTTGGGGGATGCGAGATAATCAAACCGATAACGAGTCCAGAGGGAGGCTGGGTGTGATGATAACCCAATGGAATGGGAAACACTGGCTGAAGATGAAAGATGTCCTATATATACAGTAAACAAACTAGGAATATACTAATCGAAAATAACGGCGTGACAGGCTGAAGTTTAGCATTGCTGACACTCATAGTAACGGGCACGACACTCTCGAAGCACACAATTGGGAGTGTTGCTGTCAACCATGTCGCCGTCATGAATGTTGAAGAAGCTACACCAATTCCTTCCTTCGTCCCTGATTGTATTTGTGTTTAGTTTTCCAGAAGATTTGTTGTAAATAAATCATTGGACTGTCCTGATAAGTACAAACACTATCTCATCCAAATGACCAGTCACTTTGCTTAAAATTCCTTCCCCAAAATGGAGGATTGGGATTGGTCGAAGAGGTTGTTTCAGGTACGTAAGATTCTCACCATCTAGACAGCTTTAAAGGGTTGACGACCCCAAAGACCTAGAGCTAAACCTATACCTAAGCTATACTCCAAAGTTTGCTGTTTGAGCTTTGTTTAGGCCCGCATCAAATTGATTAGGTTCTTGTTTTATGTAACACGACCTTGTTCTCGATTACACCCCCAGTTATTCCCGGGGAAACTTGAATAAAATTTGACATGAGTGTTTGGACTCGTTGGAAACTTGTATTTAAAGAAAATGGAAAATTTTTCCCTCGAGGCTCTAAGTTGAAATGTTCTAACACAAATTGAAGTGCTCACGGCTTTCAGTTTCTTTGTGAAGTCTGTTAGTTCTGTAATCTTTCCCTCCTCCACGTCCTCTATTGATACTGGTTAATGTGTTTCTTTGTCATGCGTTTCTTACTCTCTGTCTATGTAAATTAGTTCCATTTTCTAAAGGAACTTTCCTTCGCGGTTTTAGTTTCAATTTATTTCCTCCAGACTGCTATCGAATTGAATAAGTCTTCACTTCAAAGATGGGTTAAGTCGGAAGTGTACCTACCTTAAAATGGGTTAAAGATGAAACCCAGAGAAGTGCGCACGCATCTGACTGTATGTCAATAGGTAATGAGGAGCCTAGGTTCACTTGACCCCCATCAGTCTTGGAATATTGGAGAAAGAAATGACTCATGTCGCAATATTATTATAATATAGTGCTTATTGGTGTTCCTGTCTCATCCGTTTCCGCTGCAATTGATTCATTTTGATTAGGTTAGGCGAGGTAAGTATTTAGGCTTAGTTTAGTTTAGTTTAGGTCGTATTTGTTCATTTGTGATTGTGTTGAATAGTTTTCCGCAAAGTAGGTTCTGTGATTGTACGAATCGCTGACTACTTGGTTGTCCATATGTTTGTTTAAGTGGCTGTAGTGTTATCCTATCGCCACACGATTCGCTGTTTTGTTATTTTATATACAGTAACCGAGGTAGAGAGGGTCCAACTATTTTTCCAACCAACCTACCCTTTCTCCTCTACATCTGAGGGTTGCATACTTAGGAGAAAACACCCAACAGCATGTTACAGTAGAGTAAAAAGGTTTGTTTTTGGGTTTTATACAGAAGTTATCTCTAAGAAACTTTCTCTATCAGTTACAATTATATACATAATAAAATGAAATGGATAGGACACCTGACGAGAACACAACCTAAAAGGTGGACTAAATATCACAATATGGACACCAACTCTGAGTCTAGAAAGGAGGGTAAGCAAAAAAGAGGTGAAAGAATGACCTCAATAATCTGACCTGATTGAAGGATGACCTAGTTACTGACAACAGATAGTGGATTAAGTGTAGAGACAAAGAATACTGGAAAAGCAATGGCGGGGCTCTTGTCCAGTCTCTTAGGTCTGATTGCTGAAGATTTGGGGACAGAAGAAAAGCGTGAGGATGAGTGCAAAAATTAAGAAAAATAAGTGAACAAAGTATTTTCGAAATTTAAATTTTAAATAAGCTTCCCATAGAGTAAGAAACCGGAAGTGTTCCAGGAATTCCGATTCGAGAGGCAGTGGTTGTACTCACTGGAGAAGGCGAGTACCAAATGGTAACCGGTATCGAAGAGTATGTTTGTCATTATTGTCCAAAGTTTTTATAACCAGCGTATAATTTTAATCCAGTGTAACCACGATCAATATCTATATTAAAAATCAATATATAGGTCATATTAATATATAATATAGGTCTGTGGTGTTGTGGTTAAGTGCCAGACTAAGAAGTTATAGGCGCGAGTTCAAATCCTCCTCCCATATCCTGTTATACCCAAAAAGTGTGTAAACCAGAGTCAAAACCCAACTACAACTATATACTGTATAAGTATAATATATAATATACGTCATTATATATTTAAACAATAATTCTAACTTTTAACAATAATAGAAATTTATTCTTCTAGGATTAAAACTAGATAAAGAGGGAAAACGCCTCTCACGTTTGCGAAAGTTATTTCAAATAAAAATTCCACACAGATAATTATTATCTAGCAGATAATGAAGAAAGGAAATCAAAATTAGTGCGAAAAATTTATTATGTAGTTGTAGAAATAGAAGCGGGGAAACTATTTTTCATCCTTTAACTACTCTCTATGAAAAGCGTGACCTTGAAGAATATTTTTTTGCCATAGCAACAGCAACGACATTCTTGAACTTGAAGAGAGAGAACGGGGAAGACGGGGGAGGGGGAGAGACGGCAGGAAAAAATTCAACAGGTATTGTCAACCAGGGGGGAGGAAAACTAAGAGAGCTTGTAAATAAAACAAATTAACGAACGGAGTAGTGGAAATGCATGAACGACAGACAGAACGTTGTGTAGATTTAGAGGAGAGAGAGAGAGAGAGAAGAATGATGTAGGATAACGGGAGAGAGAGAAAGAGGAAGAGAGAGAGAGAGAGAGAGACTTTGAACTTCTGGAAGGGAATTGGAGTTGGTCCAGGGAGAGTCTGAAAACACGTTCGAAGCGTTGAAAGCCAGCGCGGCTCCAGTGCCGACAACAAACTCGAACCAGATGGACGTTCGCCGCGTTTCGCGTTCAAACGTTCGCAATTCGTTCGCGTTGTGGATTTTCACTTAGATTTTTCTCTCCGGAAAATTTTCCTGCCTTTTTTGAGGAGTTTCTCATCCTGAGGGAAATTATTTTCTAAAACAAAAAGTGTTCGGACGAGATTTGTTGCGCTGTTGGTGTCACAGTGATCAAGTTAGTGAGACGGAAAGACCCACGTTCGGGGTCAAACTGATTTTTTGTGTATGTGTGCGAGTGCGAGTGTGTGAGGGCTTAAATTTGACTACAACAACAACAGCAGCAGGAGGAAAAAAATTAGTTCAGCCATGATAAATTTCCTTTCAGCTTTTCCATTTTGAATTTCATCCCTTTGACAGGTTTTTCCCCCCGGATTTTGAATAAGGGTGGAAAATTTTTAAAGGTTGGTTGGATTTTTATTTTTAAGACAGAATCAAATTTTCATTTTGTGAGAGAAAGCGCTTCAACCCTTCCTCCCCGAAAAACAACCCCCATCCCTCTTCCTTTCGTAGAAATTCGAAAATAACGTCGGAACAGGTAAAAATAGAAAATTTTCATTTCGCATAACTAAACCCACCCAACAAAACGTTGAATGAATGAACTGTTTGGCCTTTTTTTATGCGATTCTAATATAAAAGAAATTTTAATTTAAATTTATCCATCAGCAATGGTCACTGTGACCCGCATTCCTCCCCACCTCTCAGTTTCTACTTTTGAAAACATTTCAACTCAAAGTTCTGTTTGACTAGTCGACTTTGTTTACACTAAAACCTAGATATATCTGTATAGATATCTACATAAAATATTACTAAAATGTGCATTATTTATGAAACGATTTTTTTGCCAAGAGTGTGCACTACTTTTGAAACAGTACAAATTATTAACAAATAAAGGGTTCATAAACATGTTTCTCGTCATTCATAAATTATCTCTTTAATTATCTATGTAAACCATATCTGTGTAAATTATTTATTGATTCTTTTTTTTTACGCGGTGTTTACGAATTCACATTTATAATCGTAACTGTGCAGTATTTATGAATTGAAGTTGAACTTTTCGAAATATTTATTTTATCTACAAGCTCAAAATGGTGCTTTAGCTATGAAATGAATTTTTTATTAAATAACTATGAAGTAAATTATCTAATGGTTATTAACCTCTATATAATAATTAATCTAACCTAATGAAAGTGTGCAGTACTTATGAAAGAAGTTGTTGCTCAGAGTGTGAATTACATAAACACGTTTTCATCAGTCATAAATTATCTCTTTAATTATCTACGTAAACCCTATAACAGATGTAATTATTTAATGTGTAGATTATTGTTTTATTGATAGTGTGTAGATAATGTATTATTCAATGTGTAGAATGTTTATTGATTTTTTTTACGCGGTGGTGCTTACAAATTCAAAATTATAATCGTAACTGTGCAGGTACTTACGAATTGGAGTTGAGCTTTTTGAAATGTTTCTTTTATCTACAAGCTCAAAATGGTGCTTTAGCTATGAAATGATTTTTAATTCAATATACAAATATGTAATAATTAATCTAACCTAATGAAAGTGTGCAATACTTATGAAAGAAGTTGTTGCTCAGAGACTATGAATTATTTAGAAATATAATGCTTATGACAGTGAACCACAAAATAAATTATCTTTGTACCATTATTATTTATTTACGTACACAAAACTATTATCTATAATTCTATTTTTTGCGCTATAACCCATTATCTTGATTAAAATAGTTATTAACTTATTAATTAATAACAATTTTATTAAACCATAACAATAACTGCAGTTCTTTGTAGTTTGAGATTTATCTAACAGTAATGATGCTAATTAAAGTGTTCAGTACGAATTATTCGGAAAATTATCTGATCGTCAGCTTGCTAATAATCAAGAATTATCTATAAGGTTATTTCTAGTTAAGGCTGTGCATTACTTCTGAAATGAGAAATTGTTTGATGTTGGAGTTCTATCTAAAAATGAATCTTTGGCGGAGTGTGGATTTCATATAAATTAAATCAGTACGGTTATCTGTTTAAATTGTTTTGGCGTAGATAATTTTCTATAAATACTGGCACAAAGATAATTCAATAGTTTGAGTTTCAAAAATCCGTTTTTGACCCTTTTTGGGGTATAACAGGACACTGGAGGAGGATTTGAGCTCGCGACTATAACTTCTTAGTCTGGCACTTAACCACTACACCACAGACCTCCCCGTTTGTGCAATATTTATGAAATATCTTGTTGTTAAGAGTGTGCATTACTTCTGAAATGAAATATCTCGAGAGAGTGTGAATTAGTTAAAAATTGAAATGTCCGTGACAGAAGTTCATCTAAAGTTATCTAGGCGTATCAAGTTGTCTATTTAGATTATCTAGTTGTCTTTTGTGAATGATGACTCAATGTATTTTTTTATTTTGTCTATACAGTTATCTACGTAAATTGCGTCCGTGTAGAATATTTGTTTTGTCTTTTTTTACGCGGTGTAAACAGAAATTTAAAATGTTGGTTAAGAGCGTGCTGTATATATGTATGAATTGAGCTCTGATGAAATTTATTGATGACACGAAGTACCTGTCAAAGTGTGCAGTACTTATGAAATGAATTTTGCTAAAAGAAAGTGTGCAATAATTATGAAATAAGCCTTTTTTGAAAGTGCTTAAAATGTATTGTCCATCAGATAGTGCGATAGATATGAATAAAGTCTTTATAACGTGTGCATTATTTATGAAACAAGAAAGAGTTTGCGTTTTGGAAATTCATTGCTTACTCGACAACAGCGATGATGTCCTTTTTCTGTCGTTCAAATTTTCTTCGACCCAGTTTTGGGAAAAACTCCAAACCACCGTACCCCAGGCCTAATTGATTATATTCATTCAGTTAGGGGTGGGATGTGGAAGGGCAACTTTGCTTCATAATTCCAACCCCCAGCCAACCAATCACCCCCGCTTCTTCAGCCCCCAAATTTTTTGGGCGGGAGGGCATAATTAAAAGCCGCAATTATCCAAATGGTCAGAAGAGATCTTTCTCATACAGTATGTGCTGCTTATTGACGTGTTATTAAAATTTCATTTTGTCCCAAATCGAGTTCGATTTATTTCCCTGTCCTCCCAGAAAAATTTTTGGGAAAATTGGGGAACAGATGAGAAGGGGAGGGGGGTAAGCGGGGACACGGTCCGCGCCAAAAATTCCAAAATAATTGCCTTACGAAATCGTTATAACGTGGGAAAATGAATTTCCTATTGTTTTAGATTATAACTTTATAATTTATCGAATGCAATCGAAATTATTTATGCATTATATATAATAATAATATTGATGATGATGATGATGATGATAACCGGGAGAGGGGGCAGGGGGCAGGGAAAGAGGCGGGATGGAGTTTTCGGACGAAGTAAAATGAAATTTCACCGACTAAAGGCTGAATTAATTGCTTCGTTTTAAATTAATGGAAGCGTGAGGAGGTGAGGAGGAGAGGTGGAAAATGGAGGAGGGTTTTCCTCTCTCCTGTAGCCCTATTTTTATTAACCTCTCTCTTTTTTTTTATTATTTATTTGCTTTTTATTAAATTTTTTCCCGCTCTCGAATTGCTGTAGAATGATAAAAACTGATTGATGGCTACTTCGAATGCGGTCGAATATAAACCCGGAGAAAGGGAGTCGGAGAGAGAGAGAAAGTTCGGTCGGTCCGCTTAATAATAATAATAATGATGATGATGATAATAAGAGTTTCCCGGGGCCCTTTTTCGGAAATTAGTTTAGCAAAGATAATTGAGGATTTTCGCTGTCGGTCGTGTCACCCGAAATAAAACGATTTTGATTGATTTCTCAGTTTTTGGAATGAATTGTTCGAACGAGTCCTTTATTTATTTATTTATCTACTTATTGCTGTAGCGTAGGTCGACGGCCTGTGTCACAAATGTCAATCGTTTCCAAGGCCCTTATCTTTATTAAAACACATCTTCGACACTCCTCCAAATTGTAATTGGAAAATTAATTTCATAAGTATTGCACACTTTCATGAGTATTTCGAGTCATGCATAATATATAATTCGATACGATTATTTTTGTTAATAATATACCCCTTCAATCCAAATTTTGAGTTCTCGTTAAGACCGCATAAAAAAAGTCAAATAGATAATCTGTAAGTTAGTTACCGTGACAAATAAAATAATTAAACAAAAATAAAACAAACCAACAAAAATAATCAAATACTTATATTATAATATATTATATTAATAGCTAACCCCCACAGCCTGCTCTAAATCTAATGTGATTCCAGGCTACAATATAATTATATATAATATATAAAAACTTCTACAAGACATATCTATGTTTGATGTTTATGTTGTGGCGACTCACTATAATATAAATAAATTAAAGTAAAAGTAATAAATAAATGTACAAACAAGCAAATAAAGTTAAACGTAAATTACAGTATAATATAGGTGGGCAATCTTTTTAATCAACGGGCCAATTTAAATTTGAAAATTGTTTGGCGGGCCACAATAACAATAAATACAATAAGTATAAGTATAGATAAATTAATACCAGAAATATATGAAGTTTATTTTATTATTAGTAACAAAAGTAATATCAATACCGAAAATATTAATAAAACGACTATACTACAATGCAGATAATAGACATAATATACGGCGGAGATTAATAAATAGATAAATAAATTAAACAAAATTTAAACTTAGACTATAAGTTAAATTAAAATATAAATTTATAATATCAAATGACTGAATAATATTTATAATGTTAGTTAATACACAAAATATATTAGGTTATACATAGGTGATACATAAAATATATAGGTTAAATATACAAATAAATAATAAATAGCTATACAGAACAAAAGTGAATATACTAGGCCTACAGTGAGTCAAATATACACTCACGTAAAATATGAGTTAGTTCTCACGACTAAATAAATAAATACATAAACCAATAAATATATATTTAAACAAACAAATTAAAAGTTTAATAATAAATTGGTATATTTAATATTATAATTCAATAGTATATACTGTAAATAAGCAAACAAAAAATATAAATAGATCAATAACTCGAATAAGTTTTAATAAAACTTGGCTTTCTTTAGAAAGAAAGTGAGAGTGAAGGTTGGAACAGGGGCGGAAGCGGGAAGGAAGAAAGCTGAATATGGTTAACCGGTTCTTAAGAAATTTCTTTTTTTAACTTTATAAATCCAATTTATATTAGGTGTTATTTGAGAGAGAAAAAAAGTTTATAAATCTTATAAAACTTTTATAAAATTTGAAAAATTTGTTTGAAAATCATGACCACCCAACCCACCGAAGTGCTTCTTCTTTTTCTTCTTCCAGTTCTTTTTTGGTGTTTTCCTCACTTTTGATAACTTTCCTTTTAGCCTTTCAACAGGAATTTGTATATTTATACTGCCCGGCTTTTCTTTTTTTGTTTGATGTTGCTTTCATTTTCCGTCCTGTTGTTTAATCAAACTGCTGCCAGATTTTGTTCTTTTGGATTAAAAATGTTTTATTGTGTAGAGGGTGTGCCATCATTGGAAATAAATTTGGCGACATAATGAAGCATCGGGAACGGGTTTATAAGATCCGCTCCTGATTTAGAATCCTACAGCAATGTGTAAGAAGGTCCTTGTGAGTGTATCAAAGTTCGGAGAGTGAGTCCAACCTTGATGTGAAATCAGATCAGACGTCAAACAGCCACGACACAGACGAATGTCAACGCGGTATAAATCATTGTAAGATCTTAGATCAGGAGCGTATCTTAGAAACGCTTTTCAACTCTTCAGTACGTCACCTTGTTCAGTGTAGATGGATACAGTCAAACCTTCTATCAAACGTTTTGTTTTTGTGCGTTAAGAAACTAAATACAAGCGAATCTCTTATTTCAAAAGTAATGCACACTTTCATGACGTTTTCATTTCATAAATAATGCACACTTTGTCGTAGAAATCAAATCAATATCCTCCAGATGTTTTATTAAAGAACTACATGAGTATTTGGTTCTGCAGTCCGTTTAGGTTTGACCTAGATTCTACCTAGAAATTTTTATTTCTGGTTATTATTTGGTGTTTCTTTATTAACTTCTGTTGCTGTTGCATTCTGGGTTTCTTCTTTGTTTGGATTCGGGTTCTTTCAATTTCGAATAGATTTACCCAAAACTTTTGTTAATCGAATCTGATTTTCTGTGATAATCAAGTGAAGTCCTAAGAAACAACGACAGCATGATAGATTTAAAAATTACTGTCGTTTGCTGTTTCGAACGTAATATTTCACGACTCTTAATCCTGCGTTGGGAAGATTGTTTAGATTGAAATCGCGGGATTCTTTCCTCCGTTTTCTATTCTTCTTCTGAAAGAATGTTTTCTTCCACAGCTTTTTGAAAAAACCTGTCGGAGAGAGAAAAAGTAGAAGAAAATCACTACGAACCGCATACAAAATCAATCGGACGGATTGTAATTTGTAGTTTGTAGTTTTCCCCAAAGTCCTCGCAAGCTTTCAAGCTCTCGTACCAACGGGACCTGACCTCGTGGTCCATTATCTATCTCTGCAGTCGAATTGCATTCTTCTATTTTTGTTGGTAACTCAATTACAACTTCAATCCAGTTCTAAGTGATTCTCGTTTGGGAAACTTCTCTAAATCTCGGGAAATCCTATTTCCCTCTCTCTCTCTCTTTGGAGTTTTATATTTTCAGACTTTTCATTTCCACAATCGAAATGAAAAGAAGGCTGGAAAAAGAAAATGTTGTGCTCGTGGTGAAAATCATTTGTCTTTCCCTCTTTCTCCCTCTGGCCCACTATAAGTTTCCAGCCGCGCCTACAAATGATTTTCCTTGCAAATAACCGAACACAGAGAGAGGGAAAAAAGAGGAAAAAGGAAAATATGAAAAGTATATCTTTTGATGTTGGCAGGAAGAGAAATGTCAAAATGTTTTTACTTCTTTTTGAAAAGAGGAAAGCAGAAACCGGAAAATAAGAAACCAAAAAAATTATTATTATTATTTTTGAGAAAAATTCTCCAGAATTCAAAAAGGAGACGAGAGAGGAGGCGAGGGACGGGAGGAAGTGCTGGAAAGAAGACGGAAAGGTGGGGTGGGGGTATATAATTCAAATTCAAATCTGAAATTTTCCCAACAAAAATGAAAACCGTTCGGCGGGTGGGGCGGGGGTAAAGCAGGATAGTTTCCATTGATTATAATTTAATGGCGAAGCTTTTCATTCATCAAGTTTTTCAACTCACTTCACCCAACCATCCCCCACCACCACCGCCTCTGCCCCAACAGCGACCAAAACACGATTCCCTGCTTTTCCGTTCCTGACAATTTTTGTTTTCGTTCGGGGTTGACATTTTCCTTCTTCCTCCACCTCCTTCTGGAGAATTGATTTTCGAAAAATGAAATGTTTCTTAAAATATGAAAAAGGAACGGGGGAGGGGTGGGACGGTGGAAGGGAGAAAGGAGATGAAAGGAGGAGGACGGGATGCAATTTTGTTGATTTTGAAAGGAGGATTTCACGCCACAAGTTTCCTCTTCTGGGAGAGAGAAAGAGGAAAGAAAGGAATTTAAGGAAGAAACTGGCGGAGGGTGGATTCTGTAGAGATGACTTCCTGCTTTTTGGGAAAAGAATCAGTCCCGAAATCTTCTTCTCCTTTTTTTTTTATTTCTATTTCCTTAATTTTAGTCTCAGACTTAATGGTCGTCTTTTCATTTTTGCTTTTGTGTTTCTCAACTCTTTTCTTTTGCTTCCCTTTTCTTTCTTTGTCATTAAAATGTTCAAAATCTTTTTTCCCAAAGTCATACTATCAGAGAAACAAATCTGAAAGAGGCTGACGATTGTTAGAGGTAGAACATGTTTAAAAAGACCACAGCTCCCTTGACACCGACCGAAATTATAGTTACAGTTGAGTTTGAATCCCGTTTTTCACTCTTTTTGGGTATAACAGGATACGGGAGAGGATTTTAGCTCGCCACTATAACATCTTTGTCTGACGCTGGAACCACTACACCACAGACCTCCCGCATACCGACCGAAATTGTGTCAGAGGATCGTTGTGGATGTATACTGTGAAGCAAAACCGAAGGAATATTCTCGAAATAAAATTTTAAAAATGTCGACTAAGGAAAACAAGGAAAATAACAGCGACAAGCTTAAACTCCATGACACCATTTTCAAATCAAAATCGATAAATGAAATAACTAATTAAATTCTATTTCAATTAATAAAAGTCAATTTAATTTATTCATTCCTTTGTTGAAAAGTTTTCCCAGCCTGAAAGGAAAACGTGTTTTCTCCGAGACATTCTAAATCCGTTCTCAAAGGTTTTTTTTTCTTCTCTCCTTTTTTAACATTCATGGAAATTCACTTTTGGGCTTCGCCTCCAGAACCTCCACCCCCACACCACCCCCATCCACTCCTTCCATTTTTCCGTTCAATTTAATAAAAAAATTTTTCACCACGATTTTCCGATTTCCCAACTTTCACGACCTTTTTCCGGGGGATGAAAATCTCAAATTCAAATCTTTGATTCAAAAGCAGTCGAAGAAGAGAGAACCGGAGGGGTGGGGTTGGAAAATTTTTTAAAGTAAGCAACCCACCAAACGTTTGAGGCCATATACAGTGTTTAGAGTTTCATAGTAGACACGGTAGAGACAAGTACAAGTACCAACACAACCCAAATACTACACTGTAGCTCTTATTAAGGTGTTCATACTGCTAACCTCAAGTTTATCCTTTGAAAGTTTGAGGGAACTGAATTGAATCGAACCAGACCACCTCGTCCAGGTGAAGTTTCACTTTGCCAAGGACAATCCACCCCCAATTACCCCTTGATTATAGCTGGATCCTCCCTTAAATAAGAACTACAGCTCAACATAATCAAGCTGTGGAGCACCCACAGGAGTGGTAAACTCTTTAGAAGACACTCCTTCAGAAAACCTCGATTCCCAAACCAAAATCATATCCAGGACGGTCCTACTAAAAAAGAAAATCTCTCAGATCACAAAACTACGACATCAGAGTTCCCAACTCGATAGTAGGTACGGTATATATACCAAACAGACACCTAATAGAATGAAACTCAAGATCAAAAATATCAAAATAAATTATAAACTATTTGAGTATAAAATCTAGTATAAACGAATATTTTATTTATTCCACGCTATAGACAACAAAAGTAAGATTAGGTGACAGTGGCTAGTCAGTTTGCAGAAAGCTTTTTAAGACTGAAAACTGAAAACTGGTCTTAGTATAAACCTACTATTGACACACCAGGGTCTTTTCAAAAGTATTCGAATCACTCAAACAGCAATCACCCCCGAAACTGTAAGAATAAGAAATCAGTAAGCAACTTCTTCCTCTCAGAACACAAACAAAAAAAAGCACCGCCCTCTCTGACTCTTTAAAACAAACTGATACATAATTCTTGTAAAATTACGGGGCCAAAGGGGTCTTTTGGGGAACAATTAAATTTACCTGGTAATAAATTTTTCGGACAAAGGGATTCGGCGGGAACCGTTTCCGGGACTCGCGTTTTCCTCCTACTCGAACCTCTAAACTACAAATTAATTGTTCAATCAAATTTACAAGTAAAAGATTTCCCCGGAATTGGAAAATCTCTCCTCTTCCCTCTCTCTCCCGCTCACATCGGTGGGAATACAAGGAAGAGAAACTTTAAATCCTCATAAAAGGAAATGGTCGGAGACCCTCTGCGGATGGTTCCCACTCTTGTGCTGTGCGGTTTTCAGTATAAATGGGAAACCTTGGAAATATCTCCTCCATCTTGGTTTTTTTTTCTCCTCTTTTAATTTTCTCATCTTCTTCCGGTGGTGGGCAGGGGGCAGAGACGGGCACGGGGAAAGGCAAAAGGAAATCATCTTCTTCATCTTCATTTCTGCCTTTTCTTATTTCGAGTCTATCAAGTTTATGCATGCACCAGAAATGAAATATGATTTCGAGATGTTAAATCGAGTTTTCTTTTTCCTCCGCGAAATGAGATACCGTCTAATTTTTTTTGATAATTCAAACTACGGTTGACGTCCTCCATTTTCTTTTTCCTTCGGCTTCATTCTTTCATTTTGCCGGAGTTTCCGTTTCGACGTCCTGGATGCACGCCATCTTTTTAAAACGTTCCCACGATAAATGACTTTATAATCGATTTTAATCTTTTGTGTGTTTCCAGGTGTAATGCTGACGATGGTGGTCTTGCCAAACGGTCGTGGAGTGAATCCCTGTGTCTGATATATATATTTATATTAATATAATAAAATTTTTGTACTGTTTAAAAGAAATATGCGGGTTTTGAGTGAGGTGAATGATTCGGTTTGAAAAAATGTCGCGTTTTGTCATGATTTCAACAGTTTTAACCGTTTTGTGCTTTACCTCTACCATTGTGTCTTCGTTTAGTTGCGTTTGTAGTCCATCCGAGTGTGAAGACATCTCGGAGGATGATTGTCCCGCGGGTGGTGGAACCGTTTGGGATCCATGTCGTTGCTGTAGGGTTTGTGCGAGGATCGAAGGCGAGCCCTGTGGTGGTCCACACGGATTTTACGGGACTTGTGCCGATGGTTTGGACTGCATAGTGGCTTCACATGCTTCCGGGAAGCCGGTATCCATCGCCGACTCCGAAGGAATATGCACTCGTGAGTTTAAATTTCATTTTTATTTATTTATTTGTTCAAAAGCTCATCAACTTTAAATTTCAAATTTAAATTTTGTTGGTAAAGGTTAACGCTTAGACGAAGTGAACGGAGTTTCGTGCTGCTAGCTCCCATTAAAAAATGTGCTGAGTAGGATGGTTAGTATTGATGCTGTTTGTCATACTTCCTCTCACCTTCTCCATCTAATGACAACAGTTTGAAACAGCCAGTTTGTAGTTTCATTTGGTTCTTTATGTTTTCACTGGATAGTAAGATTTTGTGTTTTATCTACCCGTTTGTAGGTTTTCTATTTTTTGTTGAGTGATAATGGCCATCGAAGAAAAACTTTAAATTTGGACGAAATATTTAGACTTAAAATATACTATACTTATATTTGACCTATAAAATCGTATTATAGGCAGATAATAGTCTACTTTGGAGTTTTTCTTCCACTGTAGCCGGTCAGGAATCACATCGCTTCCAATTTTTCTACCCTATTTCTTTCTCATATTTATACTTGGCTCGTATAATTGTTAAACCCACACACACAGTGTATCTTTTACAGTTTTTAAAACTATTGCTTATATTCTGATGTGACAAGAGCAAATACCTGGAGAAATCAGGCTTTTTGTTCTCTGTTAGTTTCAATATACTAATCTGTATTCGTGATTCTTCGCGATTTTTAGTGTCCTGAGTGCTACCGGATTTGTAAACCTAACACGTAGTTGGTTGAAAAGTTCAGCCTATACCATGCCAACGTCCAACCATCGTGTCTTTTGCTAGTTTTTCTGATAGTCGAGTTTATATACGTTCCAGTACTTTTTATACTTTTTATACTTTCTTACGTCCTTATCAGTATGTCGTATATCTCCGACAATGGGGTCTTTTATTATTTACTAACCCTTTTTCCCTTCAGCTCCTGGGGCTTATACATTAGTCTGTTTCCCAGGCACCTTCTTGGGAGAGGTAGTCGTTGTATTGGGGTTGGAAAGACAATTTTATCTCCTCTCCTTAAGACTGAATCCTAAACTTCTTTCTAGAAGTTCAAACCAGAAAAAGTTATACGCGTACAGAGGAATGAAAGGCCGTTGTTCCTGAAGCATGTTTACACTATTTATATGCTGTATAACCAAACCTTCTTTATCGCTTTCTACGGACTAAGATATGGACCTAAGGTTTAGGTTCTCAACGCACCAAAGAGGCACTTTTAACTATCCAATGAGCTACAATTTGGCCACCACTAGTTTATACATATAGAACTGAACGAATGTTAAGCCTCTACAAACATGGTATCAAGATAGCCATCCCCAGAATCTCTCGCTCCCATTTCATGACTCAATATCCAAGATATCTTTCTTAGGAATACCCGCTACAAAAGAGACCTCGACTATATTATAACTACAACCTCAAGATTTAAAGATATTCAGGGCATAAAACAAGGTTTAAAAATAATTCATTCAATTACATTCAAAGCTCTCGACCGATCTCAACAAGGTAAACAAATGAGTGAGTAAAAAAAAAGGAAAAGAAAAAAAACGAAAACGCGGATTTGAATTTAAAATTTTTATCTACAAGAACTGGAGGAAGCAATTTGCAAAAAGGAAACAAATCCAGGAATCGAAAGCTCTATAAAAATAATAAAAATCTTGGATTGTGTTCAACCCTTCTTGGATCATTATTAATTTTTTCCTTTCTTCACGTATTTATACTGTTCTTTGTGTTCCTCATCCTGCAGTAATACCCAAATAAAACAAAAAAAAACAGTTCACTGCTTACAAAACCCTCTTCTGATGGCCCTTCGCCTCTCTCTTTTTGGATAATTTGAAAATAAATTGCTGAATTTTAAATAAGGTTCCTCCCTTGCCTCCAAGTTTTGTTTGGAGGAAATAACTTTCCTTAAGGAGAAACTTGTTGAAGAAAAGAAACAACAGCAGCCGTCCCCATGCCCCACACCATCACTCAGCTTCAGATTTTTCTGTCCTCTTTATTGAGTGACGAAATTTATTATTATTATCATGACATCTTCAGTTGTCAAACAAAGAAGATGATGAAACGGAGATGGATACGACCCTGTGGGAATTTAAGGTGTGCTATTAAACTGTCAGCTCAAAAAATCTTTTTTTTGTCTTGTTTGAGGAAGAGGAAAAATAAATAAATAAATAAATTCTGTTTGTTTATTTATTTTACTTTTCTTTCTTTTTTTGTATAAAATGAGTTTCGAATTGTATTCATAATTTTTATGAAATGTTATTTTATTATTTTTCTCTTTTTTAGGGGATGAAGGGGGTGGGTTAGGTCTTGAGTTAGGTTGTTTTATTTAATGGTTCATTGTTTAGGAGATTTTTATTGAATTGTGTTCTCTGTTTGGATGAATTTTCTGTTGTCGCTGGGCCAATTTAAGTTCTAACCCTTTGTTGCTGTTGTTGAATTTTGTGTTATATAGTTCACTAAGAGGGAGAGGTTCTCAAATACGGGAGTGAGTGTACAAATGACACAACTTGTTGGCGTGTTTTGTAATTTAATAGAGAACGCTGTAGTCAAACGAGTCGTAGAGTAGCTACAGCAGTAGATGAGGTATTCCTACTGGTTATCATATCTTTGTTATATAATATTATTACATTGGGCTAACAGATGTTGTTGAATTGCCTGAATCTAAATAGGTAGTGGAAATGGTGTCTAAATCGGTATAGTGGATAGCCAACAGGAAGAGGATTTTTGAAAGGAGCAATGGGGTTTGAGCGAGGAATGAATGGAGTAGTATAAAATGTTGGTGGGAGAGGAAGGAAGATTATTATTAATATTTTTGGAGGAGGCAATGGAAGAGGAACTCTCTACCCGGTGACGCTATAGATACATTGAACAACACCACAGGGTGAAGGTGGTGAGGGAAACTACATCCGTAAGCAGTACTGTAGCGATGTATTCGTAATATTAATTTCTAATTAAGCCAATGAGTCCATCTATTCGTCCCTCTCGAAACCTGAAGCACCATCCTCTCGAAGCTTCCATTCGACCAATAGAATGGGTATCACTTTTTTAAGTAGTGTCTCAGCTCAAAAACGAGGATGTGGTAATAAATAATTCAAAAAGCTTCCAAACCCAAAAACGCATTTCATACCAACTTAATTTTAGATTGTCCCCGAAAACCTAAAATTTAGACAAAAAGAGCTGACATCCAAATATTTTCTGCTGAATAATTAGGAAACGGAAATGAAAGGGAAAGAAGAAAGAAGAAAAAAATATTCGCGAGAACTTAGTGGGGCACCAAACCGACCTTAATCTTGGATCAGTTCTGAAGAAACTCTTATGCCGGGTTTTTGCCATTCATCATTTCCTTCATTTTTGCCTCTCCACTTCACCCGCCACAGCTACCACCACCACCCCCCCATTAGAAAATGAATCTCGCCCGCAAGATCGGATTGAACCATCCTTCATTACACCAACAATGGAGTTTTCCAGGCTATAAATCACCCCCGGTATTCAAGGATTTGGCAAAACGCGTCAGCGAAACCTTCTAATTACTTTCGTTTCTTGACAAAAGAGCGAAAGGAAAAGAAGAGCGAGGAGGAGGAAGAAGAAGAAGTCGGGGGATGAAGGGGTGGTAAAAAAAAAACTTTGTTGAATAATAATTTTAAAGAAAGAAAAAGGGGAGAGAGAGAGAGAGGAAAAATTTTAATTCTAAAGTTTTTAACCAAAAATTAATTTACCATAATTAGAATTTGAAAAATAATTAATTAAAAAAAAATTCTTTGAAAATTATTCGAACCCTTTTCATCCTGCGTTCAATCTCTATGTCTTCAACCCCCAGAATCTACCCTCTCATCCTCTCACCTCCCATAAGAAAATTTTTTTCTCTCGCGATACAGTTTTCTTCCTGCCCTCCAAATTCGAATTTTGATTCCTTCAAATCTCCAACCACCCAGTTATTGGAATTTAATTTAAATACAAACTCCCCGAAGGACCACCCCCCTCCTCATCCCTAAATTTACAAATAATTCCGAGGATGAGATTAGATAAGGTCCAGCGATTCCGAACCTAAATCTAAGCGGGTGTCCAATTAAGAGAGCTTCGATTTCGATTATGCTTCGAGAGGTCGGTCGTTGTTTTCGATTTTCTGGGAGAAGGAAGAAGGGAATTAAGGAAGGCGGTGGGGGTGCATACACCACTCTTTCTAAGCCAGGGATTGAGGTCGTTTCTCGTGAGATACGCTCACGAGGAAATGAAAGAACTAATCAAACGTAATGAACGGTAACTTGGACGATTATCTTACAAGTCCTGAGCGTTTGTTTGTTTGTTTGTTTGTTGGCTGGTTGGTTTGAAACAACAATGAGAGGTTGTAAGGAAAGTTGTTATCAAACGATGTTTACGTGGTTGTAGAGCTAAATGGTAGATTAAAGGAGTGGAGGGAGAGGCAGAGGGATGGGACTTAAAAGAGATGAGAAGATCTTAACATTGTTGTTGGATGGGAGTAGTTGCACATAAATGTTATTGGGATTCACTGCAGGATTCCGACTGCAGCGTTTCTCTGTTTTTCTTCTTGTCTCTCTTTCTCTGCTGAACCGATATATTTCCTCCTCCTCCCTCGTAGATTTAAAACATAAAATTGTTTTTACGAACCCCAAGAACTAACTCTCATCTATCTTAGATCGTCTTTGTTTACTATTATCATTATTATCGTCAAATTAGATCACAGAAAACAATTCTGTTGTAGATTCCTGTCTCTTTTTTCTGGGTTTGGTTTTCTGCATCTATCTACCTTCCTCTCACTCCCCGCTGTTCCACTTTTCGCTTCCTCTCTCTCTCTAACCGCACTCACTTTCCAAACTTTCTTCGTTTCCGTAATTTCAATGCAGTAGGTAGTTTCTCGCAAAACTTTTCCGAATCATATGTCACCGAAACGGGAGGGGTTAAGGTGGCGGGGTTTGGGAGGAAAGGGAACAGTCACACTTTATAAACATGGCTGCGCGAATTCGCTTTCCCACTAAGGAAAAAAAAGGTTTTCGAGAGACCTTTTCCTCTCCAAAAACACATCTCTCAAAAATTTATGAGGATGTGCATGGAGGAGGGAACTGGGACTTCTCAAAGAGACGGAGTCAAGGTTCAAAATGAAAAGTTTCTCTCTGTTAAAACGAGAAACCGAGAAACTTTAAATTCTCAAAATTATTTATTTTAATTTATCGAAAAGTAGTTTTTAAGAGAAATTTTGCGGTCGTGGGAAAAGGAGACGTTTTCAGGTTTTTGGAGCAGCTTTTCCGTATTTTGTACGTCCTTTCCTACCCTCTCCTCCTGTCGTCTCTTCCTCTCCTCATTTCGACTAACTTTTCTCAATCAAGTTTTACCCTGAATATCTTTTCGCAATTATTCCCTGGAAAGCAAGTTGGATGCGGGGAGGACGGTTAAAAAGACGGAGAGGGGAGAGGAGGGAGGAGGATGAACTTTTCGAGTTTTCCCAGAGATCCTGGTCGTTTTTCTCTTGGAAAAAAACCTCTTTAAAAATTTTCCGCAGTTATTAGAACGAAGAAGAAGAAGAAGAGGAGAAGAAAGAAAATTTTTCCTCCTTTCCATTGAAATCTTCCTTTTTTTCCCGGATTTGAATCAGGGGAGGGGGAGTCTTTTGAGCTTTTCTAATTATTTAAAACTTGGGAAAAGAAATTCCGGGGGAATAAGAAAATTAAAAAAAAATTTGGAAGGAGAGAGGGGCGAGGGTTTGAAATAAAAGAAAGTGGAGAGATGATGTCAGATCGATCGGAAAGAAGGAAAAATTCAAATGGAAAAGAATGGAAAATTAATGAAATTTACGAATAAGCTAATGAATACGGAGGAAATTGGAAAATTCTAAGATTTTCCAGAAGAGATAAGGAAAAGAATCAAGTAAATATCGATGCTCCCTTTTTCTTTCTAAAAACTTTCGAAAGATTTTCCAATAAAAACTATTGAAAAAAAATTTCAGAGTTTTCCAAAATCCTGATCGGAACAACAGTACGCTGAGTAGGTTCTGTCAAGCTTTATCTTTAAATGAAACAATTAGTGGAGGAAAAGATAGACTGATAGATAAATATATATATATATAGAAGGAGAGAGAGAGAGAGAGATAGAAGGGAGAAAGAGGGAGAAGATGTATTCGTGGTTTTTGGTGTGTATCCTTAGAGAGAGAGACAGAGGAAAAGAAGGAAGAAATATGTATCACACGTTATTTTATCTATTGATTCTAAACAAATATTAATTAATCTTTTATATATAGAGAGGGAATAGTAATTAATATTTATTTATTTATTTAGCATCAATAGATAAAATAACAGTGATGCATATATATTTCTTCCTTCTTTCCCTCTGTCATTCTCTCTCTCTAACGATAAACACCAAAAATTGCGAATACATCTTCTCTCTCTCTCTATATATATATATATTTATCTATCAGTCTATCTTTTCTCTCAAAATCACTTCTTCCTCATCTTCATATAATCACCACTTTTCTTCACCTCTTCTTGCTAGTCCTAGTTTATTACTCTCTTCTCCAGGTGGAAATCACAGTTTTATCTATTATCTACTTCCTTGAGCTAAGACACTAATCAATTCTCTAAATAAAATACTTGATTGATTAGGAGGTACGCGCGTCTAAGTGAGTTTTATGACATGAATAGCCAGATTCATGTATTGTTATTAGTCTTAGAGTATTTGTTAGAGAATTGGGTGATGTGCAACGAGTGTTAGATAATTAGTAGAAATATGTAAGTGTCTCTGAGATATTGTTTGTCTGATGATAACTGTGTATTAGTGTTATTGTCATTAAAATAACTTATCTATTCAGTATAGATTTACTGTAATAGAGTTGCTGAACAAGTTTAAAGTAACATTTTATTGTCTTCGGGTTACCAAAAGTGTGTATATATATTCTCCAAAAGTTAGACAGAATATCTGCTGGTTTTCTGCTGGTTTTAATCCCGGTTTTCACCCTTTTTTGGGTATAACAGGATGCGGGAGCAAGATCGAACTCACTACCGTAACGTCCAAGTCAGGAACTTTAACCACTACACTACGCCTCCCTCACAATAAACAGAGTATCTGGACTAGGGCATTTCGTCGAACACTTCATCCAACAGGACCTTTGATGTAGAAATCATTCTAAGTATTAGAGAAGTTGGAACAAGTGAACCTTTCCGGAATTTTTAGTAGACAGATCGACATTTTGAAGAAAAAAAAAATTCGTTTTGGGAGAAGGGAATGAAAAAGCGATGCTTTAGAACGACTAAAAGAAAATTTTTTAGGAGATTAAATTAAGAGTATTAGAAAATTTTTGAAATTCAAAGGAGGACAGACTCGAGAACAGAATACGGAAAAAATATTAACGAGCTTTTGAAGGAAGAAAAAAAAACATTTCAGAGCTTTAAAGAGACTGAGCAAAAAAATCATTCTTAGATTTTTATTTCCTCCTCTTCCTCCTCCTCCTCCTTCTTCTTTTCTTCCTTCTGGAAAGGAAGCAGAATATCTCGGAATTTTTTTTTGGGAGAAAAAAGAGCCGGAAGAAAGAGGAAAGGGAAAGAGGATCAACAAAAATTTAGAGTTTTATGAGATGTCAAAAAAGATAAAAGTAGATTGCGACTGGAGTTAGATAAAAATCGTTTTTGGAACTTTTTATCTACGGTGAAGAAAAAAGTGTTTATCAAAGTTTTTCTGACGTTAAAATAAAAGTTCCCAGATGATTAGAACAAATTTTCCGGGCTGTCTAAAGGAAAGACGAATTTTTGGGAGGTTTTGGGAGGGAAATCCGTGAAATCTAAAAAAACCGGAAGAAGATGACACGACTACATACAACTACAAAGATGAGAGTGTGGTGAATATGCTTACTTCGTCCCTGATTCACTCATTAATAATAATATTCAGGGTGAACACTGTCATGTCATACACTGACATTTGGGAGGAGCTTCATCTTTATTTACTGTCATACCTCCGATGACGTAAGCAGAACCAAATCCCAACCAGTTTTGAATGAAAGTAAGCAACACCACACATCCAAAGCTCTAACAAAGCTGTGAC
This sequence comes from Columbicola columbae, assembly GCA_016920875.1. Lineage (NCBI taxonomy): Eukaryota > Metazoa > Arthropoda > Insecta > Psocodea > Philopteridae > Columbicola > Columbicola columbae. The sequence continues at coordinate 4,583,039 of JADMLL010000005.1, read as the reverse complement.
AATAACACTGATACATAATCAATCTTAAACATATTAATAACCGTTAAATAACTTAATTTATGTTATCCACTTATTAATGATCAACGTGATAAATAATTGACTTATAAAATGACTAATCTCGCTGTTGTAATACAGATTTATAACTTTGTTGAGAACTCTGTGGTGTTAGTGAAACTCTAAATTAAATAAAAGTTTCAGGTACGAACTGCTACTTGTTTTATCTGTGCATGACGTGGTTTTACTAACGTGTTCGTGACCTCGAGTTTTTTCCTGCGGTTTCTTAAAGGTCAACAGGATTTATGACTCCTAGAATGTTTTCCTGAGACTGTTTTACTAACGGAAAAAGTTTTTGTTATATTTTTGTAAAGTTATACTAACTTACTGTTAGCTTGTTTGTGGTTTTCGTTGGGATGGTTTTAAATTGTGAGAGGGAAAACCTTTTTTCTTGTTACATGAAAATTTATTTATAGATAATTTCTTTCTTTTCTTTTCATGGACCCGCTTATCTGTTAGGGTCGCGGGTTATTTATAGATAATTTGTAAGAAATTTTTTTTGGTATTTTGATAGAGGAGTATAAATTTGTATAAAAGTAACATATCATTCTTTATATACAAAGTAACACATCACCGTACGTTAGATCTGTTCGAACTTTCAAGCGAAGAAAACCCTGACGATTCAGAGTTGATTCTTTCTGTGGCGGTCGCTGATGATGAGTGAGGAAGCTTGTCAATGGTCAATTCCTCTCATGCCTTAGAATCACCTCTGTGGTGATGAAGTGTGGTAAGGTTAATAAACGAAACCACTGATTCCTGAATTTGGAATCTTTTATTAAACAAATCGGGGCAGTATTTATACTCCAAAAAGGGTTGACAAAACCGGTATCCATCGAATGACCCATCCATGCGGCCCATTATATCAATGAAACATTTCCTTAGCATACCTGAGCCTTTGTCCGGATGGGTCATTTTACAATTCGTGAATATTGACAGGTATAAGAAGTGATTCGTTCGGGCTGTCTTTTGTGTCGCTTTCCTTTTCTTCTTGAGCCTCTTGGCTTGAGCCGATAGAATCACTTTACAATGAACTGAATTAAGCAATTTCATGGTAGCAAGTCTGAACAGATCAAAAAGTAATTTTTAAATATAAAAAATTATGTTTAATAATAATATATATATACTGATACATATTGAAAAATTTTTCTTTCGTTTTGGACATCTAACAATATGAACCATGGTGTTCATGGCATATAATACGAGTAGTTCTCTCTGAAGCTTGATCCTCCTCTGCATTCTCCTGGGTTACTTCTAAGTCACCATCCGTTGGTGTATGGTGTATAAACTGCCATGTTGAGAAGCTACTACTACTTCTCCTACTCCTTGGCACTAAGGCTGGAAGTCAGCTTTGGCCTTTCTAGGAATTTCCCTTCATACAGCTTTCTCTCTGACGAGGAGCTCCCAGTTCCTGATCCCGAATTCTTCCAGGTCTGCTCTCATCCCGTTCATCCAACGAACTTTAGGACGATCTGCTAGTCTTCTGCCCCTGGGACGGCGAAACACAGCCTTCTGGTAATTAAGCAAGTCAGCATTTTGACAAGCTAGAAGTCTGTAAAAATTCGAAATCGAGCAGATATCTCTTTCTGTCTTGTTAGTGGTGGTACAAATCATAACGAGTAACTCAGATAAATTACAACATATCAAGCACCTGTTTTACACTGTTTACTCTTGTGAGGTCAGCTATTGACGTGTCAGCGCTCATCATAGCTTATATTAACCAATCCATACAACCAAACTCTACCCTAGCAGTCAACCTACTCACTCAAGACTGTCCACTGTAACACATCCAGTTCCTATAAACGTTCATCTCGTTTTGGATCAAGGTCATAGTCCTCAGACAAGCTGTATATACTGAAAAGCTTGTAAAGTATCAGAAGATATATCTTGTTAGCATCACAATCATAAAATATTTTAAATCTGAACCTAAACAGTTGAATTGTTCCGGAATAGTTAACAGGAAACTGCATAAATGAATCGAACAGTGAGCAAGTCAATTAATTCCGGTGATATTTTTCTTGAATTGATTTCACCCACCTGTCAGTTAGTCTGTTAGTCTAACTCTTTCTCCATTTCCTACTGTTTTATTTTCAGACTCTAATTTTACTTCCTCTACCTCCCCTCTCCGCCATTTTAATGCAATCACTGCGTATTTCCATTCAGCCGAATCTTAATAACCTTCAATTTCCTCCGGGTGTGTTCACTTACCGAGCTTTAGCTTAATTCCTTCAATTTTTCCACATCCGGTTGACCCAGTTCCCGGTAGAATGCTTTCAGGTTGAAATTGTATCTTTTTCCCGGTAGCTTATTTCCTTTCATGTCCCACCTTCCAAGCTTTTCCTCCTTCTTATCTCCTTTCCCTTTTTTTAATACAGACTTCGGTTTGGTTTCGATATAAATATCGCTTTCCCTTCGTTTTTTGAGCTTTTCCTTGGTAATCTGGGTCTTTTGAATTTTTCGTTACCTTTCTTTGGGGGAGGTGGAGAGAAGTGAAGAAGCTAAACAAAATTACTTCCTTCCGCTCTCCAGTTTCTTTTTTCTTCATTTCAGTTTCTCACGTTTCCAAAAAATGCAAGTGTAGCAGGTGGCTTTCCCTTCCTCACAATCAAATTAGGGATTCTTTTCTGCATCTCTTCCTACCCCCCCTCCTCCCACCGCTCTTTCTCTTTCTTTTTCTTCCTTTCTCCGGTAGCAGTAGTATGAAGCGCTTTCATAAAGTTTTCGTATTATTTAAGAGTATAAGAAGAAAACGGCCGTAATTTTAGATATAAAAAACTGGCGCGTCTACCGGGGGAAGAGAGAGAAGAGGCCAAGGTTGAGGAAGGGGGATGGGGTGTAAGCTGAGCTAAAATGTCAGAGTTTTTCTTTTCTGGAAAAATTTTCAAAGCTTTTTAATAAAAACTTATTTCTTCCAAGTTTTCTGAAGAGAAAGAAAAATTCATTAACTTGTAAAGCTTTATCCACTAGAGAAAGAAAGGCGAAAGAAGAAGAAAGTTGGAGGTAGGAGATGGAAGGGAGTGAAAGTAGAAAAAATTAAACGTAATAAAAATTACGGAAGTAATAAATTGTAATAAATTTATATTCTCTTTATTTAGTAAACCGTGGATCGCCATTTTTTCCAACAGGAGAACCTTTTTTTTTCTTTGGGGCTTTAACCGAACCGTAACTCCGTTCCTCCCGCAAAACAAGGTCAAAGTGCTTAACATTTACGACCCGAAAAATGGTGAGGCTTGAAATTTTTGCTGGAGGAACCGGGAGGGAAGGGAGGTGGAAGCTTTTTAAATTCCTTTTGCTACTCAAAATTAATTAATTAAAATAATTAATAATAACTCTCGTTTTTCTTGTATATATATACTGTATATAATCCGAAGAAATGTTTTTTTTTAACCCTGTTTCACGTTGCCCAACGTTGAATATTAATGGCCTTGGGTAAGGTTCGCCGGTTCGCCTCAAAGGATTCCTTCCCGTGATGAGATGAGAAACCGGAATGTTTTGATGTAAAGCCGGAAATTTTTCCCGCTTTCTGCGCATGCGCACACCCGCAACAGCCTCGGAGAACAGAAAGAAAAGCTGAGTGAAAGAGCAGAGGGAGGAGGGGAGGAGAGATATTAAAATTTCCGAAGGAAGACGTCTTGGGAGATTGTGATTTTCTTAATAACGTTTTGGTGTTGTCTGATGCGCCTGTTCTACCCTTGAAAGAAGATTTTTGGAGGGAGTTGGGGGGTGGTTCGGAGGAACCGGGGTTGTTTTTCGGGGAGATGTATAAAGGTTTTTATTTTTTATTTTTTGAAAAATTTTCATTCTCTCTTTGTGATTTTTGATCCGCCCTATTGAGAATGTAGGACCCGATGAATAGAATTCTGGTGAAAATTTTCTGTGAGGAGGGGGGGTGAGTTTGTTGCTGTTTTCATCAACAGCAATCGTTTTTCATTTTGTTAATCAGGTTTTGCCAAATAAGAGTGGGTGTTCAATAAGTTTTCTTTCATATATACCCTTGATCTTTTCATATATTTATTAATTGTCCGCAGTTATACCCAAAATTATAAGTTGTTCAAAGAACTTTGAGGAATAAAATGGTGTACATACCCTTTGACGTCTAACCTGTCACTGTCTGGTACTCGCCTCCTTCAGTGAGTACTTCCGCTGCCTACAAAATTGAAGAAAATCGAAGTTACAGAAACGCTTCCGATTATCTAACCCATGGAAATACTCGCCTAACGATTTAACACGCTATTCACTTACTTTAAAACTGGAATTTTGAACAATATTGTATATATATTATTATACTATAATAATGCTATGAATGAATTAATATATTATAACATATATAGAAAATATTTATGAAAAATATCACAAGATCCTAGTTGAGGATAACTACATCGTAGGTCTAAACACTGTCTTCTACCCCCTGTTTTGTAGTTGAACACAACAATTTCAACAGCACTGATTCTGGTCTCTTTGAACAAAGTCAGAAAATGAAAATCAAAGTGTGAAATCAGTTTCGCTCAGTTTACCGTTAATGAACAAATCACAGGGGGTCTATTTATGTGAGTCATTTTGACACCAACATCGACCTTGAGCTCGAGGAAGCTAAACAATGCATCAATGTCACATAACACAAATACTAGCTTGTCACGCGACGACATATACCAGAATATAAACAAATCAAACCAGAAAAATAAGTTCGGGAAGAACACAAAAATGAAACAGGGAGAGGGGAAGAAAAATTTTCTCTGGGTCACTGCATCTTGACGAGAAATTTTCTTCCGGAAGAAAAAGGAGGGAAACAGGATGAAAAAGGAACCGGAGTTTTTGATGTGACCAAATTTCGTCTGCGCGACTGATTCCCAACGACCTTGACTCTCTCACCATAGCCCGGGGGTGAGAGTGGAAATTGAGTTTTGTTCTCTGACGGTGTCACAGGAATAGTTCTCGTGTCATACTTTGAAGGAAGTAATTTCGACTCTTTCTCCTAGATAATTATCTGTGAGCGGTTTATACTTTAAAAAAAAGGTTTTTTGCTTATCTACCTGTTTTGTCTACCCAATTTAGGTAGGAGGTGGCTAATTGGACGGGCGTGTTAGCTGTGTCACGCGAAAAAACTTTTCCTTCAAATCAACATTATTCACATCTAAAATGAGTATTATGGCGGATTTATCTGATAACACATTAAGTATATTTTAGAAACAGGGCTTCTTACGTCCAAAAGTTATTTATGTTACTCTTGTGCGACTTTCTTTCCACCCCTTCAGTTGTAACACGTGATATATGAACCATCGAGGATGTTAATAAATCATCGATCGTCGCCGTAGCCATTTCCTCGCCCTCCTATCTTTCTTTAACGTTATTTTCCAGTTTCCCTTCCGGAGCTTTTCACTAACCTATTTCAATATTCATCCGACTAACAATAAACAGGACCGGGTCTTAGAGTTTGGGGGAGAGGGGGATGGAGTCTTCTTGCGGGTAAACGTTGGCTTAGTCTGATTTTAAACAAAGACGCCCACTCATGAAGTGTTGGAAGTAAGAACTTTGGAACAATTAAAGGTTAAAAGGTTTTTGTGTTCTCAAGAAAGGTTTTCCCGTCAGGGGGTTGAGGGTGAGGAGTTGGGGTTTTTGAGGGTAGTAGAAACCAGAGAGTGTTTGGATTTGGGAACTCTCTTGCAAAAGATCGGGAAATTCTGTTCGGTTTTTGCTGCGACGCCAAGTTTCCAAATTAATTTTTTGTTTTGTTTATGTTTTTATGTAACTCACCCTTACCTTCATCCACCCTCTCCCGAGTGCTTTCGGGGAAGAAAATGAAAGTAATAGAGATAGATTATTTACAAAAGGTGTTTTGAGTGTAGTGGAAAGTAGTGAATGGGCTAGTCCTGACGTTGCTGTGGGCACTTTCTCACCCGCTGACTTTCTTACCTTTGCCAAATGTTTCACGTGAGGGACAGTGTTGAACGAAGTGGGGGTTCATCTACTTACAATAAGAGCCATAAGGGTTCTAAGGGTTGTAATGAATTTTCACTACAAAATGGAGCTCCATTTTCGACAATATTTCCAACTTGGAAATTCATAAATATTGCACACTTTCATACTAAGTTTGTATGTCTGACACTGCCCACTTCTGTAAGGAACTCATTTCATAAATATTGCACACCCTGTGGCTAACTCATTTCATAAATACTGCACACTCTTGTGGGTAACTAATTTCATAAGTACTGCACACTTAGTCCAAGAACATATTTCAAAAATAATGCACACATATTAGGTGAACTGGAAAATAATATTTCATCATTGAGTTCCCTAATATACATTTCCCACGGTAAAAGTGATAAATTAGTCAAATAAATATAATTCCCGGGGATTATTCATAATCACCAGACGAGCTTGGTGCTTACTATTATTATGACTGCACATCCTACCCTACCCAAGTGATCCAGAGACCGTTCCAACCTTTCCCTCATTTTGAAAATTTTTTTTTATATTTTATATATTTAAGCTCGTTTGTTATGAAACTTAGCAATTTTTTTAATTCTCACGTATTTATATTATTGATTTATGTTGCATTTGCTCTTTTTGGCGGGAAAAGGGAAGGACCGAGAGAGAGAAGGCGGTGGCGGGAAGAGGAGAGTTGAAATTTATCTCGCACATACATCAAAAATCTTCTGCAACCGGGTACGATTTATGAGTTTGAGAAACAAGAAAATGTTTTTGCGATTTTTTTTTTCGTTTCATTCCGTTTCGTTTCGTACCGAAGTAGAGAAAGATGGCAGAGGAGGTGGAGGGAGATATCGGAATTCGTTTAGAAAGCAAAACAAAACAGAAAAAAAAAACTTTCAACTTGATCCACGCATTTCGAATCCGAGAATAAAAATCCTTCGAGGAAAATGCCTCCGAATTGATTGAATATCGGTAAAATATAAACGTTTCATCCCCAAAAACAGGGACTCATGATGACGTCATAAATCAAAAGAATGTGAAAATTTCCCATTTTCTCGGGACCCCTCTCCCCATCCAATTTTATTTTTTTGCTTTCCTTTGAACGAGCTAGATGCCTGCTAAATGGTTTGAGATTAAAATTTCTCCGAGTTGAAACGTTGCTGTCGTCGTCTCTTTTTCCTCCTTCATTTCGGTTTCCTCTTCTTTTGTCCTAAATAAATACCTCGGTTTCATGTTCTCATAATTTTTGCTCATTTCCCTTTGTTTTCTGTAATTTTCACTGGTCCCCTGAGCGAAAGCCCTGCCACGATGTCTTTTTCCTCCTTTTTCACTTTGTTCACTCCAGCGTTTTTCATCTTTCTCGAATTTCTTTTTAATTACGTCGTTAAATGTTCGTTTTCACCTTTGACTGGACCACAGCCTTCTGATATACAAAAATTTCACTTTTACACTAATTCGGAGCTTTCCTCGTCTTTGATTTTATTAAATCCTTGAACCTTTTTAATTTTCCAACAATTTTCACCTGAAATCTCGCTGGAGGTGGAAAATGGGTGAGGTGGGGCGGAGAAAGCAGGCTCCATTTTCCAGAACCACCTCGAGGGAAAAGTGCCATCCATCTCCTCCTTTTTTTTATTTTATTTTATTTTTAATAACATCAAAGGAGTACTTATTTTGAACGTTTATTTATTCTGAAAAGGGTTTTATTTATTTTTCTTTCCTTCCTCCGTTCGAAATCCTTTTTGGAAATGTCTTCTCTTCAGGCAAACAGAGGTTTGTTTTCATTTTCCAAAGTCTATTTGAAGACGGACTTGACCCGGTTCTTTCGTTTTTACCAAACCCTCCTACGGAAAATTGAAAATCTACCTTATTACCATTTGATGTTTACGGGAATTTTTTTTTCGTCTGCTTCTAAACTGATTTTGGGTAATTTTTCTTTTTTCTTTAGTCTGATGCCTGGAAATGCTTTTCCGAGTACTTCATAAAACTACCCCTCGCCCCAGAACACTACTCGGTCCGTAGTCTTGGTGTTTATTTAATTTAATAAAAATACGCAATTAATGTGAGGTAGTTCCCTCCCCCGTTTTCTCAGTTCAAAATAAAAACCGAAAATTTCTGTTTGTATGTATTCATATACACTCGAACCTGTTTTTGTGCGGTGGATAGGAACCGCATAAAAAAAATTACACAAAGTTTTCACGAATAGCTATAATAGCTGTAGTTTTCGGAACGCAATTACAAAGTTTTTATTATGCGGTGAATAGGGTTCGCACAAAAAAAGACCGCACAAAAACAGGTTGGATGTACTGTATATTTAGCTTAATTTGAATAAATAAACTGCCACGGTTTTATAAGCTAAGTAATATACTACGTCTCTGCCTGATTCTCAGGTACCTTCTTCCATTTCTTTAATGAAAGTAGTACTCTTATGACAGGGATGGCGAACCTATGGCACGTGTGCCACAAGTGGCACGTTTGTAAATTTTGATGGCACGTTATGATGTTATATTTTTATACAAATTAATTAAAAATTATTTGTGGCACGTCACCTATTTTTAAAAAAATGTTATGACTTTGTGGCACGAACACCAAAAAAGGTTCGCCATCCCTGTCTTATGATAAATTCATTTCAAAAGTAATGCACAGTTTGATGTAGAATTTAGAATAAAAAACTGTGTAGGCCTACATTTTAGTACAGAATTCATTTCATAAGTACTTCAAGCGAAGACATACAGTACTTAGCAAAGGCATGCTTGAGAGTCTATAACACCAATTATCTAGTTAAAAATATGTCAGCAACGATGGCTCTTTAGACAGATTTCAATTTTGAGTGGTTCATATTTGGCTCTTTTGGATGACGAGTTTGCCGACCATTGTGCCAGCCGAAGCTGACCTTTTTTGTCAGTTCGTTTCTCCATCTTTAAAATGTTCTAATTAAGATGTTGAAGCGTTTGAGGGTGAATTAAGTACCAAAAGGAGACAAGGTCTCACGGTTTTTTGAAAAATGAGAGAAAAGGAAGTTCATATAAGAGGCAGCGAATTTTTGCAGGGTACAATAGAAAAAGTATTTTTGTGGAATGTGATAGGTAGAGAGAAGAAAAGGAGAGTTAATAAAATGACCTTTTCAACGACGCTTTTCCTCAGCCATTTTCCTTTCCTCCCGAAATCATAAAGTTAATTCAATTTCACTCTATTTCCGATGAGAAACACTCGTGTCACCATTCACCGTTGTAAATGTTTTTACTGTGTCTCGATATAGAGTGTTAATGGTGTATACTGTATTACGGTCTCTCTCTCTCCTTCCTCAAACATACAGTACACAGTTCTCAACCTCCTGACTCTTTGATTCAGTGGCATGTTTACCCTGCGTGTCAGCAATCATGAGGTCAAAACTTATTAATTTCATTTCCGGTTTCCTTTCTAGCCTGTTTTGAAAGAATGCAATCCAATTTCTTTAAACTTCAATCTTTCTGACGTTCGTCAATCCTTCGCGTGTTTGTTTTTGATTTTAATTTTCTTCGTTTTTTTGTTTCCTTCGTGAATCATTTTTACAAAATTAAAAGAAAATTCGTGCCGATATCCTGCCGGATTAATTAATTTAAAAACCTCGAGTATCGATCAATCAATTAATTGATTACATTATGTAATCCATACAATAGGATGATTGGATGAATCGCCTTCCGGGTAAACGCTGTTTCGATTTAGAGAGTTGGTGGTGATTAGTAGTTGTCATGTCCTGATTTTAGGGTGGCTAGGTGAGTATATTTCATCCCCCCATATTGTAGTCTGGATTTGGTACTCAGTGACTATCATCTGTTGCGTAAATTGAAAGAAAATTTGTCCGAGACTATTTACTATTCAGGGTGGTAGTAGTGTAGTGGTTAGAGTTCCTGACTGGGACGCAATGATCGTGAGTTCGAATCCTCCTCCCGCATCCTGTTATACCCAAAAAAAGGGAGGAAAACGGGATTAAAGCCACCACTACTATTCAGATTTGAGGACTGGTGGAAGATGAGATTAAACGCTTCTTCAAAGAAATGGTGACGAGAAGATACAGTCATACAGAAAATGTTTACAAAAGTAACAAGTGTTACAAGCGTTTAATATTAAACTCTGTGTGTACAATGACGCCATATTATCTATACTACCTTCTATTAAGTTTTATGATTTACTGTCTTCTATTTGATTCTCTGTAACCTAAATAAATAAGAACACAAGAGTAACATTGTTTTTATCACATTTACCGGGTAGTTTATAAAATCTCCAACCCGAAATGTAGAGAGGGTAACAGAAGTTTGCTGAGTTCCCCAAGTTGCATGTTTTGCAAGCTACTATAACTTGAATGACACAACACAACTCTCATCATAAAACAAGAAAACTGTATAACGCTGTTTGTAGAAAAATACATATCCACTCTGTGATCCATGGGAGGAGTAGTGTAGTGGTTAAAGTTTCTGACTTGGACGCAAATGGTCGTGAGCTCGAATCCTCCTCTCGCACCTTTTGTACCCAAAAAAGGGAGAAAGCGGGGTCAAAACCATCACCACCACTTTATGTTCCTGTGCTTCAGTCAAAGAAGTCACAGCGCTCACTGTACCCTTATGCGCCTATTTGCGCTCCTTGCGCCCACACCACACATTGTGTCGCTAGCAGTTGAGTCGGCCATGAAATATCGAATATGAGCTTTTCTTTGGCACTGCCTTCGCAAACTATTGAACAAGTAACCTTTCAAAACATACACCACAGAGGAAAATACACAAACAAAGAAATTGTAAGAGAACTCACTACAGACAGACGCCAAAACTCTTGAAAAGTGTCATTCAACCAAAAATTTTCACTATTCCATCAACGATACCTCTCTCCTCTCATCTCCACTCAAAAAATCTTCACCTCGGTTACTAAACCCACACGAGAAAAATCCAACAATCAATATTCGCGGGAAAACAATGTTGCCAATTACTTCAGAAAATAACTGTTCTCCAAGCGTAATTTAGATCCCAAATTCTCGTAAACGCCAAACACAAAAAAAGCTTCTCCTCCAAAAATTAAAAAAAATTTTTAAAAAGGTTCAAAAACCTTTTCCCTCCAGAAAGTAGACAAAAATTTTTCTTTATTTTATTTTCCACAACTTTTCTTCTTTTCCTTTCGCTCCGGTCCGTCATTCAAAACCTCCCGGAGAATTTTCCCGACCACTTGGAAAAGTTTAAATGAATCATTGGACGATTTTTATTGTTTGTTTCTCGCTCGAATTGTTCAAAAAGTATAAAATAAAATAAAAATTCGAGGAAATGAAATTTTCAAAAGGAAAAAATAAAATAAAATTGCACTTTTAAAATAAATGATTTGAGACGAAAAGCTTACCTCCGCCAAACCTCCACCATCCCTTCTCTCTCTCACTAAAGAGCGTCGCCACACAAAAGCTTTTACCAAGTCATAAAAGTTTTTGGTTTCTCAATTTGACTGGAAGAGTCAATATGGAATAAAAGAAAGAAAGGAAGGAAGGAGGGAGGGAGGGAGGAAAATTTTTTTTCCTTTTCTCACTTGGAAATTTGCTTCATGGAAAACCTGGGATTTTCCACGGCGAAAACTATTTCGACTTTTCCGGAAGCGTTTCGTGCAGACGAAAAGGTCAAATATCAACGTCATATTATTGACATAACTAAACAAAAGTGTCGTGGCTGCTCAGACTCGACCAACAAAAAATTTTTTGTAAAAGCTGAAAGGGCTAATTAGGGGTAGGTCGATTAGGGTTATGTTCTAGACAGAACGCCATTTCCGTTTTAACCCTTTTGCACTCGAGTCTGGCTTACCACTTCACGCCAAGTCGATGCGCGATCGTTTTTCTTTCGGTTTCTTCGAAGCGTGTTTCTGATTTCTTTTTCTTATAATAAATATAGTATAACTGTATTTCTGTGGTTTATACTAGATAATATTTTACTATCTGAAATTAATGTACAACCCCGGAATGGGGGGACTGTCCTTCGTACTTAAAATTTGTTGGGAGTAGTTGATTTTCATAAATATTGCACACTTTCATATTGAGTTTATGTTAAGTACATTACCCGCTCTAGTAAGGAACTCATTTCATAAGTATTGCACACTGTGGGGGTAACTTACCTCATAAATACTGCTCACCCTCGTGTGGGACTCGTTTCATAAATACTGCACACCTACTAGAGAACTAATTTCATAAATACACACACTCTGTTGGGAATCTAACTCATTATTCATAAATTTTGCACGCTTTGACCAAGAATATCTTTCAAAAATAATGCACACATATTAAGTGGACCGAAAATTAATGTCGGTTCTTTTGCGTTATACATAATACATGTCACGGTTAAAGTGGTATATCAGGCCAAAGTATGCTCCTGAGCTCTCCACTCGGGTGTGCAGTATTTATGAAATGAGTTCCCACATAATTTATAATATCTGCGATTTTATTATTTGATGTGGCTTTGAGAAAATTTAATATAACAATAAATTAAGAGTATATAGTATAAGATAATTAGTACTTAACGAATTTAGGGATTGGACCAGGAAAAATTTTTTTAAAGACTATTTTAAGTATTTGGTGCTCCAATTTCATTTTATTCACGTTTGTAAACCAGTCAGTCGCGTTGTAGTTTTGTAGTACATGTATAATCATATCTACTAAACAATATACTTACGTTTATTATGTACCACCCTGTGTCAAATGTCTCTCTACTATTCTTTTGCCGTTTCTTCTCTTCATTGTTTCCATTCGCAACTAACTTGTGACTTTCATTCTTCTGTTTTTCATTAGACTTTTTGTTCTACTCAGCTAATTTCGAATCTTATCTCGAATTTGACTGAAATATATTTTTTCTTTATACAACACAAAAGTATATTCAAGCTTACTCACATTTCGCTTAGCGAAAGTTTAGACGCTTGAATGAATCATCAAAGATGTCTTCTTTCAGTATCAGTATCAGTTCAGTTGATGGCGTTAGTCCCTCGTTTTAACTTTCAATCTATAGCTTCAGCTATACAGTCAGCGATGATCTAAAAAAAAATCTTATAGACTATTAGACTTCGTTTGAATTTAATTCCCGGTGTTGGTTTCTATCTATTTAAAAGCCGGCGCCATTATATCTAAATGGTATTAAGATATTTTTCTTTTGCCTCGGAGCCAAAAACGTGGAATCAAAAATGGCGGAAATGTCATTATGTAATGACAGGGCTCACTGATAATCCGCTCCGCATGTAATTTCTTAAATGAAATTCATGAAGATAATTTTATAGCGAAAAATTTACGATAATGCCTCGAATATATCTTGTAAATAGCGATATAAGAAAACAATAAATCGGGAAGCTTTTTTCGATATCATTTTGTGTAATGGAGCTTATCGCCATTTTATAATCTTATTACTTTCTTCGCTTCTGCTGCTGCTGCTTTTCTTTTTTCAATTTGGACGGCTAAGAACCTCGTTGCTTTCAACCTTTCGCTGTCGTTTGTCTTTCTTTCTATTATCGTGCGCCTTTCAGTCATATCCATTCAATCTCTCGCTGCCAATTCTTTTGCTCTTTGTAGTGTGTCTTGCTTACGTTTTCAATTTGGGGTTTTGTGTGAAACATTGATGGCATCCGTTCCACGGTTTTTGTGTCCGTAACTATGGCCCCACTCAGCAGTATCTCTTATATTTCTTTCTGAAGTTCACAACAACAACAACAACAAGAAGAGATGGATGGTTGTATAATATAGGTTACGACCTAAGACACACAAAAGAGGCGAAAGATCTGGATAAGCACCAAAGTCTAATCTTTCAAACCTCACCTCCCTCATACAATCACGTTCAGGTACGCGACCTTCTCCTCTCAGATCGTAGAAACCCAAATTTAGTCTCCGTTCGTACTCTTCAAGAACGTTTAGAATGGGTTAGAGGAAACCATCCCCAAAAACAGGTCTCGTAGGGTATAAATTGGTAGAAAGTTAAATTTCATTTGAACGAGTTGAGGGTTGGAGGGTAGCAGTCACCCGAAGGACGGGAGTTATTAATTGCAGAAATTTGAACCTGGGACGCAAAAAAAAATTTCGGGAGAGAGGTTGCCGGGGAGGAAAAATTTGAAAGGACCGACCGTCACCAGGTGGAGGTCGTCGGGTTTGATTTACGATTCGGTGATAAATGCTTCTAAAGAAGGCGGGAAAGAGGAGAAAAATGGCGGAGCTTTGGGGCCGGGGGCGAAGAGGCCCGACTCCAATTCTCTTATTCATTTATCATCGGTTTTAATTCAAATTTAATCTGACCCGTGGATCAATTAAGGACATTAAAAGACCGAATTAATCCGAGTTTTCCCCATTTTAAATAATTTTCTGTTTAATTTTTATTTTCTTTGGATTTTAAATTAAAATTAAAAATAAAAATTCCTCTCTGGATAGGCTTTGCATACATATATTTATATAAATATATAACCGAAATTAAGTTGGAAGTGTTACCGACTTAACCGAAAATATTTTCCTATTATCGCGGATTCAAGAGTCGAAAACTGTTTCTGTTTTTTGACTACAAGTACTTAACTTATAAAGTTTCCTTTCTTCTCATGTGTCCGTCATTTCTGCAAATAAATTCCAATTTAATTTTTGTAAATTAGACTTATAAATCTGTATTATTGTTTAATTTGGTTTGTATCATAACTTCTGGGTCTGCTCTACTTGTAACTGTATCTGGTTTTTATCCTCTTTTTGAAATACCTGTTGTAAAATTAATTTCCCTTCCCTGGTTACTCTTAACTCTAGTTTTTCTCCAAATTCCTAATAGGTTCTGTTAGTTCAACTATTATTTGGTAGTCCTGCTACTTTTTATTTTTATTTTGTACCTGATCGGCAAAGCAATTGTGTTGGGATAACCTCAGCTAAACGTAATATAGTCTTACAAACTCATCCCAACGACTTCTTGTTACCATCAACACACGTTCTGTCTTCTGACCTTTTCTTCTACCGATCCTAGTGACCATTACAGCCATTTGTGCACATTTGTCGCTAACAGTTGTTACAGTTCGTCTTTCATTATAACATTTGAAAATCAAGGCTGATTCATTTGGGCTTAGTCTTAAGATTTCTTCAGCTGTTATCGATAATATTAGTGTTTAAGTTTTGGATATTATGTGGCGTAATAGGCAAGTTACTATACTAACATTACCGGTAGAATTTTGTCAGTGTGTGGGTGAAGGATGTTCTAGGGCTCATCGTGTAACTATTTTTGGGCGTGAGTGCTCATAGTGTTAGCAACAAATGCATAATGGTACAAAAGCAAATGGTTGTCAGTCGGTGGTGAGCTTGGTGACGCCAAAGGATGACTCCGGGGAAGAGATGCTGGGTTCAGGATAGCGAGTAGTCGTTCGCGTGAGTTAGTAAGAGTCTGATGTGTGTTGTCCGTGTAATCGGTTGCCTGTCTATACTGTTTTCTTCTGTTTTTGTAGGAAAACTAGAGGTACTTGAAATTGATGTTAATTTTTCCTACAAGATAGACCAAAAACCTAAGCCCACAAAGAACTAAAAACAAGACAGAGTAACAGTGGTGACCAATAACTTTGGTTCTATAAAATTTCAAAAAGGAAGCTAACGGATAAACTAAATCGATTGCTCTTTGGGTTCTGGCAGTTTTCAAATTTTGAACAGGTAGTATGAGCTTCGACTAACACTTCGATTAAACTTCCGGTTGGTACTTATTTGTTTGTTTATTTGTTTGCTGACATTTCCATGTTTTTGTCCCTCAGCAAGATGTATCATAGTTAGTGTTTATTTATATTGACTTCAATCGAGCACATCAACTGGCTTTATTTCAGTAGTACCAACCTAACTAACTACTGAATCCACAGACATACATTCATTCAAAAACAGTTAGGAACGACATACTCTTCAGTTCTTTTATTCATTTCTCATAAAATATGAATCAACCCGTGTCAACTCATCTTTCTGAAAGTCTTACGCTGACTTATGTTACAGCTGCTGACTGAACGTTGCAAGGTTGTGAGTGCTGAAGTGAAAATCCCTTGTAGGTAACTAAGCACCGACTGAATAGTTTTTACCGACGTGGGATGTTAGCCCTCTGAACTCACTTCCACCATTTCCCCATCCATACAGTCATGTTACTGTTTCCTGTGACTTCATCTAAACCTGATATCAGATTAAATTAGTCGAGTACTAACCCATCCACTTAACATTCTCTTCGGCGGATACAAAGAACGGTCATCCAGTTTTCAAAAAACTTTCCTCAAATCATACGACACCGAGAAACTTTCTTACTTCAGCAATCCGTCGTCGTCGGGTTTTTCTTTACACCGCTAACACAGGTTAGAACGGGTCTTGAGGTCACATAAATCATTTCAGTCTCAAAGGACCTGCATCCGTTTCGACGGCATGACGCCTTCGGGTTTATTTTCCTCATATTAATGACCCTCAATGTTGGCCTAGCGTGCTTTTCCCCCGCCTTCTTCTTTTTTTATTCTAAGTTTATTACCCCAATATACCCTTCTTTGAGGAAATGACTTTTCCTTATTCCCTCAAAAAGCTAAGAAAAAGCTGGAAAACGGGAAGAAGAGGAGAAAGAGACAAAAAAGGGAAATATTGCTTTTGGACGAATACACAAGCTAGCGGAAGGAATGATGATTACTTTCCCTCTTTCTCTGTATATATGTATATTTTTTGTTTTATTTATTTATTTATTTTTGTTGTGAAACTTATTTATCTGTTTGTTAGATAATATGAGAGTTTGCTTTTAAAAGGGAGAATTGAAAAAAAATTTTTTTCTCTCTCTTTCTTCGGGGTTGGTTTACCTTAAATCCCTTTGCGTAGCGGATTCGTTGCCTCTTTCTCCTCCTCCTTCTTCTTCTACTCTTTCAAAAAAAGGAATTTTTAATGGTTTTGCATATTCATGATGACCGTGAGTGGCGCCGTCACGAAAGGATTGTCTCCCTACTACCCTTCTACTTTCTACTTTCTCTTTCTGTCAAAATAAATCTCCTGTTTCCTCCTCTTGACGACTTAAATTTTTCACGACTAACATGTAAACAATTTTTTTTGTGTGTGTGGTTCTTTCGTTTCGGACTTTTGGCTAAGAACATTTATCTATTTATTTATTTATCTGTGGATAGGAAATTTGGAGATTCGCTTGTGTTTGTATAACCAATTCAAACTCGTTTGTTTTATATTTTTGTCGTTTAACGTGACCTAAGTTCTATCCAAATTTGTTTTACTTTCCGAACGTAAATCACAACTTCCGGTCCTTGTTTGAAAGACTTGAGTCAAAGCCTATCCAGAAGTTTGGTGTTTTTATCTCGGAATCGATTTGTGGTTTCGGAAATTGTCAATTTTTTGAATTTCGGTCGTTGTAGTGAAAGGAGAAGGACCAAAAGCTCAGGAAAGTCATTTGCGGTCAGTCTTGATGGGGTCACGTGACCGAAACTTTATCACTTCTCAGTAATAAATTTTACAGAGTTTTGGTTTTGATATTATTGTTAAACATCAATCAGGACTTCCGGTTTGTAATTTGAAACGTTTAAGACCAGGCGACTTACTTTGATATATTTAACGTGCGCAGAAACGATTTCTCTTTGATCGGGAGTCTGTATTGCTACTTTCGGTCCAAATTTGGGTCTTAAATTCGAAGTGTATGGCCGATAAGGGTTGGGGGGGGTAATAAGGAGTGGTAACCTTTACGAGAAATTATCTGAGAATTACTGTAAGCAGCAGGAACGTTTTTTTCTGTTTTTGCTGTTTTTTTTGTCGTTTAAATAAAAGCAATCACTCAGTTATTACTTCCGCCATTTGTGGGGGGTAATCTCCATCATAACTACCCCCCACATCCTCCATTTGGATGGAGAAAAAAAAATATTTGGAGGGGGGATCTGACAAGTTTCCCAGCGAAAAGTTAATTAAAATCATTTATTATTCAGAGAATATTCCAGAGCTTAATTCAAGCCTGATTTACTTTGACTGCTAATGAATTTCGGGACTTTGGAATTTTATCATTTTCACATTTGGTTTGGTCGTCCGCCCAAGTGGCCATTTTGAGCTTGTCCAAACCCCTCACCCACTCCCTTGAGTAACCTAAATATCTCTCGGATGGTATTACACTTAAATAATTCGTGAAGATTCTTATCCGGGGTAATGAACTGCTGAAGTCGGTCAAACCGCTGGTCTTTTCCTTTTCCAAGTTTGGAGAAAATTTTTGAAAATTAACCTTTCGATCTGTTATAAACATGGCGTTTTCATGTTTTGTAAACATTATTTCTAAGTGTTGACTTCCTCTACCGATAAGATTGTTTACCTTTTTCAAAATTTTGAACTCGAGTTTACGACCTGTATGCGTTTTTAACGAAAGTCGAAAGGTAAAAGAAAAAGTGTTAACGTAGATAAAGGCTAATAGTCTAGATATTAGGGTTACTACACTATCGAAATGTAGTGCGGGGTCGAGTAAAGAGTCACGAATTTTAAATTTCCGTTTTGTATAGCTAGTTGTGTGCTCTTCTCGTAACTTAGAGAATATATCCTCCAAAGATGGTGTTCGAACTTTCGAACGAAGAAAACCCTGACGATTCAGAGTTGATTCTTCCTTTGGCGGTCGCTGACGTGAATGAGGAAGCCTGTCAATGGACAATTCCTCTCATGCCTTAGAATCATCCCTGTGGTGATCAAGTGTGGTAAGGTTAATAAACGTAACCAGTGATTCCTGAATTTGGAATCTTTTTAAACAAGTCGGGGCATAAGAAAGTTTTATCTCAATTCACAATCACACTTCCATACTATCGATATCCATCCTCCGATGGTTTATATTAGGTAATTCCGAGTAATGTCAGTTGCATAAAACAGATGTTGCGTAAAGGTGCTAAAGGTCATAAATTGAAGGCCTTAGCGACTCTTACATCACGGTTCTCTGACTTCTTAGCGGAAGATCGTGCCAGGAAGTCCTTGATTTTTCTCACCCCGCGAAAAGATAAGCGGGTACTGAAAAGAAGAATCTACTTCCTACTTTTTGACATGGTCTTTGAGTTATGCGTTGTTTAGTCTAACAATGACACCTCGACCGTTTTATTATGTGAGCTGGAAAGTAATATTGTGTATATATTTCGGTAAAGTGATAAATGAGGCAAATTTACATAATTCCTGTAATTATTCATAATAAATCATCAACTAAACTCGGTAAATGTAATAAATATTCAGTAATTTTTCCACCTCTACCAAGATTGGTGGGTGATTATGAATAATCGCCGCGATTTATACATATATTTTTCAATATATCACTTTTACCGTAACAGTATATAATATTACTTTTCGATCCCTCTTCTTCCTATCCTGCTTCGCGACAGGGATTGGAAATCATCACACTGATCACTATCTTGGAGGCGGGTGCACGGAACAGGGATGCAGGGTTCAACCACTCCCGCAGATTCTTCAGCCACGAAGTCTTTCCCCTGCCAGGTCGCCTTTTTCCTTCAATTTTTGCTTCCATAATTAATCGAAGAACCCTGTATTTCCTGTTTTTGACCAATTGGCCGAAGTACTGAAGTTTCCGTCGTTTGAACTTCCTGTCTCCTTGCCCCTTCGACGTAAGACTTCGCTCTTCTTGACTCTGTTCATTTATGCGATCTTGGACATTCGGCTGCAGAGTCAAATCTCGAATGCTTCAATTCTTTGAGTGTTCTGGTTAGCGTCCAACCCTCGTGTCCGTATAGAAAAGTATAGGAAGGACGTGTGCAGCGGAAGATCCGGATTCTTGTCGGACTTTTCGATCCATATAATATTATACTAACTTCTTAATTTAGAGCTTGGGTCTTATGATCTCAAAAATTCTTGGTTTTGGACATTTATCAACAATAATATGACTGGGATTATAATGTGACTGGGGATACAATCCTCTAACGAGTACGTAGGTAGGTCACTCGATAATGAAGTTTGCGATGGTTTCTGGTTTCCTGGCATCTCTTCCAGATACCCATTTGACAAGGAATTCAAAAATATCATAATACTATTGTATACCATACCATTATAATAATATTGGTATATACTGAAATTGAACTAATTTATTTGAACCGATTCTTTCTTCCCATAAAACGCTTTACTATCAGCAAACTCACCATTGAACAATGTCGTTCAACTCAATACTTCCAATCTGTAACTTTCTGCAAAAGCGAGCTGCCGGGAAACCGTGTCCTACTAAAATGAAGTATAAAATTCGTTTTCCTTTCTTTTCTCTCTTTTTTTTTATTAAAATTTTTATCGGATAAAGTAACGCCGTAAATTATTTTTAAATCGATATTTCGAGAGCGCCATCATGCAACTCTCGGATAATTTAAATATTCTTCGTGCATTCAATTTTTATAGATTTTCTTTTTTTAAATTAAAATTAACCGGAGGAAAAAGATGAGTTGGCAAGAGAGGGTAGTCGAGGGAGGAGAAGGAGGAGGAGGAAAGAGGCCACTTTACTTCGAAAATTCTCTCCCACAGATTTATCGACAACTTTGATTTATTTTTCATTTTATTAGACAGTAAAAACAGAAGTAAAAAAAAATAAAGTTGACGCGAGTTTTTCCTCTTATTTCGATACAGAACCGCTGAGCTTGTTAACTGATGATCGTAAACCTACTGTAATAATCTACAGACTATATATACCATTCATTTCTTGGGTTGGAAGGCTTGAGTTTGATTGTAGTTGGTCGAGATATTGCGTGTCCTTTGTTACAACTCCAACGAGTGAATACATAAATAAGAATGTCAAGAAGAAAACTTTTTTTTTATTGTTTTATACAGTAAAACAAAAATCAATTTTTGAAGTAGGACAAAAGAGACGAAGAAGACGAAGTTGGTTAGTTTTTAGAAGAAAGAAAAAGTTGGGAGACAAAAAAAAGTTGGAGATGAGTTTTTAAGTAAGGAAATTTTTAAAAAATAACTTTAACAGTCAGAAGGTGTTCAAAAACTTACAGAAAACAGTACCAGCTGCCATGAAAGTTATTCTTCCTTTTTAATCAAATTCAAGATAATTAGACGAAGATAAATTGATGGAAATCAGTTTATATAAATATTAATTAATATTAAAGACAGAGGAAGTTGATTAGAGGGTATTCTTCAAAGTTTACTCTCCATTTACAGTTCTTGTATATTTCTCTGTCTTAAGAATTACAAAAGAAATAGGTCACTTATATACACAATAGCCTACGAGGAAGGATTCTAACTGACAACCAAACCTCCTAGTCAGGCGCTTAAACCACTAGACCTCAGACCTCCCACTAAATATTACAATCTAAATGTACTGTATGAGCTTGGCTGTTGATGATAAATTGAGTTAACGTGTTAGTATATCTTCCACTAGGTCATGTGAGTGAGGAGCATTCAAATATAGGATCTTAGAGGAGAATAGCATTAACTAGTCACCGACCAAAGTAAAACAGAACTGAACGGAGAAGACCAGTCTTTGCTAAGAATCACCCAAATCTTTGCTGAGACCGTCAAAGTTAAAACTTTCGAAAGAAACCGAGTTGTAGCGGAAATAAGTCGAAAGGGGGAAAGGTTAGCTAAAAATAAGTAGTCAAAGAAACTTTTTTTTGCTAACCCTGGGAGAGTTAATCGGTGATAAAGGTAAAATGGAGAGGGTCAGGGATAAGCAAAAGACAAAAAAGTTTCTTCGCTCCGGGTTAAAAAGAATTTCAAATTTTTTTTGTTCTTATTGGTTGACAGGATAGAGTCAAGGATTTATCGAAGTTATCCGTGAAAAGATACAACTCTCCTTTCCTCCCTCCATCCCTTAGCCGCGGTCGAAAAGTCTAAATCCGTCCCTGAATTTATTTATTTTTTCAATGAAACTGATTTATGCGAAATCCAGTATAAACTGAATGAATAGTCGGTTGATCTTGGTATCACTTTTCATATTGGCTAAGTATCGTTTGTTGGTGGCTGTCGGAAATGTGATTTATGTCTTCTGGAGAGGTTTCATCGCTTCATCCCCCACGCCACCACACCACCTCCCTTTTTCCCTTCCGCTTCTTTTCCTCTTCAATGAATTGAAGGCTTGAAGTGGTTTTTGCGTGTCATCTCAGCTGCCACTTATTCCCACGAATTTTGAAAGTTTCCCGTGAGTGAGGTTCAGAACGAAAGCCCAATTTTTTGGTTCTCTGGTTTTTTATTTATGGCGAAAAGGTTTTATGACGTCACAGGTCGTTATCCTTGTTCATGGTGGTGATGGCAGGACTGAACGTCACTCGGTGGAATTGTTGTTGATTTTCCTTCCTTCTTCCTCCTTTTATTTGTTCTTTTTGGTTTTTCCGGTTTTCTCTACATAACTAACCCTTAATATTCTCTACTCTCTCTTCCTTTATCTACCAGTTTAGACTCGTCGTCCTTATATAAACACACCATCATCATATCAAAAATGAATTTGCGTTTTAAGTAAAGACCACAGTTCAAAGGTAATTGGAAACTTTCCCAGAGAGGAAGAAGGATGGGGAGTAAGGAGGGGGTGGTGGAGGTAGTTTCATGCATTAACCTCGTAAAGAAACCTTTGACAAAAAGGAAACCAAAAACGAACGTATCCTTCTCCTCCTTTAACGTTTAAAGGAATTCTCACCGGATCCGTGAGAAAGTTTTATGATGACAGGAAAAGACTAAAAGAGTTAGAAAATAGAAAAACTTGTTTCGTAACAATAAATAAAAATAAATAAATCAATAAATAAAATCCTCGGATAGGAAGTAAAATAAAAATCGAACGGGTCGGGGCGGGGGCAGTAGGGGAGGCGAGAGATAAATTCCCAAAAGTGTTTTTGCCCAAAAGTCTGATCAATTTCTCAGCAACAACACAAAAAATTTTTATTTCGGGTTTCTGGATCCTTTTCCGCCATTCAGACCTTGTTATACTCCCATACATAGGAGAGAGAGAGAGACTCTTGTCGAAAATCTATTCCGGCATCTCTCATTCGAAATGAAAAACAGAAATTAGTTCTTTGAGAGTGTAAAGTTTGAACGAACAAAAAAGGGAAAAGTGGATGAAAGAGAGCGAAAGAGAGAGAGAGAGCCTGAAACGGAAGTGGAGAGAGAGAATAAAAAAACTCAAGATTTTTCAAAATTCTACTTTGAAAGCTACAGAAAGAATCAAAAACCTTTTTTAGAAAGTTTCGCGAACGTTCGTTAATGTTCAAGTAACAACCTCGAACGTCGTTATGATTGCAAAGTTTTTTGAAAGAACATCTTTCATATGCTGAGTGATTTTCCAAAAGGAACATGAGTGGAGAGGCTGGATGGGAGAGAGGGAAAACTATCCAGAGAGAGAGAGAGAGAGAATCCAACGAGAACTGAATTCTTTGTTTGTTTTATCTTGTTAGTGTAGTGAAAAGATAATTTTGTCTAAATGTCGCAGGGAAATGATGAAGTTTTAGAATTCTAATCAAATTAAAGAAGGTTAAAATTCCAGGTAAAATGAAAACTAGTTTGTAGTTTTGACTACACTCCCTCCCACCTTCCCTTATATCCATTTATATGTCTTTATTAGTGCTCTCTACTCTCTATTCCTCCATCTATTTATCTGTCTACAACTGGGTATAAGCATGACACAGGTTATATATAAGATATAGACAATCAGCTGAGCTTAACTTTAAACCAAAATTTTAGTTAAACTTCCTTTGTAGTGTCTCACTACAATTTTTGTTTATTTTTTGTGGTGCAAACGAACAAAGAGGGTAGTATAGCTACAGAACCCACAACATGGATCTTACATTTATAAACTTTATTTGATGTGCCTCTTACAGATTAATGAAAATAGTATTAATACTCTTAAAGAACCTACACTAATAAGCCATATCTATACCTACACCTAAACAACATATACAGTATATATATAACTACAGCTAAACAACAATTTGGGGTTGAGGGAGCGTAGGGATGTGCACATATTTTATATACAAAACAAAAAATGGGATGTAGAAAGGAAACGTGGAAGCAGAACGGGAGTTCTAAATAATAAACTTTGTTTTTAGCCTTTATAATTTTATTATATTAAACAACTTATTGTATAACTTATAATTATATAACTCAAACGAATGACAGACTTGAACGGACTTATGGCTTCGTTCGGATTCCGGATTTCCTTCTTTCAGAGTTCTTATCGAGCTCCTCACAGGTTCATTTTGACTTCTATTGGATTTGTCGGATTTGGATGCCATTGATTTATACAGGGTCTGTCCCAAAAGTTCCCGGAATGATTGGTTGTATCTGAACCTTTAAACGGAGAAGTTGGTGGACGGATCTAAGCTTTAAAACTAGAAGTTCTGACAAGACTCTTCAACCGACATTGAATGAGAGATTTTTTAAAAGTATTATTCCGGGAACTTTTGGGACAGATTCCTTACTCTAAACTTCTCTTCTGTACTGTTTGGAATTGGGGGGAGGGGGGTCACACACATGGATTTGATGCGGGTCTCATAGCACAACTTCAGTCATCACCTGTAAAATGAGTCTGTGAGCTCAATTGTTCAGTGCTACCGCGAAGTGCAAGTTAGGTTACATGTTGCAACATGCACAGAATCAAGTAGCACGAAAGAACAGACAAAGTTTTATTCGTCCGGATAAATAAAATTTATTTTATTTTATTTTTCGTTCTCAAAAGTGGCAAGGAAACATTTCTCAAACTCAAGTCAGGTGCTTTCTCTCCGAGTTCAAACAAAACGAACTTAACCGACAGGTGTAAACTTCCACGAGAGCACGTGGTGACACGTTTGCCGCCGGCAAAACTTTCTATACTCCCTTACGTATAAACGTGAAATGGAGTTGACGAGGAAATGAAAAAACTTTAGAAACAGAATTTCGCATCTCGGTTTTGTTTTTTTCTTCTCCTCTCCTCTCTCTCTCTTTCTCTTTCTCTCCTTCAGGTCTTTATTGCATCAGAGATAAACCTTTGGAAAAATTCTTGGAGAGAAAAAAAAGGCGAGTAACACGAGTTAAATAAGAAAAATTTTTGTTTTATCAGAGAAGCCATAGAAACCGCGATTCTCCCCAGAGGCGCATTTAGAGAGAAACCCTTTTTTATCAGGGAAAATACCAATTTGCTGATCGGCAGGCTTTTTATGGTTTTATGTTGAAAGTTGATTTGCCCAAATTGTTTTACGACTTTTTAACTTATTAAACTAAATAAGGTTTAGACCCAGCATCGACTCCCTGTTGTTCTTGTCAGGGCCACCCTTGGGAGTCATGTTTCTGCTGAGAGGGAAACGAAAAAACTTATTTAAATTTGATGGCGAAATTGTGTACTAATAGCGACCCAATAAACAGCTACGGGGAATGCTACCGACGATAGTTTATTTCAAATCTTCTGACACCAATTTAATGTTGTGGCGGTGAGTTTCCGAAACAGCAAAATGAAACTCATGGTTTCTCAAATCGATTTTTGAGTTTTTCGGTGTTTCTATACCAAGTGACACTGATAAAACCTCGTTAGAACTTACTGTATATCCGTACTCATACCAAGCACGCGGATTCACACAGGGTTACGATGAATTACTAGCAGAACGACTGCTGTTGACTATACTAACGGACTCTCCGACTGGACTTTGACTGAGGGAACTGATTATAGACTAAGAACTGTCTTGAATTCAGGTGAACTTGGGTGAAACTACCTTTATTGTGTCAGTGACCTCCTATATGTCAGAACACTAGTTAAGCTGTCTTTTTTGATGACTATTCCTTGGGTTTGGTGGACCGTGTTTTGATCTTCTTTTCTAACCTCAAATTCAGGACTTGATGATCACAAACTTAGAAACCCAAGAGATTGACAAACTGGGTCATGGTTGTACTTCATCTATGTTACTTCTAACACTATTTAGAGTCGCTCACAGCTCATTTGGCGCACTAATCTTCCTAATAATACAGCCACTGTAGCTTCTAAACCAGAAATGGCCAAGAAGATCGTAGAACCGTAAAAATTTTGAAAGTGGGCTGCTAAGCTAAAGTTGGACAGTTTGCCTTCACATGAATTAGTATTTGAAAATCTTGTTTCGATAACAATAATTAAGTTTTTGTACAATGTACTCATATTATTATATTTATATTTATCACTATCAACAATACAAATGAATGCGTAACCACAAATATAGCTGTAAGATGGATTTGTGCTTACGCGATTACTTTTCCTCCACCTGTTTGTCACTATATAACTTGGATGTCGGAAGATCGAACTAATTTATAACAAAACGAGTAAGAAAGCTGTTGTTTATACTCTAGTGTTACACAACAGTAGTCAATCACAGTACAAAAAGAGACCTGATTACAACAACACTTTCACACAAAGCTCTAATAGTATTGAGATATAGCAAACGACTTAAATTATTTTTAAGCGATTTGAAGTTGCGCTAAATAAATTAATTCATCATCTAGTTATGAGATTTTTTGGCGCCAAAATATTTAGAAATTTGATACTAGACTGTCACCCGTAGACAGTTTGGTAACGTAATCGTCACATTGTCTTTTCCATTTAATAATGTCGCCTGAATTCATTACGATTATGTAACTGATTACATCATCTCACGAAAATCGATCAAAACTTTGTCCCAAATTCATTCTGGATGAGAATTTTTATGAGTATAAACGCACAATTCAAAACCTGATCGTACAGTTACTCTCAACAACCCATCATCCTACAAACTTTTTTTCTCAAATATGTGAGAGGCTATAAAAGTTTCGAGGCGTGAGGCTAACAAGTAAACGTGTCACCATATGCTTCACCGCACAACTTTAAATCTGTTCACGGATGTAACGCAGAAACTTTCAATCTCGCTTACTGGATGAGAGGAAGGAGGAAGGATGGGGGAAGTGAGGACGGGAAATTTCTGTTGTGTCATAACCTTGAAAAAAAAAATTAATCTGCTGACAAAGGTAGAGAGGAGAAGATGAAAATATCGATTGACCTTGAAGATAGTTGATGGATGATTAAGTAAAATAATTGAAAAGCTTACGGATTTTCAAAGTTTACAGAAAGCTTGGGGCGAGGCGCCACCCTGAATATTCATAAGTTTCCGGCGGATTTTGACGATACACAAAACGGAGAGGGAGTCCTGGTTTTATCTGGACCCCGAATCTGGCCCATGGAAGTCTTCGATGGTCCTTGCGGTCGGGTGAAAAATTTTTCGATTTGATTTTTGTGTTGAAGTAAATATTTGTCGGTCATGATGGAAATGCAAAGCAAACAATCTCGATTCACATAATGATCTCAGTGAACCGGAAATAAGATCCTCACTACTTGACATGATGGACTGGCAGGACTTTGTGAGGTTCGGTCCTTTGAGTTGTTTTCAGAAGAGAAAAATATTTGAGAATCAATCCTCTTAACAAGTCCACTACTCAAGAACTAGGATTTGAGAAGAAAAAGTTTTTAATCAAAGAAAATTTGAAAATGCAGTTCTTCCCCTCCCCCCGGATACAGGTCCCTCTCCTCCTCTTCCTTCAAACTTTCCGACCTCTTGACTTCTTTTGAAAGATCTATTTCGAATGGTTGGTTCAACAGTTTTGAATTCCCTGTTGTGTGCTTCAAAGAAGACTTTTTCCTCAAATACAACAGAAAAATGATTGGGTGATGTATAAGCGAAACATAACAGGCTTGGATCTTTTTACGGCTCACATTTTCTTTCCGCCGTCTGTATTTCTTCGGGTTTCGAATTCGGTACAAAATCAAATTTATTTGGAGTCTCATTATTGGTCGGGAAGGTGGTGAGGACTCAAATAAGGGAAATCAGGGCTCGGGAGTAGTTGTCCGGGAAAAGTCTTACGATATCCTCCGAAAAGTGAGCTTTCCCAGTCTGGTGAAATTATTAAAAGGCTTTCGGGCCCAAAAGTTAACTCCTCAAGGCAAGACGTTTTATCTGCTTACAGCCCTGTTGGTAATGTATTCTGTTTTAAAATGATTTCTCTCTACCTCTTACCCCTGCGTCCGCTTTTCCTTTTCTCAACCCTTTTCCATCCTTCTCCTACCTATCCTCTCCTTTAAATCACCCTTCAAAGGTGCTTTTAAGCTACATTAAACTTTCACAAGATTTTCAATTTGAAACTATTTTTTCCCTTCTCCTCCTCCTTCTTTCTTGAAGTCTACAAACTTTGAGGGGATGGAAATGAAGAAATCATGAAAATTTTTTTTGGCGGGAAATGGCGGATGAGAGGAAACCGGGTCGATGGGTGTGGGTAAGAAAGAAGTCTTTGGATGAGATAAAAATTTTACAGAGTTGATGGATTTCGCTGGAATATCTGATCTTGACGGGGGATCCGATGATAATCCGGAAAATCGGTTGGAAAACTTTCTTTTACGGATGAAAGGGAAGCGCTGACGGGAAAATGAGCTTATTAACTGTTTTATTTATTTATGCACTGATAGTTTTCAATAACTAACTATGTTAATAAGTCTTTACGATAGTAAAGTACATATAAGAAGCAACTGACTGTGCGCGCACTACCTCCTTCGTCGTAACTATTTTATGATCAAGTTTTTGCCGAGCTTTTGATATGAGTTTGTTAAGTTTGACTTTGCACCCGGTTCCGTTTTTCACCTCGGGTATAGCGGGATTTGAGAGAGAATTCGAACCGCAACTTCTGTAGTCAGACGCTTTTACCACTACATCAAACATCTTCCACTTAGGAGTTGAAAGTTATAAATGATTTCCCGTGAAACTGTATAAATAATAAACATTTTAGCAGAGATTGTGTATGAATATTGCACACTCGACAAGATATTGTTAGAGGAGCAGGATTGAAGTCATGTATCTGATGCCAGTGCCTTCTACTCTTCCCAGAATCTCTTTATCCTCTCGCTGTGGCCTTGCAATTTTCTGACCAGGTTTTGTTGCTGGCTAAAACTAATAACTATGATCATGACCACACAACTTTAAAAGTACTTCATTGCCCTGTTGTCAATTGTTTTGTGACGTCAGCTGTCAGTTACCACTTGCGCTCTTCACAACTTAGCGCGCTCATTTCGGTTGCTAAAAATATAATTTCAAAAGTTATGCACACTCATATATATTAATATAAACGAGTTTCAATCCTGTTTTCACCCTTTTTTGGGTTTAATGGATACGGGAGGAGGATTTGAACTCCGACAGAAACTTAGTCTGGTACTTAAACACCGCACTACCGACCTCCCACGTTGGACACACTCATATTATGGGTACAACCTAACTTGAATTATATAGATTATAAATAAATAAAATATATTGTACGTAAATTAACAAATTGTAGTCAGTCTGACATCACAACAACAGCAACAACCGAACTCCTTTTGTTCTCTTAACCTGAGGTCAGTCGTGACGTCATTTGCGTCTTCTGCAACTTTGAGCACCATATTTAAGTCGCTAACACTTATACACTAGTGTGCATTATTTATGAAAACAATAATTACACAAGTAAGAAGTCATTTCAGAGGATATAACAGGTTGTGAGGATTCGAACTCACAACCTCAACTTCTCTCTAGTCGAGGACTATAACAACTACACAACAGGCTTCCCGCCCAGTCATTTCCTTCTATTAGCAGCTAGCAGAAGAGCAGATCAGATCCAAAAAAAAGGAAAAAGACGCAAAAAAAAGGCAGAAACGAAATAAAAGACTCACCAAACACTACTTAAACAAACAATGTAGAAATAAAAAAGCTCATCTTCCATGTTTAAATAAAATAAAAAACGATTAACATCATGAGAGGACGAAAGGAAAACGGATAATTACGAGAGAGGAACCAGAAAGAGAGACGCGGTCGGGGGTGGTGGTGGTGGGGGTACAGGGAAGTTATAAAAAGCGAAATCAATGAAACGAAAAATTTTAAACGGTCATAAATTCGAGAAGAAAAAAAAGAAGAAGCGAATCGTGGATTATAGATTTAGGGAAGAGAGAGAGGCTGAGGAGAGGGAATCCTCCTTCCTCCCGACTTTTGCTGAGATGAACTTTTCCAAACCATGGAACCTTTCACGTGGCTTTACCACGTCCAACTTGATTTTTATGAACCCTTTTCCGCGGCCTTAATTAAATTTGATGTTACCTTACGAGAAAGTCATTACAAAAAACCCATTTTTACTACCCTAACTCCGGAAGGGATTATGTCCGCCTTCCTTTTTACAAAAATGTGACGTTTGACGACGTTTTTATAATGTTTAAAACCGTTAAAGTAAGCAGTTTCTTTCGGGGATCATTAAAATAATGTGTCGCAAAAAATGAAGGATAAAGGAAGTAAAGAGAGAGAGAGGAGAGAGGAGGAGGAAGAAACTTTCTTCCGAGAACACAAAGCTGACAGATAAAAAGAACTCAAAAGTGAGTGGGAGTAAGAGTGAGCTCAAATTCGACTGGGAAATTGCAAGCTCCAAAGCTGTCAGCGAATCACAAAGGAAATCCGTTCGTAGGGTTAATGATTCCAACTATTTCCGGTAGATGAAACTATAACGAGTGCAAGCAATTCGTAGACTTATTCTATTGAAAGGTGAAAGAATCTTACAGAGGCACACATTCATACACAACTTTTACATTTGTTTTGACTGTAATATTTCATAAATATTGCACACCTTCAGCAAAAATTTTTCT
Organism: Columbicola columbae; assembly: GCA_016920875.1. Classification (NCBI taxonomy): domain Eukaryota; kingdom Metazoa; phylum Arthropoda; class Insecta; order Psocodea; family Philopteridae; genus Columbicola; species Columbicola columbae. The sequence continues at coordinate 4,552,515 of JADMLL010000005.1, read as the reverse complement.
TCTCACTGCAGCTGTTTGCACTTACAAACCGCCGCTTCGCATAATTTTGTGGGTTTGGATTTCCTCAGCTAAGTAGTTTCTTGCTTCCAACTATTTCTGTCGTCTTTTTGTTGTTATTGTTCTCCTGTAGTACCTGTCGAACTAGCTATTGTTATAGTAACTGCAGACTTTCGTCTATGATATCAATACCAAGGCTATGAAACTGTTAGTGAAAAGTGCTTACCTTTCAAGTAACAGCATAATTCATTCTCATATGAAGATCTATTTCATAAGTATTACACACATCTATCAGGAGTCAGTTTCATACTTGAAGCTCAATTTGATGTGGAACTCATTCCACAAGTAATGCACAGCTTTGGGAAGCTTTTTCAAAATTAATGCACACTTGTACGTGAAATCCATTTCATAAATATTACACACTCTTATCAAGAATAAATTTCCTTAGTAATCCAGTTTTGGGGGAGAGCTTATGTCATAATTTTTGCACACTTGTAAAATCAATCCGTTTCATAATTATTGCACAATTTTATTCAAAACTCATTTCAAAAATATTGCACACTCTTATTAACAATACATTTTATTAGCAATCCACAGTTTTAGGAACAGGCAAATTCGCAACCATTTCCACGTACGCAAACCAAAGAGAAAAAGCCATCAAGCTTGATGAAGCTTATTTCATAATTATTGCACACTTGTATGTGGAATTCGTTTCATAAATATTGAACTTACGAATTCATGTCATAAACACTATACAAAAATTTATAAGAATTCTTGAATATGCTAATTTATTCAAACATTCCATAAGTAATGCACAGGTTTGCTTTATTTCAAAATTAATGCACTTTTATGAAACTTTCAAATATATTTTCCATCAAAAATATCAAAAATTGCTATCAAAATGTCATATTGCATATTTTTGTCAAACTCATTTCATAAATATTGCAATAACAATACATTTTATTAGTGATCCACAGTTTGGAGAACTTATTCAATTATTCACATATGTGAATTCGTTTCATAAATATTGCACAATTTACGAAGAATTCATGTCATAAACACTATACAAAAATTTTCATCAAGAATTCATTCTGTAAATGTGGTACCATTTATTCATTGTAAATGTGCACATTGTTATCGAGAATAAATTTCATTATTAATGCAGAGATTATGAATCAATGGAAGAGCTTATTTCAAAACTACTGCACACTTGCATGTGTAATCCATTTCATGAGTGACGACTTTTGAGGTAAATGTTGAGTTGCTGGTGGAAAATCCTTTTCTCTCTTTTATACAGACTCCTGTCTGTTAACTTTGGTTAATGATCCGTATCATCTCTTCGTTAGCGACAGCTTTGGCAGATTTGCAACCATTTCTATGTACCCAAACCAAAAAGAAAAAGCCATCAAGCTGGATAAAGACAAAATTGTCTAGAACACTGCAACTTTTCCTTTTTTTTCTAGTCGACGTGTGGATATGAAAGTGAAAAAGGAAGAGGGTGGGGGGTGGGTTTTGGGGGTTGAGGAAAAACTGACAAAGTTCTCGGTGTTTGTCGCTCCGACGTCGAAGTAATTTCAAGAGCAGAGGAAAGATTAAAAGCGAGAGGAGAAAAGAGCTTTACGTCAACGGAATATGGGGGAAGGATGCGAACGAAAGTAATATCATAGAAAATTTTCACTTTGAGCTTTTCCCGGAATTTATTTGCATTTCTTAAATCTTAAAGCTCAAAGGTTATTGTGTGTGCGAGCTTTTGCGAGCGTGTCGCGTGAGTGTGTGTGTGGGTGGTGCTGTTGGGGGGGGGATTCGGGAGAATTTTAAATCGCGTTCAGTTGATCCTACTCGCGAACTTTTCTCTTATCTCACCGTCCGAACTCTATTTTTCGTTGTATTATTCCCAATTTGGCGTGACGTACCTGTGACGTCATAAAGGGATTTCCCGAGAGCGTGAGAAAACAAAGGTTTTTTCGGGAGCTTATTTTGACACGACATTAATTCCGTCAACATTTTTTCAAGGTTATCTTCTCCACTTTTTCACTTTTTGAACTTTCATGTTCGGGGTTTTGTTGTCCCGGTTAATTTTCCCACACAATCCCCCAACTTTTCTTGCTTTCTTTCTAAATTTGGGTTTGGCTACTTTTTCCTTTCTTTTCCTGAGACTTTAAAAGAAAAAGTTTTGGAGGTTTTCTTGGTGGAAAAGAGGTTGGGACTTGGGGCTGGAATTTTTCAATGCGATTCTGTACAGATTCTTAAATACTGCACACTTTTATAGAAGTCTCATTTCATAAGTACTGCACAATGTTGGGATACATTTATTCCAAAATTATTTCAGTTCTATCAGGAATTAGTTTCATAAATACTGCACAATTTTATGTACAACTCATTGCACAATTATTGCACACTTCTATGAAGAATACATTTCATGAGCAGTGCACAATTTTGGGAAGAGCTTATTTCAAAACTAATGCACACTTTTATAAGCAATCCATTCCATAAATATTGCACAATCTTATCAAGCGTACATTTCATTATTAATGCAAAGTTCTAGAAAGAGTATATTTCAAAATTAACGCACACATGTACATGAAATCCATTTCAATGAAATATTGCACGCTTTGATGCAGAACTCGTTTCATAAATACTGCACACTCTTATCATACTCGAGGGCTTTTCTTATTGGAAATTTCCAGGGGTGTCTTCGTGCAAGCTGGGGCCCAGGATTTGGGAAGGTTAAATGGTTGTGAAGCATTGTAGTGAGGACTAAATAGGATTGAGGGGTGGCCATGGTTTCTGTTGGGATTATTGCGTGTTCTGGTGATTTCAGTTAATTCTTTTCACGTTTGTCTTTGCTTCTACTGTGAAACGTAAATTTACTTTTCTGTCTTTTGTGATTCTGTCTTAGTTTTACAGTCAGCCTCGTTTTCACCTTTAGATTGACAACGGCCGTTGATTTCGATGAGATGTCGTTAAGTTTTTTGGGAGTAGACGTTATATTGACACTAATATAGATAAATAATTGAAAGCTGTTTCACCGGCTTGCTAATACACTTTCCAAGCCCGCTGTTCACTGTTGATCTCTTCTTACTCTTCCACTTCTTCCGGTAAACGGTGAATCGGAAATTATCCCTTAATTCTTTTACTCTTTTTCTTATTCACTTTCCTATATTCTTCTCTCTTCTCTGTCCGCATTTACAACTTCTTCGTTCTTCACTCTTCCTTCCAGGATGCCCCACCAGCAATAGTCGCAGAGACTAGACCAAACGGGGTTCCTTTAATGGGAAGGCGATTCAGAATCTACCGGCTTATTCTGAAAATTTGTCAGTAATATATACATGCGTATATATATTCATTAAAATCTTATATTAATAAGTTTTGGTTACTTATATAAATAATTTATACTCAACTTAGAATCGTCGATAGTGTAAAAATGAGTTGTAACATAGTTTTTAATGTATAAAGCTCAACGTGTGTTCTATGGCGATTGGCGCAGAAGTTTAAATTTATGGAAAACCGTTCTGTCTTCTTCAGCTTAATTTTGACTGAGAGTTTACCCTACTCAAAAAAACATTGGAAAGAACAAAAAGAGGAAAGAAGGCAGATAAAATAGAAATAAAATAAAAATCAAACAATTCATTACCGAAATGTGTTCGCGGATCTCTGTCAGACCCGGTTCGCAGATATAATAAATAAAACAAAAGCGTTTTCGGGGGAAAATAATTACAAAGACGTTGTTTCCTTCTTTCGAGCGCCAACCCGCGTCTCACCTCCCACCTCCTCGTCCCAAACCCGGGAAATTCTTCGGGCAGGGGAAATTCAATGGGAAATACAAACTTTCCCAGGAACGAGATTCCCCTCCCGCCGCCAACTTTTTTCCTCCGCCCCCAAAAGGATTAGACGTTAAAAAAGAACAAAAGGGCAAATTTTCCGCACGAGAATCGATTTAGAAAAGGGAAAATTGAATCAAAAAACTGAAATTAGATTTTCTCTTTCGAAGGAGAGAGAGAGAGAAGGAGAGGAGTGGTGGGAATGGGCCAAAGGCTTTGGGTGGAGATTTTTTTTTTTGTGTTCTGTTCGTCTTTAAAGAGCTCAGTGTTTTGTGATGTGATGAATCGGGCATTAATTAAAAAGGTCTGAGAACCGATAAATTTCCAGTTGAGTCGTGGAAATAATTGATCGATTCATTTCTACGACTAATGGTGTTTGACAAATTTTTTTTTTAAGGGTTGGCTTCTATGTTCCTCTCTTTTAGCACTCTTTCACTCAGCGGAAAGAGTTCTTTGTTCTTAAAGTCTGGTTTTTGTTCTCTTACGACGACAGTCAACTTTCTCGAAAAAGAAAATTTTTGTTTTGGGTCAACGACCGTGTGCTCATAGTGACTATCGGTATTGTTGTGATTTATGCTATTTATTTGGGCTTAACGCTAAACCTAGAAACTCACAAAAACGGAAGACAATTATTAGTATAATTATTATAATATTAAATAGATCTAACCGTTTTGACCAATTTGAGTTATTATACTGTACGTGGGTTGATCAGAGAGAACAAGCATTCTTACTCCGAACCTGTGTACTGCTAGTGGCCTCCTTAACCTCTTTCCCGTGACTTTAAGCTTCTCTATGGCGGTGTTCTGACAAGTTTCTCTTTCCCTCTACAAAGATAACAAAAAAGAGCTTCGAAGTTTAAACAAAAAACAGACGAAAGGAGTCTCCAGGGTTGATACGTGCAAGAATTTCTCCAAACTCAATTTTATCAAATAGTAGAGTTAAACATCCAACGACTCTACCTGCTACCAGCCGACAGGAAAGAATTTGAAAAATTCAGACTGGTCTCTAGCTCACTTTAAACGTCACAAGTGAGAGAAGAAAAATTGGAGGAAAACGTTGGCAGGGAAATTTATCTACATGTCACATTCTTGCACACCCGGTTCGCAATATCTGACTCCGTTGACATTTCCACCGGCCGTCCCACTCCTTCACTGTCGACCCACCCACTCGATTTGTTTTTCAATTCCGGTCATGAAGTCCTTAAATTAGTCAATCGCTTAATCAATCTTTAGTCTGTAATTAAGAGCTTTCATCAAAGCCACTGAACGCGTTTTGGGACTAATCTTAAAGGAAATGAGAGGATAATCGAATGGTTCCATTTTGAAATCATTATTATTCGGTTCGGAAAGTATTTTCGAGAGAAACCTCAAAAGCCACATGTCTGCCAACAGCGGAAACCTCAAAAGGGCAGATTCGCTGAGTGAAAAATACAAAAAAGTTTTTTTTGATTTGCAAAAAACCTTCTGGCTTCCCTGCCAAGCCTGAGGTCTTTGAAAAAAGCTTTTTGAAAAATACCAAGTCCGGATCTCAGGAATGAAATATCGATTCACTTCACTCTCTTCACCGCCATCTTTCACCTGTTTCCTTTCATTTCTTTTCCCCGAAATAGAGCTTTTCATCCCCTCGGATATTTTTTCTAATCTTAGAAATATATTTAGATTCCATTATGAGAAACCTTTCTGTCCCTCCCACCCTCCCTCCATCTTCTTTACTCATCTTTCGCGGATGATTAGAAGGAATTTTTGCATCGTTTAATTCCAATTAATTCATTCAAAATCGGATTCCTTAATTAATCCTGTGACGACTTTTTCCCTTTTTCGAAAAAGGATTTTATAAGAAACTAATTTCCTCGTTCGGATTTTTCATGAAGAGACGAAATGGAAACAAAGAGAGAGAAGACAGCGAAACAAGAAGATACGGAGGAGGGAATGTTTTCGGTTTCAAGGAAAATCTTCTGATAACACTGTAATCCTCCTTCCGAATCGATTCCTTGGAGATTTTTAATGATGGGAAATTGTAGAAATTCGAGGTTCATTAGATGGGAGACAGCGCGTGAGAAAAGATGGAAATGGGATGGAAGAGGAAGAGGAGAGCGGGAAGAGGACGAAAGCGCATAAAACTTGGAAGAGTGCTGAAGAATGAGAATGGCTTTTACCGAAGAACCGCAGGTCGAAACTTTGTATGGATTTATCGTTTTCGTTCACACATGAGTGGGGCTAAGGGTTTTTGTCTACTAGGCCGTTGAACTTTTTATCTGGACCCTTCCTCTCTCTCTCCTCTGTTTGGTTTTGTAGAGAAATAATAGGATTTGTCTGTGGAAATTATTTTGACTATTACGCCACTGAAGTCGAAATTCTCGGAACTAGGCAAACCGTAAAATAATGCGGGTTCTGTGAATTAAATCTAAAATGTTACGGTAAAAGTGATAAATCAGACAAATTTATATGCGATTCCCGGCGAATATTCATAATCACCAACTAAGCCTGGTAATTGTAACAAATCACTGACTATTTATCACATTTACCGGACTAGGTTATAAAATATTCAACTTGGGGAAAGGTTATAAAAGTTTGTTTAGGTTACAAGTTGAATATTTTATAAACTACTAGCCGGTAAAAGTGATAAAAACTCAGTGATTCGTCACGTTAGCCAAGCTTAGTTTGTAATTACGAAAAAGCGCAGGAAAGTTTGCCTGTTTTATCACTTTAACCGTGACATATTTTGTGTAAACCACAGAAGAGACTTTATTTTCGAGTTCACTTCATGTGTGCATTATTTTTGAAATGAGTTCCTTAAAAGAGTGGGTTACAGTTGCTTCGATAGCTTGCTTTTGTCCGAAGCCATTGTAATGGATGAATACAAGGCTGGATCAGCACACCCATAGGCTACACGAGCCTGTTAGTTCAGTGACGGATCCACGCCACAACACCATGAATGTGAGCAAACTTTTATAAAACTCCCCATTACGAGCTGGAGATTTTATAAACTAGCCGGTAAATGTGATAAATATTTAGTAATTTGTCACATTAACCAAGCTTAGTTGGTGATTATGAATAATAGCCGGGATTATTGGTATTCGCGTGATTTATCACTTTTACCGTAGCTATATTATTTTCCAGTTCATACTGAAGACCCGAAAATCTAAAGTTCGGCAAATTCTTTTAATACTCTTCCAACTTTTGCATACAGTGAAACTTCCAAAACAAAGACAAAAGAGTGAATGGCATTCATATAGAGAATGACAGGTGACGTAATAGAGCAGACATAAACAAAAGTGGCGACGGATGTCTGTCGCGACTATGAACTTAAATTCGCAGAGTCATTCTTAAAACATTTTCCTCTGTGGTATAATACGTGTATATACGAAATATATTTCTTTCAGAATTTTTCGTTAACTGTATAAAATTGTTGTTAGGTTTCTTCTTTGTTCTCCTACGACGAGAGTCAACATCTCGAAAAGGAAAATTTAAAGTTTGGGGTCAACGTCCGTGTTTCATGGTTACTGTTCCCATATTCTTGTTCTGTATATTATTTATTTGAGTTTTATACTAAAATGTTGGGGTGAGGCGGATTGATGAGGTAAAGCATACCACTTTCGGACAGAGATTGTTCAGATAGCCGTTCGAGTTACTTCGCCATTTTGCTGTTCTGCCAGTTAGTCGCGTGTCCCATTTATATGCTTCGTGTAGACTCCTTCCTACAAGTTTCTGCATGTCTTAGTGACTTAGGTCGCCACATTAAGTATAAAAAGAAGCTCAGCGGGCAGTTCTAAGATCTGACTTATACTATCTACCACACCTCTATAGTATAAGTTTCTCAACTCGAGTGCAAATTTACTAAAACGAAAGAAAGAAATAATCCAAAAGACAAGTGTTAGCTCACCAGACGATCCTAACTCGAGCAATAAATCTAAAAACTTTTGTAAGCAATCCTAATTCGTCGGCCATAACTTTCATCTGTCAGTTGGAAACCCTTAATGCGAGCCATTAAGAATATTTGCCAATGTTCAACGTAACGGCCTGTTATACTTAACTAAATTGTTTTTTAGTATAACCCAAGGTTACCAAAGTTAGTCGTGTCTTCTGTTTCGGCCACCCTTAAACTACTTGAAGGAAGTTTGTCCAAAAGTCTTCTCTCTCTGATTATGGATAAAAGTCATCACGGGATTATGAAGAGGAAAAGTTTTTAATTCTCCAGGGAGTGGAAAGAGGCTGGGGTTGGTGGTGTAAGAAACAATCTTAATGATGGTCATTATTCAAAATTTTTGATTTTCGTTGTGTAACCTTATCAGGGATTCCAGTCCGCTGGAAAATTCTCGAATTACTATTGTTCCCTTCTCATTTAGTGTTATTAAATCTAAACAAAGCTGAGCTGGCGTAATTCATTTTGTTAAGATTTTTTTTCTATGTTATTTATTTATTTATTTCTTCTTCATTTGTTGAAATGAATATAAATTAAAATAAATAATTAAACTCATTATTTTTTTGTTTGTTTTGTTTTTCAAGTGGCGATAAGGATTTTGTTTTAGGCGCCAGTTTTGGCGATTTGTTTGGTTTTGGTTGTAAGTAAAACTGTGTCCTCTCGCCATCTTTTCATCTTCTTTCTATCCTTACTGTTGAAATTGTTTGATTTTACTGTTAATGACGAGAATGGTAGATTCCATCTATTGTGGAGTCCACAACCAGAGGGTTGGGTGTGCTTAGGGTGTGGAAGGTTGGTACGGAACCAAAGAAAAAGAGAAAACTTACCAGTCGCTTCTGGTTTTCCAAGCGTGTGATGAAGATGGGGTTTTGGGATAGGTTGACAGGAATACCCACCACTTGACCGAAAGACGACAAACTTTTGAAATTCAATTTCCACTGACTTTTAAGAAACAACGCGAAAAGCCGTTGCGCTATTGTATCTAGCTAGAGCGGTAAACAAAACTTCTGACGTCGATTAGGCGTGAAAAAGTGCTGACAGCTTGGCCAGGTGAAAAGTTCGCAGGTTTGAACCCGAACCACCGGCCTTCTCGAATATTCGTTCAATTAGACACGCGATTTAAGGTTCGGTGATAAAATGGTGCGAACACTCCTCCAGATTGACTGACCATCCTAATCTTACTCTTCCTACTTGAGGAAAGTCTTCTTCCTCTTTGACGAATGTTATAACTGAAAAACGACTGAAATGGTACAAACTACTCCAATCTGGATCCTGTTTTCCTTGGTCTTCTCTATATTCATCTCCCCTTCTTCTGTCTCCTTCTTTTTCTCTTAAACTTTTTCTGTCCCTTTTTTGTCTCCTATCTATCTTCGTCGTCTTCTCTTATCTGTCTTCTCGTTTTTGAGATTCCCTTTTCTTTTATTCTCTTTTCTGTTTCCTTCCTTATATTCTCCTCTCTTCCCTGTCTCTGTCTTTTACTTTTATTGTCTTCTTCTTTTGTATTTTTCACTTCTTCTTCCCTTATTCTCTTCGCTATTCCTCTTCTCTGTCTCCCTTTTTACTGTAGTTTTTTCTCAGGCTCAGTTTTTTCTTCCTGCTTTCTTCTTTTTCTCCTTCTTCTTTGTCCTAATTACTACTTGGTATCTCAATTTGTAGGCATATGTAGTAGACGGCAAATCCTCTTACTCGTATTATCATCACAATTTTCGAAATACCATCAAGGTAGAAATGATTTAGAAAAGGAAGTGAAATAAATTTGAAAGGAACAAAATTTTAAAAACCTGTTTTCTTTCTCTTCAGTCAATTTCGTCCTTCTTCTTTCTTTTAACTTTGTCCTCCTTTTCCTGAAGTCCACGACTTTGGTCATTACCCCAGATCCAAGTCCTCGTAATTTAAAATTGGGAGGCTGAATTTGTAGACAGATGGCTGAAAACTCGAGTAATGAAAAATTTAATTATTGTTACTGTCACCTTCTGTCCCTTCCTTTTCTACTTTTATTTACTCCTCTTTTGTTCTGCTTCCTCTCTTCACTCTAATCACCCAGATTACTGTTGATAATTTATTCTTTTGTTCCTTACTTACCGTCTCCCTCTTCCTGCTAAATCTCTTCTCGTTTCATTTCCTTCTACGACGATTCTCTCCTTTTTGGATACTGTTTGGACCAAGCCGAACTTAAGACTAAACAACCTAGGGTTTCTCTCAGATCACCAATGGATGTGTTACGTCATTCTTAAATTGACGTCACTCAGTAACAATAGCCTTCTCGGATGGAACATCGGTAAGTCTGAAGAGAGACTACTTCCTGTAGATCGCTGTCGTCGCGAAGTTAATTTGACATCTCGTGTTTGGAGGACGTTGACGGTTAATCTAGAGGTACAGGGGTTGAACAAAATAATATGACCATATGATGGAGTAGAGTTGAGGTTATGTTGGCACCACTGCATCCGTGTAAAGCCACAAAGTTGACGTGTCAGGACTTGTAAATTGTATTCGGTGAAGCAGCTTAATTGTGTAACGTCTCACACGCGACGATATCCACAGTAATAACAGCACCACTGGAAACCATCATCCACAAATAGTGATAACTGTTAGTATACTAATACTAAAGTACTAACAGTTAATTTTTAAAGTTACGTATCACAATTTTATTATTGTTTAGATGTAATGAATCAGTCGCAAAATTTTTTTTACAACTAATTAAACGACGAGTCCTTTGTTTTTGTTATTATAATTTATTCAAATGTTTTACCTAATTTAAAATTCGGCAGTAAATATTGACCATGAATGTGACACAAGTCCATTTTGTTTCACAAGCTAATTAATTAAATGGCACCGGGGTGGGGGTGGACGGCGATTAGCAATTATACATATCCAAGACCTATATTTATGTTTTGTAATGAAATGAGACGAACGTACTCACCTTCCAAAAATTATAAAATCGCGTGTATGTCACATACCCTACATACATGTCACAATCAATTAGTCTAAATGCAAATCATAAACACTAATATTAAATCACAAAAGAACTTTTTGTTGTTGTTTTAATTTATTAACAAAACCTGGATTAATATTAATCTGATTTGAATATTATAATAGTGGTCAAAGTTCAATTTAAATATTCATGATTTGTGGATAAAATTAACTATTTACTCTCGACTGGCGATTAATTTCTTTTGTAGAATGAGTTGCCAACGAGCTACTTGGTCATTTCCTGCAACTGTAATGAATACGGAGTCACTACCTAAACGAACTATCACTTGGAATAGATTTTAAAATTTCGCGGGAATCAGTGTTATTAGTTTTAGCCAAATTAGATCTTTGGTAGGAATAAAGCTTAATTTGTCTTCTTTAATCAAAAAGTGTAGCAGTCCTTGTTGAGTAACAGCCAAAGATCAAATTTGACTAAAACCAAGAAATGTCAGTTTACTCAAGGTCAAGTGTTACCTTTTGAGGATGGCTCTTAGTGTCTAAGAAGTGGGTTTGGGAAGTGTTCAACTTTTGTTAACAAATTTTGCAGAAGATTTTATTTGTATTTCCTGCAATTTTTTTTTACTATTTCTGGTCAGCCATTTTCGGTTATTCAATCTATACACCCTTACAATCTTTTACTTCTTTCTCTTTTCTTCCACCTCCTCCTTCTGAGTTCCTCTCTCTCTCTTTATCTTTTTCCTATCCTATCCTATTCCTATTCTTTTCGTCCTTCATTACCGGACAGTCCAAAAACACAAGGTTCGGAGTGAAGCCGGTGTTGCACAGTCTACACACACAGAGTTTTCCCAACTGAAAAATGTACACGTACAATCCCAGAGCCGTTCTTTTCGGCCCAAACACTACCTCCAAATACGGCGCACCGTCCTCCTGGTGCAGCACCTGCTTGAAGAAGCCTGTGGTGGTTTTATTCTGGATATTCAGTCAGACCTCTTCCCTTGCCTTCCTGGAGTCTGTTTCCTTGATGACTTCCTCTCTTCTTTTTGTGTCACCTCCGCACTCCACCAGCTGATCGAGCTGTAGTTTCTTGATCAACTCCATCACCCTTTGAGGCCATATATCGCTGAGTGGGCTGTATAAAAGCGAATTATTTATTGATTATCTGTAAAGTATTTATTTAATTAATAAATATGACCACGTAAGCAGTAGCTAAACTCAATCTAACCAACAAACATGTTGATATTGTTGCCAACTCTTCAACATGGCCCAAGCAAATGACTAGCGATGTAATAATTGACAGTTCAAGTCCTGTTATACTGTTAGAATTATTGTAAGGTATAGCTTACAAATATTAATAAACTGCTTACTTAAAATCGCTAAAAGATGTACAAACTGTCAGATTTTGACTGCTTTTCAGCAACCTCAAAAGGTTTTTTTATTTGCTTCGCTTAATAGGAGTTTATTTCTTCTCTGATGACCTTTTTTTTGCTGTTGTCAGCTGTCTGACAGCCCTGGTGATCCTCCCTGCGCAGGCTGTGATATCTTGAATATTTTTCTTAGCAGATTTTTTCGCGTTGGAGTTAACTTCACCGGAAACATTGGTTTGGCTACCTGAGCACAGCTACCAACACAAATAAGTGACTACAATCAACATCTACCCAAGACTAAAAGGCGACATTAAACTCATCTTTCCCAATACTCCACTTCTCTAGCCCCCGCTAAATCTAAAATATCCTTCATCCGCTTCTGAGGTTTAACAACAGTCAGCTATTACTCAACCGCTTAAAGATCAGGGTTTCTCAGAAGGGAAAATTAAGAACTTACACCACTTTCAAAATAAATCATCCATTTTCCCCCAATCACATGACTTCTCGATTTTCAGCAGATAAAATTTGAAAAACGAAACTTTCATCCCATACGAAACCTCAAAATTGGGATTTTCCGCAGGAAAAATTTCTCTCTCTCTCTTTCCATCCTGAAATATTTTAAAACGTTACATTAATAATTAAAATTAATTAAAACGAGTAAATTTTTCTTTTAATAAAGAGAGAGAGAGAGTGAGTGAGGAAGAGAGGAAGAGAGAGTGGAGCTAAAAGAAAGGAAATTTTTATTCGTCAAGTTGGCAGCGAGAGAGAGAGGTAAAAGTAAAATATTAATTTGAATTTCAAGGTGAATCCTAATAATTATTTAATTAATTCAGATTATGTTTTAATTTACTACGTTCACACTCATTTATTATTAATTGAAATGTATTAAAAAGATTCGAAATGAATTCTCAGTCTTTAATAATTCAACCGGTGAGAGTTATGATACGTATACTGACTGATCCCGTGAGTCGAGAGCTTTTCATTGTAACAATGAATCACTGTCTTGAGCTCGTTTCATACAGTCGATTAAAAGTTGTTAATGTCTCCTCCTGCTATCCACATGTGTCCCATCTCTTTCCTATACTCTCTTTTGGTTTCACTATCTCGTTTTGTATCTTATTCGAGAGTGATTCTTGAAGAAGCGTTTGTTCTATCATCTGTCGAGGTTTCAGGATCGGATAGAGCAGAGGTTCCAAAACTTTTTTGTAAATTTCTCACTGTAGTCAAGTAAATTTTTTACTTCGTGGGTATAAATAGTATATATGTCTTCATTTTATAAAATAGTATAAAGTGAGGAAGTAGGTACTATCAGTATATGTTGAGATCCACTGTTGTGGAGCCCTTTTTCATTCCATGGACCCTTAAATTTTCTTTCGCAGACGAAATTTTCTTTCATAAACCCCTGGGGGTCAATATATACCACTTTGGGGGCCACTGGGATAGAGGAAGTATGAACTGAGAATCGTGTCAGGAAAATAGCCTACAAAATATAAATAATTTTATTTGGTTATATTTATTTTTTATATGAGTTTCAATCCCAATTTTTGGACTATATAGAGGATATTTTTTAATTATATAATAATATAGATGGTAGTTTTATTCCCTTTTTTGGGTATAACAGGATCCGGGAGGAGGATTCGAACTCACAATTGTAAGTTTCAAGTATGGAACTCTAACTACTACACTGGGCGTCTTGCATTATACTGTAGAAACCAGCTTGTGTCACTGATGATGAACGAATGATGGACTACACTAATTCCGAACGTATATATATATTGATATATAAAATATACTATAACTATAATTTGGAATCAAAATGGAAAATACAAAGATGCGGTTGATGCGGAGCTCCGGGACTGGATCATTTAAAATTTATTCAATTTTTTTAAAAGTTGTTCCTAAGATGACTTCAAAGAGGAGCAAGACAGGAAAAGAAAGAAAATAGAAAAATGAAAGAGGAGCTGAAAAGGATGAAGGCAGAGAGGAAGGAAGGGAGGGAGAGAGGGAGGAAGCGAAGAGGAGGATGAAGTCACGCAAGGGCGTATCCACCAAAACGGTAATTTTTGTGCCGACTAATTACACGTAATTAAACGGGCTGACTAATTAAACAGTTTTATGTCAGAGAGAAAAGTTTCGACAGGAACAAAAGGCTTCGTAATAATTACTCGATTTTCGAAATTTGTGTGCAGCATTCGAGAATCCCAAAGAGTTTCAGAACTTCTCTTTCTCTCTCTCTCTCACTTGCAGAGAAGCTCAAGAAAGTACGAAATGGAAATGTTAAATCCCCGAAAAGGAAGGAGTCAAGGGACGAAATAAGGATGATGTGTGAGTATGTGGGGGGGTTGAAAACTTAAGACGGAGTTAAGGGAAACGAGTTTTTCGGTTCCTTTTTTTTTGGACTTGACGTCTCGAAAGCTTATTGAAAGTTCATTGATTTATCCATTTCTCGAAAAATTGATTGATCACTTTTTTGACAGTCATGAACCATAAACAACTTGGAATTTATATTCGTCGACTTTTTAACCATAAATCTTCATAACACCCTTAAATCTTGCTTTGGCAGGCTTTTTACTACTTTGTGTTACGTTTCTGAAACTTTTTTTTTCTTACTTTCCCCCCAACTCTTTGCCTCCTTTGTACGAAACAAAGAATTTATCAAGAAATCTTTCTTAAGAAAAATTAACGACTTTTTTTTTGTTCACAAAAATGGCGGCCTATGAACTCATAAATCTTGATTCAAATACAAATGAATGAGAACGTAAATCTAGAAATAAATTTTTTTTCCCTCCTTTTTTCTCCTTGTTTTCTCCTTTGTAAACGGGTTAGCGAAAGAAGAAAAGCTGTTGAGAGAGATTTTCAACCCAACCTACCCAAGATTAGTTTCTTCGTCCTTTCTTCAGCCTTCCTCACCAATATCCTCCCTCAGAGGTTGAATAGTCTTCCGGTGTATTGGTTACCACGACTAGATTTCTGATATTGTGTACGAGAATCAATTTTCGAAGGAAAATGACTGAAGGAAGGATGAAACGAAAAGGAAAAAAAGCTTTGGGGAGGTGGGTTGGGGGAGGTTAGCAGCAACAGGTCGCCAGTTTCAAGATTTCAAATAAAACAAATCGGAGAAACACTCCGCTAGGTTGGAAGGTTGAAAGAAAAACAAGTTGAAGAAGAATCAGAGTTGTGGTCGATCTGATTTTTTTGTTTCCCCGAAAATGGAATCGACTCATAAATGGAGGAAACAATGTTTTGTTACAAAAAGAAAAGGAAAACAAAAGGAATCAAAACATAAGTCAAACAAAAGAAGAAGAAAGCTTTTGAGGAAAATGAAAACAACCGAAAATGAGGGTCTCGATCGTTGGAAAAGCTCTTTCGGGCGCTAGCACCACCATCTCTTCCTGCCATTACTGCATCCTTGTAGGTCGGTGAATAAAAATTTAGGTTTTCAGAGTTTGTCAAAGGGCTTAAGGGTCCCTTAGACTAAGAATAAGAAGAAGGAGAAAAAGGTTCATTAAAATCTCGACGCCACAAATAAAGCAAAGGGTTCGTATAAAAGGAATAAAATTAAATAAAAGGAGACTTTTACGACTTAGAACCAGAGGAAAAGGCTCAAATCACGATTAGAAAAGGCATTTTAGGACTTTTATGTCTTTTAGACAAAAGAAAACTTTTTAGTTTTCGCTCTTAAATTATGTTTAACAAAAGAAGTGGGAGTGGGAAGGGAAGAGAGAGAGACGACAGAAAAAAAAGAAGTTTCTAGGACGAAAAAGTAAGCGAAAGAGAGAGAGAGAGAGCGAGGATGATTTTATTTCTCTAAATTCGATGATGTTATAGTTCTTAGTCGAAGTGTTACAATAAGGCGTCGTGGTCATCCATGATAAATGGACCGTGGCACAAAAGCTTTGCAAAATCAGTGGGAGGTTTTAGGAGGTCACATCAACTGAGTCAATGAACGAGAAAGACGGTTAGTGTTTATAAAAGCGGAAACTTCTTTGTGTTGTCTTTCACCAATCACACTATCCACTGGTCTTCTGGTCTGATCTGTTTGGTTTCCTCAGTTTTGAGATTTTTGGGACCGTTAGTGTGATTTTGGTCGTTGAACCAAAATTCAAATTCTTAGGAAATGAGAGAATCCCCTTTCACTCTGTGCAGGCGTTTTGTCCTCTATTTGAAGTCATCTAAGTGGAATGTTAAATAAGAACAAAAGACGAAGTACGAATGTATGAGGTTCTGTTGGTGCTAAAAGAGAAAGAAATCAGAACTGACTAAGAGTGCTTGGAGTTAGGTTTTAAGCTAAACTATTTCTAGATCGGATTAGTTTGGGGACAAAGGGAACGCAAATCGCCACCACCATTATAGTTTGGGGACTACAAACAAAACTGCACATTAAAATTATGTGACTCGACGTCGTATTCAATCGCTAACTTCAGACTAACACAAAATATTCCATCCTTTCGTACCTGACTAGTTCACCTGTTGCTTACACTTTCACAACTTCCGCTTTGATGTCATCTTCCTTTCTCTCACTCCGACACTCTCCTTACTCAATTACCAGTCAGAGGCCTGTTGTAGTAGTAGAAATGCTCGACTATAGGAGTTATAGTTGTGAGTGCGAATCCTCTCCTATGTCCTGTTATACCCAAGGGTGAGTAGCCGGATTAAAACTAAAAAATCAAACTAAACTAACAGTCACAACACCTTTCAAACCTGAAACCTTGGTCGCCCCTACTCAACAAACAAATCGATTAAACCAATTCCCATCAACTAAAAACAAAAAAAAGCAAATAACAAAAATTAATCAAACGGAAATGAAATACACAAAAAAAATGTCTCTAACAATATCCGGAAGTAAACAATTAAATCAAATGAAAATTTAAACAGAAATGCAAACCGGTTACGCGAGGAAACAGAAATGAAAACACAAACTGAACGAAATAAACCGAAACATAATAGGAAAAAGGTCAAAAAGAGAGAGAGAGAGAGAGAGGAGGAAGAGAGGAGCGGGAGAAATGGGACAAGATCAAAGAGCTTTATTAAACAAAAAATTGAGCGGTGAGGAGGACAGGTGGAAGAGGAAGAGGAGGAAGGAATTGATTTTAACTGGAAAAAACTACAGGAACATAAATTGTGAAAAGAGAGAGAGCAAAATGACGAAATAACTCAGGGAAAAAATGTCGAGAGAAAAATAAAAAACTAAAAATAAAAACCTGAACTTCAAAAAAATAAAAATAATGAGAAAATTTTTTGGGAAAAGCGGGAGGGAGGAAGGAAATATTAATAATGGAAATAATTTTCAAAAAAAGGAAAAGAAACAGAAACCTTTTTTGGAAAACAGAAATTTTCGTTAAAAATTTTTCTTTATTAATGAAATAAAAAGAAATAAAACAAAGGAAGTAAAAAAATAAAACAAAGATTATAAAACTCAAAAACTCTCAAGAAATAAGCTAAAAATTCCGACAATCTCTCTGTGTCCAAAAAAAAGATGGCGAGAGGTCAGAAACTCAAGTCGTAATACCTCATTATTCATAAAGTTTCGGGTTAATGGGGCCAAAAACTTTCGCTCCAACCGGCCCTAGTGCCCCCCTTGCCCCGCCTAATAAACAAAAATAATGGTGGAGAAATGTAAAAATGTTAGCCTTTCCCCGAGAAAATTCCTCGAGACTTTCCACTTTAAAGCTTATTGTACGCGTGGAAAGAGGATATAAAAGTTGATAAATGACCTCGGAGTTCATATCCGGCAAGAAATTTTTCTTTTTAAGATAGTCGGGATGTAAACCTGAGTGAATTACATAACTCTTAACAACCTCTCCTCCCTCTTTGAAGTTTTATCTTTTTTATATTTTCATTCCCTCATTCTCAGGTACGTTGTGCACTTCTCACACTTTGAAAGTGTTTGTTCAAGAAGTGGGAAATTGAACTAGTTGATGAGAAAAAAAATTTTTTTTACATCTCTTTTGAGAAATCAAGCATGTTGGTTTAACTTTAACTAACCAAAAGCTTTAAAACTTGAGTAGGGCTTTGGACGTGGTGACATTATCTATGGATCCTGAGCTTTTTGAAGGCGACATATTGACTCTGAGGGAGACTTTGAAGCATGTTTTGTGATTGGTTGGATGGGTTAATTGGCGAAAAAGCTAACTAATGGGTTACAATGGGTTACGTGGTATAGTTTTTAAAGCGCCCGACTATAGAGGTGTTCGAACTTTCGAACGAAGAAAACCCTGACGATTCAGAGTTGATTCTTCCTGTGGCGTTCGCTGATGATGAGTGAGAAAGCTTGTCAATGGACAATTCCTCTCATGCCTTAGAATCACCTCTGTGGTGATGAAGTGTGGTAAGGTTAAAATAACGAGACCACTGATTCCTGAATTTGGAATCTTTTATTAAACAAATTGAAGCAGTATTTATACCCCAAAAGGGGTTGACAAACAAAGAAATTCATTGAATGTCCCATCCGGGCGGCCCATTACAACAATGAAACATATCCTGGGCCTTTGTCCGGATGGGTCATTTTACAATTCAAACTATTTGCAGGTATCTGAAGTGATTCATTTGGGCTGCCTTTGTGTCACTTCCCTTTTCTTTTTGAGCCTCTTGGCCTTGAGCCCAATGAATCACTATACAATGAATCGAATTAAGAAATTTCATGGAGGCAAGTCTGAACAAGAGCTTATGGTCGTGGGTTTAAATCCTCTCCGTCCTATCTGTTATAGTCTCAAGAGTGTAGAAATAAATATTTGAGGCGTGAGAGTATGCTAACTTGGACTGATGAGTCCAAAATAAGTGAAAATTACGAGTGGAGTTAATCCAGAGACGATGAATATCGTGGCAAAGAAGAAGTTACTGTTACTGTTACTCAGAAAGCACAGCTTCAACTGAGTAAAACTTCATTAAAACAAGTTTTTGGGACATTCAGAACTTGTCAAAGTTACACAATTAGGCATGTCATTGTGTCTACTTGTCAGTTTTGTGGACCTTCAAATGAACTTGAACCATACCCAAATCAAACGGTAATAAATTCCTAGCGTCGCAGGTATCACCAGTGAAGATTTCAGTATTCCACTGCCATCTCGTAAGTCAAAGGTTTGAACATGTCGATTGAACCCTTTGTCTTTAACTTTCCTCCTTTGTCTGTATGGTTCCTCCTGCTTTAAGTCATAAATTCCATTGCTGTATGATAGTCTGTATCATGAATGAATGACTTCAGATTCCATTATCTTGGTCTTGTCTCAGGCCTGAATGAGTATAGATCGTAATAAGGATTTGTATCTACCCAAAAACTGTATTTTTGTAAATTTCATTTGTTTTTCCTTCATTTTTTAATTTGTACAAAGGGAAAAACCAAAAAAAGAATAAAAAAGAGAGAATCTCTCATCCGTCACAGGTGATACGCACTTTTTCGGTATTCTCTTCCGGATGGAAAAGGTGAGGAGGGAACAACCGGATGGGAAAGACGGGAATAAATATTTATCTTCTTCCTGGTTTTGGGTTCCGGTCAAAAGAGCAACCCAGTTTCCGGTTGGCCAAATACCAGAATAGGGAAACGAAAATAATTTTTTTTTATGGGAAAATGATTTCCAAGTCGTTTTCTCTACGTAGAAGACTATAAAAATGAGGTCGGAGGCTTGGGGGTTTGGGAGTTTTTGGGAGACCTGACTTTACTTTTAAAACTTAGCCGAGTGGAAATAGTGGTAATACCTGAAAATACGATTTATTTTCTCTGACTGGACTTTATTTATTTATTTATTTTTGTTTGGAATGAAATTTTTATTTTATGAAGTTTGGTTCCTTTGAAATGGTTACAGTTTGGGGTGAAGGCTAAACGGTTTATGTTCTTCTGTTTTGTACTTGTTTAACCCATAAGTACTGTATAATAGTATATTTGTAATGTGTACCCTTTACGGGTGGATACATATCGAATTCACCAGATAAACAAGTAAACCACTCATTTGACCAAATAGATAAATAAATAAACGATAAACCACGAAAGAGTAATATAAAAATAACGGCAGATAAATACATAGTCCAATGAATAAATAATACGCGGATAAATACAAGATAAACAAAAGATTCACCAAATATAAAAATAACTAAGCGGAGAAATAAAAAGCCCCAAAAATAGCAGATAATTAAATAAATAGATAAATAATATGAATACTAAATATGTGTCCAAAATAATAAAAATTTGAATTTGCCGCCATTTTTTACTAAATTTTTGGCAACCCTAAACTTGAATTAAGTAGAAAACTAAGTTTTTAGTATTTACATTGTTATTGTTTAAGGGCTTCCAACAATTAAAAACAAAAATGGCGGTAAATTTAAATATTGTGATAGTTTTAGGATACCCTATGTTAATGCTCCAATTATTTTGGTTGATGTCCCGTAAGATTTTTCATAAATAATGCACAAAAAACACCGGGAATCAATTTCATAAACAAGACATAATTTTTAATGAATCCTTTCAAAAGTAATGCACAAATTCATGTCTTGTTTGACGTTTGGAATACTGAATGTTAGTACTCTTAATATTTTGGTACATTTTTGTAGATTTTTCATAAATAATGCACAAAAAACACTGAGAACCAATCTTACAAACAGGATACACATTTTACAAGCTTATTTTAAAATGTAATGCACAAATTCATGTCTTGCGTTAATTTTGAGACACCCTGTGTATTAGTATTTAAGACTAGCAAAGGCCAGTTTACTATTACCCCGAAATCCTGAAACTTCAACTGAGATCAATGCTACCCCCTCAGCTCATGATTAGCTCCCTGTTCCAAGGTCTTGGTCATTGCTCACCCACTTCAGGAAGATTGTAACCTTACTCTTGTATGTGTGCTGACTTCTTTCCTTTTCTAAACTTCCTTGCTTCTTCTACTTTCAGACCTGCCTGCCTTAGTCTCGTAGTCAGACCAAACGTCGGTAGTTAATATAAACATGACGTGCTATAATAAGTTATACTATATATTAATAAATTGTTTGGTGAATTGTTTCGTTTCCTTATAGCATGACTTTC